>OX369265.1:14927691-16127691 GCA_947284805.1 Coleophora flavipennella | reverse complement strand
GGTCCGGCCGTGGACCAACCGTGTATGGTTGGTGCTTGTATATATGCTTCATCATATCAGCTCATATACGTCCCCACCGAGGGGCTCGAGCCTTCCCTGAATTAGGGCGATTCATTACGCCACGGAGGTGGTTAAAATTCGTTAACAAATCTTAAAGTCACAAGTCTCTTTCTAAATTCGGGAAGGCTAGGCCATGTCTGCATTGGTGGGGATTGTAGCGTTAGTGGTAGTCCACTGTTAGAGTTTTCAAACCACCTTTCCTGAGTAGCAGTCGCTAAGCCTTTGATACGGCTTAACGACTGTCACCCAGTGATAGCACAATTACCAACGGCTTAACGTGTCTTGTGAAGCACGCAAACGGTCGAGATAAATGCAATATTAAAACCCATCCAGATAATGACCGTACTTCTGGTCAGTTAATAAACGTGATCAACCCAATCATGCAAGTTCCACTGATGCCCGGTTAATTTTAAACAAAAACGGTATTTTTATTTTTTGAAAGTAAAAAAATTCGAAAACCTGGACACTTTTAGGTACAAGATTTTAATATTGCTTTGTCACGCGATATACATACGAGTATGCATGCAAATTTCAGCTTAATCGGAAACCAGGAAGCGGGTTGTAATAATAAAAGAAACACATACAGTAACACCAAAACCTTGTTTTATTTTGTCAAAACTAAATTATAAAAACAATTGGATGATTAATTCCGCTTTCATAGATTCCACACCACACACACTCACGCACACACACACTTGCGCACACACTCACGCACACAACCAAACACACACTCTCTCTTAACGTTTAACGTTGTTAAATAGGCTGAATTATCACTAATAATAAAAAAAAAGTTAAAAAAAATAAAAAAAAAACCGACTTCAAAAAGAAATTCACTCAAAAGACGTATGAAATAATATTTTTATATATGAATACACGAAATTACCAACAATAACCAAATGAAAGGAAGGTCCGAATCAAATTACGGGCCTACAATTTTTTTGAGGTCGGTGCCAGCAAAGCCATTTAAAACATAAATTTAAATCTAAAAAAAATTATAGGTAAGTAGTTGTGTTACTTATTTTATCCGTACCTACATTTGACTTTATTATTGTTGGTTAATTTCGTGTATTCATATATAAAGGTATTATAATAAACTTTTAAATGAATTTCTCTTTGAAGTCGGTTTTTAGTTTTAAAATTTTCGAGGTAGACTTTTACTATAATTGGATGTTCTCCGATTCTAGAGGAAATTATGTCATTTAACATTGAAATTTTTATTATAAATTAAATAATCTTTATTCACTTACAAGTATGTCTTTAAAGATACTCAATTATAGTTGACATGGAACTTTCAACATAGGATACTATTAGATTTAGATGATTTTCGGTATAATTTTTAAATAAAACAAAAATAAGATCTCAATATTTACTTTATTGAAAGTTTATTACATTAAGTATGAAATAAAACTCAAACTTCAAGTGCCACCATAGCTTTTTTTTACACAACACTTGTTCTTATTATGGTCACAAAGAACTTCAAAATTGGGCGCCAAATTTGAACCTAATTTTAAAGTTTTAGGCGTCACTGGCCAGCCTGTTTCTTCTTTTATGCATTTGTAACGTGTTAGAAAGGATAGGGTATATAAAAATACGTTCTTTGGAGCAAAGAATGAGAACACACTTACCCATACCGGCTCCCGGTATGTCAACAGATATCCGGAAATTTCAATATACCGAAAGCCGGTATGTCAACTGATTAGAGGAAGCTTGTACCTACATAAAAAAGTGTTTAGATTTTTAGGTTTGTTAATATTTTGCGAATTATCTACGGTTCCCTTGAAGTCAGTATGATAAGTAGAAGCGCTAGTTAACGGTTCCCACACCAGTTTTCTTACACCCCGTATACAGGGAGAAAAACGATCAATAGGACAGCCTCGCCTTGAATACTAACAATAGTGGAATGCCTTTTAAACTCTCGAAGTATAAATGAAGCCTAAGTTTGAGTAAACGTGAATTATTTAGTAATCTTAGGTCAGAGACCGCCTCCGTAGCTCAGAGGCAAAGTTCACTGGCTTAACACAGGAGGTAGCGGGTTCGATTCTCGGCGGGGTCAATTGTAAGACTCGGTTTGGTTGGTGGTAGGGCATTTTCTAAGCCCGCCTGGCTAGCTACCACCATCATATCTAAGTCTTGCCGCCAAATATCAATGTTGATATCATTGGTGTGTTTCGGCATGAAGATAAGATAGCCAGCTCCCCATTGCGTTGGGGAATCTTGGTAAGCCCGCTTCCATCTTCGGCAACATCGTCACTTACTACCAGGTGAGATGTTGTCAAGGGTTTACCAATTGTAAATAATAATAAAAAAAAAAAGATTCGGGGATACAAAAAAAGTTTGAGATATAATTAATTTTAGATTGAATTAAGAACAGGCTAAATTTTTTTGATCTTTAATTCTGAGACACAAAGGTTTTTATATCTTTAGAAAGATATTTTAAGTGACGCAAATCATTTAGGGTTCCGCTTCCGTACCCTAAGTCTAAAGTAAAAACGGGACCATATTACTAAGACTTCGCTGTCCGTCCGTCTGTTCGTCTATCACCAGGCTGTACTTCATGAACCGTGATAGCTAGACAGTTGAAATTTTCACAGATGATGTATTTCTTTTGCCGCTTTAACAACAAATAACTTAAAATTAGAAAAAGTTAAGAAATAAGGAGGTCTGCATACAAAAAAACATGTTTTTTTTAAACGTGAAGAAACTAGTGCTATCTAGTATGATGGTACAGAACCCTTTGTACTAGCGCTATCTAGTTTGATGCTACGGAACCCTTTGTACTAGCACTATCTAGTATGATGGTACGGAATCCTTTGTATGCGGTTCGGACTCGCACTTGGCCGGTTTTTTTAGTATTTGTTGTTATCGTGGCAACAGAAATACATCATCCGTTTATATTTCAACTGTATAGCTATCACTATTCATAAAATACAGCCTGGTGACAGACAGACAGACAGACGGACGGACAGCGGAGTCTTAGTAATAGGGTCCCGTTTTTACTCTGGGTACGGCACCCTTAAAACTCGAACATCATCTTTCCATTTAACTGGAGGACGTAAACGTGGCCTCCACTCCAGAACTATCTTTGCCCAGCTTGATTCTGCGGGAGATGTTTCCAGACCAGACAATTGAAACTTTGTGTTGAGTCTCAAAATGCATGAAGCCACGAAAGTAACCACGAAATAGTGTTTTGTACGTATTCAATCTGACGCGGCGACCTGAGTGGTTCTTGAACTCCGACATCAAAAGGCGCCATTTTGAGATGCAATTTGCTGGCAGCCGGGCTCAACTGTTGCAAAATTTAAATGTATTTTTTTTTACAAATAATACGTAATAAGGCTTTTGGGGAAGGTACCTTAATCGTTGCAGCTACAGGAAAACGTTCTTAGAAGATTATCATTAACTTTTGGTAATATTTTAAGACGACGCATTGGAAACTTTGGTCGTAGGTATATCGATTTTTTTTAGCAACTACAGTACATAATATGAAAGTGATATTTCGTAACCTGATTCTTCATTTCAATGAATTCATTTTGTCACTTGCAGAAATATAAGCCGTAAACTTTTATAACAGAAAAAAATATATCAAAGAAACTTCTTTTAAAACAGAGATTTGCATTCCACAGGCAAACCAGACCGATTACACACATCAAAATGCTAGATGGATTTTTAGAATTCATTGTAATTTTAAAATGGAAACGAGAAAAACATTGAAAAAGTGCAAAAGTGTGGTTATTTTCTTTACTCTTTACACGTAAAGAAAAAGAAAGAGACAACTGTTCCAATCAATGCCTCGAAATAACCTGTACTTACAGGTTGTGAGAAAAAGGTGCAGTCAGCTAGAAAATAGCTAATTTACATTAAAACTTGATATGACGCCAATCGATCATGTTTTTTATTAGGATAAAAGTCTCTTTTGGACCAGCTAGAGTACTAGAAGTGTCAGCAGACTCAAAAAAAGTGCGTGTGTCAGCTCTGACGCACGACTGGAGTATACTCCTTACTAACGCATAACGCACAACGCCTGATTTTATTTATGTTTAGTTAAATAATAGTTATTTGTGTAACAAGGGGACAATGTAATACTTTGTTACGAACGGCTATAGCTTGAATTCTAAGCTAAGCGAAAGATCTTAAAGTTGTATTATATTTTTCGTTTTACTTTTTTCGTTTTTCGTTTTTTATATATTAACAGACGACTGGGGTTTACTCTTTACTAACGCATAACGGCTGATTTTACTCTCCATCAATTTTGATACCCCGAACTTATATACGAAAATCGATTCTTGAAGAGTAAACTCCAAAAACACTTTTCCAATATATTTAATACTAGCCGTCCGCCTGCGGCTACGCCCGCGTTGTTTTTGATTTTCCCTTTGAAATAATAATAATAATAATATTCTGGGACAAATCACACATGGTCATCTGGCCCCAAAGTAGGATTCCCTGTGTTATGGGTTACCAGAGACTGATGTACATACTTATATACGTTTAAATACATACATATATAGATTTCCCGGGGAAAAAGTATTCTATGTGTAGTTAAACCACCATGCAGGTGGTTGTGGTATGCGTTTTCTGTTAAATTTACTTGCGGAAATCTGTTAAGGCTTTATTACAACGTTTTTTACTTGTAAATTAGTCAATGATAATATGTAAAGCTGTTAATTTTTCTCTACAATAAAAATAAAGAATCTCAAGAATCCATCCTGTATGTATAAGATAATAGAAATGAAATGAAATGAAAGTGTGGTAGAATAGAAAACTTTTCCCCAATCCTATAAGAAAAACAAAAATATGTAGGTATACCTTAAAACACCAAATCTCATAATCCTGCCCTCAATAATACCCTAGCACTTCAACAGAATGTTTAGGACTTTCTTTAGCTTTTTATACGAAATCTAGTTGACCGCAAATAACAATATTATTTGCTTTGGGATTGTCAATGACCGTTTTTTGTTGTGAAAATAGCTTTGCTTTGGTCACGAGGCTTGAAACTCAATTTCCTATCGAATAGGTGGAAAGATTTAGGTTGCGCAACCTTTAAGGTTGCTCGCATAGTGACAGACTAACACAAAAAATAATTCTCGTCAACGTTCCTCTTTTAGTAGCGCGAGAATTGTCGCTCCAAGCGAAGCGTCTTCTTTTCAGCTTGGGCAAAAATGCTTTCGTTTGTCTGTCCGGCTGTTCTCCTTTACGGGCCGCACTTTTCAACCGATTATCGTAAAATTTTGTGAGCAGGTCTAATAATAATATGGATTTTTTGTCGAGTCAGTTATCAGAAATTTCTCAAAATGTCGAAGCAATAAGAGTTAAAAACGTAAAAAATATATTTCGAAAAACTCGCGAGGTCTACTAGCTCACAGAGCCACTATAGTTACTCAGCGCGCCGAAAACTTGCGCCGTGATTGGTCGATAGAGTTTTCGGTATACTCACAGCTAGTCATGTGTGGCGTTATCATAATATTGAATCATGTAAGTGGAACAGAAATAGGATTGCCAGTGACGACAAAGTTTTAATAAATTCTATACAGGCTGTAACAAAATTGGTGTAGGTCCCGTTGACTGGAGCTTGTACTCATCGTACTGAACAAATTTTGTTCTACGACTTTGCTGAAAAATGCAAAAAAAGTTTTTACTCTTCGTACAAATTGATCAGCTGATCGACCAATTTTGTGCATTTTAGTGAGGGTCCATTTTTTTTTGAGAATTGACTATGGGTTCCTTGGAGAAAGTTGTACAATATGATGACTAGAACCCTAGTTAACGGGTCCTACACCATTTTTTACACCCTGTATAATTATTGAACTATATCTCAACGCGTCTCCATTATTTGGACAAATCAGCCTACAGATACACGAATCTAACTCTCAAACGCTAGTTGACGTCGAGTTAGGGCATTGTTGCCAAAACAATCATTCAAAATTCAAATCATACGTTCCATAATACCATCCAAATAAAGCTCCATATACATTGTTCACATGCTCATGCTTCGGTTATACAGGCTGTAAAAAAATTGGTGGAGGACCCGTTGAATGTCTTCTTATCATACTGAACAACTGCCTCTAAACAAACCATTGTTAATTCTAAAAAAATGGGACCCCTCCCCCATACAAAAATGCACAAAACTGGTCAATCAGCTGATCGATTTGTATGAGGAGTTTTAGGAGAAAAGTCATAAAAAAAAGTTGTTCTTTATGATGAGTAAAATCCCCAGTTAACGGGACTTACACCAATTTTATTACAACCTGTATAGTATAGAAAATTGCTGTGTTCTTTATTCTGTGCAAATGAAAACTATCTAAAACAAGTAAGTACCTAAATATTGTTCTTCTGACTTGTATATATTGGCTTGTATAACTTGTCTTTTTATTAAATTTATCATCCTCGTAAAACTATATTTACACTGACCCAGATCTCAGCAACGCATACGCCTCGTTTTGAGGTTTATGTTTTTACCCGCTCCACGCTCCTCTTATCACTATACGCTAGCATTTACAAAACGTCCCTTGGAAATGCGTTTGAGACCTCCCTTTTAGCAAGCAGGTGTCCTGGTATAATGGTAAGGTATATAATGTTTCTTTGATATTATACCGACACAAGTTTTTCAATAATACGGTATTTAGGTACAAGTAGGTACTTATATGATTGATTTATTATTTACAAGCTTTTATTAAACTTCTAATGTTTGCAAGTTTTCGAATATAAAATTTTAAAGTTAAATTTTCCCGGTGTTCGATTACGCTGATATTTCGCATGCAGCCACAGATCTACTACAAATAGGTTAGTAAAGAAATTGTTAAAAAAGAAGGATAGTTACGATATGGCACGTACGAATGTGAATAAGATACTGATATTATTTTTTGTCCTTATCGGCAAGACCACTTTTTTGGTGGCTAAATGTCAAAATCTAACAGTTTCTTAGCCAAACAATGTTTCTTTCAGTGTTGCCAAATAAATTTAAATTTTACCTAATAAAAATAATATACAGGGTGTAACAAAATTGGTGTAGGACCCTTTAACTGGGGGTTCTACTCATCATACTGAACAATTTTCTCCAAGGAATCCATAGTCAATTCTCAAAAAAAAATTTAGACCCTCCATACTAAAATTCATAAAATTGGTGATTTTTTTTTGCGATTTCAGCAAAGTCGTAGAACAGAAGTTGTTCAGTATGATGAGTAGAAGCTCCAGTTAACGGGACCTACACCAATTTTATTACACCCTGTATATTTGTAGGTGTCTATGTGGCCCCTGATTTGAAGAGGTATATTGAAAAATAAAGCTGTACAAATGCTTTTCGAAAGCATTACTTAAATTTCATCAGATCTACTACAAAGGCGCTAGGTCACGCTGATTATATTGAAATTTTCCCTGACTTAATGGAAATAATATTAAGGTGGCAACACAAACGCTTAAAACGGTTAAAGCGAGAGGCATGGTAGTGGCCACGCGATATAGAAATCTATTTGTAGTATATCTGTGTATGAAGCCATATTTCCGGTGACAATAGATCCTTTTGATATTTTGAAGTTGATCTGATGATGAACTTTGGATGTGGAATGAATCTTGAGATCGTCTATTGTTTTAATAGATTCCTGAAACTTTTTACAGCTTACTACGTTTGCCTTTTTTTAAATTTGGAAACATGCATTATGGGGTACCAATAATGCGCTACCCAATAATGCACGACCAATGAATGTACAGCCCGATAACTCGTGTCATGGACTTGAATATGCATAATGGGGTAACAAAAATGCGTGACCTGATAATCTACGACCTATAAATGTACAGCTCTATAACTCGTATCATGGACTTAAATATGCATGATGGGGTACCAATAATGCGCTACGTAATAATGCACGACCTATGAATGTACAGCTCGATAACTCGTGTCATGGACTTGAACTGAAATGAAAGAGATAAAAGCTTGTATTTAAAAGTTTTTCAGTTTTCGAAAATTATTTATTATACAGCACTGGTTTTGGCATCCTGTTAAGAGGAAAGTATCCCCAGTGCGCTCCATACAAACGAGGTTTGGTTTTCATTTGAATACTAATCAAAAAAAGTTAATGAAACTTTGTAAACACGTTCTAGAAGGTAATGTCCAACCAAAAACATAAAGAGCCAAGTTCGATAAAAAAAATCGAGTGAGGCTATGTCTTATGGACTATGTCTGAAATAAATACAAATTATTTTTATTAATCAAATATATAAAACTAGTGGGTGCCCGCGACTTCGCCCACGCAGATCCCGATTTTTGCAGTTCCCATGGGAATTTCTCAAAATCCTTTCTTAGCGGATGCCTACGTTATAGTTGCTATGGGTGTGCCAAATTTCAACAGTAGTTTGAGCTGTGCGTTGAAATACCAGCTACATACCAGTCAGTCACCTTTTCCTTTTAAATACAGAAGATTTAAGCTTTTCTGCTCACTTCGCAGGAGACATAAAGGCAGGAGCACCTACAGCAGAAGCACAGTAAGCTGGAATTCAGTGCGACGACGGGGAGAGAAAGCGTCCGACTATCCGGGCATTGTCGAGGAGGACTGCTTTCTGCTTTGCCGCAATTATAGGTCTACCTCGGAGATCCAGCTGCCTTAGGTGACGTTCAAGGGCGGCTGGAATTAGCCCGTTCACGGATAGGACTAAGGGGATGATTTCAGTGGATTCCACTTGCCACATATCAGTAACCGCGAGCGCCGATTCAGGTAAGTACTTGGTCCTTTTTTCGGCATCAGCCTGCACGAGGTTTTCATCGTATGGGTAAACCCTGGACATTTCGTACAACGGGCCAGAAATGACATTTCAAAAAAGGAATGAACAAACCAGTGAAGAGTGGGTGAGGTCGCAATCTAGAGAGCGGCAGGTAGTGTCCATACTGTATGCAAGTACTAATCCCTACTTAATCCCTACTAATCCCTACTAATATTATAAATGTGAAAGTAACTCTGTCTGTCTGTTACGCTTTCCCGCAAAAACTACTGAACGGATTTGGCTGAAATTTGGTAGGTAGACAGATTAGGACCTGGATTCAGACATAGGCTACTTTTTACCACGCTCGCGAGCTGCTTGCGGCTCGCGCACTGCGCACCCTCGAAAAGTCATAGAAACGTTGTCCACGCGGGTGAAACCGCGGGAAACAGCTAGTAATAATATTATAAATGCGAAAGTAACTCTGTCTGTCTGTTACGCTTTCCCGCAAAAACCACTGAAAAGATTTGGCTGAAATTTGGTAGGTAGACAGATTAGGACCTGGATTAAGACATAGGCTACTTTTTACCACGCTCGCGAGCCGCTTGCGGCTCGCGCACTGCGCACCCTCCAAAAGTCATAGAAACGTGGTCCACGCGGGTGAAGCCGCGGGAAACAGCTAGTATATAATATATACTTTCGTATGGGTTAACATCCACCAAAAGCACCCTTAGTCAAGGGCAATGCAGTCGCGCCTGATCCATCAACACGATATCAGGCTTATTCTAAGGAACAGTCCTCTCCGTGATGATGTATTTTGTTCGTAACCAGTAGAGCTTGGCGCAGTCAATTAATATTATTATTTTAATGTAGTTGCGCGCGGCTGTTGGTTCAATGTAAAATTTCTATCCAGCGAGTCGCTTTGAAATAACGATATGTCTATGATGAACAGTAATTATTTCAGATAAATCCATCGAGCCGTTTTAGCTAAAGGCTCAGCTAAAAAAATGATACACATACATATATACGTACGTATATGCACTTGAAAAAAAATTCCCTCCAAACGACTAGTGGAATTTAAGTTAAAGATATGTAGGTACTTATTCGTATATTAAGGTGCTCAATGCTCATTTAAGTAATCATTCAACCGTATAACAAGCAAAGCGAAATCCGTCCCACAATTCCCTAACTTAGCTCTTTACCTTGCCAAAAAGGGTTAAGTAGGCTGAGTTAATGTACATCCGTAACGCTTATTAACTGGCCTGATATCAGAATCTTTCTCATACTGGGATTTTAACTCACGAATCAAAATAAACCGATTTGCCAGTAAGACTTCTCATAATACAATAGTAGGCTTAATACCCGGCATCTGGTTATTAACTTCATTTGAAAATTCTTATTTCTTTAAATTGGTGTCTCGGAAACGGCACTAACGATTTTTATGATATATTGATTTGGGTAATTTAAATTAAAATAATAAAAAAAATTGGGTAAGGTTTAACATTCCAATTCTATCTAAATTTATTATAAAATTGTTATGTTACAACAATATTAAACTAATCTAAAACACCTAAAATAAAACACCTAACACACCTTGAATAAAACACCTATACATATCAGGGGCTCAAGTCTAACCTGAATTAGGGCGATAGGGCCTTAGTCGACCACGCGGGCCCAGTGCGGGTTGGTCGACTTCACACACAACCTGCGAGTTTCTTCGCAGGCGTGTGCAGGTTTAAAACGATGTTTTCCTACACCGTAACAGCGTCGGATAAACGTAAATATGAAATCTAAATTCGAAATCACATTGGTACGTGGCAGGTTTGAACCACGACGTCCCGGACAGGAGGCGGCTGCCCAAGCCATCACGCCACCGACGCTCTAAATAAAAAACCTAAAAGACCTTAAATAAAACATCTAAAATACCTAAAATAACCGTCCCTCGTCATCCCCGGTGCCAAGGTGCCCGACCATAACACTAGCTGAATTTCTACGCTGAATGGCTATGGACAGCCTCTGCAACAAAGAACGATCCGGAGCGGGAGTCAAAGCTCATCTAAACTAGAAAGGTGTTATTTCTGGAAAAAAAAAACCTTTTCACACAAACCTGTTATTTGTTGTGCAAGCTTAGGCTTCACAGTTGTTATATGGCACGAGTTACGAGTACTTCTATTGAATGCTGAGCGTAGCAAGGATTTCAAAGGTAAGAGAAAGACGCAAAATAACTTTGCTTCCGAGCGAAGCACACAGTTTTTCACCTCACTACAGCGATCTAATTTTAAAGACTCTCCCTACACTAGCGGATTACACGCAATTTTGCGCACTAAAATGGGATGACAGGAACAAAAATTTTCCGATCATGTTAGGTGAAAAATATTTTTAGTTTACATACCTGGAAACTCCGAGCAGCGATCGGTTGCCCAGATTCTAAATTATTATGAAGTGAAGTGGAATACAGGGTCATAACCAAGGTAAGACCTTGTGTTTTTTAAGACCTTAAGGTTTATTAAAGGTTTGTTAAGACCCTGTGCAGTAGAACTTCAGTGGATTTTAGGCCTTACTATAAAGCTGATTAGCTAAACAAGTAAGCTTTACAGTATAAGTTTTATCAAGATCTGTTTAGATCATATGGTTTGATAAATATGTACAAATTACTATAAAACCTTACTATTTTAACCGCATTGTGGCGTAATTTTTAGTCCATTTGCTTTACACCAGGAGCTCGCGGGTTCGATTTCCGGCGGCGTCAGCTTTGTAAGACTCGGTTTGGTTGATGGTAGGGCATTTTCATAGCCCGCCTGGCTAGCTACCACCATCTTATCTAAGTCTTGCCGCCAAACATCAGTGTTAACATCATTGATGTGTTCCGGCTTGAAGATAAGATAGCTAGATCTCCATTGCGTTTGGGAATCTTGGTAAGTCCGCTTCCATCTTCGGCATCATCGCCAAACATCAGTGTTAACGTCATTGATGTGTTCCGGCTTGAAGATTAGATAGCTAGATCTCCATTGCGTTTGGGAATCTTGGTAAGTCCGCTTCCATCTTCGGCATCATCGTCACGTACCATCAGGTGAGATGTTGCCAAGGGCTTGCCAATTGTGAATAAAAAAACCACCGTAGGAGGGGTAACGCCGCATTTTTTTTTGAAGTTTTTTTTATTGAGAAACAAACAGTCACAAGCAAAAATGATTACAAAAAACTTATCAAATAGACCTAAAGTTCCATAAAAAAAAAATCTAAAACATAAATTTTGAATTGTGACAAACGGTGACACATGTAATAAACTACGATGTATATGCAGATGAATGGAGGACGATTGAGAGAATGTGCATGAATTATTGTGACCTTAGGTTAAACAATTTGACTTCCATTAAGTAGCTGTTACTTTATATAATTATAAAAATGTAAGTATATAATCAAATAATTTGTAAGATCTATGTGATACAATTAAATGGTATAATGTAATGACGACGTGTACTGATAAGGATACCTTGTTGTGAAATGTATTTTTTTTTGTATCTAAAATATTTAATAACCATTATATTTACAGCGCTTTGGTGTGTACTGTTATGCTGTAGATTTAATTATATAAATAAATAAACTAGTACTGTAAAACCTTTTAGGTACAAGCTTTTAATATTGCTTTGTCACGCGATATACTCGTACATCATCATCATCCTATCAGCCAAAAATCGTCCACTGCTGGGCAAAGGCCTCCCCCAAGGATTTTCACGACGACCGGTCCTGCGCTGCCCGCATCCATCGGCTTCCCGCGATCTTCACCAGGTCGTCGGTCCACTGCGTGGAAGGCCTGCCTACGCTACGTTTTCCGGTGCGCGATCGCCACTCGAGAACTTTACTGCCCCATCGGCCATCTGTTCCACGAGCTATGTGCCCTGTCCACTGCCCCTTCAGTTTAGCGATTCTGTGAGCCATTCTGGCTGAAGACCCAAGAGCCAGACTAACCCGACACTATACCGAAGATATCTCGGACGTCAGCCTGTACGAGATTAGAATGGCTCTCAAACAGCTCAAGAACAACAAGGCACCGGGTGATGATGGAATTACGGCTGAACTTCTAAAAGCAGGTGGATCACCGGTACTAAAAGCTCTTCAGAAGTTATTTAATTCCGTTATACTCGAGGGACAAACGCCTAAGGCGTGGCACAGAAGTGTGGTCGTGCTTTGTTCTCTGTGAGACATTCATTGACGAATATTATTATGTATACCTGGGACAAACAGTCCAGCTAGGCAGGTCCAACTTTAAGAAAGAGATCAATCGATGAATCCAACTCGGCTGGGCAGCGTTTGGGAAGCTTCGCAATATCTTCACGTCCCAAATACCGCAGTGTCTCAAGACTAAGGTCTTTGATCAGTGTGTGTTGCCAGTGATGACTTTGGAACTGAGACATGGTCGCTTACAAGGGCAATAGAGCGTGCTATGCTCGGAGTTTCTCTGCGTGATCGAATCAGAAACGAGGAGATCCGCAGGAGAACTAAAGTAACTCGTACCGTAACTGCGTGCAAAATTTCAGCTAAGTCGGAAACCGGGAAGTGGTTCAAAATTCACAAGTAGGGCAAGATTCCACCCGAACAAACATACATACATTGCAAGTTAAATAAAGCTTAAAGCTTGTAAAATAATCTTTTTATTTTATTTTTTAAAGAACAATCGGTCACAAACAAAAATTGTAAAAAAAAAACAATAGTTTCATTAAATCATCATCATCATCATATCAGCCACAAATCGTCCACTGCTGGACAAAGGCCTCCCCCAAGGATTTCCACGACGACCGGTCCTGCGCTGCCCGCATCCAACGGCTTCCCGCTAATTCATTCATTAAATAAATCGTTCATTAAATAAACAACTTTAATTTAATTAATATTTGAATTGTGACAAACGGTGACACATGTTATTAAGTGAAGGAAGTAAAATATTTACTGCCGCAAATACACTCAAAAATATGACAAATCTAAAAAATATTAAAAATTTGTAGGTAAGTGAATAAAAAAAAACATATACTATGCTAGTGCCGCAAACAATAACCTTCTATTCACACACAGAAGGTCATTGACGGCAAAACGTTAAGATCAAAGAATCTACTAAAAACGAAGTAATAAGCTAACGAAAGTAAAAAAAAATATCGAGCAAGACCTACAGTACTCGCATATTATGATGTGTAACATGTGACAAAGTACTTTATAAAAGGACGGCAAAGATACGGCAGACTAGGCTGTATGGTTATAGATACCTTTGCCTTTTCCGCGCTTGTGAAGCCTGAAAAAACGCGACTTCCTGTTACACATGGGACACATTTCCGTCCCATTTCACGAAATCACTCCCACAAATTGCAAGAAAGCGAGAGCAAAGATGTTACACATCAAAAACCGGCCAAGTGTGAGTCGGACTCGCGCAAAGTAGGGTTCAGATGTCTTAAAAAATACATTAAAAAAAATACAGTTGATGATACACCATTTGGTATGGATTGGATGGATCCAACTGAACATCTAAGTTTGTCGACTATTACTCCTAAACGAAGAAAGCCTAGTAAGCCGTGATAGTTTTCCTTTTAAATTGTTTATAATGTCCTTCTATTTAATTTTTTTTTCAGGAACCTATTTAAAACGTATTAAAAAAGATAGACCCAGAAGGAATATTTAGGATTCTGGAACGAATAAAAAAGCAAAAGATTGCCATTGAAGTAGGTTGTTCCTAATAGCGTTGCTATAAAAAATAGTAATAAAAGAAGTATTAAATTACCAAACACAAAAAAATTCAAATTCACAATAGTTATCTATACTAATCTATACATAATATTATAAAGAAGAAAGATTTGATTGTTTGTTTGAATAGGCTCCGAAACTACTGGACCGATTTGAAAAATTCTTTCACCGTTGGGAAGCTCCACTATCCGCGGTTGCTTTAAGCTATATTATATTTTCAAAAAAATAGGGATCCATAAAAAAATTTAAAAAAAGTAACCCAAGGTGTAAAAAGTTACCTAAAAATTCTCGCAATTTCTACAAAAAATTAGTGCAGTGGTAGTGTAATGGTATTGGTAGTGGTAGTGGTAGTGATTTTGGTAGTGGTAGTGGTAGTGTTAGTGTAGTGGTAGTGGTAGTGTAGTGGTAGTGTAGTGGTAGTGTAGTGGTAGTGTAGTGGTAGTGGCAGCAGTAGTGTAGTGGTAGTGGTAGTGTAGCGATAGCGGTAGCGGTAGCGGTAGCGGTAGCGTAGTGTAGTGTAGTGTAGTGGTAGTGTAGTGGTAGTGTAGTGGTAGTGTAGTGGTAGTGTAGTGGTAGTGTAGTGGTAGTGTAGTGGTAGTGGCAGCAGTAGTGTAGTGGTAGTGGTAGTGTAGCGATAGCGGTAGCGGTAGCGGTAGCGGTAGCGGTAGCGGTAGCGGTAGCGGTAGCGTAGTGTAGTGTAGTTTAGTGTGAGGCGATACGAAGTTCGCCGGGACAGCTAGTTTATAATACAAGGGTGGTAAAAAGGTCAATATAAAACGAGGGACATTTGTGATCCCGAGCCGCAGGCGAGGGTTTACCATAGTCTCGAGTTTGTTATTTTCTTTTACACCCATGTATCATACAAAGTTTTTTAATACAGCTGTGAGAAAACAGGTAAAATAAATAACGACCGTGACAGAAAAAGAAAAACCAAATACATGGGTACAGAGATATGCTATATATAAGCATGGGTACATACCTATCAAGGTTTCGGCAACCAAAGTTCATTTTTCGCGACTTGTGGCTCATTTTAAATCTCCGGGGAGTAACCTCACTTTGTTTTTTCTTATACATACACATAAGTATATTTTTTATTACACATATATCAACTATTCATACCTAATTTTATTCGTTTTCACAATTATAAAACATCTAAAATCAGTTTTACGAAAATTGCGCCATATTTTCGCTAGCACACGTGTACACATGCGTAAGTTTAAAAAAAATCATAAATAGACTACAATAAGGCTTGGGATAATATTATTATAAGCATTAAAACCTCCTTGGAAAAGATGACCTATTCCTTGGTGTAACGTATGCGCTTCATTCATATTTATTTTCCTTTCTTCACAAAGATATAACCCAAAGAAAATCTAAACAGCTAGCGATAGCGTTATATACTAATCTCACGGAAGAACTACCTATCTTTTTTTAAATTCTCCTATCAAAAGTCTTAAGGAAGATACTGTATCTTTGGTTATTATTATTTTTATTTGTTAGAAATGTCTAATTCCTCCATGCTAGAAATTAAAAAGAAGTGGTAAAGTAAAGCACATGTGCGGTAAAATCAATTTTGCGGCACACTTGACCGTTATAATATAAAGGACCACTTTTCGAGCAACTGTAAGTATTTATTTAAAAATAAGTGAACGAAAGGTACTAACTGTACTTAACCTCCAAAATTCAATTTACCAATCCGTATGTCGGTGAATGCCTTTCCAAGTGGTAAATCAGCTTACGAAAACCCGCATAATATATACATGATTTTGCATATTGAATTTGATACTTACCGACTTATAAACACCGACCTAAATATTTTTCTTTTAATTTGTAAAATTTTTTTTCATCTGTCACAAAATTTTCAAATTATTTCAATTAAGTTACGAGTATCCGCGTCTTTCACTTATTTTGTTTACTTTCGAACACTTCACTCGCCACCTAATTATAAAAAAAAAATATTAAACTTAAAAATGGACTTAAAAAAACGGACTTAAAAATTCGAAAACCTAAATACTTTTAGGTATTAGCTTTTGATATTGTATTGTCACGCGATATTCATATGCATGCAAAATTTCAGCTCAATCGGAAACCGCAAAGTAGGTCAAATTTTTCTTGCAAGATTTCATTACAGACACCGGGACAGGTGAAACGAAAGAAAAGTTTGTATAGGAGGATACTTATAAGCGAAAAGGCATCTAGATCTGTAATCCTGATGGAATTAATGCATCTGACAATAGAATCGACAAACCCTAGCAATTTTGGACTTAATTTCTCAAATATAATAAAGCCAAATTATTTGGAAAGTATAATTATTATTATATCAGCTCATATACGTCCCCACCGAGGGGCTCGAGCCTACCCTGAATCAGGGCGATTAGGCCTTAGTCGACCACGCGGGCCCAGTGCGGGTTGGTGCGGGTTGGAAAGTATACAGGTGTAATAAAATAATAGGGTGTAAACAAAGTAGGGCCCTACACACGTAAACTGGGGGTTCTACTTGTCATGCTGAACAACTTTCCTCAAGGAATCAATTCTCTAAAAAAAAATTGAACCATTCATACAAAAATGCATAGAATGAGTCGATTAGCTGATGGATTTGTTTGAAGAATAATATTTTTTTGCAATTTTAGCACAGTCATAGAACAAAAGTTGTTCAGTATGATGAGTAGAAGCCCCAGCTAACGGGACCTACACCAATTTTGTTACATCCTGTGTAAAGTACTTGATTCTTGGGTATAGAGTGCAAAAGTCACTAGGCAGCGCGTTTACCGAAATTACGCGTTATTGTCATTATTTCTTGAAATTGTTATCAATGTGTATTATTTTGAATTTGATTTATTTTCATGTATGTATTTGTATGCTTTGACGATCATAATAATATCCTTTGACATTTTTTTAATAAGCACAAGTGTAATTAGCATCATTAGGTATATCAGCTCATATACATACCCAGCGAGGGGCTACAGCCTACCCTGAATTAAGGTAATCGGACCTTAGTCGACCACGCAGGCCCAACACAGGTTTGTCGACTTCATACACAAGCTTCAAGTTTATTTGCAGGCCTGTGCAGGTTTCCTCGCGATGTTTTCTCACCGCAAGAGCGTCGGATAAACGTACTTATAAAATCAAAATTCTAAAACACATTGGTACGTGGCAGGATTTGAACCACGACCTCCCAGACAGGCGGTAGCGTCCCTAGCCGTTTGTGCCTTTATAGGTCTAGTAGCATAGATGTATGGAAAGAGTTAGTTCTCACAACTCGAAGAAAAAAAAAGAGATATCTCCGCCAGCCACCTTGGTACAACCTTCCGTTGATAATTGGGAGTTGTATATAGGTAGTTTTATATGTCGCCGGGATATTTTCTAAACCACGATATTACAATCTGACTACACTAAATTCAGTTAGATTATAATATGACGGTAAATTGACAATCGGATTACAATTTCACGGCCCATTCTTGTATCTCCAAATAAAACCGATGATTTCTTCTTCTGCGAAGCATTCTGATACAATCAATGTGTTATTGTAATGTCACTAGTGAGATTACAATGACACTAGTGAAATTGTAAGCAGTATGCTACGGTTCACAATCTTTCGACACATCACAATCTCGCGAGATAGATCCCCTTAGATTATAATGTAACGGTATTTACAATTTTACGGTGACACATACGTAGGAAATAGATATTGTAGGTCACCACAGATAGATGAGATATTGAGTCCACTCATTAAAAGCCTACGCCAAACACAGAACTTGCTTAATCTGCAATGCCGGAGCACATCAATCAAGAAACTACCAAACTGTTCGTATTATAGCAATTCATCACAGAGATTAACCAACAAAAATAAATGTGTACCTTATCCCCACTAAGTATATTACACGAGAAGCTTTCAGGCGCTCTGGTACTATAGGGTATTATAGTACCACTGAATAATATCGTAATCATTCATTCGCAACAAACACACGAATGACCGCCGTCACCCGCACGAGCCTGTCTGGGCAAAGAATAAATGTTAAGAGCCTCCAGGAGGCTCGAGTTTCCATACAAACGTAGTTCCGTTTACATACAAAGACTTCATGCCGGATTGAATCCAAACTTTGCGAATATGTTAAGTAGACACATATCGATGTTTGTAAATAAGTTTTAATCGTAGTAAATTTTATCGTAACAAAACGAAGGCTTAAATTAGTTTTGTACTGAAAGCAAACTTTCAAAAAACTGCTTATTTTTTCCGTTTTATATTAGTACATTGAAAACTAATTACAAACATCGATATGTGTCTCCTCAATATATTTTCAAAGTTTGGATTCGATCTGGCATGTAGTTTTTGTATTAAAGCGGAACTACGTTTCCATTATGACATGACCTTCAAAAGGTTTTATATGTACCACGTAATAATTTATATTACTATTTGCATTAAAGGCATTCCTATATAAGATTGGACCGCAGTTTACCAAAAGGATTAAGCATCTCACACTTTTATCAAAGTTTTATTTCTCGCTAACTCACTCATACCAAAGTCTTTCAGTAGAGCGAGACAAAGTGCTTGCAAGCGTCTGCACTCTTTACCGCGGCCATGACAAAATAAATAAAAGAACATATAACGATGTCTCTAAGAACCCTAACAACCATACGAACCACGTAGTGTAGTAATGAACCCTAGTCAAGTTGACTTGACTTTGGTCCATTACTACACTTTTAATGAAAGTCTCTGAGGGACAGTCAAATACTATAGGCACAAACTTCTCATAAAATCCGTCGCTTCTGCCCTCACCTCATCTATAATCAAATATACCATGACTTTACATGTTGGATTCCGAGCATTACTTGCGGACTCCGCGTGACAAGGGACCCGCTTTCAACCTATTTCGACGAGATGTGCCATTTGGTACCTAGTGGTCTTTCATATTTACAAATTGTACTCGTACAACAGTTAGTTTCTTTTAAAACTGAAAAAAACTTTTAAAAAGGAAAGCTTTTAAGATAGCGTTTAGCTTTGTATAGCGATTGGTTTAAGGTTGCTAGAGAGCGTTGTATTCGCACGTGCAGGGCTGAAGATTGGCACAATTGTTGCACTTTTGAGAAGTCTAATGTCCAAAAGTAGATAAAACATATACAAGCTGATGATTACAAGGTCTTATCTTTCCTCTTTAGAGTCTTGAGTTTGAAAAGAAGTCGAGTTTTGATTTAGATATATTATACCGCCTCCTGTCCGGGAGGTCGTGGTTCGAACCTGCCGCGTACCAATGTGATTTCGAATTTAGATTTCACATGTACGTTTATCCGACGCTCTTACAGTGAAGGAAAACATCGTGAGGAAACCTGCACACGCCTCCAAAGAAACTCGTAGGTTGTGTGTGAAGTCGATCAACCTGCACTGGGCCCGCGTGGTCGACTAAGACCCGATCGCCCTAATTCAGGGTAGGCCTTAGCCCCTCGGTGGGGACGTATATGAGCTGATATGAATCAAACAAATAGTATTTATAATATTACCTATATTTGTATTTGTCATCCTATCAACTCATATACATCCCCACCGAGGGGCTCGAGCCTACCCTGAACTAAGGCGATCAGGCCTTAGTCGACCACGCGGGCCCAGTGCGGGTTGGTCGATTTCACAGACAACCTGCGAGTTTCTTTACAGGCGTGTGCAGGTTTCCTCACAATGTTTTCCTTCACCGTTAAAGCAATCGGTAAGTGTATGTACATAAGTTTTGAAAAACTCATTGGTACATTGGCCGTCCAGATTTGAACCCGGTACCTCTGGTTAGAAGGACCGAGTCGTTACCGGTTGAGCGACCGACGCTTTTTTATTTGTACTAACTATAATTGAGATGAAACTAAAGGACACTTGTAACCAAGGACCACTACAGCCCATTTCGACCGATTCCAACCGTATTCAACCACTAATCGGGGTACATTATGCTGGTAATGCGCAGCTGCTTATAATATTAGAGCTTGTGACACGTGAATTATTGTTGCTGAGGTAGTAAATGGATGATCTGCTATTTTGTGGAATTGGTAACCACTAGTATCAGTGGTTTAGATTCTCTCTATCTCTTATCATGTGGCACAATTAACCATGCTATCCCAGGGGATAGAGGGTGGGTACCTGGTGTTGTATTTAGCATCACCCACGGTCACGTGTAGGGGTGAGGGGGGCATGACGGGGTAGTTAATGTTTGAAAGCCAATAAGACAAATAATATTATTCTTTTCTAGGGTTTTTTACTTTAATTATTATCTAAAATAAGTAGTCTTTCAATTTCAACAATTATTAGGAACTATTGTTTGATTATTATGTATAAAAATATAAAAATGTGTAATAACTCCCATATCCCCATCTTGCCCCCTGGGTAGGGTAAGATGGGGCACCTCTAAGGGGCAAGATGGGGCGATGGTACTTATTACATAATTTCAAGATAAATATTATTAATATAATTAATTAATATATGATATATGATGGCTGGCAAAATTCACATCTGAATACCGTGCCTTCGTCTTCATCGTCGACACGAGCATAACTACAGTACGCCCATTTTTTACACACAGCTTATGCCACCCATCCGTCTGTAGACTCTAAATAGCGACCTGTACAATAAAGACAGGGCGTATTTTCGGGTCCACTGTCGCTGTTTTCTGACGATAACGATTTAGCGTCAGTAATTTTCTTCTTTTATATACTATACTTACCTATACCCCATCTTGCCCCTGCATGACTTACGAACTTTAATAAATTATTAAACAAAAATCAATATATACTCCACACGGAAACAAGTAACTACTTGCCTGTTTTCGTGAATCTTCGCACATTTGAAAAAAAAAACTCCGTATCTGTAATGGCAATGTTTAAATCACTAACACGAATCAAGTGAAATGCAAAAATGACAAGAGATTTGACTAAATATAGTTTTTTTCAATTATTAAACAAATATTACAGTGTTTCTACGCGGCCTCTGTGCTAACTGATTGGCATCATGGCGGCGCATTGTCACGCACTATCAGGATTCTGATTGGTCAATTGTCACGCCGTATAAAGCCGTTGCCCCGTCTTGCCCGCCACCCCGTCTTGCCCCCCTCTCCCCTAGGGCATTTAGATTTACACCTACGGACGTGTGCAACGCGAACTTCATACACATCTTCATGCATATGATAATATTTATTTCGAAATATAAGATGATGCGTAGAAATAAAGATCCAATAATTTTGAACAAAAAAAAAACCCGACTTCCAACAGGAAAGTAAGGTTCCCCTCGATTTCTCTGGGATGCCATCATCAGATCCTGGTTTCCATATCATGGTACCACCCTTGCAATATCTCCATTTCAACAAAAAAAAGAATCATCAAAGTCGGTTCATAAACAACGAAGTCATCCGCAAACACACATAAAAAAAGAAATACTTATATTTACGGTCGAATTGAGAAACCTCCTCCTTTTTAAAGTCGGTTAAAAAGAATTGCACCAGGATTAGAAAAGCATTACACACGTTATTACACACCAACAAATTATAAATATAATTATATCTCACCCGAGATGAGTCTTTGATAACAGCAGTTTCTACGTATAAGTTATTTTATTTTAATTTACAGTGAAAGTTGGAAAGGCAAAAAATATTGAAGGATGGAAGAATTTCAAATCAAATGTGTCACACAGATGACACATAGATTGCTATGTGCAAGCGCATGTGAAATCAAAGAAATAGATCGAAAGAAAGAAGGTTAAATACCAGCGTTACCGCGTTACATGTGATTTTAAAATAAGTCGTTTTTTAAGCTATTGCATAGTTTTTATAGCGGGCTTTGAGCGCGGCGACCGAATCAAGAAATTTCGTAACGAAAATAAAATAAAAATAGAAGTTTAAAAAAATTAAAAACCGACTTCAAAATGAAATTCACTCGAAAGTATGAAGTAATATTTTTTAACTTAGATACACGACATTAATCAACAATAACGAAATCAAAGGTGGCTAGGAATTAAATTAGGGGCCCAAAATTTTTTTTGAGGTCGGTATCAGCATACAGCTACTTACGTATCAAATGTTTTAGATTCGATGGCATTGCTGACACTGAAGTTTTGAAGTTTTTTAAACTTCTATTTTTATTTTATTTATTTTTAGTGATAATGCTATCCATCTAACAACGTTATACCTACCCAATCACCCACTCGCACATAGGAACCATCAAATCATAATTCATAATGCATGTGTTTCATTAACACATACATATTCCTGTGGCTTCCATCATCATCATCTCAACAGCATGAAAGTTAAGGAGTTAAATCTTCCATCATCAGCTCATCTGAATAACCTGAAAGAATATAATTATCGGTCTACGTGAAATTTTTAAAGAATTATCCTCCAACTCCTAACCGTTGTACCTAACCGTTGTACCTTCCTTCATCAGCTCATCTGATGATGTTGATGATGATGAGATGATGACTACCAGACGCCAAAACTTTGATAGTTTTAGGAAATACATGAAACACGTAATATGTGCCTATAAAATTTGAGGGTTGTTCTCGATTTCCCTGGGATCCCATCATCAGATCCTGACTTGGTGACAATGGGACCCCCTCGGGAGTATACTCTTTCAAATAAAAAAAGAATTTTGAAAATCGGCTCACAATCGGCGAAGACATCGCGTAACAAACATACAAAAAAAAACATACAGTCGAATTGAGAATCTCCTCCTTTTTAAAGTCGGTTGAAAAGAAGCACCGATCCCTCAAGGTTGTTCAGATCAGTCTTTCTTAAGGAATTCCAATTTCATCTCCCTACTCTCTTGCATTAGACGTAATCTAAAAATAAATATTAATTATTCGCACTACGAAAACAAATCAGCCCCCAAGTCACGGAAAAATGTAATCAATTAAGAGTTTCCCTTAACCCTTATGACGTAATTTGGGCAAACTATATCTGGTCAGAGGCGGTTGTATTTTTGAAGTGGTATCGTTAGAAAAGAAAAAAATTGGAAACGGTTAACACGTTAAACCGAACAAGCCGGTTTCCGAAAAGGATTTAGTACCATAGACCACATACATACGCTGCGGCAGATTATACAGAAGACCGAAGAGTACAATCAGTCACTATGCTTGGCGTTCGTGGACTATGAGAAAGCCTTTGATTCGGTCGAAACCTGGGCTGTGTTACAGTCTCTCCAGAGGTGCCAAATTGACTATCGATATATCGAAGTGCTGAAGTGTTTGTATGAAAACGCCACCATGTCGGTTCGCCTCCAGGATCAAAACTCGGAACCTATCCAGCTGCAGCGAGGGGTGAGACAGGGAGACGTTATATCTCCGAAACTGTTCACCGCCGCCCTGGAAGATGTTTTTAAGCTTTTGGACTGGGGTGGACTCGGCGATCAACATCACCCCACAACCCACCTTCGATTCGCTGACGATATCGTGGTCATGGCTGAGACTATGGACGACTTAGGCACAATGCTCGATGGCCTCAGTAGAGCCTCTCAACAAGTGGGTCTTAGAATGAACATGGACAAGACGAAAATTATGTCAAACGTCCGTGTCATACCTACTCCTCTGAAGGTTGGAGGCTCTACACTCGAAGTTGTTACCGAATATGTATACCTGGGACAAACAGTCCAGTTAGGTAGGTCCAACTTCGAGAAAGAGATCAATCGTCGAATCCAATTCGGCTGGGCAGCGTTCGGGAAGCTACGCAATATCTTTACGTCCCAGATACCGCAGTGTCTTAAGACCAAGGTCTTCGACCAATGTGTGTTGCCAGTGATGACGTACGGAACTGAGACATGGTCGCTTACTATGGGCCTCATAAGAAGGCTCAAGGTCACCCAAAGGGCAATGGAGCGTGCTATGCTCGGAGTTTCTCTGCGTGATCGAATCAGAAACGAGGAGATCCGTAAGAGAACCGAAGTAACCGACATAGCTCTCAGAATTGCTAAACTTAAGTGGCAGTGGGCGGGGCACATTGCTCGTAGAACAGATGGCCGTTGGGGCAGTAAAGTTCTCGAGTGGCGACCACGCGCCGGAAAGCGTAGTGTAGGCAGGCCTCCCACTCGGTGGACCGATGACCTGGTGAAGGTCGCGGGAAGCCGCTGGATGCGGGCAGCGCAGAACCGGTCGTCGTGGAGATCCTTGGGGGAGGCCTATGTCCAGCAGTGCACTTCCTTCGGCTGATATGAACACGTTAAAAAACGACTTCCGTCGCAACCACTTAGTAAAATTAGTACTTTTTTTTTGTTTTTGTTAATTTTCTAAACACGTACTACACCGATTTTAATAAAATTTATATGGGAGCAATCTGGCATTAAACCCTATCAATTAAAGAAAGAATCATGAAAATTGGTAAACAACCTGCAGAGATATCGCGTAACAAACATACAAAAAATACAGTTGAATTGAGAACCTCCTCCTTTTTGGAAATCGGTTGAAAAAATATTTGAAGATACGAATTAATTGTTTCAAGAGTAATACGTGATACAAGTTATATACGCAAACATGACGCGCACAGAAGATTTCTTCTTCGCGTTTTGAGCTGTTGTTTGTGGAGCTAAAATTTCTTTTAGATTTTTGAATCTATTAAAAAACTACATTAAAATATCCCCAAAATATTCTATAGAGCAATCAGAGTAATAAACATTTTAGGACTTTCCACAAGTTCAACCGCTGTCACTGAACGCCGCCAGGGTTTTTTGGGACAGCCACGTTTTCTCTTGCCTTGGGGTCCACTGTGAGTCCACCCTTGTGCTTGTCTTGTTATGTGGGCGGTGTCTTTTCTAAGAGTGAGACCAATCCGGGTCCATTTGCGATGTACGGGTTAGGTGAGTAGCCCAATGCAACGCAAATACGGAGCATTGTGGATGCCCTCTACCCCACCTAGCCGACTTAGGGCAATAAGTCAAGACAAATCATACAACATTGGTTATTAAGTTAAACCGATTAATATGAGAAGTAAAATAAAACTTTTGCTCCGATTGTAGATTCCTAGGGATTTTTTGAAATTCACATTTGATAAGCCGTTGACCAGTTTCATGAGTAAATGCCAAGGGCTGACCATTTGTGAAAAAAAATCCTGAGCCAATGATTTCAAATAAACCTTCATCATCATAATATCAGCCGAAGGATGTTTAAACAAGGTGCGTACAGAGCGTCGGTGCTGAAACGGCTGGAGCCGCTCTCTCTTATCCGGGAGGTCGTGGTTCGAATCCTGAAATGTACCAATGTGTTTTCGAATTTAGATTTCATATGTACGTTTATCCAACGCTGTTACGGTGAATGAAAACATCATGTACACCTGCGAATGCGAAGAAACTCGAAGATTGTGTGTAAAGTCGACTAAGGCCAGATCGCCCTGATTCAGGGTAGACTCGAGTCCCTCGGTGGGGACGTAAGCTGATATGATGATGATACAAGGTGAGTTTTAAATGGCGGATACGATCATCGCCATCTTAAGATTCGGATGAAATGTGACAAATTTTATTCTGCCACTTTTTAAATAAACGCCAAAACTTTTACTCTCCATACAAATGACATCGATGAAGATAAAAATCTGTATAAAAGTCCAAAAGATTTAGTTTATTTAAAAAAAGGCAGAACAAAATTTTTCACATTAAAAACGAATAATAACGCGTTGGTGTTCGAATCTGCATATAAAATATCACATTGTATTCTATCTAACCATTTTCAAAAAATCTGTGATATTTTCGTAAATTTTACCGTCTTCATAAAATGATTCTATGTTTGACTATAAAGTCGAATGAAAAAATAAAATAAAAATGTAAATGTAAAAATACATCAGTATTTTAATGTAAAGGTTGTTTTATTTGAAGTGTGGTTTATAAACTGACATTGTTTTTACAAATTGTAAATTTCACAGTTGATTCATAGTCAGTACATTTTGCCATTTTACCATGAATTGACTGACGCCAGAACAACGCTTGCAAACGGTGCAAATTTATTTTGAAAATCATGGTTCGGTTCGCCAAACTCATCGTGCACTACGTACACTTTACGGTCGACATTATCGTCCATCCGAGCAAGTTATTCGAACAACAGGGATCGTTTTCGCATCACTCAGAATCACATTACACTTTAGTGGATAAAACGCATCCACAAAGACGACAAACAGTGCGCACAAAAGAAGTTTTTGCTGCTGTGGAGCGTAGTGTTGAGGAGAACCCAAATGAGTCGATTCGCCATCGTGCACAGCAATTGGAGCTGCGGCCATCCACTTTGCGTAAGATTCTGCGGAAAGATCTTGGCTTTAAAGTTTACAAGATCCAGCTTGGGCAGGAGTTGAAACCGTGTGACCATTATGCACGTCGTAGGTTCGGTGAATGGACCGAAAACGATAATCAGTTTGATCCTCTTATTCATCGCAAAATTGTGTTTATCGATGAGGTTCATTTTAGGTTCAATAACTATGTCAAAAAGCAGAATTGCCGAATTCGGAGTGGAGAAAACCCTTTGTCGATACGCCCTTACATCCATCAAAAGTCACAGTTTGGTGTGCGTTATGGGCAGGTGGCGTCATTGCCCCATATTTTTTTAAACATGATTCCGGCCAGAATGTTACCGTCAATGGAGAGCGCTACAGAAACATGATTGCTGACTTCTTCGTACCTCAGTTGAATCGCATTGATGTGACAGAGCTTTGGTTTCAACAAGATGGCGCAACATGCCACACGGCGAGCGCCACTATCAATTTATTGCGGGAAACATTTGGTGAGCGCATCATTTCGCGTAATGGACCTATGAACTGGTCTCCACGATCGTGTGACCTCACGCCTTTAGATAACTTTCTTTGGGGGTATGTGAAGTCACTAGTCTATACTTATAAACCAGACACGTTAGACCATTTGAAAGACAACATTTCCATGTTATTTCTGATATACGGCACCAGTTGCTCGATAAAGTTGTCAAAGATTGGACTTCACGGTTGCGCTTCATTCGAGCTTGCCATGGAGCTCGTATGCCGGAAATCATATTTAAACACTAATGACATAGTATTATCTAATGATTAAAGCCAATATCATAGACATTAACATTACTTTAATGTGTTTTATTTTATTTTGGGATTATATACCTCTAAAAAACACCTTTTATACAAAGTATATAATACGTCCAACTCTCCGGAATGAACCGATTCAGATATCTGACCACCTGGAACTCCTCGGCGTGGATTTAACACCCAATCTTAACTTCGGTCGTTACATTGAGTCCAAGGCAAAAGTTGCTGCAATGAAGCTGGGCATTCTCTCTAAAGTGAGACGGTACTTCACACCTGGACAGCTGCTTACCTTGTATCAAGCACAGGTCCGCTCATGTATGGAGTACTGTTCACACTTATGGGATGGATCAGCCCGCTATCAGCTGGATACCTTGGACGCCATCGACCGACGCGCACGGAGACTCATTGGTGACGACGAGCTAGTCAATGACAAGCTCCAAAGCCTTGAGCATCGCCGCAAAGTCGCCTGTCTATCGGTATTCTATCGAATTCATTTCGGAGAGTGCGCGCAAGAACTTCACGACCTCATTCCCCCTGCTCCATTCCACCGTCGGTCAACGAGACGCAGGGAGGGGTTGCACCCCTTTGTTGTTGATGTTCCACCTTTTCGCACGAATCGTTACGCTTCTTCATTTATTATGCGTACAGCGCAGGAGTGGAACTCCTTGCCTGCGTCAGTGTTTCCCGATTCCTATAATTTGGGGATCTTCAAGGCAAGAGTGAATAGGCATTATTTGAGTTTGCGTGTACCATCCTCGACTGCATCATCACTTACCATCAGGTGAGTTGCAGTCAAACGCACTCAAATTTTTAATAAAAAAAAAAAAAAAAAAAAAAACGTATTATGTATTGTGTATTATTAGTACTAACATACAGTATGGACACTCCCTGCCGCTCTCTAGATTGCGACCTCACCCCCTCGTCACCCAGATTAATACAGATTGGTTTAAGTTTGGTTCTCGAACGTATGGGATTACGCAGGATTTCATTTGTTTCGTCATTTGTTTTTAGAAATGTCATTTCTTGCCATTGCATGAAGTGACCGGGGCCCGGGGTGTGTTTTATATGTGCACCGATTTCTCCGTCAATTGTGGACTGATTTTTTATTATTTTTGAATCAATAGGTCATCTTCATCGTGGTACCATATAAATTTTATGAAAATTGGTTTTGTTACCACAAAAAATAATAAAATTTAAGTCGGTTGTTTTTAACCTGTTAAGTGTTGTTTATTATTTCCTATGGAATTCAATCGGATTGATTTGATATGGATTTAATTTTCTCTGATATTCCAAAGGGATGATTTTTTAAGCGAATAATGAATATAGATTTCTACTTGATATCACACAAAAATTCCATATGGCTAGCCCCTTTGTTATCATCTGTGTGACAAACTGTAAAACCGAGTTAAACTAGATCAATGTCTGGTGTTATCAATAGGGGTTTTCTGATAGTGAAACTATACTGACAATGGCGTAATGGTTAGTTCATTCGCTTATTAACAACAGGAGGTCGCGGGTTCGATTCCCGGTGGAATCAACTTGTAAGACTCGGTTTGGTTGGTGATATGGCATTTTCTAAGCCCGCCTGGCTAGCTAACACCATCTTATCTAAGACTTGCCGCCAAACATTAGTGATGTGTTCCGGCTTGAAGTTCACCATTTTTATTTTAAAGCTCTAGAGTTATTGCAGCAGTTTCTTCGTTACTAATGTCATATTTGGGAATACAAATAAGACAATTAAATAGTCTAAAAAATTGCCCCATCGGACCACTAAGAAAACGCCTTTGTTTAATTCAATGGTACATAGCTCAGGGGATTGGAACATGAAAGACATGCCACTAGTAACAGTAATATTATAAAGGCGAAAGTTTGTGAGTGTGTATGTTTCTTACTTTTTCACGCAAAAACTACTGAACGGATCTGGCTGAAATTTGTTAGGTAGACAGATTAGGACCTGGATTAACACATAGAGTACTTTCTTTCACGCTCGCGAGCCGCAAGCGGCTCGCTCACTGCGCACCCTCGAAAAGTCATAGAAACGTTGTCCACACGGGTGAAATCGCGGGAAACAGCTAGTTTTTTTTCCCAATTGGTAAACCCTTGACAACATCTCACCTGGTGGTAAGTGACGATGTTGCCGAAGATGGAAGCGGGCATACCAAGATTCCCCAACGCAATGGGGAACTGGCTATCTTATCTTCATGCCATAAGTAGTTACTAATAAAAGACCATAAGTAGTGTAACCGTAAGGTCAATAATAAAAAACACTAACTTTTTATTTTCAATAAAAATTGGCATTGAACTTCAAAAGCTGAATCGGCAATTTCATAGGAAAAGACCTAATTAAATGATACGAGAGAAAGAAAATTCCTACTCCAACGCACGTCCAGAAACGTTTTCAAACTTCGTAAGTTTCGACAGACAAAGCTTCAAAAATAGAACCTTTGACGTCACAAGATGGCGGAAAACATATGTTGCCGACTGTCCAATGATAACTGGAATAAAAGGGCCTCGAGGGGACTACGGGGACTTAGTGGATATAGTCGGCGATCGAGTGTGACAGCTTAGTTTACGAATTACGATTTTGGTTTACGTCTGTTTTATCCTCTTTGAGTATGAATAGATTAAGGCCCTTAGGCCGATATTACATTATCACATATATATGATCCAAGATCTAGTACATTGCCGCCTTTGTAGGATCCTATTTTACAGAATGCTGTCAAAAATGATCATTGGGCTACATCTAGGCTCATATGTCTATGATAGTGTAATATCGGCCTAAGATGGGTCCAATGACTAATGCTCAATTCAAATTATTGAAAGACTGTGTATAGCTATCGTCATGGAAAAAATACATAATTTACTTAAAGTAAAAAAAATCGATTTAATTGAATACAATTTTAAAAATATTACCACTTTTGATGTAAAAAAAATATATACTGTAGACCCTGTTTTTGTCATTATTTGTATAATTTCTCGAAAACATATAGTTAATGTTAAATGGAACCAACACACAAAAATCGGTGACTTTAAGACCTTTAATTTTAATTGAACACATTTTTTTAAAACTTATTTGATAGTGATGAAAAGTAATAAAAAAAAATCGAGCGAGACCTACAGTACTCGCATATGATGTGTAACATGTGACAAAATATTTTATAAAAGGACGGCAAAGATACGGCAGACTAGGCTGTATGGTCATAGATACCTTTGCCGTTTCCGCGCTTTTAAAGCCTGAAAAAACGCGACTCCCTGTTACACATTTCCGTCCCATGGGACACTTTTCCGTCCCATTTCACGAAATCACTCCCACAAATTGCAGGAAAGCGAGAGCAAAGATGTTACACATCAAAAAATTCGAGCGAGACCTACAGTACTCGCATATGATGTGTAACATATGACAAAATACTTTAGGTTAGTTAGATTTGATGACGATATTGTACCTGGGTGGCGGAACTGACAGTAACGAAAAAAACCGACCAAGTGCGAGTCGGACTCTCGTAAAGTAGAATTCCGCGCTTTCGCGACTTCCTGTTGCACATTTCCGTCCCATGTTACACATTTCCGTCCCATTTCACGAAATCACTCCCACAAATTGCAAAAACCGACCAAGTGCGAGTCGGACTCTCGTAAAGTAGAATTCCGCGCTTTCGCGTCTTCCTGTTACACATTTCCGTCCCATGTTACACATTTCCATCCCATGTTACACATTTCCGTCCCATTTCACGAAATCACTACCACAAATTGCAGGAAAGCGAGAGCAAAGATGTTACACATCAAAAACATGTAAAAGTCTAGAATTGGGCGTTCGGTTTCAAAGTAACAGCCGCGTTGAAGCTCGCATTGATTTGAACTTAAAATGAATAAACTTACGTTCCATATTATTTAAACACGTTTCAACCTGCTCGTATTGAGTGCTCTTATGGCCTTAAGATTTATTTCTTTTTAAAAGCTTTTAAATATCTTGCAATGTTTCAAAGTTTCTATGTTCTCGTATGTACAGAGATTTGTTACCATAGATGGGTTATGCACTAACAAACCACATTTGAAAATCGAACCCATATACAATATTGAGGTGGTTCGCTTCCGTTGCACCGAATGCTACTAAGAAAAGAGATGCTAATTGCAATCTATTTATTTGCTTCACTTTTTGGATGTACCTATTGTGATGAATATATCTCGTCCCAATATTAAAAACTCTTTAAGATTAGAATCTTTTTCATTTGGTTGTATGTTTCGTTCTTTTTGGAGTGTCAGAGGAATAAATTTGAAAAACTGTTTTTGACATTGTTTTGGACAAGAGAAAAATAACGAGCAGTGATGGAGAATTTTGTCTTTTAGATTTTGAATTGTTGTTAAATTATATAAATAGTGTGTTTTAACGGTTATTTTATTTTAAAGTTATACGAAGAGCACGTGTTTTTTTGTTAACGGTGAGTAGTGTGTTCCTTCGTTACCTAAGTGCTTTGTACGGCCTTTTTTTAAGTGTACATTGTTTGTCATTTAGGGCTTTCATATTACCGGATCGTGACACTTTTGGGGCTGCCTCCACCGGCATCCGTCCTTGGGTCCTTGTGGTGCACCGCAACGAGACGGTTGGTGGCGGTGGTTCCTCACAGCCAGACGGAAGTCACGACCGCCTAAGGCAAGAGGCTCAGAGGAAAGTACCAAATCATATTCTTCCGTCTCTTCATTTCGCCGGCTCTTTATCGGACTGCTGTCTCCGCCTATCGTACTTTTTTTTTTTTTTTTTTTTTTTTTTTTTATTAATAATTTGAGTGCGTACTTCCACCTGTTTTACTTCTAAATCCTTACTTAAAATCTTAATATCAGGTTAAGCTAAATTTGAATAAGTTTAAATATCACATGGCCATATTTAAGTAAAATATTTTAACCTCTAGGGTAATAACCGCCTCCGTGGCGTATTATGGATTAAAAAAAAAACAATCCGATCCTCTAAGGCATACAGCTTAACGACTGACATCTAGTGATAGCAACTGACACCAACATCTGAACGTGCCTCGCAAAGGTCAGTATATGTGTCAGTTCCTAAAGAACGATTAAGTATGAAAATCTAGAGGCCACGTGAACGCCTGTGGATCCCTCTTTTAATTTCGATTCTTTTTGGGTAGACTGTACCTACACTGATTGTCGTAACATGAAAGCTTGAATTATTACCGCAAATATTTCAAGCTTTCAATTTCCAGGTCTTCAACCTGTCCACTTGGAGTCCCCATCGTATAAGCAATGGATAATAAATTAGCTAGCCTAAACATTAATTAAAACGTACCTATATAAACCTACTTGAGATTCATTAAGGACAAAATAGCCTTGTCGGCACGAAATGAAATTGTGGACATCAAAGAATTAATAAACTTTGATAACAGTGTTACTAGGAGAGCTTTTAATTATTACAAGCTTTATTTAACTTACCGTGTTAGGTAGTTAGTTTGTGACAAATCTTGGAAGCTAATCAGAACGGATGGCCGTTGGGGCAGTAAAGTTCTCGAGTGGCGACCGCGCATCGGAAATCGAGCGTAGGCGTGCCTACCACTCGGTGACCGATGATCTGGTGAAGGTTGCGGGAAGCCGCTGGATGCGGGCAGCGCAGAACCGGTCGTCGTGGAAATCCTTGGGGGAAGGCTATGTCCAGCAGTTGACGCCCTTCGGCTGATATGACGATGATGACGAATGAACCACTTCACGGTTTCGAAATGAACTTTTGCGTACACGTTAAGTTCAACTGCCTGCGTGACGTAATGGTTAGTACATTAGGAGGTCGCGGGTTCGATTCCCGGCGGGGTCAACTTTGTAACGCTCGGTTTGGTTGGTGGTAGGGCATTCTCATAGCCCGCCTGGCTAGCTACCACCATTTTATCTAAGTCTTGCCACCAAACATCAGTGATGTGTTCCGGCTTTAAGATAAGATAGCCAGATCCCCATTGCGTTGGGGTATCTTGGTAAGCCCGCTTCCATCTTCGGCATCATCGTCACTTACCATCAGGCGAGATGATGCGAAGGGCTTACCAATTGTGAATAAAAAAAAGTTTGGAACACAATGCATGGCTAGCCAGGTGACGTCTTTTTAAATTCAATATGGTGGACTTCCAAAGACGGCGGACAAGTAATTTTTTATGCACCCCCATGGGTTGCTGAGAAGAATGAGAAACAATGAAAATTCTTATAAAATAAAAGCTTGTACCTATAAGATTTTTGATTTTTTGTTTTTTTAAATTTCACATTTCCCCCTGCCCCCAGTGGTGTAATAAATGGTAAGTATAGAATAGTCGTTTCACATCACGAGATCGTGGGTTCGGTTCCCGGGTCTTTGTAAGACTCGGCTTGGTTATTGGTGTTATGGAAGTGCAAAAAGTGATTATAGGTCCTGCTGGAAGATAAAAATACGACTATTTCAGACGATACGTATATTGGCCAGCACTATGACAGTAGTGGAGTGAGTGGCACCGGTAATTTTTGAGGAGCATCTGTCCAAAAGGTCTTATTTCACTTTTGACGTGATAAAGTCTTATAATCGATCCGTAAGAATTTGCATTTATTTCCTAAAAACAGTGACAGGCATAATTTGAATTTAAGAAATGTAAATAAAATAGATATAGCCTTTTCGAGACTGAGTAAGGTTAAAAAGTCATTTGTGGGGCATTGTATAAGATTCTACAATAAAATTCCAGAAAATGTAACTAGTTTGTCAGAGAATAAATTCAAGACTCATGTCAAAAAAGTTTTGTGCTCTAGAGGATAAAAATAATAGATTATGTAAATGACAAAGATATTTATGTTGATTCTATAACAAATACCATTACCTGAGACTGTAATGTGAATCATGACATTATTTGTAATATACAATATATTATTTTTTGTTTTGACTATTTAAAAGTGTGTGTAAACACCTATTTGAAATAAATTGTTTTGAATTTTGAATTTTTTCCTTTATACATAAAAAAATTTGGTCCTTTATACATTTTTGCCGGTTTGATAGGTAACTTGTTGTGTACCGAGGACCAACTTTTTTTTAATTTGTCGTATAGTTTCTTTGGGAAAGTTGTTTGTAATCATGAGTACATGCATATCCTTTGCTATCAAGAACTAATTAAAAGTCACCCTATATATATAAAAATGAACTCCTATTTCGTCTGGTCATCGCATCACGCGTAAAAGGCTGGACCGATTTCGCTAATTCTTTTTTTGTTGAGTTCGTTATTGTCAGGAGAAAGCTCTTATGTAAGGCAGAGTAGGGTAGGGTAGGGTAGTGTAGTGTAGGGCAGGGTAGGGTAGGGTATGTTAAGGTAGAGTAGGGTAGGGTAGTGTAGTGAAGTGTAGTGTAGGATAGGGTAGGGTATGGTAGGGTAGGGTAGCGTAGTGTAGTGTAGTGTAGGGTAGGGTAGGGTAGTGTAGTAAGGTGGAACGAACTTCGCCTGGACAGCTAGTAAAAAATAATTTTCAAAATCGGTTTCTAAATGACGAAACACATGAAACATGAAATGAATGCATTCGAATTTAGAACCTCCTCCTTTTTTCCATAAAAAAGAGTATTGAAAAAAATCCCAAATCCCATTCACCATTGTTTATCGACCGCTCACAGCTTCGGAAACCGATAATAGGGTATTCCGATACATTTGTTGGTTGTTACATTGACCGTCGCGTTCGCGCGCCGGAAAATCGTTGAAATAATATTTTCAGTCCCATTTGACCACAATCGCTTGGGCACCACGTCCGAACGACAACAACATGTTGAGCACATACAGGGCCACAACCCCGCTACTATATAAATTAAAAAAAAAAACTAGCAGTTTCTTTCCGACTATGACCATAGTTGTTTAAGAGTTTTTTGGTGGGATTTGTGGTGAACGCATTCGTAGTTTTATTTTGTTGTTTTTTCATTGTTTTCTGCTGGAATTTTGGTCAAGAAGTGGTGCATTTTGGAGAAAATCGTCTAGTGCACGTGAGCAATGTGGAGAACAAGAAAATAAAACGAAGGAAGACGTGAGAACCCAACTTGCTCTGGGTGCAGTTTTATAGACGCCCAACAGCAACTAGGTGTTCCACCTCAGAATGAGGCTGCTGCAAATGCTGTCAAGAACTTCGGAGAACATTTGTAATGCACCGGCACTAGCATTAGAAATCAAAAAACGAATATAGATTATGTAAATAGGGATTGTCTCGAAAGGGCTTTTGTACCCGTGAAACGTTGAGCGACTAAAACAAAAACACTACCATAATTGTCTAAGCCTTTACCTCCTTCTTTGAAGAATACAATTTGAAAAAAACTAAAATATTAAGTTACTCATTTTGGTATATATTTACACCAATTCCACAGAAAATAAATAAAACTACACGTTACAATTTCTCAGCGACCGGTTTCGAACACCATCTTCATGCAGACTATTTATTATAGTGTAGTTTTATTTATTTTCTGTGGAATTAGTGTAAATATATACCAAAATGAGTGATATAATGTTCCACCAAGAACCTAAAATCAAAAGTATCAACTAAAAAATTGAGATGAAACCTACGCACTTATACTTAATAATATAATACCATGTGCGGTTATTTCCTGTTTCCCTAACTGCTTAACTTTAAATATTTGAGTTATAGGATCAGTTTTTATGTTTTTTTATTATTCATAATTGATAAGACCTTGGCATCATGAGCTTACCAAGATTCCCCAACCAATGGAGAACTGGCTATCTTATCTTTAAGCCGGAACACAACAATGTTGTTAATACTGATGTTTAGCGGCAAGACTTAGATAAGATGGTGGTAGCTAGCCAGGCGGGCTTAGAAAATGCCCTACCACCAACCAAACCGAGTCTTACAAGTTGACCCCACCGGGAATCGAACCCGCGGCGACCTCCTGGTGTGAAGCGAATGGACTAACCATTACGCCACGGAGGCCATGTTCCGAAAAAGCAAGCTCTTTTTACCTTACTAATAGCGTCCTCACAATAAATAATTGAAAGCATTCGATGAGTCTCAGCCTCAGATTAAAAACCAATAAAAAGTAATTTGCTCGTAAACTGACATTTTCGATCAAAAATAACTACGACACAGACATAAATCGACTTTTTTTTTTTGAGGTTATATATTTATTTATTGTACACACACAATCGCTGTTTACAGTTGCCTACAAAGTAAGTTGGCATGAATGACTCTGAAAGAGTTTTCTTCCTGCGTGATGATGAGACGATGAAGAGAAGATAATATGTGACAAATGTATACAGCATACCTAACGTATGATCTTGTAAGTTCGACTATTTCTTACCACTGAAGTCATCTTAAAGAAAATGGCGGAAACAAAGTTTACAGACTTTATTCACGACTCGACGGGAAAGTGGAGTATATTAATATAAACTATATTGAAATTATAATATGTGACACACGTTTTGTGGTTTCACTAAAGTAGCTGGAAAAAAATTCCGAAGAACCTTAAAGCTTTTAGGTACAAGCTTTTTAGGATCAAAGTACTCGTCAATACGAATCAAACGAGCCCAAACTCGATGGGGTTGTGTCGTTTAATTGCGAAGTTCCTATGGCCGTCTTCCAGCTCCAGCATCAGATCAGCATCATGCCATTATATCATATTATTGCATTGTCATGCGATTTACACAATGTATTTAAAATTTCTCTATCGGTAACCAGGAAATGGATCAAATTTAATTTATTGTAGCGTAGCGTAGTTTAGCGTAGCGTAGTGTAGAGTCGTGTAGCGTAGCGTAGCATAGTGTAGCGTAGTGTAGCTTAGCGTAACGTAGTGTAGCGTAGTGTAGCTTAGCGTTACGTAGTGTAGCGTAGTGTAGCTTAGCGTAACGTAGTGTAGCGTAGTGTAGCGTAGCGTAGTGTAGTACGTGTAGTTTAGCGTAGCATAGTGTAGCGTAGAGTAGTGTAGCGTAGTGTCAAGGAGTGTAGCGTAGTGTAGTGTAGCGTAGCGTAAAGTAGTGAAGCGTAGTGTAGCGTAGCGTAGTGAAGAGTAGCGTAGTGCAGTGTAGTGTAGTTTAGTATAGTTTAGTGTAGTGTAGTGTAGTATAAGGCCGTACGAAGTTCGCCGGGACAGCTAGTCATAGATATGCGAGTTCAATCATAAAAATATAGTCTCCTGCTATGGGGTATGTCTACAAAATTTTCCTAATTTTTATATCGACAATTAGTGGTCTTAGATGTACTACTGGTGCAAAGAAGCGTTGAGCCATACAGGCAGTGTATGTTGACTCCGGGGTTCTGAGTGTAAGGAAACTCTTCGTGTTAAGACTGTCTACTCTTCATGCTACGAACGTATGCTAAAGAAGAGGATTTTCGCTTTGGAAATCCCTTCGGTTAAAACTACATTTGCTAAACGTTTTAAAAACTTTCTTTCGCTATATATTTACAACAAATTAGTGGAAACCTGTAGTATCAAAAACTGGAAAGTTTATGAAGCTAAACAAAAAGTTCAAAAATACCTACAAGTCAAAACCAATTTAGAAGTAGATAATTTGTCTAAAGCTTTATCTTAACACACACACACACACACACACACACACACACACACACACACACACAACATAGTTTAAAAATTCAGGTTTAAGTACTAGTTTTAATTTTATTTTTAATTTTAATTTCACAATCCAGACTGACACAGCCGCGTAATAGTAATCTTGTTAATCGTATTTATGGCCACCACGACACAGGGCGTTGCCTAGTGTGAGGTCGCTGTAAACATTTGTAGCGTAACTTTTTCTGAATAAAGATTTATATTTATCTTATCTTATCTTATCTTTTTAGAAATCATCTCGAATATTCCAAGATTGTGTGAAATAAATTTGAGTCGACTTGTAATTCTGCCATGTAAAACAGCTTATTTATGGTGGCGTTATGGTTCAGTCCATGAGCTTCACATCAGTCCATGAGGTCACGGGTTCGATTCCCGGCAAAATCTTACTTTGTATGACTCGGTTTGGTTGGTGGAAGGTCATTTTCTAAGGCCACCTGGCTAGCTACCAAACACCATCTTATCTAAGTCTAGCCGCCAAGCATAATTGTGTTAACAGCACAGATGTGTTCCGGCTTGAAGATAGGATAGCCAGTTGGTCCCGGAACTGGGACTGCAATAGATATAAACATTCCCCTTCAGTTCTTGGAGCCGCGAATAACGCCAGTTAGGTGACGTCATGTCACTTGGGTTCAAAGACTTCGTGCCCCAGGCTAGCGGCTATTTTGTGTCCCATGTGTTAGAAAGCCTAGCTTTTATTTCCGTTTGCGGAACCTAGGCTTGAATTGTATTCGCTTGGTGATTTTAAGCGTTGAACACCTAGAGTTGCATATCGCAGCTGAGTTCGCGTCCCCACTGGTGGGCTTAAGATACGAAAACTCAATGGGCTAAGCACGCCTCTTTGTCTAGGTTCGCGGGTGTCGAATGGCGTCGTGAACATTAAGGAACTATATCAAGCTATTCTAAATTAGCAGTTTATGTCACTTCCTATCCCGACAACCAAATACATGTTTTCCCCAGATCCTTCGAAAATTATCTCAGGACATGCTATTTAGTAAATTATGTCATTTTCCACCCCCTCAACTATCTCCGTGCAAATATCTCAACAATCTACTGTTCCGGTGCGATGTTACAGATATTAACCAAAAAGAATAATTTTTCAGTTCCCTCAGGATATCGGACTACGCTTTTTTTACGGATTAAAAAGTAACCTATATCCTTTCCAGTGACACAGGCTACCTGAATACCAAATTTCATCAAGATTAGTCGAGGTGTTGAAGCGTGAACAAACAAACAACTAAAAACATCTTCACATTTATAATATTAATAAGGATTTCCGAAAGACCTAAAAGCTTTTAGATACAAACTTTTATTTTTAAATAATTGTAAATATTTCGTATTCATCTCAGCAAACCTTTTTTATATATAAAAAAATAAGTAATCCGCGATGGATAATAAAAAAATAACTAAAGATGTTTGGGAGTCTACCATAATGGATTTAGAATGACGATGCATTGTTTCAAAACATAAGGTTTATGCAAAATAAACCGGTTCTCATTTAGCTTCTAAGATTTATATCAAACTAACTAACATGGCAAGTTGATATAAAGCTTGTAAAAAATATCATTTGATTAACATGCCATACAATAGGTCTTTATCTATGAAATTGCCGATTCACTTTTTGAAGTCCAATGCCAATTTTTATTCAAAATAAAAAGTTATTATTGACCTTATGGTGACACTACTGGTCTTTTATTAGTAACTAGTGGCATGTCTTTCAGTCCCCTGAGCTAATGTACCATTGAATTGAAAGGCGTTTTCTTAGTGGTCCGATAGGGCAATTTTTTAGACTAGTTAACTGTCTTGAATTTTCCTGAATGTTTCGAAATATTATGCGGGGTATTCCTAATTATGACATTAGTAACGAAGCAACTGCTGTGATAACTCTAGAGCTTTAATAGAAAATGTGTTTTTGCAGGTAAAAAACTCGACTTCATGGGGTTAACGCCTACGTGCTCTCAAAATATCTAAACAATAGGCATATGTTTACCAAAATTTAATTTATAATGGTCTAATGCTATCTTGAGAATAAATTTTGCTTTAATAATCATTGTTCTTAATATTAGTTTTCATATTTAAACTTTTTTATACAATCGGCAATTTCATAGGTAAAGACCTACAATATAAGCAGTAGAAATTGGCAGCGCTAGTACCGATTTTCGTTTGAAATCTGGATATGCACTTTTTCATCTGAGTATACCTGGCCTAGGGCACATAGGATTCAGTGCAGCCTAAAAGCACAGCCCGGACCTTGCTTACAACGATCGTAAAATGAGATTTCTAAAAACAAATGACGAAGCGAACAAAATCACGGCTAAATCCTGTACGTTCGAGAACCAAACCAAAGTATATTATATTAGTACTAATAAACAGTATGGACACTCCCTGCCGCTCTCTAGATTGCGACCTCACCCAGATTGATACTGAGTCATTCCTTTTTTGAAATGTCATTTCTGGCCCGTTGTATGAAGTGTCCAGGGTGTGACCAAACTTTAACCAATCTGTATCCAATATGGGTGACGAGGGGGTGAGGTCAGAATCTAGAGAGCGGCAGGGGGAGTGTCCATACTGTATGTTAGTACTAATAAATATACTTTGCTAATAGCTAGTAAGTAACTTGAGTAGTTAAAAGCTTGTTCGAATACATTTCTGCTCTCGTATATTCCTAAACCTCTCATCAAAAAGGCCGGTACTTCAGCAAATCGTTAAATTTTACACCCCCTGGAGCTGGGCGCTGTAATTTCCTGTTAAACCCTGAAGGTCCCGCTTTGATGTGGTAAGAATGGCATATATTGGACACATATAGAAATGGTCGACAGGGAAAACTTCGATGTCTTGTAAAATATTGGTGGGCTTTAGAGAAAAATGTAGGTTGATATTTTTTCAAAAGACATTTAATAAATTTAGTATAATAAAGAATAGGTAAATGTTTGTAGCTAGGGAATTGTTATGTTTTGTAACTGTTAAATAAATATGTAAAATTATGTAACTATTGTAGAACTTACCTTTTGAAGCCTTAGGCTTGGGTACTGAAAAATATGTAAGACTAGCTTTAAATTTATAGTTACTTACTAGCTATTAGCAAAGTATATTTATTAGTACTAACATACAGTATGGACACTCCCTGCCGCTCTCTAGATTCTGACTTCACCCCCTCGTCACCCATAATTTTTTTTTTGAGAATTGACTATGGGTTCTTGGGGAAAGTTGTTAGAACTCCCAGTTAACGGGTCGTACACCATTTTTACACCCTGTATATATTTTTTTGTAATCTTCTTTTAATTTCCTTTATTTTGATAGCCCACTCGATAGGCTTATAATTGAAAAAAAAATAGGGGAAAAAAATCGATCATATCGATTAAAAAAACATTTATATAAGGACACTCGGGTGTTTAAGACAAATCAAACGATACCTTAGATGTCGAATTCCATTCAGCCGTTCGGAAGATACGAGGTAATAAAGAAATTTACAAACATACACAAGATACTCGCGAAAAACATAAACCTTTTTTGGCAGTCGGTTAAAAAAAAAACAATAGGTATACACGTATTTCAAAAGCTAAATAAACAGTTCATTTAAAGCTCGAAATTTTTTAGAAGTTAAGTGTTTTTAGTTTAAACCAAATTACTCATTGCTGACCTAGTTGTCCAAGTGCTCATTTACGTGGAGTTGAAAAGCTATTTTTGAACCAACCTGCGTACGGCAAGGGTTAAAATGTCAGGCCTCTGTCAGACCCGCGGGTTGACCCGCAATAAAGGTCTCGCGAAGACTTAGAGTATTTTAGTTGTGGTCAAGCTTTTGGGTGATATACGATATTTTGAGATACCTCTACGAACACACAATACCTACTTGAATAGGGGATGAGATGTAAATATTATCTATATATATACTATATATACACCATTTATAACTCAAGAACGGCTGGACCAATTTTTATGATTTTTGTGTTTTTTGTATTTGTCTTCGTCGGGAATAGAATAATAAGTATAAAAAATGGTATTCATAATTAAAAAAAATATCAATCAAAAAATAATTGGTGGTAGGGTAGTGTAGTGTAGTTTAGTGTAGTGTAGGTGTAGTGTAGTTAGGGTAGGGTAGTGTAGTGTAGGGTAGGGTAGTGTAGGGTAGGGTAGGATAGTGTAGTGCAGGGTAGGGTAGGGTAGAGTAGTGTAGGGTAGGGTAGGGTAGTGTAGTGTAGTGTATGTAGGGTAGTGTAGGGTAAGGTAGTGTAGTGTAGGGTAGGGTAGTGTAGAGTTGCGTAGTGTAGTGTAGTGTAAGGTGGAACGAAGTTCGCCGGGACAGCTAGTGTTTCATAAATATCTCTGGTTTTAGTGAGAAGAGCAGTAAACCGCCTGTGGACCATTTTGTCCAAGTCATCATCATCATATCAGCTTATATATACGTCCCCACCGAGGGGCTTGAGCCTACCCTGAATTAGGGCGATCGAGCCTTAGACCACCACGCGGGCCCAGTGCGGGTTGGTCAACTTCACACACAACCTTCGAGTTTCTTCGCAGGTGTGTGCACTTTTCCTTCACCGTAAGAGCGTCGGATAAACGTACATATGAAATCGAAATTCGAAAACACATTGGTACGTGGCCAGACTCGAACCACGACCTCCCGGATAGGAGGTAGCGGCTCTTGCCGTTGCGCCACCGACGCTTGTAAAGGAACACAGATTGGAACACTATCAATTAAATAAAATGAATAAAAATTAGGAATTCATTAATAATTAACTAACTTAATTATTTTTAACCGCCTCCGTAGCTCAGAGGCAAAGTTCACTGGCTTTACACAGGAGGTCGCGGGTTCGATTCCCAGCGGGGTCAATTGTAAGACTCGGTTTGGTTGGTGGTAGGGCATTTTCTAAGCCCGCCTGGCTAGCTACCACCATCTTATCTAAGTCTTGCCGCCAAATATCAATGTTGATATCATTGGTGTGTTCCGGCATGAAGATAAGATAGCCAGTTCCCCATTGCGTTGGGGAATCTTGGTAAGCCCGCTTCCATCTTCGGCAACATCGTCACTTACCACCAGGTGAGATGTTGTCAAGGGTGTACCAATTGTGAATAAAAAAAAAAAAAAAAAAAAAAAATTAAAAACCCGACTTAACCCCTCTTTGTTGCCAGTCGTGTAAAAATGTATCCTATGTCACTCACGGGATCAAGACGAATCTAACGATACCTCATACGTTGAAATCCTTCAAGCCGTTCAGGCTGTAGCAAGGAACATAGAAATCTACACACATACATACATACATTCGCAAATTAATACATTAAAAAATAAAAATAAAATAAAAATAAAAAAAAAACATAACCCTCTTTTTGAGCCAGTCAGGTACCTAACTTAAAGAAACCCAAGTGCGTGTCGCACCACGCATAGTGTTGGGTTCCGTAGTCAAACTTCATAACTTGTAATATGTAAATAATAATGTTGTTCATCCCTACTAATATTATAAATGCGAAAGTAACTCTGTCTGTCTGTTACGCTTTCCCGCAAAAACTACTGAACGGATTTGGCTGAAATTTGGTAGGTAGACAGATTAGGACCCGGATTAAGACATAGGCTACTTTTTACCACGCTCGCGAGCCGCTTGCGGCTCGCGCACTGCGCACCCTCGAAAAGTCATAGAAACGTGGTCCACGCGGGTGAAGCCGCGGGAAACAGCTAGTATATAATAAATATTAAATGTATTAAATATATTGTATTGTATTGTATTGCGTCGGTGGCTCAACCGGTAACGACTCGGTCCATCTAACCAGAGGTACCGGGTTCAAATCTGGACGGCCAATGTACCAATGAGTTTTTCAAAAACTTACGTACATATACTTACCGATTGCTTTAACGGTGAAGGAAAACATCGTGAGGAAACCTGCACACGCCTGCGAAGGAACTCGAAGGTTTTGTGTGAAGTCGACCAACCCGCACTGGGCCCGCGTGGTGGACAAAGGCCTAATCGCCCTAATTAAGGGTAGGCTCGAGCCCCTCGGTGGGGACATATATGAGCTGATATAATAAAAGTTTGTAAGTTTGGGAGTTGGTTTGTTGGAAGTAATCTCTGGAACTACTGAACCTATTTTGAAAATTCTTTCACCAGTAGAAAGCTACATAATTTCTGAGTGACATAGGCTATATCTTCACTCGCTTATACGATCATAAAAACGTATACCATACGAGCGAAGCCGCGGGTAAAAGCTAGTAAATAATAAATTGTGAGTTACTAGTAAACAGTTTAGTAAAGCCATGGGCACACTTTGGCGGCCTATACCTTTCAAACAGTATACCTAATAAAAATATCATCATCGTCTATCAGCCGAAAAACATTCACTGCTGGACAAAAGCCTCCACCCAAGAATTTCCACGACACGGTTGTCGGACCGGTGTCCTGAGCCATAAAAAAATATTTTTATTTATTATTTATTTATCCACAATTGATAAGCCCTTTGGCATCATCTCACCTAATGGTAAGTGACGATGATGCCGAAGATGGAAGCGGGCTTACCAAGATTCCCCAACGCGATGAGGATTTGGCTATCTTATCTTCAAGCCGGAATACATCAATGATATTAACATTGATGTTTGGCGGTAAGACTTAGATAACATGGTGGTACCTAGCCAGGTGGGCTATAAAAATGCCCTTCCACCGACCAAACCGAGTCTTACAAAGTTGACCCCCCCGGGAATCGAACCTGCGACCTCCTGGTGTGAAGCGAATGGACTAATCATTACGCCACGGCATAAAAATATGTTTTAAGAAAACTATAAATTAATTTTAAAAGTTTATAAGGCGTTCCAAGACAAGAAAGAAACTCACCCTTCGATAACACATCACGTACAGTAGGTAACAAAAAGATTAATTAAAATGGAGATGTGTAAATATTTTTGTGCCAAATTTCATACAATTCGGCTATATCTGTAAAGTTATTACGTCGTTATTGTTTATGATGGACTGATGGATGAACGGATGGACAGAATATTCTACAAGGTTTCCTTGTAGGGACTGAGGACCTAGATATTAACAATTTTTGTCAATTCTCACTATATTTTCATTTTCTAAGCCTGCCTGGCTAGCTACCACCATCTTATCTAAGTCTTGCCGCCAAACATCAGTGTTAACAGCATTGATGTGTTCCGGCTTAAGGATGAGATAGCCAGATGCCCATTGCGTTGGGGAATCTTGGTAAGCCCGCTTCCATCTTCGGCATCATGTCACTTACCACCAGGTGAGATGATTCCAAGGGCTTATCAATTATGAAAAAAAGCCTCTGTCCAGCAGTGGACGTATTTTATTTCAAATGCTTATTTAAATTTGAGAACTATGTGTGTAAAGTTTCATATTAATACGTATGCAAACTTTTAGGTATACTCGTACAAGCATTTATTTGATAATAATATTAATTATTTCGTATTCTACTCAGCAAACTCTTTAATTTGATATCCATATCATGAGGGTGCATAAAAATAACTGAACTGCCGTCTTTGGGAGTCTACCATATTGGATCTAGACAAACGGCAGTGTGTCAGCCAAGTTCGAAAATAAAAGGGCGATTTAATACACGAACCATTTCGGGCCACACCTGTTTGAACAATATACTTGCGATTTTGTGTGTCTAGTAAAACCTCCTGGATCACCTAGAATCCAATTTTTTTCATAAATATATTTTATATTATTTTTGAGATATCAACGTCCGAAAATCACTATTTTTATGACTGACTCATCAAACTTATAGACCATTTTCAGGAGACTAAGGAACTTGAAATTTGGCATAAAAGTTTTCACGGAAACTCTCTCATATAATCCCACTTCCCAAAAACCCAACCCTTCTTCATTTTCTAACTTTCGTCCTATTTCAGTTTTTCTTGTTCTCTCGAAGGTTCTTGAACACTTTGTAAACAATCGCCTTACAAACCACCTTTGCAGACAGAATCTCCTTTTCCCTTTTCAGTCCAGCTTTCGAAACTGGTCAAAATCACTATTGATATTCGCTTAAACATCTAAAACAAATTTCTCACTCTACTAGTTTTACTCGACTTCACACAGTTGATTTTGAAATCAAGGTTTGTATCCTTAAATCTCTAAACCTATCCTCAGGAGCTCTGTCTTGGTTTCACTCTTACCTTTACGATCGATACCAGCAAGTAAAGATCGACAATTAGTGTTCTAACACGTGCCCACTTACCGCCGGCGTCCCTCAGGGTGGAGTTCTCTCACCTGTTCTTTTCTCTTTTATCGTAAACAATATAACTTCTTCCCCTTCCTCTTCCTACTATCTTACGCAGATGAGCTCCAATTTTATACCGCCCGCCGCACCTTTTGCAAGTTTTGATCAGGCAATAGAAGTTGCTAATGCTGACCTGGTTGCAATCGCTGAGTGGTCAAACCTTCACGGCCTTCTAGTCAATGCTTCAAAGTCCCAGGAAATTGTAATAGGCAGTCCTCACTTCATTTCCAAGTTTCAGGACTTAGACGTGCCTAACTAAGTATTTAATAACACAGGTATACCTTTCACCTCTACTGTAAAAAAATAGGTATTAGTTTCGACCAAAAACTTTCCTGGTCCCCACAAATTAATGAAGTGAGTCTTTGCCTCTACACTCTTTAAAACGGCTTCTAAATTTTCTTCCTCTCGACACCAAACTTCTGCTGGTCCGTTCTTTCTTCTTCTTCCTCTGCTAGACTACGCCGATGTTGTCTACCTCGACCCCTCTTCGGAACTGCTGGATAAATTAGAGCCACTTTAGAACCAGTGCATTCGATATGTATTTGGCCTGCGGAAGTGCGGCCATAAATCGGAAAGTTGTAGTATGCTGGGTTGGTCACTCATCCGCCAGCAGAGATATCACCTTATCCTGTAGTTCCTGCTGTAACCCTGCTGCTCCACAATACCTTCGTAAAAGGTACGTAAAGGTACTTCTGTACGGCTAGGGAGAACCGTTTGTGTCTCGCGATTCCCACCCACAGTACCGACACTTACATTAGGTCGTTCACGGTGCACGCAGTCCGCAGTGCACGAACCCACAACTCTCGGATCAGCTGTCAAGAGCACTAACCACTGAGCCACCGAGTCAGTCAAAGTAAAGTCAGTAAGTAAAGGACAATGTATGAGATTTTCTCATCTGTCTTGAGATTATGTATTTTACTTTATATTATGTATCATATTTATTTATATGTTATATTTATTAAATTGAGTTTGTATTAATAAAATTTAGGTTACTTAATTTAAAATGTAAATTAGTTGTATTAATGTTCTTTTACTGGCTTGTACTTAATTTTTATTTGTTCTAGTGTTCTCTCTTTATCATTGCGAAGGTTGACTGGAAGAGATCCCTCTAAGGTAGAAGTCCACCTTTGCACATAAGATTTAAAAAAAAAATATTTCAAGTGTATATTTTGTACAATAAACAGTATACAAATAAACAAACAAGGTAGGTTATTGGTCGTCAAGAAAGCAAAAATTCAAAAAACTGCCAAGTGTGAGTCGCACTCGCGTACCAAAGGTTCCGTGTCACCATTACTCTTCAAAATATATAGACCACTTCCAGGTGACTAAGAGACTTGCAGTTTGGCATCAAGGAAGGTTATTGGAAAGTATACAAAGGAAAAAATTCGAAACACAGTCAAGTGTGAGTCGTACCCGCGTACCAAGGGTTCCTAACACCACTAGTTCACTATACTCATCAAAATATATAGACCATTTCCAGGTAGCTTATAAACGTAGAATTTGGTATCGAGATAAGCTTTAAGGATTAGGCGTATACTAATAAAACAAAAAAAATCAAAATCAAAAAATCAGGGTTCCATAGCACTACTATTCATAAAAATTGTGGACCACTGCCACTTGTTTGGCCTTTAGGTAAGTTATTGGGCGTTTGCATAGGAAAAAGAAAAACTGGCCAAGTCAGAATTTGAATAGCAAAATTAGGGTTCCGTACCATTATTACTCATCAAAATAATTATCTTAACCACTTCCAGTTAATTTTTTACTTGAGATTTAGGATCGAAATAGGTTATAGGGCGTATTAACAAAAAAAGAAAAAACCAGCCAAGTGCGAGTCGGGCTTGCGAACTGAGAGTTTAGTACCACCAAAAATGTATAATATATGTCTACTAGCTTTTATGATTGTCTATTAGGGTGAGTGGTGCGCGAGCAGCAAGCGACTCGCGAGCGCGGACATGATTTTTCCTCAGATCCCTCAGGAACGATACTGGGCTATTCTGATTAGAAGTCTATGTCCCTTTCCACCCCCTCAACCAATTCTATACAAAAAACCACTTTATTCCGTAGCTCCTTTGCGACGCTGACCTGCGCGAGCGCGGAAATGAGTTTTCCCCAGATCCCTCGGGAACCATGTAAGGATATGCTAATTAGTAAATTATGTCATCTCTAAAATCACAGCAATCCATTGTTCCATTGCAATATTAAAGAAACTAACCAAAAAAAGAGTATATTTTAAGTTCCATCGGGAACTGCATCGGACTATGCTATTTTCACGGGATAAAAAGTAGCCTATATCCTTTTCAGTGACACAGGCTACCTGCTTACCAAATTTCTTTAGGATTGGTTAAGGTGTTGAAGCGTGAAAAGGTAACAAACAACCAAACAAACAAACACATTTTCACATTTATAATATTAAGTAAGGATTTATCTTGAATTTGTCCAAATATTAAAGAGTTTACAACGGTTTTCAGTTGTTTAAAAGAAAATTTGTTATGTTACAAGTTTAAATAGTCAAGCCGTCAAGCAAGCAAAGCTTACTTTTTAAAATAAACGCCAATATAGAATGTAACAGGATATTTAAAACTTACCAAGTTACACCATGCAGTAGCACAAAACATACGAATTGTCTTTTAAACAACTGAAAACCGTTCTACATTCTCTTATATTTGGTTCAGTCCAAGATAAATATGACCTGGCCTTTTTTCAAGACGTCCAGGCCAGGTCAGGAGTACTCTAAGCCGAAGAGCATGTATAAAGGGAATAACGATAGTTTTAACCGCCTCCTTAGCTCAGAGGCAAAGTTCACTGGCTTTATGCAGGAGGTCGCGGGTTCGATTCTCAGCGGGGTCAATTGTAAGACTCGGTTTGGTTGGTGGTAGGGAATTTTCTAAGCCCGCCTGGCTAGCTACCACCATCTTATCTAAGTCTTGCCGCCAAATATAAATGTTGATATCATTGGTGTGTTCCGGCATGAAGATAAGATAGCCAGTTCCCCACTGCGTTGGGGAATCTTGGTAAGCCCGCTTCCATCTTCAGCAACATCGTCAGTTACCACCAGGTGAGATGTTGTCAAGGGTTAACCAATTGTGAATAAAAAAAAAGAAAGTGGACGAAGCGATACAAGTATGTAAAGGATCGTAGCAAGTGGAAAGAAGTGGTCTCTGCCTACCCCTAAGGGAAAGAGGCATGATTATATTTATATGTGTATGTAAGATAAATATTTCAATTTAAAGTGCTTTTTTAGCCATTATTTAAAAAACCATAGAATTTGGTACCTTCCCATTTAGATCTATGTTTTTCTTTTGTATCGATCTTGGCTTCCTTTCCCATTTATGTTTTGTTGGGATTAAAACAATGTCACTCAGCTAACCATGCATTGTTCTCCAAACTTAACGTATTTGCAAAATTTCAGCTCAATTGGAAAGCGGTAAGTGGTCTTATTAATTAAGCTTCAAAGATTTGTATCTAACTAACAGACATACTAATCATGGCAAGCTAATGAAAATCACAAATCTTGTAAAAAAAAACGGCCAAGTACGAGCCAGGACCGCACACAAAGGGTTCCGTACCATCGTATAAGATGGCGCTAGTTTCTTAACGTTTTAAAAAATAGGTTTTTTTTGTATAAAAACCCCCTTATTTTTCATTTTTTCAAAATTTTTGTATTTGTTGTTATAGCAAAAAACAGAAATACGTCTTCTTTGAAAATTTCAACTGTATAGCTATCACGGTTTATGTAATACACCATTGTGACAGACGGACGGACAGCGGAGTCTTAGAAATAGGGTCCCGTTTTTACCCTTTGAGTACGGAACCCTTACAATTAACAAATACGTGGAACATGTACACAAATAAACCGTTTAATTAAATTAGAAAGATTCTTCTTCTCCTTATCGTGTGACAAAATTAACCGTGCTATCCCAGGGATAGTCGACGGTTGCCTGTGTTGCACTAAGCATCACCTGCGGTCATGGGTATAGGGAATTTAGATTTACACCTACGGAAATGTGCAGGGCTACCTTCATACACATCTAAAATTAGATATGCAGGTTTCCTCACGATGTTTTCCTTCACCGTTAAAGCAATCTGTAAGTATATGTACGTAAGTTTTGAAAAACACATTGGTACGTTGGCTGTCCGGATTGGAATCCGGTACCTCTGGTTAGGATGACCGAGTCGTTAACGGTTGAGCCACCAGCACTTCTAGTAAAAGATAAGAACACTATAAAGGATAAGAACCAGTTTCCAGGTGTGATAATAATAATATACCTTTAATTTCGCGGGTGTTAAATTTCAAAGCCTTACAGCTTTCCTATTAACTTGAACCCGGGACCTCTGGTTAGGATGACCGAGTCATTACCAGTTGAGCCACCGGCGCTTATATTATAAGATAAAAAAACACTATAAAAGATAAGAACCGTTTTCCGGGTGTGAAAACCCATTTACTTCTGAGCATTATAACATTAATATACCTTTCATTTCGCGGGTGTTAAATTTCAAATCCTTACAGCTTTGCTATCCACCTTTCCAACCGACACCCTTAATTGAAGGTATTAGAGCCTTAAGTGCTTTTCGGGTGTTTATTTATGAAAGTTTATGTGAACCTATTTAAGGTTTAATAAATTAAGACAACATTTATCCTTACGTACAGACGTACATACATAATTTTGACGGTAAAGTACCTATCCAATGTTTTGTTTATGACTGAAGCTCTATTTCGGAGATGGTTCGAATTTAATTATTGGATCATCATCATGTCAGTTCATATATAAGGGCTCGAGCCTACTCTGAATTAGGGCGATCGGGCCTTAGTCGACCACGCGGGCCCAGTGCGGGTTGGTCGACTTCACACACAACCTGCGATTTTCTTCGCAAGCTTGTGCAAGTTTCCTCACGATGTTTTCCTTTACCGTAAGAGCGTCGGATAAACGTACATATGAAATCTAAATTCGAAATCGAACCACGTGGCAGGGTTCGAACCACGACCTCCCAGGCAGGAGGCTGCGTACCTAGCCGTTACGCCACCAACGCAATTATTGAATTTGAATTGATTTATTGGATGCAATGGGAAAAACCGTCGGTGGCTCAACCGGTAATGACTCGGTCCTCCTAACCAGAAGTGCCGGGTTCAAATCCGGACAGCCAATGTGCCACTGAGTTTTTCGAAACCCACGTACATATACTTACCGATCCAGATGTGTATGAAGGTCCCGATGCAGACGTCCGTAGGTATAAATCTAAATGCCCTACACGTGACCGCGGGTGATACTAAGTGCGACACCAGACAACCGCCGTCTGTCCCTTGGATAACAAATTTAATTGTGGCACACGATAAGATAAAATACAATTATTGGTAATCCGTAGACAATTTCATGAGAGTTTCGTTATAGGGACAGGTCACGTACAATACTTTTTTTATTTACAATTGATAAGCTCTTGACATTATCTTACCTAACGGTCAGTAACGATGATGCCGAATCGGCTTACCAAGATTTTAACCGCCGTTTTTAACCGCCTCCGTAGCTCAGAGGCAAAGTTCACTGGCTTTACACAGAAGGTCGCGGGTTCGATTCGCGGCGGGGTATATTGTAAGACTCGGTTTGGTTGGTGGTAGGGCATTTTCTAAGCCCGCCTGGCTAGCTACCACCATCTTATCTAAGTATTGCCGCCAAATATCAATGTTGATATCATTGGTGTGTTCCGGCATGAAGATAAGATAGCCAGTTCCCCATTGCGTTGGGGAATCTTGGTTAGCCCGCTTCCATCTTCGGCAACATCGTCACTTACCACCAGGTAAGATGTTGTCAAGGGTTTACCAATTGTAAATAAATAAAAAAACAAAAATATCCCGTTTGTAATGTGAAAAGGTGTCATTTTCATTATACTAGTACGTAGTCATGTGGAGAGGTGTTGTGGTACGGAACCCTCGGAGTGCTAGTCCGACTCGCACTTGGCCGGTTTTTTTGCGTCTCACGAAGGTGGGCGTTAATAGCTGCGACACAGTCTCATTTAAATACTGCAGTTGTCATCGCACAAGCTAATGTTGTAAACGTTTCAAATGAACTTTTATTATTATTATTCATTATATCTGCCGAAAGACATCTACTTCTGGACAAAGGCCTCCCCCAAGGATTTCCACGAGGACCGGTCCTGTGCTGCCCGCATCCAGCGGCTTTCCGCAACCTTCACCAAGTCGTGGATCCCCTGAGTGGCCACGACACGTATTCCGGTGTGCGGTAGACGTCTTTATTGAGGCATTTGTACAGCAGTGAACGTCATTTAGGAGGTCTTTGTACAGCAGTGGACGTCCTTCAGGAGGCCTTTGTGCAGCAGTGGATGTCTTTCGAGAAGCTTTTGTACAGCAGTGGATGTCTTTCGGGAGGCCTTTGTACAAGAGTGGACGTCTTTCGGGAGGCCTTTGTACATCAATGGACGTCTTTCCGGAGGCATTTTCACAGCACTGGACGTCTTTCGGGGTGCCTTTGTACATCAGTGAACGACTTTATTGAGGCCTTTGTACAGTAGTGGACGTATTTGGAGAGGCCTTTGTACACCAGTGGACGTCTTTCGGGAGGCCTTTGTACAGCAGTGGACGTCTTTATTGAGGCCTTTGTACATTAGTGGACGTCTTTCGGGAGGCCTTTGTACAGCAGTAAACGTCTTCATTGAGGCCTTTGTACAGCAGTGGACGTCTTCATTGAGGCCTTTGTACAGCAGTGAACGTCTTCATTGAGGCCTTTGTACAGCAGTGGACGTCTTTCGGCTGATATGATGACAAGTAAACTAAGCTGCATTGGTCCAAATTCCATCATATTTATTTTAAATAGATGTTTATACACACTTTTAAAATGTCAAAAAAACCTCAATGTCTATTACAAATAATGTCATTATTATGATTACAGTAGTCTCAGGTTATGATATTCGTTGGAGGACTGATAGTTATCCATATATCCTTGTCATTTACATCATATAATATTTTATAATATCCTGTAGGTTTAGAGCACAGGAATTTTTTGACATGAGTCTTAAATTTTTTTTCTGACCAACTAGCTTAATTTTCAGGGATTTGATTGTAGAATCTTATACACTGCTCCACAAATGTCGTTTAAACCTTACTCGTTCTCGAATAAGCTATATCCATATTTACATATCTTAAGTTAAAATTATGCTTGTCACTAATTTTAGGAAATAAATGCAAATTCTTACGAACGTACATGGTGTTTTAATAAGTAAATTGACTAGGAACTGTTAAAATATAGTTTTCTTTAAACTTCATCATATCAGCTCATATAGGTCCCCACCGAGGGGCTCGAGCCTACCCTGAATTAGGGCGATCGGGCCTTAGTCGACCACGCGGGCCCAGTGCAGGTTGGTCGACTTCACACACAACCTTCGAGTCTCTTCGCAGGTGTGTGCCGGTTTCCTCACGATGTTTTCCTTCACCGTTAAAGCAATCGGTGAGTATATGTACGTAAGTTTTGAAAAACGCATTGGTACATTGGTCTTCCGGATTTGAACCCGGCACCACTGGTTAGAAGGACCGAATCGATACCGGTTGAGCCACCTACGCTTCTTTAAACTGATCCTGTTTTAACCTATACCTCTATTTATAGCTATTAGGTGGTTTAATATACGGTAAAGTCCCTGAACTACCTGTTATCACTAATTTTCAGTCCAAAACTAACGATTAACCTTATATTAAACCTTAACTAAGCCTTTGGGACCCTTTAAATCATATGGCCGAAGTCAATTTGCATGCAAATTATATTTCTAATTCCACTTTAAAATCAAAACTTCCTGTGGGGTTCCTAACAATGGTTAAAAATGAAGAGGAAGACCAAAACTATGTGTCCTTTTTGATGTGTAACATCTTTGCTCTCGCTTTCCTGCAATTTGTGATTTCGATTTGAGTGATTTCGTGAAATGGGACGGAAATGTGTCCCATTGTAACAGAAAGTCGCGTTTTTTCAGGCTTTAAAAGCGCGGAAAAGGCAAAGGTATCTATGACCATACAGCCTAGTCTGCCGTATCTTTGCCGTCCTTTTATAAAGTATTTTATCACATGTTACACATCATATGCGAGTACTGTAGGTCTCGCTCGAATTTTTTTTATTATTTTTTTATTCACAATTTGTTAGCGCTTAGCATCGTCTCACCTGATGGTAAGTGACGATGATGCTGAAGATGGAAGCGGGCTTACCAAGATTCCCCAACGCAATGGAGAACTGGCTATCTTATCTTCAAGCCGGAACACATCAATGTTGTTAACACTGATGTTTGGCGGCAAGACTTAGATAAGATGGTGGTAGCTAGCCAGGCGGGCTTAGAAAGTTCCCTACCACCAACCAAACCGAGTCTTACAAGTTGACTCCACCGGGAATCGAACCCGCGACCTCTAACTGGGCTAACCATTACGCCACGGAGGCGGTCCTAAACAATCTACCTAAAGATTTGGCAGAAACAATAGAAGATAGTAATATCAATGAAACAAAAAACATCCTTAAAAGTTTCCTTGCTAATAAAAAGTACGTAACTGAGGAGGCTGGTGGACATCCAGACGCTCAAGTTGCGAGCTGTTGCAACTAGCTCTAAGCGCTCGTTATTTTTCTTAAGGTTCCGTACCCTAAGGGTAAAAACGGGACCCTATTACTAAGACTTCGCTGTCCGTCTATCCGTCTGTCTGTTTATCTGTCCGTCTGTCACCAGGCTGTATTTTATGAACCGTAATAGCTAGACAGTTGAAATTATCACAGATGATGTTTTTATGTAGCCTCTATAACAACAAATACATAAAAAAAATGAGAAAGTGAAAAAAGTGTTTTTAAACGTGAAGAAACTAGCGCCATCTAGTATGATGGTACGGAACCCTTTGTACTAGCGCCATCTAGTATGATCGTACGAAACCCTATGTGTGCGGTTCTGAGTCGCCGGTTTTTTGTAAAAAGATTTGCGTTTTTGTATAGTATTATGTGTTTTTCCCTTTAATGCAATAAACAGTTACAATTATTTTTGTTAAAAATGGATGGACTATGTGAAAGATGATATTATGAGAAAGATGCATAATGTAGATAATATGACACCATCTGTTCTTCGAGCTGTATGCCCCGCCCACCGTCGTTGTGAGGGGAGGGCTTTGTCCAGCAGTGGAGGTCTTTCGGCTGATGATGATTACTTGATCTTTTCTGCGGTTTCTCGATGGTTGTTTACGCGGCGCAAGTAGCTACCGCCAAGCTTGTGGCAAAGTATATATATAAGTACTTACATACAGTATGGACACTCCCTGCCGCTCTCTAGATTGCGACCCCACCCCCCTCGTCACCCAGATTGGTTACAGTTTGGTTCTCGAATGTATATGGGATTTCGACGTGATTTTGTTTGCTCCGTCATTTGTTTTTAGAAATGTCATTTCACGATCATTTGTATGCAGCGTCCGGGGTGTGCTAGTGGTGAGATCACACGAGGAATTCCATAAGGACATAGGATATAGGAAAAACGTTGTCAAGGGTTAGCAAATTTTGATTTCTAACCTAGCACAGTTTGAGGGTCAATTACATTCCGTGGAAGTAAAAGGGAGATTTTTTTTTCATAGCATTTTGAACCTTATCTCCATAACATAAAATACAAAATAAGTATGAGATCAAAAACAAGTAGAGTGCGTTTTCCGCGTTAATTCTCGAGCATGCTCGAGAATTCGATCGAATTCCATCTCAATTCATTTCAAGTCAATTTATTTATTCATTTTTATTATATAAGTTATATAAATATAATTTTACACAACACAAAAAAAAAGTATCGAGTACCTAGGATACAATTTTCTATTTACGTTTTTTCATAAGTAACGAACCCTGCTTGTTTATACTTACACCTAAAACACGAAAATCACTTGTATAAAACTTTAAAAAAAACGTGACATAGAACGTAAATAAAAATTTTGGCCCTTTAAGTTTAATAACATATTAATACCAAAACTGAACAAATCTTTGGTTGAACATATTTAGATTTTTCCTTGCACTATTCCACAATTAATATAAATAAAACACAAATTTGTTAATACTGCAACCGGTTTCGTGATCATCTTCAGGCAGTAGACTTGACCTGACCTGAAGATGATCACGAAACCGGTTGCAGTATAAACTTTGTGTTTTATTTATATTAATTGTGGAATAGTGCAAGGAAAAACCTAAATATGTTCAGTTCAGTGTTCCACCAATAAATATTAAAAAAATACTTAGGTACTGAATAATTTCTTTACTGTCGAAAACTAAAGTATTATATTGCAGTTAGCATGTAAAGAAATATTAAAATATAATTTTAAAAAATGATCACACGAATCGCCCAGGTAGGGATAATATTCTTCGATGGACAAGGCATCTTATTTAAAATGATATAATAAGAATGGAATATGTCCTCATTTCATACTAGTTTGTACGTTAAGTGATAAAGTTCAAAATGGTACATTCACATTTTTAGTTCCATAAAGTCGCTTCGCTTTCCTTCCACGGCAATATAAATTGACCCTTAAGGTATAAATAGCCAATTACTGTGCCTCTTGTGACGCAGTCGTTTAAAGGCGAAGGTAGCTATTTTCCATTATGGTCAGCCTTTTGCCAACTTTTCAACCGACTTCCAAAAAGGAGGAGGTTCTCAATTCGACTGTATGTTTTTTTTATGTGTGTTACCTCAGAACTTTTGACTGGGTCAATCGATTTTGATGATTCTTTTTTATTTAAAAGCTAGTGCTTCCCGTGTGGTCCCATATAAATTTTATCAAAATCGGTGTAGTACTTTATTAGAAAATTAACAAAAACCAAAAATAATTATGCAAAATGATACTAAGTTGTTGCGATGGAAGTCGGTTTTTTAACGTGTTTAGCGTTTTTCTTTTATAATAGAATAGAAAAAAGTGATAAATTCAATCTCTCTCTCTCTCTTATAGTGTGGCACAATTAACCGTGCTATCCAAGGGATAGACGGCGGTTGCCTTCGCGGTCACGTTTAGGGCATTTATATTCACACCTGCGGACGTGTGCAACGCGACCTTCATACACATCCGGAATCAGATGTGCAGGTTTCCTTACGATGTTTTCCTTCACCGTTAAAGCTGTGGGTAAGTATATGTACGTAAATTTCGAAAATCACATTGGTACATTGGCCGTCCGGATTTGAACCCGGGATCTTTGTTTAGGAGGACCGAGTCGTTACCGTTCAGCCACCGACGGTAACAATTACGACCCAATAACGAGCCGACTTCATAAAGTTACCCGGTTGCATAGGGGTGACGACAGCATCAGACAGAAACAAATTATGAACTCTTGATCACTAAATATTCCTCCCATTTGAACTTCGCAAAACCTTACTCGTTTTGTTTTCCATCAAGTCTTCCATTTTTAAGTCACCAAAATCATAAAATGAGTACATAAATGACGCTGCAGAACTATGAAGTCACGCCTAGGTATTTCAAACATTTTTAGAACAAAATGTCGTTTTTGACAGATGATAAAATGTAAATCAGATGACTAGCATTCGTCACCCCTATTGCAGCTGTTATTCCGCGTTATTTGTAACCGCTGTGTGTCTCGTTAATCTTAATTAAGAGGCAGGTAAGCTAGTTTGTTGTGGAGCATAATATACAGGGTGTTGTTTTGGTCGACAAAGCCCGTTTTTAGGAGGGCTTCCACTCAATGAAACTGAACAACTTTACCTGATGTACACATATCCGTATATAAAAAAACGGCCAAGTGCGAGTCGGACTCGCGTACGAAGGTCTCCGTACCATTATCTATGGTACCCCCCTTAAAGATTTATTTTATTTTATTTTTAAAGTAAATAATACAACTCAATATTCTGTGAATATTTCAAGCGTATACCTGTTGCCGTTATCAATATCAAGCAAAAACGAGCAAAAACAAATCACGTTTGTTGTATGGGAGCCCCCCGTAAATATTTGTTTTATTTTAATTTAATTTATTGTTTATTTGAAGTGAATTTATAACTAAATATTCTGTGAATATTTCAAGCGTCTACCTGTTGCCGTTATCAGTATCGAGCAAAAAAGAGCAAAACAATCACGTTTGTTTTAAGGGAGCCCCCTTAAATATTTATTTAATTCTGTTTTAAGTAAATACTTATAAATTTTTTTTAAAGCGGTAATAGAAATACATCATCTATGAAAATTTCGACTGTCTGGCTATCACGGTTCATGAAATAAAGCCTGGTGAGAGACAGACGGACAGCGAAGTCTCAGTAATAGGGTACCGTTTTTACCCTTTGGATATACAACCCTAAAAGCAAGCTAAAAAGTGTGCGTATCAGAAACTTTTTTTTTCGGCCTCCGGGCTTAAAATTTTACTAATCATAAAATTTCTATACCGGGGCCTAATATAAAAATCGAACCTTTAGGAGTAAACTCCGAAAATTTGGCCTCTCCATACAAAATTGGTCAACCAGTTGATCGATTTGTATGAAATGTTTAGTTTTTTTGAGATTTCAGCAAAGTTGTGAAATAAAAATTGTTCAGTTATATGAGCAGAAGCCTTACTGAAAAGGGCGTTGTCGACTAACACAACACTCTGTATAAGGAGCGAGTCACATGACATCAGCTCATATACGTCCCCACCGAGGGGCTCGAGCCTACCCTGAATTAGGGCGATCGGGCCTTAGTCGACCACGCGGGCCCAGTGCGGGTTAGTCGACTTCACACACAACCTTCGAGTTTCTTCGCAGGCGTATGCAGGTTTCCTCACGATGTTTTCCTTCACCGTATAAGAGCGTCGGATAAACGTACATATGATATCGAAATTCGAAAATTCGATTTTCAAAAAAGTTATGCTGTACAGACACATATATACGTCACCCGATTATCGATATCAAATTATTTCAAAATCGGTTGTATGGTTAACAAATGAATCAAATACTACGTTTGTATGGGATTTATGAACTCCAGCGGGCTCCAGCTTGATGGGTTTTGGAGTGCAAGGTGTTGCCAGACATGTTTTAATTGTTGAGTTACGTAGGATACATTTTAGGCGATTGGGGTTTTGTTTCTTTCATTAAATTGGTCAGCTATCACGTTTGTTTTTATGCGACTGCGCCAGAAGGAGGTTTATGTTTTTTGCGAGTAAGTATGTATGTACATTATGTAAGTATGTATATTTATTTCTTTGGCACGCTCTGAAGCCTAAACGGTTGATGGATTTAGGAGTGCGCGGTGTCGTTATATTCATCTTGATCCCGTGGGTGACATAACATACATTTAAGAAAAAAACACACCGGTAGCACTCCGGGAGTGCCGGCAGAAGTGAAAACTTAACAATTCACATATACGAGTACACAACAATGTGGTTACTACACAACCACGGAGCACAAACAAAGAGGAGCTGGCCTAAGCAACTGTGCACTGTGATTTTCGTCAGGTGCCCATGTATCGAGACTCGCATTATTGGTGTGTTTTCGCATTTTTAAGAAGAAAAGGATGAAGTGTTGTGTTTTATCGTGTCGAAGTTATTCAGACAGACGTTCTGATGCTATGAATGGTATCACATTTCATTTGTAAGTAATTTTATACGTAATTATTAAAATAGTTCTAGAAAATTCTCGACTTTCAAGTATAAATTATACTTCTCGACACTAGGTGGCGTAACTTTTGTGAATAAAAAATACGAGTACGTAAAGTTCCGCATTGGTATATAGTTATAATCATACGTGGATACTGAAAATTAAAGTATACAATTAAACCTGAATACTTTTTAGTCGCCAAAACAGTACTTTAGTGATTTTTATAATTATATTGTAAACAGGCCGCCATCTATCGTCAACAAGAACAACTATTTTCAACGTACCAAATATCCAGGGCCGTAATTAGATTCAAATAATTTTACCGAATAACACACGGCTATGGTCAGTAATGAAATAACATTTTCATAGCAAATATTTTCAAGTAACAAAGATCTGAGTTGTATACATACTCGTACTATTCTCCGTGACTGTTCATGAATTGAAAGAACTTCGAATGTTAAATAATCATTTTATTCATATTAAGATAATTTACCACCTAGTCAATTTTATTTCTTTTTGTTTGTTTTAGATTTCCATCCGATGATAATTTAAAACAACAATGGATCACAAAAGTGAATAGACCGAATTGGATTCCGACAAAATATACAAAGATTTGTTCTTGCCATTTTAATGATGCAGACTTCATAGTGACAAAAAAAGGCCATAAAAAATTAAAGATGGGCACTTTACCTAGTTTAAAACTGGATTTGTCGGTTGGTTTCGGTATTGTTTGTATAACCGAGTTTCAATTATTTTAGGAGAATAAGTATTTCATTTTATTTTTTAAATTACAGCTTTGACCAATCACCGACTGTAAATCATATTATACAGCTGATTAAATCTTTATCAGAAAAATATATAGATATTCGTTTTAGGCATTTCGTAACCATTCAAAACGATAGGGCAACGAACCGACAACAACTAACTAAAACTGTTATTTTCGCAGGTAATTGAATTTTGTAAATAAAATTATGTTCGTAATAATAATTTGTCTATTATTTTGTGCTAGAAATTTTAAGTACGTCAGTACACATACAAAACAGTAAAAATGTTAACCCTCATTTTATTCATTTATTACACAAACTTTTTAAAGCTCATAGTTCTGAGTACGTCCCATTACTTTCTACACTTATTGACATCTAGTGTGAAATAGCTGAACTACGTAGTGACATCAATATGTCGATGTTAGGTCGCTAGGCGAGTAGTTTTGCTACTAACCGGCAGATGGAAAATTGAGAAAAGCGCCCTGTGCTGCCTAAGCCACAGTATATAATATATTAGTACTAACCTAAGCGGAGCAGCACACTCAGGCACGGTAGAAAGAGTGGGAGATACTTGTTCCTCTCCCTTCCCCTCGATCTTACGCTTTTTCGATCAGCATCACGTGACCCTGACGCGAGTTTGGAAGTTTTTACCCATCCAACAAAAAGTGCTCAGCGCCGCTAAAGAAGTTTTCACTTCAAAAAAATATATCTGGTCCTCCATCTTAAAGAGTCTGCTATATTGGATTTAGAATAACATCACTCAGCTTATAAAAAAAATTCAGCTCAATCGGAAACCGGGAAGTGGTTCCAATTTAAATTCCGAGCTTTGTCCCCAACTAACTAACATAGAAACTTACTAACACGGCAAGTTATATTAACATTATTGTTAATCTTGTAAACAGCACAAGAACAGAGTGTATTTAAGTAATTAGAGCTTAGATACAATTAAAATTACTTACTCATTAGCATCTATAGGCTAAAATGTACTGATAATGATTTATTATTAACCGCCTCCGTGGCGTAATGGTTAGTCCATTCGTTTCACACCAGGAGGTCGCAGGTTCGATTCCCGGCGGGGTAAGACTCGGTTTAGCTTGTAACACTCGTTTGGTCGATTGAAATGTATATTTAATGTAACACCTATAAATAATTAATTTAAAATGTTTTCAAATTAGACCTAAAATACTTAAAATAAAACACCTTAAATCACACCTCAAATCACACCTAAAATACCTAATTCCACACCTAAAATACCTTAAATCACACCTAAAATAACTTACAAAAAAACCCATAAAATGACCCGTCCCTTGTCATCCCCGGTGCAAAGGTGCCCATAACACTAGTGGCATTTCCTCGGTTTGGTTAGTTAATGTGATCCCTATTGCGTTGGGGAACCTTGGTAAGCCCGCTTCTATCTTCGGCATCATCGTTACTTACCATCAGGTGAGATGATGCCAAGGGCTTATCAATTGAGGATTAAAAAAAGGTACCAATATTACAGAATTGGTACCTCATCATCACATCAGCTCATAAATACGTCCCCACCGAGGAGCTCGAGCCTACCCTGAATTAGGGCGATCGGGCCTTAGTCGACCACGCAGGCCCAGTGCGGGCTGGTCAAATTCTCACACAACTTTCGAGTTTCTTCGCAGATGTGTGCAGGTTTCCTCACGATGTTTTCCTTCACCGTACGAGCGTCGAATAAACGTACATATGAGATCGAAATTCGAAACCACATTGGTGCGTGGCAGGACTTGAACCACGACTTCCCGGATAGGAGGTAGCGGCCCTTTCCGTTGCGCCACCGACGCTCTACATACCTCGTGCATGGCAAAAAATAATCAAATTTATAATATCTTCATCAGTGGACATGTTTCTTGCTTGGTTCTTAGTGTTCCGTGCACCAAAAGGGTGACCAACGGGACCCTAATTACTAAACCTCCACTGTCTGTCTGTCGGCGGGCTGCATTTTATGAACCGAAATAGGTGGACAGTTGAAATTTCCACAGAGTGTGTATTTCTATTGCCGCTATAACACAAAATATTAAAAACATAAAAAAATCAAAGGGGCTCAAATACAAGAACTGTGCTATACAAGGAAATTACATAGACTATTAATTTGCATAGCCCGACTCTGTTTGTGAAGAAAACTGACTTCTTTGTCCATATAGGAAGTCATTCATAAGTCACGTAAAATCTTCAAAAATTAGAAATTTGCGCTACGACTAAGTGTCTTAACGAAGACGTTTTACATCTTTCTATCTCGTTCACCTCAGTTTTAGTTTTAGATTATATATAAGCTGTTATATATGTCGAGGCAATGCTTAACTGATATAAGAATGACTCTACTCATCATACTGAACAACTTTCCCCAAGGTACCAATAGTCAATTCACAAAAAAAATGGACCCTACATACTAAAATGCACAAAATCGGTCGATCAGCTGATCGATTTGTATAAGTGGAAAAAAAATACGTTTTCAGCAAAGTCGTAAAAAAAAAGTTGTTCAGTATGATGAGTAGAAGCCCCAGTTAACGGAACCTACACCAATTTTGTTACACCGTGTATATTATACACACAGCAAACAAACCTGTTCATCGCACGAATGTTTGCAATGGGTGGGGGGGGGGGGTCGAACCCACGACATTCGACCCCTACAGGCAGGAACGCTTACCACTGGACTACCGGATCAATGTTACCTTACTTACCATTTTTTTAAAATTTTCTTATTATTTTATTTTCGTGTCCATACCTTATTTTCTAAAGCCTGTTTTATATGAATAATTCTTTCTCCAACGCAATCATGAGCTACGACTTTGACAAGGATCACAGCATAGAGAGATGCAGTTGACCTATATATAACTTATTTATATGAACAATTCTTTCTCCAACGCAATCATGAGCTACGACTTTGACAAGGATCACAGCATAGAGAGATGCAGTTGACCTATATATAACTTATTTATATGAACAATTCTTTCTCCAACGCAATCATGAGCTACGACTTTGACAAGGATCACAGCGTAGAGAGATGCAGTTGACCTATGTATAACTTATTTATATGAACAATTCTTTCTCCAACGCAATCATGAGCTACGACTTTGACAAGGATCACAGCGTAGAGAGATGCAGTTGACCTATATATAACTTATTTATATGAACAATTCTTTCTCCAACGCAATCATGAGCTACGAATTTGACAAGGATCACAGCGTAGAGAGATGCAGTTGACCTATATATAACTTATTTATATGAACAATTCTTTCTCCAACGCAATCATGAGCTACGACTTTGACAAGGATCACAGCGTAGAGAGATGCAGTTGACCTATATATAACTTATTTATATGAACAATTATTTCTCCAACGCAATCATGAGCTACGACTCTGACAAGGATCACAGCGTAGAGAGATGCAGTTGACCTATATATAACTTATTTATATGAACAATTCTTTCTCCAACGCAATCATGAGCTACGACTTTGACAAGGATCACAGCGTAGAGAGATGCAGTTGACCTATATATAACTTATTTATATGAACAATTCTTTCTCCAACGCAATCATGAGCTACGACTTTGACAAGGATCACAGCGTAGAGAGATGCAGTTGACCTATATATAACTTATTTATATGAACAATTCTTTCTCCAACGCAATCATGAGCTACGAATTTGACAAGGATCACAGCGTAGAGAGATGCAGTTGACCTATATATAACTTATTTATATGAACAATTCTTTCTCCAACGCAATCATGAGCTACGACTTTGACAAGGATCACAGCGTAGAGAGATGCAGTTGACCTATATATAACTTATTTATATGAACAATTATTTCTCCAACGCAATCATGAGCTACGAATTTGACAAGGATCACAGCGTAGAGAGATGCAGTTGACCTATATATAACTTATTTATATGAACAATTCTTTCTCCAACGCAATCATGAGCTACGACTTTGACAAGGATCACAGCGTAGAGAGATGCAGTTGACCTATATATAACTTATTTATATGAACAATTATTTCTCCAACGCAATCATGAGCTACGACTCTGACAAGGATCACAGCGTAGAGAGATGCAGTTGACCTATATATAACTTATTTATATGAACAATTCTTTCTCCAACGCAATCATGAGCTACGACTTTGACAAGGATCACAGCGTAGAGAGATGCAGTTGACCTATATATAACTTATTTATATGAACAATTATTTCTCCAACGCAATCATGAGCTACGAATTTGACAAGGATCACAGCGTAGAGAGATGCAGTTGACCTATATATAACTTATTTATATGAACAATTCTTTCTCCAACGCAATCATGAGCTACGACTTTGACAAGGATCACAGCGTAGAGAGATGCAGTTGACCTATATATAACTTATTTATATGAACAATTATTTCTCCAACGCAATCATGAGCTACGAATTTGACAAGGATCACAGCGTAGAGAGATGCAGTTGACCTATATATAACTTATTTATATGAACAATTCTTTCTCCAACGCAATCATGAGCTACGACTTTGACAAGGATTACAGCGTAGAGAGATGCAGTTGAGCTATATATAACTTATTCATATGAACAATTCTTTCTCCAACGCAATCATGAGCTACGACTTTGACAAGTGTCACAGCGTAGAGAGATGCAGTTGACCTATATATAACTTATTTATATGAACAATTCTTTCTCCAACGCAATCATGAGCTACGACTTTGACAAGTGTCACAGCGTAGAGAGATGCAGTGGACCTATATATAACTTATTTACAGGTTGTAACAAATTGGTGTAGGACCCGTTAACTGGGGCTTCTACTCATCATACTGAACGATTTTTATTAAATGACTTTACTGAAATCGCAAAAAAGGTAACACTTAATACAAATCGACCAATTACGTGCATTTTTGTGAGTGTCGAAAGTTTAGAAGTTTCTGTATACCAGTTTTTGCTTGCAGCAGTTTTCACACGCGTGGAAGTAGTACCAAACAGGACCCTATTACTAAGACTTCGCTGTCTGTCCGTCTGTCTGTCTGTCCGTCTGTCTGTCTGTCCGTCTGTCATCATGCTGTATTTCATGAACCTTGATATCTAGAAAGTTGAAATTTTCACAGATGATGTATTTATGTTGCCGCTATAACAACAAATACTAAAAATTTGAAAAATGAATAAAATATTGGGGGTCTCCATACAAAAAACGTGTTTTTTTCAAACATGAAGAAACTAGCGCCATCTAGTATGATGGTACGGTACCCTTTGTGTGCGGTTCTGGCTCGCACTCGGCCGGTTTTATTATTTATGAATTTTCATGTGCTAAGCGTGGAAGTTTGTATTTTTCCCGATCCCTCGGGAACTACGTCGGGTTATGACAAATTGCTAATTTTAAAAGATAAAAAGAAGCATTAATGACTTCCCATCCAATCAAGTCAGTCAGTTAAGATCTAATTATTCCAATTCATTTGGTTGAGATGTACGCGTTGCCGAGCTCTGTTAAAATATCAACAAGTGTGCATCTACTCACTACATCGACTCGATGTAAATCTAATTTTCTTTATTTACTATTTTATATAACCAATTTTATATATTTTTATAGCCCTTGGCACACCCTTGGCATCATCTCATCCGATGGTAAATGAAGATGATGCCGAAGATGAAAGCGGGCTTATCAAGATTTCCCAACTCAATAGGGAACTGGCTATCTTATCTTCAAGCCGTTAACAACATTGATGTTTGGCGGCAGGACTTAGCTAAGATGGTAGTAGCTAAACGGGCGGGCTTAGAAAAAGTCCTTCCACCAACCAAACCGAGTCAAAGTTAGACTCTGCCGGGAATCGAGCTCACGACCTCCTGATGTGAAGCTGATGGCCTCAACCATTACGCCACGGACGTGGTGAAAATTTAAAAGACAAAGCGAGACGAGATTATAACGCACGCCATTTTTTTACTGTCATGTGCGTTCCCAAAATAGATTTTTCCGCAGTATCTTTCAATACCACAAAAATATTGTGTGCGTTACTCCAGCCAGAAAATGTCGAAAATCGTCATCCAAGTCAATGGATAACTAGATATACAGCTTCTGTAAATGGTAAGCAAATTTTTTAATTGGGTAAGCTGATATTTTTTTAATTATTTGATAAAACAGTTCCGGCCAGAGTAACGTAACCGCAGCCAGGTCTTTTGTGTTCTAACGGGTACGTTAAAATAATTGTTATCTAAATAATTAGATATCTCTTTGAAATAAGTGTTACAACTTAATTTGTATTTGTATTTGCTATGGTTGCGAAGATATTTAAAATCGTGCTGGGGTAACGTTTGCACGATTGCTGCATCTCGAAATTTACTGAACGGATGATTATAATTTTTGTAAAGGATCTGGCTAATTAGTTATAATTTGTTACGCAATAAAATAATTCACTATAATACACCGTTTCGAAGTTATTTTTGAAAGTAGAAATATGCTTCAATAGGTCCTAGCACTTCCAATAATCGCTCCAAAGACTAATTTGACACGTTATTATATAGGTTATTACTGCCTATTAATGGTACTGAAGTTTCATTAGTATCCAATACGTATTTAAAAAGTTATGATATGAAACTTCAATTATCCGTCCACGGCGCCCAGCGGAGTTATTTGACGTCCGATTAACCAAGTTTTCCTGTATTAATGGTAACTGAATGTTTTATCAGTAATTAGATATACGGTTCAATTTTATACTTGTGAAATTTCAGACCTGTACACTACTCAATTAACGAGATAATCGAAAAAATGATGTATGCGTGGTTACCCTACCAAATCTAGAATGTTATAAAAAAACTGATCAATAAGAAAGGAAAAAGGTTTGAGAGTCTTAGTTCTCTGAAGTATCTTAGTAAGAAAGGAAAAAGTTTTAGAGTCTTATTTCTCTGAGGTATCTCAATAAGAAAGGAAATAGGTTTTAGAGTCTTAGTTCTCTGTAGTATCTCAGTAAGAAAGGAAAAAGTTTTAGTCTTAGTTCTCTGAGGTATCTCATTAGGAAAGGAAAAAGGTTTTAGAGTCTTATTTCTCTGAGGTATCTCAATAAGAAAGAAAAAAGGTTTTAGAGTCTTAGTTCTCTGAAGTATCTCAGTAAGAAAGGAAAAAGTTTAAGAGTCTTATTTCTCTGAGGTATCTCAATAAGAAAGGAAATAGGTTTTAGAGTTTTAGTTCTCTGAAGTATCTCAGTAAGAAAGGAAAAAGTTTTAGTCGTAGTTCTCTGAGGTATCTCATTAGGAAAGTAAAAAGGTTTTAGAGTCTTATTTCTCTGAGGTATCTCAATAAGAAAGAAAAAAGGTTTTAGAGTCTTAGTTCTCTGAAGTATCTCAGTAAGAAAGGAAAAAGTTTAAGAGTCTTATTTCTCTGAGGTATCTCAATAAGAAAGGAAATAGGTTTTAGAGTTTTAGTTCTCTGAAGTATCTCAGTAAGAAAGGAAAAAGTTTTAGTCGTAGTTCTCTGAGGTATCTCATTAGGAAAGGAAAAAAGTTTTAGAGTCTTAGTTCTTTAAGGTATCATAGTAAGAAAGAAAAAAAAGTTTTGGAGTCTTTGTTTTTTGAGGACAATATACTTGCAAACAACACCTTAAAATTTTAAGATTTGTAATGCAGACTATAAAATCTAATGATTACTATTAACTAATTAGAAATTTCCCATATTTTTCTGTAATCTTTAGGCTTATATGGTCAGCAAAAACGGGCGACAGACCACAGCCATTTGCAGCAGGTTTTTTTTGCGCCCAAGCAAGGCAAGCCTCTAGAGGACACAGGGGAGGAAGGTTGGAGAATGCTCATGCATACCAGTACAGCTGGCTGCACAGGTTATGTGAGACTCCCACCTAATCTATGCCTACCCACAACTCCAACTTTGTTAGCTTTTGTTTTACAACCTTAAAGCTTTCGTCGGAACGACCCCGGTGGTGGTGGGGGGAGGGCGGTGGTGGGGGGAGGTGAAAGAGGAGGGAGTGTTGAGAGCGAGCAGCGCTCCTAATTAGAGCTACCGCTTAGGGGGTTGTGTCATCTGAAGATTGACACTATCGGTTCCTGGCAGAAGCGTGCGACAGCCACCGGTATCTTGAAGCCGTGAGTAAGGGTGTGTGGGGGGCGGAGCAGCGTGACAGAGGCGACTGTTGGCGTCTTGTGTGGCCGACAGTGCTGAGAGTCTCTACAAAATGTATCAAAAAGCGTGTTTAAACTGCTTGTCACTGGCCACCGGTGGCTGTGGTTGGTCACCCATTTTCGCCGAGCCCTGTAATAATTCCTACTATTTGATGAGCCTTACGTTTTTATTTTATACTTGTGCCGTAAGAAGTGAGTAGTTTTACTGCTAGATCAATATTGCTCCTGCTCTATGTCTTCAGTAACGACCCGGATAAAATTAGCGCCACGTCAGCGGCACTACACACTTTCGAGATAACACGTCTCTCTAATGTTTAACTGTTGGGGTGTGTAGATACCTTGTTGAGTGCGAGTGTGTGTAATCGTTAGATAATATTGTCTTGAATGTAGGGTAGAAGTTTCAATTGTTTTAGGCAAGTCGACTGTTCTCTTGGAAATTGTTGATGAATCTATAATATAATAAAACTGTAATGGGGCCGTGTCTGTACATGAAATATTTTTGGAAAATAATAACTGTGGTGGACATTACTAACGATACAGAGGCCAAAACAACAACTTTTGGAATTTTTGTCTGTCTGTCTGTCTGTCTGTATGTTCGCGCATCACCCAAAAACTATCAGCCCGATTTTGATGAAATTTTGTATGGTGGTTCCTTATAGCCCGGGTTAACATATAGGATACTTTTGATCCCGGAAAATTCAGGAGTTCCCGTAGGAAAATCAAAAGTATTCATTTATAGAATGGCTCACCACGCAAATGTGGCTTGACCTATTACATTAAAATTTTACACGTTGATACCCTTATCGCGAACTAAAACTGCGACATTGCGAATCCCAAAAAAAATAAGGGTTCCTGCAGGAATGCAAAAAAATGTATCTTTAGAATGGCTCAACGTAACAATATGAAACCTTTACATTGCGATGGGGTGTTTTGATCATCATTGTATAGTCGGGTATTCTTTATCCCGTAAAAACTAAAGAGGTCCTGTGGGATATTATCTATCGTTTCTTACATTAATAACAATAGAGTACTTTTTTTCCACAAATTAGCTACACATACCACACATTATAAACATAGCAGCAGAATGTCAATAGATGGCACTGCAGGGATAATAAAACGCGCTTAAGTTGTATTAAAACATTAAAATATTATTTCATACTTTTGAGTGGATTTCTTTTATGTATTTTTCAGCATAACGCTAATTTACACAACTCTACCTCTGGAACTATGGCACGTAGCGATGTGTTTCATAGACGAACAGATAGGTATTTTTTTACAGATTCCAATCGTGTAAAAAAAATTAAAAACACATAAATCGAGTTAAGCATCTTTTATCAGGAGGCACAGATATGGGAACTCTTCTGACGGTGACTATTTGCGTGTGGCAGTTGCTCTCCGCCTGCAATATTAATATCTGTGAACCTCATCAATGTATATGCGGGTCCCCGGTGGAGGCAATTGACCATCACTCACTGAGTTGCGGTCGTTGTTTGTGAAGATTAACACGTCACCAATTCCTTAATGACCTCACTCGGAGGGCACTGGTCTCAGCTGGATGGAATATTCCATCTTTGATGCAGCCGCTGGGCTTTAGTCGATCTGATAGCAAAAGGCCGGAGGGTTTAAACAGGTGCCATGGCAGAGAGGAACGTGCCTGCTTTGGGACGCCACTTTTGCTGCCACACACCTCACCCGTTTGGTACTGCTGCTCAATTTGCGGCGAGAAAGAAGCATAGTGAGTACTCGGTCTTGGAGGCAAATTACTGCTTTTTGCCGCTGGTCTGTGAGACAACCGGCTGCTGAACCCCTTAGATGCCTTTGCCTTCATTAAGGAGATTGGCCGTCGCCTTCGAGAAAGGAGATGTGACGTGAGGTCCTACCTGCTGCTAAGGTTGTCTATTGCCATCCAGAGCGGCAACGAGAAGTGCGTCATGGGCTCCTTTGGAGCTGATACGACTAGAGGATTTGACCGATATTAATATTTTTAGGGAATTTTATTACTAGATTGATATAACAATTTGAATTAGGTTTTTGATAATAAAGGTATATGTGTTATTTCATATACGTCCCCACCAAGGGGCTCGACCTGCCCTGAGTTAGGGCGATCAGGCCTTAGACGATCACGTGGGCCCATTGCGGGTTGATTGACTTCACACATAAGCTTCGAGTTTCTTCGCAGGCGTGTGCAGGTTTCCTTATGATGTTTTTCTCACCGTAAGAGCGTCGGATAAACGTACATACCAGTATGAAATCGATATTCGTATAGATATTGGTAATTGACAGGATTCGAACCACGGCCTTCCGGACAGGAGGTATTGGCTCTAACCGTTCTGCCACCGACGCTCTATTTATAAATTTAGAAATCCTTACTTAATATTATAAATATGAAAATGTGTTTGTTTGTTTTTTACCTATTCACACTTCAACACCTCTGCCAATCTTTTTATTTTATTTTATTTTATTCGGAAAACATACAGCTTTAACAACATAAGTATATAAAAAAAATTGTAGGCATCTAAAAAGCCATTATAAAGTTTTCGCTCTTGATGAAATATGGCATGCCTGTATCACTGGGAATGAAATAGTTAATTTTTTATCTGTGAAATTATCATAGCCCTATGCAGTTCCTGAGGAAACAAAAACAATACTCTTTGTTCGTTAAGTTATTAAAAATCGTAACGAAGAAATGGGGTGGTGTGATTTTTAGCACGGATTAAAGTGATTTTTTGTATAGAATTTGTTGAGGGGGGGGGGGGGGGGGTGGGAAGTGACAAAGACTGCTTATCCAAATAGCGCGATACAGTTCCTGAGGTACCTGGAGAAAACTCATGTCCACGCTTGCGAGCTGATTGCGGCTCGCGCACCACTCACCCTCAAAAAGAGTCATAAAAGCTGCTATCAAGTCATAAAAGTCATGCGGGCGAAGCCGCGGGCAAAAGCTCGTAATAAATATATACAGAAATATAACCCTCTCTATACATTTAAGCTTAGATATAAGAAGTTTTTTTTAATATTTTATTTTTGTGTATAAATTGTAATTTATGTAGCTTTGAATAAATGTTTTATCTATCTATCTATCTATCTATATCTGTATATATGAAAATGAACCCCTTTTTCTTCGTGTCACGCTATAACTTGAGAATGGATGGACCGATTTCGATAATTCTTTTTTTGTTGAGTTCGTTATTGTCAGGATAAGGTTCTTATGTAGCGTAGCGTAGGGCAGTGTAGGGTAGTGTAGGGTAGGGTAGGGTAGGGTAGGGTAGGGTAGTGTGGTGTAGGGTAGGGTATGGTAGGATAGTGTAGCGTATTGTAGTGAAGGGTGGTACGAAGTTCGCCGGGACAGCTAGCTATTATAAATGTATTTTTTTTGTCAGATAATAGAGATACATAATAAACAGGCCTGTTGCACGCCATGAGAAGTGCCATCTAGTGACAGCAACCCCTCCCATCAGCCTGTGACACGGCTTGAGGAGTGCCATGTAGTGACAGAAACCCCTCCCACAGGCCTGTGACGTGGATTGAGGAGTGCCATCTAGCGACAGCAACTACTCCCACAGGCCTGTATCATGGTTTGAGTAGTGCCATCTATTGAGAGCAAACCTTCCTACAGGTCTGTGACACGGCTTAAGGAGTGCCATGTAGTGAAAACAACCCCTCCCACAGGCATTTGATACGGCTTGAAGAGTGCCATCTAGCACAGCAACTACTCCCACAGGCCTGTATCATGGCTTGAGGAGTGCCATCTATTGACAACAACCCCTCCCACAGGCATCTAACGACAGCAACTACTCCCACAACTCCCAAAGGCCTGTGACACGGCTTGCGGAGTGCCTTCTAGCGACAGCAACTACTCCCGTAGGCCTGTAAAATGGCTTAAGGAGTGCCATCTAGCGACAACAACCCCTCCCATAGGCCTGTGACATACGGCTTGAGAAGTGCCATCTAGTGACAGCAACCCCTCCCGTAGGCCTGTGACACGGCTTGAGAAGTGCCATCTAGTGACAGCCACCCCTCCCAGAGGCCTGTTACACGGCACAAGAAATGCCATCTAGCGACAGCAACCCCTCCCATAGGCCTGTAACATGGCATGAGAAGTGCCATCTAGCGACAGCAACCCCTCCCATAGGCCTGTGACATGGCATGAGAAGTGCCATCTAGCGACAGCAACCCCTCCCATAGGCCTGTGACATGGCATGAGAAGTGCCATCTAGCGACAGCAACCCCTCCCATAGGCCTGTGACATGGCATGAGAAGTGCCATCTAGCGACAGCAACCCCTCCCATAGGCCTGTAACATGGCATTAGAAGTGCCATCTAGCGACAGCAATCCCTCCCATAGGCCTGTGACATGGCATGAGAAGTCCCATCTAGCGACAGCAACCCCTCCCACAGGCCTGTGACACGGCTTGAGGAGTGTCATCTAGCGACAGCAACTGCTCCCACAGGCCTGTATTGACAGCAACCCCTCTTACAGGTCTGTGATACGGCTTTAGAAGTCCCATGTAGTGACAGCAACCACTCCCATAGGTCTGTGACACGGCATGAGAAGTGCCATCTAGTAGCAGAAACCCCTCCCACAGGCCTGTGACACGGCATGAGAAGTGCCATCTAGTAGTAGCAACCCCTCCCATAGGCCTGTGACACGGCATGAGAACCGACGGCGCGGCGGTACGCGCCTTACGTAGCATGGAAACGGTTGAGATAAACCACTAAAATTATAATCAAATCCTTCCCCGTAATGATATTTCTTATGCTTAGTTAACGGAACTGCGACCGCTAAACTATATGTGACAAGGTTTCACGGCTACGTCGCAGCTTAGGTTTGTCAGTTTTAACTAAAGCAGCACCACTTTAGGGTCACGATGGAAGCCCAACGGGTCCTACAATGATTTCGTTATGACCTCTATCTATATCTCTGGTTCCCATAATACAGGAAATTTTATTTTGGGGCCAGTTGACCGTAATTGATGTGTCATCATCATCATATCAGCCGAAAGACGTCCACTACTGGACAAAGGCCTCCCCAAAAATTTCCACGACGACCGCTTCTGAACTGCCCGCGTCCAGCGGTTTGGGGTAGTAAAGTTCTCGAGTGGCGACCGCGCACCGAAAAACGTAGCGTAGGCAGATCTCCCACTGGGTGGACCGATGACCTTATGAAGGTCGCCGGAAACTGATGTGTAAAATAATATTATTCATCATCATCATCATAATATCAGCCACAAATCGTCCACTGCTGGACAAAGGCCTCCCCCAAGGATTTCCACGACGACCGGTCCTGCGCTGCCCGCATCCATTGGCTTCCCGCGACCTTCACCAGGTCATCGGTCCACCGCGTAGGAGGCCTTCCTACGCTACGTTTTCCGGTGCGCGGTCGCCACTCGAGAACTTTACTGCCCCATCGGCCATCTGTTCTACGAGCTATGTGCCCTGCCCATATTATTAATATAAAGTAATAACAGACATTGGTATAGAGCGTCGGTGGTGTAATGGCTAGGGCGGCTATCTCCTGTCGTGGTTCGATTCCTGCCATGTACCAATGTGTTTTCCAATTTCGATTTCTCATGTACGTTTATCCGACGCTGTTAAGGTGAAGGAAAACATCGTGAGGAAACCTGCACATACCTGCGAAGAAACTCGAAGGTTGTGAGTGAAGTTGACCAACCCGCACTGGGCCCGCGTGTTCGATCAAGGCCCGATCGCCCTAATTCAGGGTAGGCTCTCGAGCCCCTCGGTAGGGACATATACGAGCTGATATGAATATATATGAATAATAAACATCATTAATTTTTTGTTATAAAAAAGGGTTAATTTAATTTTTTTTATGACATTGATGTAATTTTGTTTTCACACTTTATCGTCATCTTTCAAATTGGAAATTATTTAATATGCAGTCTGCAATATACAGTTGTCAAAGATGTATTTCAAATGCCTAAGTTTATGTTAACTTAACACAGAAATAATTGTAAATAATATCTTCCCAATATCTCCTTAATAATAATTGTAATAATTGTGAATAATATCTTCCCAATATCTCGCTTAAAATAATTGTAATAATTGTAAATAATATCTTCCCAGTATCTCGCTAATAATAATTGTAGTAATTGTAAATAATATCTTCCCAATTTGGCGCATTAGTGAAGATTTGAGAAGATATTACTTACAATTATTATTGAATAATTATTATAATAATTGTAAATAATATCTTCCCAATATCTCGCTAATAATAACCCTGAAAACATAAGCACGCGAAAAGTTTAGACAAAACCCCACACGTCATAATACAAGAGAAAAATTCGCAATATTGTACGTACACCAACACCGCCTCCTTCATTACGTGAAGAGATCCTTCGATAAATTCCTTTACTACACAAGAGGGTAGGTAGCAACCCCCCCCAACCCCTCCCACCCTGTGCGACCCATGTCATTCCTGCGTTATTTAATTACGACTAGCGGTGATCCCTTTCACATTATTATCAATGTGATTTATCCTTATCTTTGTCCGAAATATTGTACCTATGTTTTAGTTTGTTTCTTGGGAAAGCAATTGGGAAATATGTATGTATAGGGAGTTTGTATTTTTAGGTAAAAACAGACTGACTACGTGGCGCAGTGGTTAGTGCTATTGACGACTGATCCGAGAGTTGTGGGTTCGATCCCCCCCACCCAGGACAAAAATTTTTGTGATGAACAGATTTGTTTGCTCTGTGTCTGGGTGTTAAATATCTATTTAAGTAAGTATTAAAACGGTTCCCATAACACAGGGAATCCTACTTTAGGACCATTTGTTATTTGTCCCAGAATATTTAATTATTTATTCGGTACATTGAGGTCAAAAAACACATTGCCCTCTTTTTGGGCTTCGCCGCAGTCGGATAAAAAGGACAGCATGAGTATTAAAAAAATTGCTTCAAAAACTATTTTGTGAAGAACAAAACAACTTCAAAAAAAAAATAGTGGCTAAGAAACTATTTTATTCGAAGTTTAATATTTATTAGCATACTAGCGGTTCGCCCGCGGCTTCACACACGTTGTTTTCGTTTTTCCCGTCGGAATACGATATTTATCCGCGATAAAAGTAATCTATGTAACTCTGCAAACCTCTTAACACATTCACTGCCTTTTAAAACGGGTTTACCTAAAGAATTAGGTAAATATAAGTAATAAGTATATATAATAAATATAAAAAGGAAGTCGTTTTAGTAACACATCAAGAACGGCTGGACCGATTTTCATGATATTTGTGTTTTTGCATTTGTCTTTGTCCGGAATAGGATAAAAAGTATTAAAATATGATATTCATTAATAAAAACAAAATATTATCAGTCAAAAAATAATTGGTTTTAGGGTAGGGTCCCTACCCTACCCTAAAACTAATTATTTTTTGAGTATTTTTAGTGTAGTGTAGTGTAGGGTAGATATAGATTGATATGTTTTATAGGTTGACGACACTATAAAATATATTTGGAATTTTTCATAGTAACCAACTGAAGACACTTAAAAAAAAACCTTTCGCAGCAGTCACAACGAAACGTTTGTTTCTTAGGAAAATCGTAAGATTGAAGTATTTTTTATTGACATTTATCAGTTTTTATGTTATTAAAATCGCGAAATATGTATTAATAAATATGTAATGGCCATTCAATTTAGGCTTATCCTTATTTCCTTACCTATAATGCCGTTTATGCCACAAAAAACGTACATTTCGACACTCTCAAGGGAATCATAATTTATTGGGTATTTGCCGTGGACTTAGAACTATGAAATTTGACAAGTATTACCTTCTTATACTACATGTATAAAAGCGTCGGTGGCTCAACCGGTAACGACTCGGTCCATCTAACCAGAGGTACCGGGTTCAAATCTGGACGGCCAATGTACCAATGAGCTTTTCAAAAACTTACGTACATACTAACCGATTGCTTTAACGGTGAAGGAAAACATCGTGAGGAAACCTGCACACGCCTGCGAAGAAACTCGAAGGTTGTGTGTGATTTCGACCAACCCGCACTGGGCCCGCGTGGTCGACTAAGGCCTAATCGCCCTGATTCAGGGTAGGCTCGAGCCCCTCGGTGGGGACGTATATGAGCTGTAATGATGAATGATGACTACATGTATAGGGAAAAATCTGAAAACTGTACATTTGTGATTTAATCATAAAAAATATAGTCTTTAAATTTTGAATTGAGTAAACGTGTCTGGGGTATCGTATCAAAGGGCTTCATAGGCACAAGCTCAGACAGATTTTTAGTTATTTTTAGATTTATAGTTTTCGATTTATTATTTTTAATGTAATATAATAGTCTTTATTTAAAGTACGTAACAACCAATTGTGGAGGGAACGGTTCCTTATCCAGAGATGTGGTGGCATGGAATCCTAAGTGAGATAGTCCGATTATTGTTTACCTACCTGCATATTGAATACAGATATAGGTACTCACTTTATGTCAAAAATTATACCCTGATCATAAGTATCGCTAATTTTTTTTAATGATTTACCCTAAAGTGGTATAAAAATTGGCAGTGCTAATAAAGACATAGGTATATTGATTGACATAGATACCAATCATTCTGCTTTTGATATTGAATTTCTATAAACCATTGACTAATGACTGTAATTTTCGCTCCTTTTTTATTTCGATTGCATTAAACTTATAAATAAGATCGAACATTTTTGTAGTTGTGATTTGTTAAAATTCTCAAATTTATAAGAAATAACTTGACAGCAATTTTTTTCTGATATCGAACCCTATTTTGGAGAAACAAAAATTGAAATTCAATGCAGACCTTAAAGGTTCAATCACTGTACACTGTATACTGGTTATTTTATCCGTGCGAAAATTCACGTCGATCCAAGGCTTCGTTCCTCCGTGAAAGAAGGACAAACAAACATACACACTTTCGCATTTATAATATTAAGAGATAGGATTTGTAGAGGAAATTGGTTTTATGGGTGTTAACACCAGTTTTTGTTCAGAACTTTGCGGTGTCGCAAACCTTATGTAAACATCGTTCAGACTACCAATCAAAGCGTCCCAGCACTTTTTAACCGACTTCAAAAAAAGCAGGAGAAGGACCGTGTATATATTTGTGTTTGAGGATAACTTCGTCGTTTATGAACCGATTTTGATGATTCTTTTTTTGGTGGAAATGAGATATCCCAAGAGTGGTACCATGATTAGAAAACCAGGATCTGATAATGGCAACCCAGAGAAATCGAGGGGTACCTTAGTTTCCTGTTTGAAGTCGGTTTTATTTTGTTCATAATTATTTTACCAGCTGTTATTTATCTTACAATGCTCGTATGTATATAAGTAAGTTCTCCGCTTCAAAATTTGCAACTTCAATATGAAAGTGCATGGTTAGCTAAGTGACGTCATTCTAAATCTAATATGGCGTACTCTCAAAGATGGCGGACTAGTTATTGTTTATGCATCCCCATGATATGGGTATTAAATAAATGGGTTTCCTGATAAGAATACGAAATAATTCATTATTTTTTAAAAATAAAAGCTTGTACCTAAAAGATAAGGTTTTTACAAGTTTTTAATTAACTTGCAATGTATGTATGTTTGTTCGGGTGAAATCTTGCAAGTTAAATTGACCCACTTCCCGGTTTCCGATTGAGCTGAAACTTTGTATGCATATATATATCGCGTGACAATGCAATATTAAAAGCTTGTAACTGAAAGTTTTTGGGTTTTTCGAAAATTATTTGAAATAAGCTTATATTAAAATCACAATAAGGTAGGTAGTTAAAATGCCTTCTCTTTTCTCTTAAATGGGCGTGTAAATCTAACGTAGGCTTAAAGGCGTAACCATATGCTAATGAAGGGATGCCAGAACTTTCCAAAATGGGGGTAGTTTTAGATCTGCAGGCTGCGGGGTAATCAGCTTAGAATTTGAATAATTGAGTGAGGTGTAAGTTTTAATTGTATGATTTAAATTAAATTGGTCAGTTAACCCATTGGTTTAATTATGAGTAGGTACACCGTTGTTACTTATCCCAGTGTGTCACGAAATGCTCATTTTTTTATTATCTGTCTACTACAAGGTAGTAATAATGTATTATATACTGTACCCACTATACATAGGGATTTATGTGACCGGTTTAAGTCTTTGTCACGGGGTGTTTAAGTCTTTGTCGCGGGGTGTTTAAGTCTTTGTCACGGGGTGTTTAAGTCTTTGTCGCGGGGTGTTTAAGTCTTTGTCACGGGGTGTTTAGGTCTTTTTCACTTGGTTTTCACAGAAGCTGTATTTTTAGGGTTCCGTACCCAAAGGGTAAAAACGGGATCCTGTTACCAGAACTCCGCTGTCCGTCCGTCTATCCTATAATTTGGGGATCTTCAAGGCAAGAGTGAATAGGCATTATTTGAGTTTGCGTGTACCATCCTCGACTGCATCATCACTTACCATCAGGTGAGTTACAGTTAAACGCACTCAAACTTTTAATAAAAAAAAAAAGGCTGTATTTCATGAACCGTGATAGCTAGACAGTTGAAATTTTCACAGACGATGTATTTCTGTTGCCGCTATAACAACAAACACTAAAAATTAGAAAAGGTGAATGTCTCCTCACAAAAACGTGTTTTTTTAAACGTGAAGAAACTAGCGCCGTCTAGTATGATCGTGCGGAAGCCTTTGTGCGCGGTTCTGACTCGTACTTTACCGGTTTTTTTTTAAATAAAAAACAGCGCGTCCCTCGAGTAAAAATTGATTGCAAAAGCTGTATTGGAAGTCAATTTTAAAACTACAATAAACTTATGCGTAATTTTGGTTGTTTTTAATTTGTTTCCCATCTAGAGAAACTACTAATAAAACAATATTGTCTTATTTTACTACGTGAAAACAACTTAACACAAGATTCAAGATATTAATTCAAAATAGGTGCAAATCACACTCTTTCTGATAGTCATAAATTAATAATAACATTATTTCATTTGTGAAAAATCAAGATTTAAACAAAAATTAGTTAATAACGTCAAAATTTAATCCTTGAAATAAACCAGATTATGTCATAAAAACATGAAAACAATATGACACGAAAATTTATACATAAAAACTCGTACTTTACCGTTTTTTTTAAATAAAAAACAGCGCGTCCCTCGAGTAAAAATTGATCGCAAAAGCTGTATTGAAATTCAATTTTAAAACTCTACTTTAAACTTGTGCGTAATTTAGGTTGTTTTTAATTTGTTTCCCATCTAGAGAAACTATTAGTAAAACAATATTGTCTTATTTAACAACTTAACATAAGATTCAAGATATTAATTCAAAATAGGTGCAAATCACACTCTTTCTGATAGTCATAAATTAATAATAACATTATTTCATTTGTGAAAAATCAAGATTTAAATAAAAATTAGTTAATAACGTCAAAATTTAATCCTTGAAATGAACCAGAATAAGTCATAAAAACATGAAAACAATATGACACGAAAATTTATACATAAAAACTCGTACTTTACCGGTTTTTTTAAAAATAAAAAACAGTGCCTCGAGTAAAAATTGATTGCAAAAGCTGTATAGAAATTCAATTTTAAAACTCTACTTTAAACTCGTGCGTAATTTAGGTTGTTTTTATTTTGTTTCCCATCTAGAGAAACTACTAATAAAACAATATTGTCTTATTTAACAACTTACACAGGATTCAAGATATTAATTCAAAATAGGTGCAAATTCATGCGATTCATTTCGGAAAGTGTATCCTAGAGCTTGATGACCTCATTCTCCCTCTTCATTTCACCATTGAGCGACCAGGTGCGGAGGGCGATTCCACCCCTTTGTCGTTTATGATCCACCTTTACGCACGAAGCGTTTTGATAACTAAGAAAATAACTAAAAAAATAACTCGCATCTTACTGTGAGGATTTCAAATGTGTTATTTTGTATTTGACTTTGGAATTGTACGGAACCCTCTCCACGCGAGTTCAACTCGCACTTGGCCGGTTTTATTTTTAATTAACATGGATTACATATGTAAACCGAGCGACCACTGCAGGGTTAAGTATGTCATATTAAGGCGGCCTGAGAACCGCTAACATTGATGTTTGCTACTGGCCCCGCACCACCAATATGAAGTTGACCCCCGCGTGTGGAGCATGGCTCAGCCTTCCGGAATTTGAGAAGATACTTGTACTCCAGCAGTGGAGACGTTATGGTTCTCTTCACTCTTCTGTGCTTGGTATCCTCTTACTGTTTAATATTTTGTAAATCAACTGTGGGGCACTGTATAAGATTCTACAATAAAATTTCAGAAAATGTAACTCGTTGGTCAGAGAATAAATTCAAGACTCCTGTCAAAAAATAGTTGTGCTCTAGAGGGTATTATAAAATAATAGATTAAGTAAATGACAGATATAAAGATATATATATATAATACAAATACCATTACCCGAGACTGTAATCTTAATCATGACATTATGTAATAGACAATAAGTTTTGTTTTGACTATTTAAAAGTATGTGTAAACACCTATTTAAAATAAATTATTTTGATTGATTGATTGACTCATTTATTAAAGTAACAAGACTCATATAAGTTTAGTAACAATATGTTTAAAACTAAGGCGTCGGTGGCGTAACGGCTAGGCCCTTTACCTCCTGTCCGGCAGGTTGTAGTTCGAATCCTGCCAAGTACCAATGTGATTTCGAATTTAGATTTCATATGTTAGTTTATCCGAAGCTCTTTCGGTGAAGGAAAACATCGTGAGGAAACCTGCACACAACTCGCAGGTTGTGTGTGAAGTCGACCAACCCGCACTGGGCCCGCGTGATCAAGTAAAACCCGCCCTACTTCAGGGTAGGCTCCAGCCCCTCGGTGGGAACGTATATGAGCTGATATGATAATGCTTAAAATTATTTTAGTGTTTTCTAACCTAGAACCTTATAATAAAAGTGTAATAACTCTTCTTCAAACAAAGGCTCAAAAATGTTCGCGAGAGATCTGTCTGTTGGACAAAGCCAACTTACTAAGCTGAAGACTGAGGATGGCAGGATCATATCGTCTAAGACTGAGTTGTTAAGTTTGACTTAGAAGTCCTACGGACAATTGTACACGACCACACGTCTGCCTGTCGGCGATCTGGCCAAAGACCCAGGAGCCAGACTAACCCGACACTATACCGAAGATATCCCGGACGTCAGCCTGTACAAGACGCCTTGCGCGTTCAGTATATAACAAAGCATTCAGGATGTTCTTGTGGCCTTCGGGATACTGCACTGCATCAGACTTGTTTTCTGAAGCTCGTACTGATGGCTTTCATACCATCTTAAGAAAGAGAGCCGCCTTGTTGCTGCACCGTGTCCGTGACAGCACCAACGGCATCTAGAGAGTTATGGTAACGAAGTAACTATTATCTCATCTATCTGTGGTTGTGGCTAGTCGACCCGACTGCCCTATCCTGTGGCAGTTAGTACGGCTGCATCATCATCATCATATCAGCCACAAATCGTCCACTGCTGGACAAAGGCCTCCCCCAAGGATTTCCACGACGACCGGTCCTGCGCTGCCCGCATCCATCGGCTTCCCGCGACCTTCACCAGGTCATCGGTCCACCGCGTGGGAGGCCTGCCTACGCTACGGCTGCATGTTTACTAATAATAATTTATTCTACGGCTGTTTGACGTTAATAATTATAGACCGATTTCAGTTTTACCTGTGGTTTCCAAAATTTTAGAGAAATTGATTAATATCAGGCTACTTAGTTACTTAAATTCATTTGACCTACTTTCCGAGTCTCAATTTGGGTTTAGGAAATCTAAATCAACTGAAGATGCTGTGACTGCTCTAAGTAATATTATTATAGATCAACTTGATGCAGGAAACAAATGTGTCTCAGTATTTTTAGACCTTAAAAAAGCTTTCGATACTGTCTCTGTCCCCATTCTTGTAAAAAAGCTTGTAAATTGTGGTATTAGAGGCCCTCCTTTGACTCTACTTGAAGATTACCTTAGTAAACGTAAACAAACTATTAAAATTGGTTCTTACATCAGTGATGAGGCTGACATTACCTATGGAGTTCCTCAAGGGAGTGTCCTTGGGCCAACCTTATTCTTAATATACATCAATGATCTCTGCAAAATGAAAATTAAGAATGCACACATTTTCTCTTATGCTGATGACACTGCTGTTGTTTTCTCTGGTAAATCTTGGAACACTCTTCGGACAGATGTTGAACAGGGTATGGCAAAGATTGCGAATTGGCTTGACTGTAACCTTCTCACCCTAAATACGAAAAAAACTAATTACATTTGCTTTACCATCAATAATCGTACTCAACCTGATACTAACTTCAAAATTAAGATACACAAATGTGGGAATTCCCTTGATTATAATTGCTCCTGTCCCGAAATTGAAAGGGTTGCTAATACTAAATACCTGGGTGTTTTTATTGACCATAGACTAAAATGGCACTGTCAAATAGAACATATTTCAAACCGAATACGTAAATTAATATGGATCTTTAAGATTCTACGCCATATTGTTCCAACTAAATATACACTTAATACTTATCATACGACTAAAATAAATCTACTTAATACAATTTACATTGCTATGGCTCAATCTGTTATAACTTACTGTATCCCGATTTGGGGATGTGCTCTAAAAACTAAATTTTTAGAGTTAGAAAGATCTCAGCGTTCATTGCTCAAGGTAATGTATTTTAAACCTTTTCGATTCCCAACTGAAACTCTATACTCAACATGCGAACTAATGACAGTTCGTAAATTGTATGTTATAAATACAATACTGAAAAAACATAAATCTCTCAATTTTACCCAGGATTTACTAAGTAAAAGAAGAAAGGACATTGTTGCCTATTCCAAGACCATTAGAACTAGTTTTGCAAGGCACCAGTACAAAACTTTATCAACCTTCTTATATAATACTGTGAACAAAAAACTTAATATCTACCCTACGACTCACAAAGAATGCAAAAAAACAGTGATCGAATGGCTGAAAAGTCTAAACTATGACGAGGTAGAAGACCTACTTACACACAAATCCTGATGACACTTGCAAATTTACTCCCTCACTATATCCTTCCCTGTCGCACACACTAACACACACACACACCCACCCACCCACACATACACACACACACACTCACACATACATATACACATACACATACACAAACACACAGCCGCTAGCTTGCGCCTTCTATAAACTACTAATTTTAAATTTAATTATTATTTTTCAATTATTATTACTATTTCTTTGAATCTGTCTTAGAGTAACTATTTATGTACCCTTGTTTTTGGTAAAGAAGAGCGAATACTTCTGACACAAGCAGTTTAACATTGCTTAAAAGAAGTATTCAGAAACTGTATACTATTTGTAAACTTAATGAAGAAATAAACAATATTTTATTTTATTTATTATTTATTTGTACCCCTTTTAACCAAAATGTCTTTTAAATGTTCTTTTTCAAATTTTACAATGTATGGAGCGTCGGTGGCGTAACGTCAAGGGCCGCTACCTCCTGTCCGGGCGGTCGTGGTTCGAATCCTGCCACGTACCAATGTGTTTTCGAATTTCGATTTCATATGTACGTTTATCCGACGCTCTTACAGTGTAGGAAAACATCGTGAGGAAACCTGCACACGCCTGCGAAGAAACTCGAAGGTTGTGTGTGAAGTCGACCAACCCGCACTGGACCCGCGTGGAGTGACTAAGGCCTCATCGCCCTTATTCCGGGTAGGCTTGAGCCCCTCGTTGAGGAACGTATATGAACTGAAATGATGATGAACACTCTATGGATTAAGTTGTCCGAAATGTTTTAAATAGTAGATTTTAATTGTAAAGCTAGAACTATTACGACAAAGGGGTGGAATCGTGGTGACCATATCTTCATGCTGGAATACATCATCAGGTGAGGTGCAGTTGGCTGTTTAAATTGTTATTCAGCCGCAAGATGTAGTGATAAGATTGACGCAAAGTGATGGGATTAGGACAGTAATTAAAATTGTTTATTTGACGATCAATAATTTATTTAATTTCTTACATAACGTCTTACAATAACGTAACTTATTTACACAACCGCACCGAAATATTAAAAAAAAATATTTTCCCATAATTTACCTTTTAAGAATAAAAATTATACAACTTAATCTATACAATAATACTTATATTATTATTACGTTAAATTACAATTAAATACTATGTTAAGTTTTTAATTTAAAAGTAATAATTTTAATTTATCGAAGTACCTAATAACAGCATTTTTTTTTTCTATAAAGTCTAGATTTAAATTTCATTTCAATTTACAAATGCGTGAATACAAAACAAATATATTAAGTAACTTTTCCATTATATTTGTGGTAGTTTTAACTACTTACTATTCGTTCATTATTTACATATTGTGTAATATCTAACAATCTTTGGTCTGTGTTCCAAAGCTGTTTTCTATTTATCTTTAATCTTTAGAATCAACTAATGTTATGCATTAAAAAAATTCGCTGAAAATTGTTTACTCTAGAGCTTATATTCAAGCAACTGAACAATTTTTGGTTACTCTGTACAAAGTATCTCATTAAAAAAAACAAAATAAAAAACTGTCCACTCATCTATCGCATGAAATTTGTTTACTAGAGCTTAGCTTAGAAGAGCTTATATTCATGCAACTGAACAATTTTTGGACTCCCCGTACAAAGCATCTCATTAAAAAAACAAAAACATAAACTATCCACACTCGAGCTTATATTCATACAACTGAACAATCCCTACTAATATTATAAATGTGAAAGTAACTCTGTCTGTCTGTTACGCTTTCCCGCAAAAACTGCTGAACGGATTTGGCTGAAATTTGGTAGGTAGACAGATTAGGACCTGGATTCAGACATAGGCTACTTTTTACCACGCTCGCGAGCCGCTTGCGGCTCGCGCACTGCGCACCCTCGAAAAGTCATAGAAACGTGGTCCACGCGGGTGAAGCCGCGGGAAACAGCTAGTTTTATATATAGGTAATCTGAACCTCGGAAACGGCTGCAACGATTTGCTTGAAAATTAGTATGCGGGGGTTTTTGTGGGTGGAAAATCGATTTACATAGGTCTCATCTCTGGGAAAACGCTAATTTCTGAGATTTTCGCACCTGTGTCTGGCGCGAAATATGCCTCGCAAAGTGTATCATAGGTAAGGTAGCGTATTTTTAATTTTTTAACGGCTCTGGGTACTATGCCCCAAACAAAGCTCGGTAGGCCAGGTAGTAAATTTGTAAAAACTTATTCAGAAATAACTGAAAGGAGTTTTCATATCTGTGTCTGCTCTACATGACATTTAAAGTTTAAGTTTGCTAACATTTTTTTTTTCATTTTATTTAAACACAGGTACATAATTCATAATACGATGTTGTTGGCCTGGACAGTGACGCCGTAAGGAAGCTGGTTTTAAAAAATATTTGATAAAACCTAAAAACTTTTAGGTACAAGCTTTAATTTGAAAATCATTTTAATTATTTCGTATTCTTCTCAGTAAACCCTTCATTTGATATCCATATCACAGTAGTGCATAAAACAAGAACTGATCCGCCATCTTGGGTGTGCCGCCATGTTGGATTTAGAATGACGTCACACAGTTAAACATGCATTGTCATCCCAACTGAACGTGTATACAAAATGTCAGCTCAATCGGTTGAAGATATCAACTTCAAAATTGAGTTACAATATTCCACCCGAAGCGTCGGTGGCTCAACCGGTAACGACTCGGTCCATCTAACCAGAGGTACCGGGTTCAAATCTGGACGGCCAATGTACCAATGAGTTTTTCAAAAAAACTTACGTACATACTTACCGATTGCTTTAACGGTGAAGGAAAACATCGTGAGGAAACCTGCACACGCCTGCGAAGAAATTCGAAGGTTGTGTTAGAAGTCGACCAACCCGCACTGGGCCCGCGTGGTCGACTAAGGCCTAATCGCCCTGATTCAGGGTAGGCTCGAGCCCCTCGGTGGGGACGTATATGAGCTGTAATGATTCCACCCGAACATACATTGCAAGTTAAATAAAAGCTTGTAAAAATAAGTGTAAATTAGTTTAAAGCATTGGGCGGGACGCGCGGCGCCAGACGCCGATATCCCACTCTATTCTATCTGTAGGCACTCACACAAATGCAAAGCTGAGCTTAGGTCTTGCGAACTGTTCGAAACTGAATCTTTCTTATTAACCGACCTTAAAAAAGGAGGAGGTTTCTCAATTCGACCGTATATATATATATTTTTTTTATGTGTGTTCGCGGATAACTTCGTCGTTTATGTACTGATTTAGATGATTCTTTTTTCATTGGAAAGAAGATATCCCAAGGGTGGAAACATTAAAAGAAAACCAGGATCTGATGATGGCATCCCAGAGAAATCAAGGGGAGCATTAGTTTCCTTTTTGAAGTCGGTTTTTTTTTGTTTAAAATTATCAGATGATCAATTTATTTAAGCTGAAATCCAGTCTCTTTTTGGGAAAATTGATCAGTTTTTTGAGAAGGAAAGACACAAATAACTTGTTCAAGAGGATAAAAAATCTTTAAGATTCTTCACGCAAGAAGAGTTCGTGTAAATAAAAAAAAATTTGGTTGTCACACGTCACAACACACACACTTGTCATAACAATGGATCAGATTGCTTTATTAATTATTATTAAGTACACAAGGTATAAAAGAACTGTTGTAAGATCCAGTAACTGAACCTTCTACTCATCACACTAAGAAACTTTCCCTAAGAGACCCATACTAAAGCAAAAAAATGTTAATACAAATTGATCAGCTACTTTGCTAACTTTGTATGGGAGGATTAAAAAAAATGATGAGGAGAAGCCTCAGATAATAGATCCCAAAAATTTTTTAATACCTGTAGATCAGCTTGACACTGCTTAAATTGGTGCTCAGCTTTTGACGATTATTCACTCTAAAACAAACTTCAAGAAACGTCCGGACAATTGTTTGACACGAGACAAGGGTAGAAATATTCAAATAGCAATGTTAGACAGAGAGGGAGAACCGCAAAAGTACCTACACCTCCGTGAACAAAAAGAGTGACTTTATGTTCGGACACTTTTAACCACAAAACCGTGAATCTTGTTCTTTTATATGTGATCTAAGCCCTAAATACATAAATTTATCATCATATTAGCCGAAAGACGTCCACTGCTGGACAAAGGTCTCTCCCAAGGATTTACACAACGGCAGGTCCTGTGCTGCCAGCATCCAGCGGCTTCCCGCGACCTCTACCAGGTCGTCGGTGCACCTTGTGGATGGCCTTCCTACGCTGCGACTTCCGGTGCGCGGTCACCACTTAAGAACTTTAATACCCCAACGGCCATCTGTTCTACGAACTATGTAAATTAAATCTTCATAATTTCTAGATGCAGATTTCCTTCAATTTAATTGAATAATTATTAAAAATCGTCAATATACTTTAGGTGAAATGTTGACAAGGGCTTAACTCGTTGGGTCAATGTGACAATCATGTTTGTCTTGCATAATCTCAAAACCTTGGTCACATAATTCCATGTAACAGTTTGGTCATCCTAATCCTTCATACAACAGCAGCGACCCTAAGGTCAACAATCTGCGGTCGAATAATCATGGAAGTCGATGAAAGTCGTAGTTTATGAGTGTGTGTGTTTTCGCGCAGTCGTTCGTGGGTTGGAATGCAAAATGACCCATTTGCAAAACTCCAAGAGACAATTATTATGATCAATCAGCATGAACTGATGAGAGTCAAATAGAAAGGAGAGATCATACAAAATTGAAATCCATAAAATCTTGTAAAATGACTGATTGGTTTAAAGCCAAAGAGAAAATTGGTTCAATAGTAAAAAAAAACTATTAAAATCGTACAAAAACCGCATTTTATGTATGACGCTCTTTATATTTAGATTTTAGTAGTGAAATAAATCCTGACTGTTTGTTTCTGTCTCGGAAAATAAAATGGAAAATGGGCCTCTTAAGCCCGCATGTGGTAGGTATTCAGTTTATTGCATGGGTTTCCATCTCAATTATAAAATAGACTTTATTCACCACTGCACGATGAGCCACAATGGGCTAGCAAAAAGGATAAAGATATAGGAGAGAAGAGTGAAGATGTAAGCACGACCTTTTCTTGCTTGTAATTCTGTCCCTTTCGCTGGCTCACGATGGGCTATCGTGCACCGCCGCGCCATTAGATGAAATACGCGTTTCACTTTCTCGTTAACTTTGCGAAGTGCCATTTTGACATTTTGTCACTCCGTAGAATGTTTGCAGTGTCTCCTGGTTCTCAAATTACCTTGTGCGTGTACTTTCATGGGTATTCTTGAACTTGATTGGATTTGAATCAGAAATAAGGAAATCCGTAGTAGAACCAAGTAGAAACGACATAGAACAGATGGCCAATGGGGTAGTAAAGTTTTCGAGTTGTGGTGGCACACCGGAAGACGCAACATGAGCAGGCTTCCCACACGGTTGACCGTCAACTTGGTGAAGGTTGCGGGAGGCCGCTGGATGTGGGAAGCGCAGGACCAGTATTTGTAAAAACCTTGGGGGAGGCCTTGGTCCAGCAGAAGATGTCCTTAGGCTATTATTATGATGATGTTGATGATGACGAGAGTAAAAAAGTTGTCACAGTGACAAAAGTTACCCGTGCCCGGACCCACAAGCAAATGATGGTCACTTTGCCAGCGTATGTCTGATTTACATAATTTCTGAGTCGCATTTTGTCTAAAAGTTTAATGACAATATTTTTTTCTGTTTTTTGTCTTTGTGTACTTTCTGTCTTTAAAATTATAGATCTTGCTTTTGGCAAGTGCAGGATCTTCGAGACATTTTGGTAATCGGACAGAATGCGTTTGACTAATCTGGTCACATTTATCAATATTTATGAGGCCGCTGGTCATTCCCAGCAGTATATAGGTATATGGAACAAAGTCCCACATTTTACGTCAACAAACGACAGAGGCATTAATCTTGAACGTATTGTGGATCTGTTTTTAAAGAAAAGAAATATTTGAGGCCGAATTGAGATTTTATTTGAAAAATATTGTATCGTTGTTATGGTTTCAAAACTAGATCATGATCAGCTATATCAAAATCAGTTTGAGCCTAAATTTCAATAATAACAAACATCTTCATATCAGCTGTAAGAAATCTACTGCTGAATCATTGCTTACCCATAAAAACTTTAGAACTTTAGGCTTCTCGTAACGTTCATCGAGGCCTTCTCTATGTCTTGCGGTGCGAGGTAGCCACTTGACACCAAGGTGTACCAAGGTACATTTTTAGTGGTACACTGCCAACATTTTAATACATAATTTCCCATTACCGCACACTATGATCACTAGGCTAACTTACAACCCGCGTACGGCGATAAAAGTGAAGCAACATTTACTTGTTTGAAACAACTCTAACGTAGTGTAGTTTTGACATTTTGGCCCTTCTTAATACTACCTTCTGTCCGGAAGGCCGTGGTTCGAATCCTGCCACGTGACAATGTGTATTCGAATTTCGATTTCATACGTACGTTTATCCGACGCTCTTACGGTGAAGGAAAACATCGTGAGGAAACCTGCACACGCCTGCGAAGAAACTCGAAGATTGTGTGTGAAGTCGACCAACCCGCACTGGGCCCGCGTGGTCGACTTAGGCCCGATCGCCCTGATTCAGGGTATGCTCGAGCTCCAAGGTGGAGACATAATATATGAGCTGACAATAAGAAATCCTGCATGCGGTTTGTACTTCTAACTTACTTAATTTAAAAAAAAAACGACCTAAAATAGCAATATTACAGCCAAGGGAAGGAAGGAAGGAAGGCTTTAGAGTTTTTGACTTCAGCGCGTCAAACTATCTCACTGTACGCGGGTTCTGGAGGCCAACAATAGCTCAATGATATTTTTTTTTACTATTTATTCTCATTTCATTTCGATAGATTTTCTAAAATTATTTTTACTTTTATGCTAAACTGAAGTAGCAGTGGGCAGGGCACATAGCTCGTAGAACAGATGGCCGATGGGGTAGTAAATTTCTCAAGTGGCGACCGCGCACAGAAAAACGTAGCGTAGGCAGGCCTCCCACGCGGTGGACCGACGACCTGGTGAAGATCGCGGGAAGCCGATGGATGCGGGCAGCGCAGGACCGGTCGTCGTGGAAATCCTTGGGGAGGCCTTTGTCCAGCAGTGGACGATTTTCGGCTGATATGATGATGATTTAATCGCTTCTTATTATGACAAATGACTAAAAACTGAGACATTGAATTTAATAGTGAACTAAGAACTTGTACAGTATATTTTAAACTCTTAACTGCCTTCAGCTACAAATTTTGAATATGTTTTATATAGGAACACAATCATCAGATGAACCAATAAATTTTCGTATCTCATAATGGTTCTTAATAATGGTTCCTCTTTCACGTCACAAATTATCCTAACCCTCAATTTCATCGCACCTATGTAAATTATTTAATAACCGTTCTAAACATTTCTGTACTAGCAGCCCATAAGAGCTATGATGAGGCTGAGGAGAGCTGACGAGAGAGGGTACTGGATCCGAAGCTGACCTCCATGCTGCATAGCTGCTGGGTGCTCTCCTGTGGACAATAAAAGATTAGGTTTAGTATCTGTTTCAAAGACCTAAGACCTGCGGTGTGTTGGTGTTTGAGAAAGTACACTGGAACTAAAATAATCCTTTTATGAGGTCTTGATTAATGTAGTTGCCGATTGAATAAAAAAAAAACAAAGTTAAACCATTAGACTCTTAGATATTAAATTGTAATAAATTTAGTCTGTACACTCTTTATTTATGCGTTTTTAAATATTTTGAGAGAACGGTGGTTTGAAACACAACAAAACGGGTCTTTTACCTTAAAAAATCGCCTTTTTAAAGAAAAATATGCATTTTTTTTATTTTCAATTGCTGCAGTTTTTTTGCTGTCATATTTGGGAATACCCCGCATAAAACTTAGGCACTTTCAAGAAAACAAAAAAAAATAACTATTCTTAACATTGCACCATCTGAACATTGAGAAAACGCCTTTGTTCCATTCAATGGTGCGTAGCTCCGGGGATTGGAACAAGAAATAAGTCACACTGATCACTAATAATAATAAAAGACAATAAATAGTATAATCAATGTTGAATAATTAAAAAAGACCATTTTTTTAAATAAAAATTGTCATTGATTTTCATGAAGAACGATTATAAAAGGAGAATGATTTAAAGTGCCCTTGCCGCCTCCAATGTGTCATATCAGCTCATATACGTCTCCACCGAGGGGCTCAAGCCTACCCTGAATTAGGATGATCGGGCCTTAGTCGACCACGCGGACCCAGTGCGGGTTGGTCAACTTCACGCACAACCTGCGAGTTTCTTCAGGTTTTCTCACGATGTTTTCCTTCACCGTAAGAGCGTCGAATAAACGTACATAAGATATCTGAATTTGAAATCACATTGGTACGTGGCAGGATTCGAACCGCGACCTCCCTGACAGGAGGCGGCGGCCCTAGACATTACGCCATCGATGCCACCAACGCCTCCAATGTGAATTAACCCTAACTCTATACCCAAACTCTTTGTTACAAAACTAATATTGAAGATCAAAACCAAGGAAGCAACTCGGACGGCCGTTGTAGTCCAAAACTTCTGAAGTGTAGACTTCGATTTTGCGCCAAGAAATTAATGGTTTCAACTTAGAATAATGGAAATAAGGTACCTATATAAGGGTTATAAGTTTCCTTTATAAAGAGTATTTAAGCGCTCAAATTTGTGGAGCAAGGACTTTGAAATAATCGTCTTATGACCCTTGAAATTATTATTGAGTTTGTTTTCCGGTGGTGTTTAAATTAACGATTAGATTTCAATTCAATTCAATATATTTATTCAAAATAGGTGCAAATAACACTCTTTCTGATAGTTATAAAGTAATAATAACAATGTCATTTATGAAGAATCAAGTAATAAACAATAATTAGTTAATAACGTCAAAATTCAATCCTTGATATAAACCAGATTTTGTCATTAGAACATAAAACAACATGACTCGAAAAGTTATATATAAAAATCATTGAATGTCATTAATGCCTTTAACAAGAGTAGACCAGTTCACACGGACAGCACCCGGTCACGAGAGTCAGCCATCGCTCCCATTAACCATATTAGAGGGAAAGGAACGATCCGGCTTCAGATGCACCAACATTTAAGCGAGCATGCACCACTCGTGTTAATGCTTAGATAAAAATATTGATTAAAAGAAGTACTAGACTTGTCATGTCTCATCGCTTCCACGTCAATTTGTGTAAAGCTATTCCTCTCAGGATAAATAAAGATCAATTGGAATATGTTTTTCTTCAAGGCGCAGCGGTGACTCCTTTCTGGTCCAACTGCTGTCCATTGACATCCAGCGTGGCAACGCGGCGAGTGTTATGGGCACTTTTGGACCAGAGACGCGTAGAGACGGGGGTATTGACTAAAGCTTCTTTCTAGAGCTTCTGTTTGTTTTGTAATTTTAATCTTTAAGTATTTTTTGCGTCTTATGTTTGTATATAAGTTCTAACAAAATTAGCTGAAACTGTTTTAAAGGCAAGTTCACTAAACGAAACTGAACAACTTTTTCTTCAGCGGCTATTTAAACACCGAATTCCAAAAATATGGTATAAAAAAACTAAAAAACACGCATTTAAAGCACATCAAACAAAAAAGTGAAAAATAATTGCTAATATGAGCTGAAAACAATATATTTTTTTAAACTATAATTATTTTTCAATTTTTAGTTCAGGATAATGACATAAACTTATTAAATTATTGTATTGTCACTGATTCTTGATAAATGTACAAAGTTTGAATTAAACCTGTCCGTTTACAGTGGGTCGAAATCGAGTGCAAAGGAGTCGGTTACAAACATGCAGGTGAAGCTATAAAAGCGAGTTAAAAAAATCCCCACATTCTATTATTGCCTACTTTAATTAATAATATTCTCGTGTAGTACGGCCCTCTCTTTTGTTTACATCGATGGATTCGGATTCGTGCCGCGCCGCAACGAAACTATCTGTGTGCGCTATGCTTGACCGTTAACCTTTGCTAGTTCTCTCAATCAGTACTAATTTAAAATACTAATATTACCTCTTTAAAACCTTACAGTTCGATTCCCATTTTAGTTCCAGCAGGTAATGATGCAGCTCGTCTAAAACTTCTATCGCTTTAACACAGACAGGATCCCGTACACTGAGCTCCTATACAATGTCATCGCAGAGGAGCCATTTTTCGCATGTACAAATGACAGAATTCCCAAACAGTATGTTTTTGACAACAAAAGGTATAACTATATGAAGAGCCCAAGGATTTGAACATAAGAATAGCTACTCCGCTTGGTGCGCATCACACGGTATTTCAGCCTGAGTGCATGGACATCATCATGGCAGTTGAAGCGATTGCTGCGAGGAAGGTGCGTGAATACCCCGTCCGCATCCTGTCTGATAGCAGAGCGCCGAGTGGTACTATAAGCCCTGCAGAGCAGCATGATCACATAGGGTCATACTGAAGTGCCAACAAAAATTGACATATTAACTATGCAATGGATTAAAGGGCACAGCAACTCACGTGGCAACGATGCGGCAAATGAGCTTTACAGGAGAGGGTCAGAACTTACGGCTGTGGGACCTGAACCTATAATACCCCTCCCACTTGGATTGACGGTCCACCCTGAGGCAACGCACAAGAAATGAACACAATTTGTACTGATCCGGTTTGGAAACCTGCAGGCAAGCGAGGTTGACCCTGCCAGCAACTAACTCTGGCCTATACAGCCTATATCACACATGGGCACATCGGTCAACTGGTTGCGAAAACCAGCCCGCCCCTAACTTAATTAAAGACTACGCCACACACTACGGACACTGCATACAAATGGTCGTGAAATGACATTTCTAAAAACAAATGACGGAGCAAAAGGCACGGCGAAATCCCATACGTTCGAGAACCCAACTGTAACCAATCTGTATCAATCTGGGTGATGAGGGGGTGAGGTCGGAACCTAGAGAGCGGCAGGGAGTGTCCATACTGTATGTTAGTACTAATATATATACTTTGCCTACGCCATCCGAATGTCTGTCCGATCGGAAAATGGCTGTGGCTGTATCTTTTGAAGCAATATATATAGGAGGTTACATATTATTATAACACTGTAACTGTCACTTCCATGACATATCTTTGTTTGATTCCGAGTAATAAGTCCATAACTGTCACTTCCAAGAAATATCGTTCTTAATTTTCCGAGTAATAAAATAAATATCTTTTCTGTATTTTGCGGAAAAAGCCGTTACTGCCACATCCGGGAAAAGTCGTTGTTATTTTTTTAACGTTTCTGCAATATTTATAATATCTACAATTAATGGTATTTTAATCACAATGTTTATGCGTATGCCAATTTTCAAGGTTGTAGGTTTATGAACAAAGTATATATATTAGTACTAACATACAGTATGGACACTCCCTGCCGCTCTCTACCCGCGACCTCACCCCCTCGTCACCCAGATTGATAGAGAGTGGTTACAGTTTGGTTGTCGAACGTATAGGATTTGGCCGCCATTTTGTTTGTTCCGTCATTCCTTTTTTGAATGTCATTACTGGCCCGTTGTCGAGGGTATGTTTATTAATGTCGGAGATATAATGAGACAAACTTATGATAACTGTGTAATCGGTCTACTGTAAAATTTGAGTTTTTCAGATACGCAAGTATACGTTGGGATCATCGATTTCTACTCATGTAAGTGACTTTGTTAAGGTCTTAAATGAGATAAAATTAAATGATTTTTGAACAGAACTGAACCACACCCTGGACCATTCATACAACGGGCCAGAAATGACATTTCAAAAAAGGAATGACGGAACAAACAAAATGGCGTAGAAATCATATACGTTCTATTCAAAAAAGGAATGACTGAACAAACAAAATGGCGGCGAAATCCTATACGTTCGATTCAAAATAGGAATGACGGAACAAACAAAATGGCGGTGAAATCCTATACGCCCGACAAGCAAACTGTAACCAATCTGTATCAATCTGGGTGACGAGGGGGTGTGATCGCAATGTAGAGAGCGGCAGGGAGTGTCCATACTGTATGTTAGAACTAATATATATACTTTGCTGAACTGACCCTATATAGCCATATAGGCAAATGAATGTTTCCTCAAACTTACCACTCAAAACGTGTACCAGAACTGATCTGGGGTTGGCATTGGCAGGGGCGCAGGTGTACCGGCCGGAGTCAGGCGCCCTCGCCCGCTGCACCAGGAGATGGGAGGTGGTAGTCTCTCCCTTCTCCGTGATCACCGACACTCCCCCTCTAGGAGAGTCGTAGTTAATTTCCTGTTGAAGAGAAGATTTCAAATATAAGAAAAGATGACCAGAAATGGGACTGAAATTAAGACGTCTGTCGTATGATAATAAGGCAAGGATTGCCACTAAGTAGATAAGTAGAAAAATTTTATTTATGTACATAAATTATTGAATACTCTAAAAACGTTAAAAAAACCGACTTCAAAAGCCACTAAGTAAAATTTTGCTATAGTTTTAGGGTTCCGTAGTACAACAAGGAACCCTTATAGTTTCGTCATATCTGTCCGTCCGTCTGTCTGTCCGCGGCCTAGCTCATAGACTATAAGTAGTTAAGAGCTTAAATTTGGGTAAGGCCAGATCGCCCTAATTCAGGGTAGGCTCGAGCCCCTCGGTGGGGACGTATATGAGCTGATATGATGATATACAGGGTGTAACAAAATGGGTGTAGGTCCCATTAACTGGGGCTTCTACTCATCATACTGAACAACTTATGTTCTACGATTTTGCTGAAAACGTATTTTTTTTACTATTCATACAAATCGATCAGCTGATCGACCGATTTTGTGCATTTAAATATGGAGGGTCCAATTTTTTTTAAAGAATTTATTAGGGTTCCTTGAAGAAAGTTGTTCAGTACGACGAGTAGAATCCCCAGTTAACGGGACCCACACCAATTTTGTTACATTCTGTATAAAAATAACACGGAGAGAACTGTAAAAGTTCGCTCATGACAAACCATTCAGGTTTAATGGTGCTAGATGATTAATTGTTTTGTATTTTGTTTTAAAATTAGTAAATAAAAATAAAAAATGTATTGCCATTTTCAGGGTTCCGTACCAAAAGGGTAAAAACGGGACCCTATTACTAAGACTTCCCTGTCCGTCCATCCGTCTGTCACCAGGCTGTATTTCACGAACCGTGATAGCTAGACAGTTGAAATTTTCATAGATGATGTATTCCTGTTGCCGCTTAACAACAAATACTAAAAATAAGAAAAAGTGAAAGTCTCCATACAAAAAACTTGTTTTTTTTTAAACGTGAAGAAACTAGCGCCATCTACTATGATGGTTCGGAACCCTTTGTGTGCGGTTCTGACTCGCACTTTACCGGTTTTTAAGGTAGAGGAAATACAAAAGCCTTTAAGAAAACACGTTCTTGTCCCCCTATCTTTTTTATCGGAAGTCAACAAGGAAGTCAGACATACATTTAAGATTATTTATGAGTGGAAATCCTTGGGGGAGGCCTTTGTTCAGCAGTGGACGATTTGTGGCTGATATTATGATGAGTATATAAAAAGCGTCGGTGGCTCAACCGGTAACGACTCGGTCCATCTAACCAGAGGTACCGGGTTCAAATCTGGACGGCCAATGTACCAATGAGTTTTTCAAAAACTTACGTACATACTAACCGATTGCTTTAACGGTGAAGGAAAACATCGTGAGGAAATCTGTACACGCCTGCGAAGAAACTCGAAGGTTGTGTGTGAAGTCGACCAACCCGCACTGGGCCCGCGTGGTCGACTAAGGCCTAATCGCCCAGATTCAGGGTAGGCTCGAGTCCCTCGGTGGGGACGTATATGAGCTGTAATGACATGATGTAATGACAATCTTAAATGTATGTCTGACTGTCCGTCTGCGGCTTAGCTCAGATGCTACTAGTACTAGAAAGCTGTAATTCGGTATGATTATACATATTTATCACGCTGACAAAATGGTACAATAAAATTTACAAAAAATTTTTTTAGTTAGCGTATTTTTTTTTTGAGGTAGGTGCCAGCCAGCAAAGCCGTCGAATCTAAAACATTTGACAGGTAAGTAGCTGTGTGCTGACACCGACCTCAAAAAAATTGTAGGCCCCTAATTAGATTCGTACCTACCTTTGATTTCGTTATTGTAGGTTAATTTCGTTTATTTAAATATAAAAATATTATTTCATACTTCTGAGTGAATTTATTTTTGAAGTCGGTTTCTAGGTTTTCTGAACTTTTTTATTATTTGTTAGTAAATCCACTATAGTTATTATATCAGCTCATATACGTCCCCACCGAGGGGCTCGAGCCTACCCTGAATCAGGGCGATTAGGCCTTAGTCGACCACGCGGGCCCAGTGCGGGTTGGTCGACTTCACACACAACCTTCGAGTTTCTTCGCAGGCGTGTGCAGGTTTCCTCACGATGTTTTCCTTCACCGTTAAAGCAATCGGTAAGTATGTACGTAAGTTTTTGAAAAACTCATTGGTACATTGGCCGTCCAGATTTGAACCCGGTACCTCTCGTTAGATGGACCGAGTCGTTACCGGTTGAGCCACCGACGCTTTTTATCTATCGTATTACATGGAAATTAATCTCTATATACGCATGTACGGCTGAACCGATTTCGCTAATTCTTTTTTTGTTGTGTTTATTACTGTCAGGAGAAGTTTCATTTATTTACGTTTTCGTTTTATTTATTCATACATACGTATTTAGTGTGGTGTAGTGGTAGTTAAGTTTAGTGTAGTGTAGGGTAGGGTAGGGAAGTGTAGTGTAGTGTAGGGTGTATAGGGTAGGGCAGGGTAGGGTATGGTAGGGTAGGGGAGGGTATGGTAGAGTAGGGTAGTGTAGGTTAGGGTAAGGTACTATAGTGTAAAGTAAGGTGGTACGAAGTTGACCAGGACAGCTATTACAACTTATAATTTCATCCAGTTATTACGATTTAAAACAAAGAGCTCTTTAAAGGTGATACGACGAACCGACTGCGTAGGTGTAGGTCCCCAATTTAAAAGACGTAGGTAAAGCGTCGGTGGCTCAACCGGTAACGACTCGGTCCATCTAACCAGAGGTGCCGGGTTCAAATCTGGACGGCCAATGTACCAATGAGTTTTTCAAAAACTTACGTACATATACTTACCGATTGCTTTAACGGTGAAGGAAAACATCGTGAGGAAACCTGCACACGCCTGCGAAGAAACTCGAAGGTTGTGTGTGAAGTCGACCAACCCGCACTAGGCCCGCGTGGTCGACTAAGGCCTAATTGCCCTGATTCAGGGTAGGCTCGAGCCCCTCGGTGGGGACGTATATGAGCTGTAATGATGATGATGATGATGATGAGGTAGAAGGAAATGTCGAGACAATTTAGAACGTTTCAAAAATATTTTTGCAAAGACAATCTTGCAAACCCTTCGCCTTTCCTTTTAGTTAAATAGATTTCTATCTATAAAGTCTTACAGCATGTAGTTGTTGTGAGCATTTTCAGATACGACTTTTCGAATAGATATCTGTAGCCTGAGTTGGGTCTGGTTCGATCCTATCTCCGAGATAGCGTGGGAAATAATGTAATTTACAGAATATGGAACAGACCCAGAGATATTACAGAATATGGAACAGACCCGGGGATATTATATCTCGTTGTTTTTATGTTCCTACCATTGCAAACATATCTATTGCATTGATTTTTATAGGTATTACTATTCTAAATAAATACGTTAAAAAATTGGTTCAGCCAAACGCGAGATAATCGCGGACAAAAATACATACATACAGGTTTTTTAAAAAAAGATTTCCATCGCAACAGCTTAGTACATTTGTGCATTATTATTTTTGTTTTTGTTAATCCGCATTACTATTACTATAATATAAATGTGAAAATGTGTTTGTTTGTTTATTTGTTTGTTATCTTTTCACGTTTCAACACCTTAACCAATCCTGATGAAATTTGGCATGCAGGTAGCCTGTGTCACCGGAAAGGACATAAGCTACTTTTTATCCTGTGAAAATAGCACAGTCCGATGCAGTTCCTGAGGAAACTGAAAATATACTCTTTTTTTTAGTTAGTTTCTTTAACATTGCAACGAAACAATGGATTGCTGTGAGTTTTCTCACAGTGATGGTTGAGGGGGTGGGAAATTACATAATTTACTAATTAGCATATCCTGACATGGTTCCCGAGGGATCTGGGGAAAACTCATTTCCACGCTCGCGCACGTCAGCGTCGCAACGGAGCTACGAACAAAAGTGGTTTTTTGTATAGAATTGGTTTAATTAGTGGGAAGTGACATATACATACTTCTAATCAGAATAGCCCGATATCGTTTCTGAGGGATCTGAGGAAAACTAATGTCCGCCACCACACACCCTAAAAGACAGTCATAAAAACGATGTCCACGCGGGCAAAGCCGCGGGCAAAAGCTAGTTTTCTAATAAAGTACTACACCGATTTATATGGGACCACACGGAAAGTACTAGCTTTTAAATGAAAAAATAATTGTAAAAATCGGTTCACCCAGTTAAAAGTTATGAGGTATATAAAAAAAACATACAATCGAATTGAGAACCTCCTCCTTTTTGGAATTCGGTTGAAAACGGGACTAGCCAGAGAAGTTTTAAAATTATACAATTTGTTTTAATCCAAAAGAACTCGAGATGCTTGTTATTCATTGAACAAAAAAAAATCTTTTGTCTATCAGTCTTTTTGGTTGATTTTTCTAAGGAATGGCGCATGACTTTTATGATGCAAATGTTTTTTTTTATTTACAATTGGTAAGCCCTTGGCATCATCTCACCTGATGGTAAGTGACGATGATGCCAAAGATGGAAAGCGGGCTTACCAAGATGGTGGTAGCTAGCTAGGCGGGCTATAGAATGCCCTACCACAGATTACTAAATAGTTGGCCCTACCACCAACCAAACCGAATCTTACAAAGTTGACCCCGCCAAAAATCAAACCCACGACCTCCTAGTGTGAAGCGAATGGACTAACCATAACGCCACGGAGGCGGTTTAAGCTGTTACTTTTAAAATAATAACATAATTTATGTAATATTTTTTCCTCGATAGAGATCAATGAACTGAAAGGAAACGAAAACTTAGTCTTTTTACTTATTAATTACAAGCTTGCATAATATGTAAGAATTTAAGTTGTCCTGTTCAAAATTGGTAAGTTAAATTTAACCACTTTCCGGTTTCTTGTTGTGCTGAAATTTTGTATAAACGATTAGTTAGTTGAGTGACGTCATTTTAAATCCAATATGACGGACTCCGAAAGATGACGGACCATTTATTTAGGGTTTTGTACCCAAAGGGTAAAAATGGGACCCTATTACTAAGACTTCGCTGTCCGTCCGTCTGTCTGTCTGTCTGTCCGTCTGTCACCAGGGTGTATTTCATAAACCGTGATAGCTAGACAGCTGAAATTTTCACTGATGATGTATTTCTGTTGCCGCTATAACTACAAATACAAAAAATTGCAAAAAGTGAAAAAAAATGCGGTCTCCTTAAGAAAAAACGTGTTTTTTTTTAAATATGAAGAAACTAGCGCCATCTAGTATGATGGTACGGAACCCTATGACTGCGGTTCTGACTTGCCGGTTTTTTGCATCTCATGATATGTGTACTAGTGTTATATTGTTACTACGTGCAGTGAGAATAGAACCTTAGTGTTTGTAAAACTAGAATCACCTAAAGTGTTTGCACGCTGAGTTTTACAGTGTTCACAAATGTTGACGTAAAAGTTTTATTAGTGGTTCCCTGAACTACTGAGCACAGACAAATTTTGCTACAGCTTTAAAGGTGGTGTGTGTATTCAAGTTACAAGTTTAATAGGCTAGTTGACTGCTATAACCCGTCAACTTTATGCGCGGTACGCCTGCGGTACGGGCGGGTAGGCGGGGGCGAGGTAGCACGACACGACACGATCTCCGCGGGGAAGCTTGAGGCTAGCGGGGAAGGGCACGAGGTTCGTGCCCTTCCCCTAAGACCTCAAGCTCCCCCGCGGACATCTTCCCGCAAACCCCGCCTCAGCTGCTCAGGCGTATCGCGCACGAAGTTGAGGAGCTATAGTAATTTAAGTTACTTTTTATCATCTGTTAACCGCCTCCGTGGCGTAATGGTAAGTCCATTCCATTGGGCACGAGGTTCGTGCCCTTCCCCTCAGACCTCAAGCTCCCCCGCGGACATCTTCCCGCAAACCCCGCCTCAGCTGCTCAGGCGTATCGCGCACGAAGTTGAGGAGCTATAGTAATATAAGTTACTTTTTATCATCTGTTAACCGCCTCCGTGGCGTAATGGTAAGTCCATTCGCTTCACACCAGGAGGTCTCGGGTTTGATTCCCGGTGGGGTCAACTTGTAAGACTCGGTTTGGTTGGTGGTAGGGCATTTTCTAAGCCCGCCTGGCTAGCTACCACCATCTTATCTAAGTCTTGCCGCCAAACATCAGTGTGTTAAAAACATGAAGATAATAATATAGCCTGGTTCTCCATTGCGTTGGGGAATCTTGGTAAGCCCACTTCCATCTTCGGCATCATCGTCACTTACCATCAGGTGAGATGATGCCAAGGGCTTACCAATTATAAATAAAAAAAAACTGTCAAAAAAAATTTATTCTAAAAATGTGTGAAATAGGAACGTGTGACGTCACAGTTTCTCAGCGTCACTGATGTACTGATTTTGTTTAATTAAAAATTAACGATGACGTCGTTCAAAACGAAATGAGTGTGATTTTTTTAAAAATTTATGGGAGAACAAGATAAGGAACAATATCTTAATTTATTATCGATGCAGTCAACATCCCTATTCCTGGCTGAGGTTTTTTATTTACGTAAACCCTTGGTATATCACCTGCTGATACAATGACTTGATATAGTGACGATGATGCCGAAGATGAAAGAAAGCTTACCATGATTCCCCAACGCAATGGGTAACTGGCTATCTTATCTTCAAGCCGGAACACATTAATGTTCTTAGAATTGATGTTTGGCAGCTCGACTTAGATAAGATGGTGGTATTTAGCCAGGCGGGCTTGGGAAATGCCTTTCCGTCGACTAAACCGAGTCATACAAAAGAAGACTCCGCTGGGAATCGAACCCGCGTCCTCCTGTTGTAAAGCTAATGGGCTTAAGACGAGGTATTGATTGGAGCAGTTGTCTCTGTCTTTTTCTTAACGCGTAAAGAGTAAAGAAAATAATCACACTATTCACTTTTTTAATGGTTTTTCGTTTGAATCAAAAACTACAATGAAAGTATAAAAATAATAACATTACTCACTTTGTACTATCATAACAAATATAAAAAAAATATATATAAAAATAAATTATAATTCAAAATATTACTCATACCTACAGTTGAAAGTAACGGTGTAGTGTAGACCTATCTTTGGGTTTTTTTTTCTATCCAGCTTAAACTGCTCAATCGTGTTTCTAATAGCTTTTGACTTTAAGGAACATCATCAACGATAAGGATATTTTTATGTACCTTGGGTTTTCTATCGTTTAGGAGTAATTGACGTCAAAAATAACAAAAATCTGTAATATTACCGTTTTAAAAGTTTTTGTACTAAGTAGGTACTCGTAGGCTGTCTAAAGCGTCTAAGCTATCTATAGCTTAGAAAAAGTTTGTTGTAGATTACTTTTTAGGGTTCCCTACCAGGCAACGGGACCCTACATTAAGCCTACGCCGTCTGTTTGTCTGCCCGACATATAAAAATCTGTAACTTTAGAACCTTAATAGGTATGTAGTTGAAATTTTCACAGAATATTTGTGTTATGGATCCTCCATAACAAAAAAAAAACTGTTTTTAGAAGCGAGGCATTGATTGGTACAGTTGTCTCTGTTTTTTTTTCTTTACGTGTAAAGAGTAAAGAAAATAACCACACTTTTGCACTTTTTCAATTAGTTTTTTCGATTAGTTTCATTTTTTTGAATAAAATGTATAAAAAATGATATGATTTCTCACTTCGTATTATCCAAGTATTATTGTATATTTTTTAAAACTTATACTTCAAAATATTAGTCATAACTATAGTTGAAAGTAACGGTGTAGACCTATCTTTGGGATTTTTTTCTATCGATCCAAAACTGCTCAATCGTGTTTCTAATAGCGTTTGACTTTAAGGAACATCATCAACAATAAGGACATTTTTTTCAACCTTGAGTTTTTATCGTTTAGGAGTAATTGACGTCAAAAATAACAAAAATCTGTAATATTACCGCCTTTCTCTGTTTTTTTTTTTCGTTAAACCATAATACATACAAGCGTGAAACTTGGTGTGAACAAAATACTAACTCTGGAAGCATTATACGCATAATTAAATTGAAATAAAACAGTGGGTTATCTTTTAAACTATTAATAATCCACTTAGGAAACTAATCAACTTCGCATTCGCCATAGCACAGTACAATAAACAGTACTAGGCCATAGTTAGCGTGGCAGTTTCATTGAACCTTGCTGTATATTAAGTCTTATAAATATACCTACATATACAGGGTGTAACAAAATTGGTGTAGGTACCGTTAACATGGGATTCTACACATCATTCTTAACAAATTTCCACAAGGAATCCATTGTCATTAAAAAAAAATTAGACCCCCCCCAGACTAAAATGCATAAAATTATTATCAGCTGATCGATTTGTATGAAGAGTTTTTTTTAAGTTTTCAGCAAAGTCGTAGAACGAAAGTTGTTCAGTTTAATGAGTAGAAGCCTCAGTTAACGGGACGTACACCAATTTTGTTACACCCTGTATATTTACTAGTTTTTGACGGAGCTTTGCCCGCGTAGCCATTGTTTCTATCACTGTCTTTGGAGTGAGTGGTGCGCGAGCCGCAGGCGGCTTGACAGCTTAGAAATGAGTTTTCTCCAAATATTTCGGGAACTATGTCGGGCTATGCTAATAAATAGTCTATATTAATTCCCACCCACAGCATCAGCTCTGTGCAAAATATCACAAAGCGTGGAAATGAGTTTTACCCAGAAGCTAATGAGTAAATTCTGTCATTTCCCACGTCCACAACCACCTCTGTGAAAAAAATTAAAACCATTCATTGTCCCGTAGCTATTTTCTTTTATTAAAAATTAGAGTGCGTTTGAAGAAATTGACCAAAAAAAAGTATTTTGCCAAAGTATCTATGTCCTTCCAGTGACACAGGCTACCTGCATGCCAAATTTCATACACATTGTTTGAGGTGTCGAAGCGTGAAGAGTTAACAAACACATTTTCACATTTATAATATTAAGTAAGGATATGTAAAGATTACGGGCGCTGCCCACGTGGATAGCTACCACCATCTTATCTAAGTCTTGCCGCCAAACATGAGTGTTAACAACATTGATGTGTTCCGGCTTGAAGATAAGATAGCCAGTTCTCCATTGCGTTGGGGAATCTTGGTAAGCCCGCTTCAATCTTCGGCATCATCCTCACTTATTATATCAGCTCATATACGTCCCCACCGAGGGGCTCGAGCCTACCCTGAATCAGGGCGATTAGGCCTTAGTCGACCACGCGGGCCCAGTGCGGGTTGGTCGACTTCACACACAACCTTCGAGTTTCGTAGAATCCTCACTTACCATCAGGTAAATCTTGGTAAGCCCTCTTCCATCTTCGGCATCATTGTCACTTACCATCAGATGAGATGATGCCAAGGGCTTACCAATTGTGAATTTAAAAAAAAGGTGAGATGATGCCAAGGGCTTACCAATTGCCAATTAAAAAAAAATCCATTTATCCTCTCCCAAAACAACTATAATAAAAACTTTCTCATTCAAGGATCACTAATCCCATTCACACAGCGATTGCTAAAGAATAAAGATTCAGCAATCAGTACAGTTATTTATCACTGTCCTATGAGAACCACCCATTTTGGGAGTTCGCCAAATATTACGCAGCTTCTTGAGATTTCATTAAGTTATCATATGGACGCGGTTGTTTTAGACGACTGTTTAAGTTCTTATCTAAATCTTGCCGCCAAACGTCAGTGTTAACAATATTGATGTGTTCGGGCTTGAAGATTAAACAGCCAGTTCTCTATTGTTAATAGTGTTTCCCGATTCCTATAATTTGGGGATCTTCAAGGCAAGAGTGAATAGGCATTATTTGAGTTTGCGTGTACCATCCTCGACTGCATCATCACTTACCATCAGGTGAGTTGCAGTCAAACGCACTCAAATTTTTAATAAAAAAAAAATAAAAAAATATTGCATTGGGGAATCTTGGTAAGCCCACTTCCATCTTCGGCATCATCGTCACTTACGATCAGGTGAGATGATGACAAGGGCTTACCAATTGTGAATTAAAAAAAACATTTGTCGTTCATACCCACGTTTTTTTGAGTTTCGTATTTCATGAGTTCAAAAAGTCCCTATTCACTCTCGTCTTGTAAAGTAGATTTGCTAACGCAAGAGATTCTGATGACTGTTGATAGATAAACATAAACAATGTGACAATTCTTTTCTTTTCACTTTCGGTTGATGGTGAGCATATACGGCAGCGTCATAATGGTGAGAAATTAAGGATACGAGCTTAGCGTGTACCGAACTTGAAGAACTGAGTCTGTTATAAACCTGTTGTTCTTAAACTGTACAATTATATTGAAAAAAAAAAATTAACCGCCTCCGTGCTGTACTGGTTAGCCCATTCGATTCACACCAGGAGGTCGTGGGTTAGATTCCCAGCGGGTTCAACTTGTAAGACCCGGTTTGGTTGGTGGTAGGGCATTTTCTAAGCGCGCCTGGCTAGCTACCACCATCTTATCTAAGTCTTGCCGCCAAACATCAGTGTTAACAAAATTGATGTGTTCCGGCTTAAAGATAAAATAGCCAGATCCCCATTGCGTTGGGGAATCTTGGTAAGCCCGCTTCCATCTTCGGCATCATCATCACTTACCATCAGGTGAGGTGACGCCAAGGGCTTACCAATTGAGAATAAAAAAAAAGATAAAAAAAATACAATTAGTGTGCACGGACCCTTAGATTTCACTGTGGCCGCCATAATAAATCATTGTCAACAATTGGAATTTAGCATCGACTAATCTGACGTCAAGAAACTTAATTTAGATTAGAATCGGGTCATTAAGCCGTTGGATTGACGCGTCCGTTTGCGAACTTTAATTTATTCCTATTTTGTAGGAATCATTGGAATGTTTACACCGAAAGCATTTTAGGGGCGAAACATACTTCATATCTATGTCTAATAGACTTACCTACATTAAGTTCAGGCAATTTATAAATTTGAATAGTGTGAATGAATTCATTTTATTAAATATTATGAGCTGCTTTATATATCATGGCAAGACTCTTTGGTGATATCTATATACGTAATTTTATTTAAATTAAAGTAAAAATAATAAGTTAGACTTTAAAATTAGATTTACTCATAAATTAAAATAATTTGGATTAAATAATTATCTGATGAATCAATTTTAATACTCCATTCTCAACACAACTGATCAAGCCATTAGGATAATTATTTAAGCTCCTAAAACGAATTGATCGTACAAAGTGTTCCCTCTTGCCAATTCCCAAAATAAAATAAATGATATCAAATCAATTTCGCTGCACATAATAGCTGGAACCAATCCGGTTCATAGAGTTTGAAACTGGGCCATTAGATAAAGGGGTTACACTCTTGCAGTTTTATTTCCGTTTCCGGTTAAGGGGTAGTCACAGTTCGTTTTGGCATCCGCTCAAATTGACTGAGACTACGCCCTCATAAATGAAAAGAGAAGTTTTGGCGTACGGCAAGCCGATTTAAGTTAGGGTTGTGCCATATGATTTTTTTTATTTTATTTTGCTACGAAATCCTTTAATTTCCAATAAATGATTAGTTTTGAAAAAACGATTTTACATGGGTTGTTACTTTATTCATACACAAAAAAGTAACGTAATTTCGGTACAAGCTCATAAAAGAAAGAGCTCATTACGCAACGCATGCTGCCAAGTAGTACTATGGATAATGTCATCTTGAGACAGACTGACAAATAAAGATTCAAAGATAAATAGTCGCGTCAGACTATGAACGAGCCATTACACGGCTTACAACGCGACGCACGCTGCCAATATTTCTATGGACAATGTCATCTTATGACTGATTGACAAATAAAGAATTGAAGACAAAAAGTCGCGTCAGATTATGAACAAGCCTTTACACAGCTTACAGCGCATTGCATGCTGCCAATAGTTCTGTGGATAATGTCATCTTGTGACAGACTAACAAATAAAGAATCGAGGACAAAAAGTTGCGTCAGATTATGAACGAGCCATTACACGGCTTACAACGCGACGCATGCTGCCAATAGTTCTATGGACAATGTCATCTTGTGACAGACTGACTAATAAAGAATCGAGGACAAATAGTCGCGTCAGACTATGAACGAGCCATTACACGGCTTACAATGCGACGCATGCTGCAATAGTTCTATGTATAATGTCATCAAATAAAGAATCGAGGACAAAAAGTTGCTTCAGATTATGAACGAGCCTTTACAAAGCTTACAACGCGATGCATGCTGCCGATAGTTCTATGGACAATGTCATCTTGTGACAGACTGACAAATAAAGAATCGAGGACAAAAATTCGTTTCAGATTATGAACGAGCCATTACACAGCTTACAACGCGACGCATGCTGCCAATAGTTCTATGGATAATGTCATCTTGTGACAAAGTGACAAATAAAGAATCGAGGACAAAAAGTCGCGTCAGATTATGAACTAGCCATTACACGGCTTACAATGCGACGCATGCTGCCAATAGTTCTATGGACAATGTCATCTTATGACAGACTGACAAATACAGAATCGAAGACAAAAAGTCGCGTCAGATTATGAACGAGCCTTTACATAGCTTACAACGCAACGCATGCTGCTAATAGTTCTATGGATAATGGCACAATAAGAAGCGCTATTTCATTTCCTTTTTTAGTGACAGGTTAAGATAAAAAGACATAAAGTCGCGTCAGATTATGAACGAGCCTTTACACAGCTCACAATGCGACGCAAGCTGCCAATAGTTCTATGGATGATGTTATCTTGTGACAGACTGACAAACAAAGAATCCAAAAATAAACACGTCAGATTATAAACGAGCCTTTACGCAGCTTACACGCGCTAATAGTTCTATGGAAAATGTCACGATAAGAAGCGCTATGCTATATCATTTAATTTTTAATGGCAGGTTGTCACATAAAAATGTCACACATAAGTCGCGTTCCCTTCTCCTTATGACTGAGCCTTTACACAGCTCACAATGCGACGCAAGCTGCCAATAGTTCTACGGATGTCGCGAAAGTTGTACAATGCCCAAGCGGCAGCGCACACCGCGTTAAATCTGTATGGTGAATGAATTTGAATACGCTCGCAGCTCGCTGAACCTAATTTCCATAGAATATTATGGAAAACATCGTGGAAACATATGGAGTTGAGTGTTCTCTGGGGATTATCCAATTTTGTTGGTCCTGCGTGAAGTAACTTGTTTGAAGATTGTTAAGATGGGGAATACAGATTCAGTTTAATTTTACAATTTCATTAAATACCCACCAAAACTGGATTCATTAACTACAAGGACATTAAAATGCCTGACGCTTTCGATACTAACAATGTGACATAAAAATGTAAAACGCTAAACACATTTAAAACAACCGGGCAAGTGCGAGTCAGAACCGCACACAAAGGGTTCTGTATCATCATACTAGATGGCGCTAGTTCCTTTATGTTTAAAAAAACACTGTTTTTTGTATGAAGACCGCCTAACTTTTTCACTTTTTTCTAATTTTAGTGTTTGTTGTTTGTTATAGAGGCAACAGAAATACATCATCTGTAAAAAAATCACTTGTCTAGCTATCACGGTTCATGCAATACAGCCTGATGACAGACAGACCGATAGACAGACAGACGGACGGAAAGGGAAGCCTTAGTAATAGGGTCCCGTTTTACCTTTTGGGTACTGGACCCTAAAAACCGACTTGCATCACAACAACTTAGTATAATTTTGCATTATTACTTTTGGTTGATAATAATTAAAAAAAAAAACACCGATTTTTATAAAATGTATGTGGGACCAATGTATGTGGGTATGTTTTAAGGGAGGGTCCCTTAGGTTTATCCTGATATCTACATCAGTTGAAATACTAGGCCGAGTGTGGTGTAATTTTTTCGTATAAATCATGGAAGCCACATTTTTGAAGTGAAAACTTCTTTAGGCGCGTTGGGCGCTTTTTGAGATGGGAGAAAACCATTGAACTCGTAACTCTTTCCGTTACTTATTACCGAAAACAAATTTTTAAAGAATATTATAACGTCTCTGGGTACAAGCTCTTTAAGTTTTCACTTCTGTCGGTACTCCCGGAGTGGTTAGGTTTTCAAGATTTTTTTAATAACTTTACTTGTATGTATGTCTTGGAATGTGGACTATGAAAAAGCCTTCGATTCGGCCGAAACTTGGGCTGTTTTACAGTCTCTCCAGATGTGCCAAATTGACTATCGATATATCAAAGTGCCAAAGTGTTTGTATGAAAACGCCACCATGTCGGTTCGCCTCCAGGATCAAAACTCGGAACCTATCCAGCTGCAGCGAGGGGTGAGACAGGGAGACGTTATATCTCCGAAACTGTTCACCGCCGCCCTGGAAGATGTTTTTAAGCTTTTGAACTGGGGTGGACTGGGCATCAATATCAACAGCGAGAACATCACCCACCTTCGATTCGCTGACGATATCGTCGTCATGGCTGAGACTATGGACAACTTAGGCACAATGCTCAATGGCCTCAGTAGAGCCTCTCAACAAGTGGGTCTTAGAATGAACATGGACAAGGCGAAAACTATGTCAAACGTCCGTGTCATATCTACTCCTCTCAAGGTTGGAGGCTCTACACTCGAAATTGTTACCGAATATGTATACCTGGGACAAACAGTCAGTTAGGTAGGTCCAACATCGAGAAAGAGATCAATCATCGAATCAAACTCGGCTTTGCAGCGTTCGGGAAGCTTCGCATTATCTTTACGTCCCAGATACCGCAGTGTCTTAAGACCAAGGTCTACGACCAGTGTGTGTTGCCAGTGATGACATATGGAACTGAGACATGGTCGCTTACTATGGGCCTCATAAGAAGGCTCAAGGTCACCCAAATTGCAATAAAGCGTGCTATGCTCGGAGTTTCTCTGCGTGATTGGATCAGAAACGAGGAGATCCGCAGGAGAACCAAAGTAACCGACATAGCTCTCAGAATTGCTAAACTTAAGTGGCAGTGGGCGGGGCACATTGCTCGTAGAACAGATGGCCGTTGGGGCAGTAAAGTTCTCGAGGGGCGACCACGCACCGGAAAACGTAGTGTAGGCAGGCCTCCCACTCGGTGGACCGATGACCTGGTGAAAGTCGCGGGAAGTCGCTGGATGCGGGCAGCGCAGAACCGGTCTTCGTGGAAATCCTTGGGGGAGGCCTATGTGCAGCAGTGGACGTCCTTCGGCTGATATGATGATGAAAAGATGTTAGGTTATTCGAAAATAAATAAAGTAATAAATAAAGTATGTACGTTTCATTATTTTTTTGGCTATGTCTATATCTCGTGAGTATAGTCTGTGATTTTGTCCAAACTAGGAAACCAGGTCTAAATTTAAGATGTTTCAAATTTTTGTCCTACTTAGGTAAGTCTAGTCGTGATATTGTGTCGTTAAATTGCAAAACCAAAGTAATTACTTTTATCAGCAACTAGCTGTCCAGGCGAACTTCGTTCCACCTTACACTATACTACACTACACTACCCTAACCTAAGAACAATTATTTTTTGATTATTATCCTATTCCGGACGAAGACAAATGCAAAAGACAAAAATCATAAAAATTGGTCCAGCCGTTAAATGGTGTAACTAACACGACTTTCTTTTATACATAGATTATTATGAAATTTCTGAAAAATGAAGTTTCTATAAAGTCCTCATTACACTTTAAACACGTTAAAAAAACACGAAAGTTGTGAAAAGGGGGCTTATTAATAACTTTTTTAAAATACTTAAAAAAAATAGGCTAAATGCGAGTTGAACTCGCGCACTTCCGTCCAGGCCGACCTTGAATATTGACGTTCCCTTCCTTCAGGTGGACCCACCATTTTCCAAAATGGCGGAAAATGACAAGAAATTGTCAAATTATGAAAATTTTATCTATGATTTCATAACTGCGTATGGCACTAGAAGCGGAATTTAATAACGACGTAAGTCCATAAATCAACCCAAGGCAGTTTCAACACAGTTTTAACTATATTTGTGTACTTTAGAGCATAAGGTCGCGTGTTGTTACCGGGGCCGATGGGTCCCATTAATACTCAACGGAAAGAACAACTTACTGGGACCGATGGGTCCCATTAATACTCAATCGGGTAAACATCTTCATAAATCAACTGTATAGAAGATACAACTAGATCCTACTAGGTGTCGCTAGTTTCTTCATGTTTCCGAGAATCACGTCTCTTGTATGGGCGCAGTGGCGCACCCTTAACTTTTTTTATTTGTAGTTATAGCGGCAATAGAAATACATAGATAATCTGTAAAATTTTGAACTATCTACTCATTACGGTTCTCTTTGGCTGTACGGAACACTAGAAAGAGTGTTTTAAGATTGTTACGATAATCTTAAAAAATCAAAAAACCTAAAAACTTTAAGGTAAAAGCTTTTAATATTGCATTGTCACGCGATATACATATGCAATCAAAATTTCAGCTCAATCAGAAACCGGGAAGTGGATCAAAATTAACTTGAAAGATTCCACCCGAACAAACATACCTACATTGCAAGTTAGTTAAAAACTTGTAAAATCACCAACTTCGTGACAATACAATTTTCAAAAAAGTAAATCGTTCATTCCATACATCTTCGCCTTGTCATCGTTTATTCCATACTTACATGAGTAAACTTTAATTAAAATTGATCTGTATCATTTTTTTTTATTAAAATTAAGTATAAGCCCGATCGCTCTAACTCTGGGTAGGCTCGAGCCCCTCGGTGGGGACGTATATAAGTGCTGATGTGATGTGAAGTATAGAAGACTTTTTGTTTAGAGCCTTTAAAAATGCAATCATGTCAGCTCATATACGTCCCCACCGAGGGGCTCGAGCCTACCCTGAATTAGGGCGATCGGGCTTTAGTCGACCACGCAAAAATACAATATAGACATGAAATAAACTAATAGCGCTTTGTTTCTTTCTCGGAAGAACATCTATCTGAATTTCAATTCTGTGCCGGAAGATAGTCGAATAAATCCGATTTGACACGGGTCTGTTATATCCCGAATAAAATATTCATGTGAAACCGAGAAAACGCATGTTTAACTGTCACCACATATTGTTTTCTTTGAAAATTTTTTTTTTTGCTCGTGTACAATTATAGGATTGAAAGTTTTCTCCCTTTATGAGTCTTCAGGAGGCTCGAGTTTCCATACAAATGTAGTTCTGCTTTAATACAAAAAACTACATGTTAGATTGAATCCAAACTTTGTAAATATATATTGAGTAGACACATATCGATGTTTGTAATTAGTTTTCATCATAGTAAATTGTAACATAACTAAACGAAGGCTTAATTTAGTTTTGTACTGAAAGTTTGAAACTGCTTTTATTTTTTCCGTTTTATATTAGTATTTCAAAAACTAATTACAAACATCGACATGTGTCTTCTCAATATATTTGCATAGTTTAGATTCAATCTGGCGTGTAGTTTTTGTATTAAAGCAGAACTACGTTTGTATGGAAACTCGAGCCTCCTGGCGGCCCTTAAGGCCAGACCTTGAAGGGGATGTACTCTTTAGATGAACTCTACTGTCGCTACATAGTTTCGAAAAGGTTACATTAGATTATTTTTTCTGTAAGAAAAATATAAATAAAATACTCGGGGTTGGAGGTAAATTACTGCTTTGTGCCGGTGGCTTGTGAGACAACGGGCTGCTGGGGTTCAGAGGCATTGGCTTTCATAAAGGAGATTGGGCGTTGCCTTCGAGAGAGGGGGTGTGATGCTCGCTCCAGGTCCTACCTGCTGCAAAGGTTGTCTATTGCCGTCCAGCGCGGCAACGCGATGTGTGCCATGGGCTCTTTTGCGGCTGGTTCGACTCGGGGTTTAGATTTTTATTAATATATAAATAAAATTATTTTAAAAATCAATTTTAACGGAAAAAGATAGATAAAAAAAGTTGTTTGTAGATTACCAGTGAAATACACTGAGTGTATGATAAGGTTCAAAATTATGTATTTGTAACGCAAGATCTTGTTGATCCGTTCTGAAAGGTCTTAAGTTGGGTGATTTCGCAGCTGACGCTGTGAATAACTAAACAGTTAAAATTTCCTCATTTTCCTCTTTTATCGTCACTTACCATCAGGTGAAATGATGCCAAGGTCTTACCAATAGCACACCCTGGACACTTCATACAACGGGCCAGAAATGACATTTCAAAACAGAAATGACGGAACAAACAATATGGTGGCGAAATCCTATACGTTCGACAACCAAACTGTAATCAATCTGGGAGACGAGGGGGTGAGGTTTTGATTGATTGATAGAGAGCGGCAGGGAGTGTCCAAACTGTATGTTAGTACTAATATAATAATGTACTTTGCCAATAGTGAATAAAAAAAAAGTGGTTTATATTTTTACATTATTCCACATGACATAAAAAACTGGCCAAGTGCTTTGCAGGCTCCTCGCGCACCAAGGATTCCATAACACAACACACTATGTTTTTTTTTTATTCGTATGGCTTTCCAAGTGGCTTTTCTAAAAACAGAATAATAACAATAATGAAAATTACAATGTCATATCCTAATTCTTCACCCATTTATTTGTTATTTATTTATTATTTTCATTATTATTTAATACACTAGCATCTCTACGAGCTGTTGCGTGTATCTCAGTGCACTCGTGTTCATTGATTTTAATATAATTATTTGGATTGAAGAACAAACGTAACTTTGTAGCTGAAAAAAAATCCTTTGATACATCGACATAAGGCGCGGTCAATTTACCAATTGCAAATGTAAGTTTGTAATAGTAAAAAAAAATGATAAAACTGATAATTCTTCTTTACTTTTGCTGTGAGGCCTAGCTTCTTGCCAAATTTCATGATTCTAGGTCAATGAGAAGTACCCTATTAGGTATTTATTTTTTTACGAGTGTCAAAATACGTGACAAAAATGCCCATAACTTTTTGCGTTGACTAGATTGTTTTTTTTTTACGGATTCAAGGGACAAGTATATGACATTAATTTATACTTGATACCTTTACGTGTTCCTTAAAAAAAGTATCATGAAATACAGACAGACAGGTAGATGGACAACAAAGTGATCTGACAAGGGTTCCTTCTTTTCTTCTGAGTTATAGAAACCTAAAAACCAGCCAAGTGTGAGTCGTACTTACGCTAAGTAGTCTGAATTGAATGTGAAAAAAAACATTTTCTTGGCGCTCGCGTTGATGTTTTTTGTTTAGGTATAATTGTGGTGGTACTGCAACCTTCACCAAAGGGCAATGGAGCGTGCTATGCTCGGAGTTTCTCTGCGTGATCGAATCAAAAACCAGGAGATCCGCAGGAAAACCAAAGTAACCGACATAGCTCAGAGAATCGCTAAACGTAGCGTAGGCAGGCCTCCCATGCGGTGGACCGACGACCTGGTGAAGATCGCGGGAAGCCAATGGATGCAGGCAGCGCAGGACCGGTCGTCGTGGAAATCCTTGGGGGAGGCCTTTGTCCAGCAGTGGACGTGCGCGAGTCCGATTCGCACTTAATAATGACTTTCCATAAAAATCGATGAGACTATCGATGTATCATTTTATTATGGACAGTTTATATTTGTGAATTTCATATGAGTATCTTGGGGAAAGTCGTTCAGTTTCATGAGTAGAGTCTACTCTTAACGGCTGGCATCATCATATCAGCCTAAGAACGTCGACTGTTGGACATAGACCTCCCCCAAGGATTTCCACGACGACCGGTTCTGCGCTGCCCGCATCCAGCGGCTTCCCGCGACTTTCACTAGGTCATCGGTCTAACGAGTGGGAGGCTTGCCTACGCTACGTTTTCTGGTGCACGGTCGCCACTCGAGAACTGTACTGCCCTAACAACCAGCTGTTCTACGAGCTGTGTCAGTTACTTTGGTTCTCGTACGGATCTCCTTGTTTCTGATTCGATCACGCAGAGAAGCTTTGAGCATAGCACGCTCCATTGCCTTTTTGGTGACTTTAAGCCATGAGGCCCATAGTAAGCGACCATGTCGACTATGGTAGCTTTTAAAATTTGAGGACTACAAACTTGGTAGCTTATAAGTTACAGGACTACGATCTTGGTAGCTTTATATGTACAAATTACAGGACTACAACCTTGGTAGCTTACAAGTTACAGGACTGTAATATTGGTAGTTTACAAGTTACAGAACTATAATCTTGGTAGTTTATAAGATACAGGTCTACAAACTTGGTAGCTTACAAGTTACAGGGCTACAACCTTGGTAGCAATAAAAGTTAAGGGACTACAACTTTGGAAGCTTTAAAAATTTATAGGACTAGAAACTTGGTAGCTTATTAGTTACAGGACTACGATCTTGGTAGCTTTATAGGTGCAAGTTACAGGACTACAACCTTGGTAGCTTACAAGCTACGGGACTATAATCTTGGTAGTTTATAAGTTACAGGACTACAAACTTGGTAGCTTACAAGTTAGAGAACTAAAACCTTGGTTTGATAAATTATAGTACAGGTACAGAAGAGTAAAGACTACGTCACACTTCTATATATTGTGATGCACGTCAAGCCAACTTACTAACATAGCCTTTACACATCTACACAACTCCAAGTCTAATCTCTCAAAGGTTTCAAGCGTCAAACCGCTGAATTGTCAACTCTACAAAACCGTTCACCGATTCAAGCAATTTCGAAAGTTTTCTCGTGAATTTCAAGCGCTTTTGCATGCCCATATTACCTAGGCACTTCTAAGTATTAAAGTTCCGATGTTTGGGTCCTCTGTTTTTGGCAATCTACGTTTTTGTCACTTTTCAAGTTAGTGCATAATGGATAGGGCAGAGGTGAATGTGTTTGATTTTGTATGTGGTTTTAGATTAGCTTAAGTTTCTTTAGAAGTGCTTGTGTTACACTTTTTATTTAGTATTGTAGAGGATGAAGATGAATATTACTAAAAAAACCTCCAATATAGATGGGTGCTAATTAACGTGCCGTCTTTTTAATACCATTTTTGTCTTCGGTTTTGCCTATCATATATTATGAATAATTGAAAACGCTAAACACGTTAAAAAATCGACTTCCTTCGCAACAACTTAGTACAATTTAGCATTTTGATTTTTGGTTTTTGTTAATCTTATAATAAAGTACTACACCGACTTTTTATGGGACCACACGGGAAGCACTAGCTTGCAAATAAAAAAAATCATCAAAATCGGTTCACCCATTCAAAAGCTCTGAAGTAACACACATAAAAAAAATAAAAAATACAGTCGAATTTAGAACCTCCTCCTTTTTGGAAGTCGGTTGAAAAAAGCTTCAGTTAATATAGCTCAGCAGCACTCAACAACGCAGCCCAGGACACGATCACTGTAAGTAACGCTTTAAGATGCCTCAAACTGAGCCGGTTGATACGTGATTAAAATAATATTGAACGTAAGTGTATTCATTGTGTAGTGTAAGTTCGGGAAACACTTACGCAGGCAAGGAGTTCCACTCCTTTGTTGTACGCATAATAAATAAGGAAGCGTAACGCTTCGTGCGAAAAGGTGGAACATCAATAACAAAGCGGTGCAACCCCTCCCTGCGTCTCGTTGAACGACGGTGGAATGGAGCCGGGGGAATGAGGTCGTGAATCATCGGTCTTGCGAATTTAAGGAAAGTTACCAAAAAACAGAAATGCTAAAGAAAAACTAAAAAAGAATTGGCACTAATCTCGATTTCTCATTTTGAGGGTTCCGTACAACAACAAAAAACGGAACCCTTATAGGATCACTTGTGCGTCTGTCTGTCTGTCCGTCCGTCTGTCACAGCCAATTTGCTCCGAATCTTCTGGACCAATACAGGTGAAATTTGGTAGAATGGTGTAATCCTATGACCCAAACACATCTGCAAAGTAAATATTATTTTTGTTAAATAAGGGTAATTTTTGAGGGAAAAATTAGGAAATAAAAAAAGTTATGCAAACCTCTTTGTGTCATATATCAAATGAAAGGGATTGGTATGAGGATTTCAAATATATTTTTGTATTATGGGCAAATAAATAGTTATGATTTTATTTATGAGAGAAGAAGAAAATTAACTATTCCCCCCCCCCCCACGCCTGTTCTCCGAAACTACTGAGCCTAAAATTTAGAAAAAAATACAAAATATACTTCATTCTTTGTAGATTACAGCAAAACCTATAAGAATTCTATCAATTGAAAATAAGGTGGTAAACTCAATATAATACGTTCATTTACGGAAAATAGTTCACTAAAACACCATTAGATAGTATTTTTCTGTTGCTTGCGTTTGTATATTTTGTTTGTAATGTGAATAGGTATCATTGTAATAGTTGTGTGGAGAGGTGTGGTGGTACGGAACCTTATACCGCGAGTCCAACTCGCACTAGGCCGTCTTTTTTTTCTTGTTTACGCGCAACATTTCTTAAGCGCCGTAGTGTCAGTTTTTTTTAGTTTTTCAACGCGGATTTTATTCGGTGTTCTAATCCAGAAGCAAGCGGCTCGCGGGGTGTTTTTTCTTCCTAAAAATCTTATGCCGATAAATACGAATATATAAAAACAAAAATTCAAATTTTCTGTTCACAATCATTTAAATCAGTTAGGAATTAACATAGTGTTATTTGAAGCGTGGTGGCTGAATAGGTTTTTGCTGTCGCCAAAGTATATATATATATATGTCGGAGCGTCGTTGAAAACGCGACCAATACCAGCTCGAGATACGTTTACATAGATCGTTACACTTTGTTTGCATCAAACGTCAGGTATTAGTACGTGTACGTGTCGCGTCATCTCTGGGATCACCACGTTTGCAACCATTGTTATCCAAGTCATAATTTCGATTGCCGAAAGATCAAGACTATCGAAGGAGGACCTCCGAGATAAAGCTGCATTGTTATTTCGACTCCCACAACCGAAATATTTAAGGACATGAACCATAAGGTGATCCATAACCTAACCACCCCCCTCCGACATATATTAGTATTAATGTACCGCCGCCCAACACAACGATTATACGGTCAACTAAGTTTTTTACTACTTTTCGGCCCAAGGGCCGAAAATATCACTTTCGACCCGCTTTATAGATAAACTATGGCCTACTTTCAGAATATGAGAAATAAGAAACATGTTTTTATTTTTTTTTATTAAAAATTTGAGTGCGTTTGGCTGCACCTCACCTGATGGTAAGTGCCGATGCAGCCGAGGATTAATAATAAATAATTAATCAATAATATTTAATCATTATTAGTCACAATTGATAAGCCTTTGGCATCATCTTACCTGATGATAAGTGACGATGATGCTGAAGATGGAAGCAGGCTTAACAAGATTCCCCAAAGAAATGAGGAACTGGCTATCTTATCTTTAAGCCGGAACACAAAAATTCTGTTACTGGGCGGCAAAAGGTAAATAAGATGGTGGTAGCTAGCCAGGCAGGCTTAGAAAACGCCGAACCAAACAGAGTCATAAAAAATTAGACAACGCCGGGAGTAGAACCCGTGACCTCCTAATGTGAACAGTCTGAACATTACGCCACTCAATAAATTAATCTAGGAAAGTACTAAACAATTCGGCATTTGTACTGCTCAACAGTTCAGAAATCATGTTGTTATACATAAAAAGTGCATAATAACCATTTGCGGCGCTGCCCCACTCTTGACACATTTGACTCTTGTGGATTCCTCTTTCCAAGGCTCCGCATATTCCCGTTACCTAGCCTTTCATCATCATCGTCATCATCATAATCATATCAGCTAAAATAACCTTGGATTTATATTTTTGAAATTGCTAAATTTGTAAGGTTGAATTAAAGCAATAAAATAAATAAAAAAGCTTAGGACCTAAGTAAGCGAATACTCAGAGACACAAACTAAAAATTGGTGTTCCACACAGATCAGCTCGACATAAAAAACAAATTTTTATTATGTGGCTATCAAAATATACAATAAACTGCCCAGGATAATTAAAAAAATACATCTATTTACTGATTTCAAAAAACAAACCAAATGGCTCAATAAATAAATACTATACTTTGATGACAAATAACTAGAACGTTAAGTTTGCATGCTATAATTAAATGGCTGAATACCTAAGTGTTCTGTTTAAGTTTTTACATGTTGTACCTGGGCGACCGAGCTTTGCTCGGTGCATAGTACCCAGAGCCGTTAAAAACATTTAAAAATACGCTATCTATGATACACTTTGCGCGGCATTCTCAAGTTCGAAAATTTCAGAAAATAGCCTTTTTATTTTTAGATTCACAGTTGGTAAACCCTTGACAACACCTCACCTGGTGGTAAGTGACGATGGTGCCGAAGATGGAAGCGGGCTTACCAAGATTCCCCAACGCAATGGGGAACTGGCTATCTTATCTTCATGCCGGAACACACCAATGATATCAACATTGATATTTGGCGGCAAGACTTAGATAAGATGGTGGTAGCTAGCCAGGCGGGCTTAGAAAATGCCCTACCACCAATCAAACCGAGTCTAACAATTGACCCCTCCGGGAATCGAACCCGCGACCTCCTGTGTAAAGCCAGTGAACTTTGCCTCTGAGCTACGGAGGCGGTTAAAAAAGAGATGAGACATATCTTATTAGATTTTTCGCCCCCTAAAATCCCCTTAGAGTCTGTGCGGAAAGAGAACCGTAGTGGAGTTAATTGGAACTAATATTAAATATATTGCATTTAGACCATTATAGATACAGATTGTGAAAACATTATGTTTTTATCATTATCATCATATCAGCTCATACCCATCCCCACCGAGGAGCTCGAGCCTACCCTGAATTAGGGCGATTGGGCCTTAGTCGACCACGCGGGCCCAGTGCGGGTTGGTCGACCTCACACACAACCTGCGAGTTTCTCCGCAGGCGTGTGCAGGTTTTCTCACGATGTTTTCCTTCACCCTAAGAGCGTCGGATAGACGTACGTATGAAATCTTAATTCGTAATCACATTGGTACGTGGCAGGATTCGAACCACAACCTTCCGGACAGGAGGCAGCGGCCCTAGCCTTTACGCCACCGACGCTGTCTAATGACGATGGACGACTATGTTCTAATACTAAGATAATAATATCATTCTATTAATCAATGACGTAACAGTGTTGCCAACATGACAAAAACGGTAGTCAAACACAGCAGCGCCATCAAATCTTACGACGTTTCTCTTTCCTCACAGAATTCTATACTAATTTTCAAGTAAAACGTTGGAGCCGTTTCTGTGATTCAGATTATATAGAGTGTAACAAAATTGGTGTAGGTCCCGTTAACTGGGGCTTCTACTCATCATACTGAACATCTTTTATTCTACGATTTTGCTGAAAACGTGAAAAAAAAATTTTACTATTCATACATATCGATCAGCTGATCGACCGATTTTGTGCATTTTAGTATAAGGGGTCCAATTTTTTTTTTTGAGAATAGACTATGGATTCCTTGGAGAAAGCTGTTTAGTATGACGAGAAGAAGCCCCAGCTAACGAGACCTTCATCAATTTTGTTACATCTGTATATCTATTTAATATATATTATAACGACCCTCTAGTCATCAGGTGTTACGTAGCTATTGGGACCCTCGTCTAACCTATATTAAGAACTATAATACTACACCTTTTCTGTTCAGAAATACGACTGAAAGATACCTAGGACAATTGGACATACATCCTGATTCCTGGCCTAGGGCCCAATCTAGATTCATTCTCAACTGTTCTATAGAATATTAGATTTAAAATATTAATCCTAATTTGAATTTGAATCTTTTACTTTTTAAAACGACTCACGAGTAGAAAAGATGCCAAAGAGGTGTAGTAAATGCCTGAAAGTAGAGTCATACGATCTCTACAATGTTAATTACTAGCTGTTTCCCGCGACTTCTCCCGCATGGATATCGTGTCTTTGACTTTTCGAGGGTGCGCAGTGTGCGAGCCGCAAGCGGCTCGCGAGCGTGAATAGAAGTAGCCTGTTTCAGAAAGATCCGTTCTGTAGTTTTTGCGTGAAGAAGTAACAAACATACACACTCACACACTCACAAACTTTCACCTTCTTAATAGTAGTGTGATATATATATATATATATAAGAATTATTCTTTTAAAGGTATTAGATGTTACCATCTTACAGTACCCTAATAATTGAAAATAAATTATTTATGAATTATGTAACGTACAAAATTCTGTACCAGACCTAGAATTTTTTTTTTTACAAAATTGTACATGGTTTTTGCGCTTGAAGTCGGCTTTATAAGGGGCCGTCCATTAATCACGTGATCTTTTTTTAAGCATTTTTTAACTCCCCCTCCCCCTTGGTGATACATGGTGAGGTTTAAGACTACCCCCAACCCCCACCCAACATCACGTGTATTTTTAGTATCTACAAAAAATCTTAATTTTTAGGCGATTGGCGTGCCGAGCCGGGAAGTCGTCGGTGTCGGCGGCGCGTGAGTAGGTACTTCGTTTGTTGCCTAGCAACGGCGAGTCAAGGTCACACTACACGCCGCTTTTCGATTTAAAAATCGCGCGTTTGAAAAAATAAATACACGTGATATCTTATTACACCCCCCCCCCCTCCCCAGTTGTGACATTTCGTGATTTTTGTCAAACCCCTCCCCCCCCTTTCAAGCCTCACGTGATTAATGGACGGTCCCTAACGTGTTCACTCAGTTCGACTATACAGGGTATAACAAAATTGGAGTAGCTCCGTTAATTGAGGCTTCTACTCAATGCACTCAAATCTTGTGTTGTACTATTACTTTGCTGAAATCGCAAAAAAAACTCTTCATACAAAGCGGTTAGCTACTCGACCCATTATGTGCTTTTTGTATGGAGGGTCAAATTTTTTTCAGAATTGACTATGGGTTATTTGGGGAAAGTTGTTCATTGTGATGAGTAGAACCCCTACTTACAGGGCCATATACCAATTTTGTTACATCTGTATATTTAAAGTACTATTATGCTTACCTCGTCCACGCGGGCCCAGTGCGGGTTGGTCGACTTCACACACATCCTTCGAGTTTCTTCGCAGGCGTGTGCAGGTTTCCTCACGATGTTACATTACATTACATTACACGATGTTACATACGCTTCAAAAAAATTACAAAATTGTACTTGGTTTTTGCGCTTGAATTCGGCTTTATAACGTATTCACTGAGGTCGACTATACAGAGTATAACAAAATTGACGTAGCTCCGTTAATTGAGGCTTCTACTCAATGCACTGAAAAACTTTTGTTGTATGACTTTGCTGAAATCGCAAAAAAATATAACTCTTCATACAAATCGGTCAGATTATGTGCATTTTTGTATGGAGGGTCCAATTTTTTTTCAGAATCGACTATACTAACATGGGATCCTTGGGGATAGTTGTTCAGTATGATGAGCAGAACCCCTACTTACAGGGCCATTTACCAATTTTTTTACAGCCTGTATAATTAAGGTAGGTACTATAATGCTCACCTCATCATTGTGGGTCCAGCGTATGGCTGGTGGTGGTTCAGGAGAGTGTTGAACCACGCACGTCAGGTTGATGGTGCTGCCCATGTTGATGAACAGCTCCGGACCACCCAGGATCGTTGTCAGGGGTTCTGGGTAAACAAAAATTATTATTTTTTTAAATTGTAACTTATGTACCTACCACAAATCGATAGCTATGTGATAATCGACCAAAGTCAAAATAAAAGGTTCTCAATTTGACTGTGGTTTTATCTATACTAATATTGTAAAAAGGAAAGATTTGATTGTTTCTTTTTGTTTTGAATAGGCTCCGAAACTACTGGACCGATTTGAAAAATTCTTTCACCGTTGGGAAGCTACACTAAAACTCAAATAAAAGGTGGAAAAAATGACATAAAAATTTAAGTGCAGTGTAGTGGTACTGTAGTGATAGTAGTAGTGGTAGTGGTAGTGGTAGTGCTAGTTGTTGTTTATTTTTTATAAAAAATTTAAGTCCGTTTGGCTACATCTTACCTGATGGAAAGTGATGATGGAAAGTGATGATTTAGTCTAGGACGGTACACGCACACTTAAATAATGTCTATTCACTCTCGCCTTGAAGATCCGCAAATTTTAAGAGTCGAGCAACGCAGACGTCTGCAAGGAGTTCCACTCCATCGATCGCAACAACTAAGGGATGGGACCTCTCCCTGCATCTCGTGAACCGAAGGGGAATGGAGCTGGGGGAATAAGGCCATATAGTTCTTGCACACACTTTCCGAAATGAATCTGATAATTAGAATACTAATACTAGTTTTTAGTGAAACGTGGCAAAGAGACTGTGTATCCAGTAAACTGTTCAGTATTTTATATAACACTTAATTGGATTAAGTATCTTTCAACTTCGGGAACAGTGCAAGCTTCATCAAAATCGGTTCAGTAATTTTCAAGATCATAATCATCATTATACTAGCTGAAGAACGTCCACTGCTAGACAAAGGCCTCCCCCAAGGATTTCCAGGATGACCGGTTCTGCGCTGCCCGCTTCCAGCGGCTTCCCGCGATCCTCACCAGGTCGTCGGTCCACTGCGTAGGAGGACTGCCTACGCTACATTTCCGGTGCGCGGTCGCCACTCGAGAACTTTACTGCACCAACTAGCTATGTGCCCTGCCCACTGCCACTTCAATTTAGCGATTTTTTGAGCTATATCGGTCACTTTAGCTCTCCTGCGGATCTCCTCATTTGTGATTCGATCGCGTAGTGAAATTCCGAACATAGTTCGCTCAGGATGGAGTATGGCCAAAGAATACCGCCTAACCTTCCCGAGTTTAGGAAGAGATTTCTGCCCTAGTTATAGGGACGTTAATGGCTTGTTAACGAAGTCAATATAATGTTAACATGCCCGAAAAAATGAAAGCTTCGCCGGAAAGCATGCACAGCGTGGCTGTACAATTTATTACTTTTATGTCACTTCCACCTTCTGCCCCAGTAATAGGGACGTTAATGGCTTGTTAACGAAGTCAATATAATGTTTATTGTTGATGTGTGTAACATGCCCGAATAAATTAAGGCTTCGCCGGAAAGCATGCACAGCGTGGCTGTACAATTTATTACTTTTATGTCACTTCCACCTTCTGGCCCAGTAATAGGGACGTTAATGGCTTGTTAACGAAGTCAATATAATGTTTATTGTTGATGTGTGTAACATGCCCGAAAAAAATGAAGGCTTCGCCGGAAAGTATGCACACCGTAGCTGTACATTTTATTACTTTAATGTCACTTCCATCCCACTGCACCGCAATTTAAATGTCTTTGTAATTTTTCTCGGCCTTAATTAAAAATCCTGGTCACGACACCAATTTAAATTAAGATCGCTATAATTTTAAATTCTGTTCTGAGTTTGAGCAGTCATGTCGTTCGCCGGTCTTATTTTAAATGTGAAGGAAAAAGACAAAAAATATATTTTATTAAAAGCATTCAAAGCGATTTCTCTTTTGTTTCTTAGAGATAACGTTTATTTATTCACCCGGGCTACTCATTCCACTAATTATAATTACTGCCTTTGATGTTACGCGTGAATTGTGTGATGAATTATCCTGTTATTCTTCGGAGATGTATCTTTACTTTAATATTATAAATGTGAAAATGTGTTTGTTTGTTTGTAATCTTTTCACGCTTCAACACCTTGACCAATCCCGATGAAATTTGGCATGAAGGTAGCCTGTGTCACGTGGAAGGACATAGGCTACTTTTTATCCCGTGAAAATACCATAGTCCGATGTAGTTCCTGAGGGAACTGAAAAAAATACTCTTTTTTTGCTTTTTTTTTACATTGCAACGGAACAATGGATTGTTGTGATTTTTTGCACAGAGATGGTTGAGGAAGTAGGAAACGAGATAATTTAGTAATCATCCTTAAAGATAATCATAAAAACGATGTCCACGCTGGAGAAGCCGCGGGAAAAAGCTGTTTATTAATAATAATCTGTAATATAATCATACTCAGAGAAAAAAAAACACGAAATTGCACATTTTCAACTACGAGTTCGTAATGAGTACAGATTAAATTTCGTTCTTTGAATTTACGAGACAAAATAACAGCTTTCTTGTTATTTTCTGTTATATTTATATTTACTTTGTTTGTGAATGTTTTATAACTTTTTTTCTTTTATTTTCATACTAGCTGTTTCCCACGGCTTCACCCGCGTGGACAACGTTTCTATGGCTTCTCAAGGGTGCACTGTGCGCGAGCCGAAAGTGGCTCGCGAGCGTGGAAAAAAGTAGCCTTTGTGTTAATCCAGGTCTTAATCTGTCTACCAAAAAATTTCAGCCAGATCCGTTAAGTAGTTTTTGCGTGAAAGAGTAACAACAGTGTCTACAGTACCCTTTTATCAGTGTATTTACCTAAATATACACTAATAATATAAACAGGTAAAGTTTGTGAGTTTTTTTGTAGGAAGTAATCTCTGGAACTACAGAACCGATTTTCAAAATTCTTTCACCCGTGGAGAGCTATATTATTCCTGGGTGATAAAGGCAATAGCTACGCTCGCCAGCTGCTTGCGGCTCGCGCACCACTCACGCTCAAAGACAGTCATTAAAACGATATCCACGCGAGCGAAGCCGCGGGAAAAGCTAGTCTAAAATATTTTCCTCACATTGACATCCCCGAACACAAGTATGTGTCGTAACAAGGCGTACAAGCGGAAAAACGCTTAAAATTGCCGCGTAGCACTACTACGCGTCGATTTTAAGCGTTTTTCCACGTATCCAAAGAGTTAACAGGCTGTTTATATCCAAAATGACGAAATACAACCGACATTTTACCTAACTATTAAACCATTCTTGCCCACGACCGTATACCGCGACTAAAAGAAAAAAGAAATTTGTTTGTTTGTTTGTTTGTTTGTAAACTCTTTATTGTACAGAATATAAACTTAAAATAATGTATTAAAAAAAACCTTAAGTGCAAAGGCGGACTTATCTTAAATTTACGCCTTTTTTAACAAAAAATAAAGATGGCGTTCATATTTTTCACCCATCATCATCATATCAACTGAATGAGGTCCACTGCTGGACAAAGGCCTCCCTCAAGGATGTCCATGACGGCCGGTCGTGTGCCGCCCGCATCCAGCGGCTTCTCCGTGACCTTCACGTCATTCATCGAGTGCCTGCCTAGGTTACGTCTACCGGTGGGCGGTCGCCACTCGAGAACATGACACCCCAACGGCCACCTTTTCTACGAGCTATGTGCCCCGCCCACTGCCACTTAAGTTTAGTGATTCTGTGAGCTATGTCTGTTACCTTGGTTCTCCTACGGACCTCCTCATTCGTGATTAAGTCGCGTAGATTAACTATCAACATAACTTGCTCCATCGCCCTAGAGCCTTCTTATAAAGCTCATATAGACAACCATGTCTCAGTTCCGTGTAACAGCACTGGTAACATACACTGGTCAAAGACCTCAGTCTAGAGATACTGTGGTATTTGAGATATGAAGATATTGCGAAACTTCCCAAACGCTGCCCAGCCGAGTTGATCTTATCGTAGTATCTTTATCGAAGTTGGACCTACCTAACTGGACTGTTGGTCCCAGGTATACATACTTATCAACTTCGAGAGTTGTATGGTCTTCAACCTTCAGAGGAGTGAGTACGACATGGACATTTAACATAATTCTAGTCGTGCTCATGTTCATTTTAAGACCCATTTGTTGAGAGGCACTATGGCCTCAGGGCCACTGTGCATTATACCTAGGCCTTCTTGAGTCCCAGCCATGACCACGATATCGTCTGCAAATCGAAGGTGGTTGATGTATTCGCGGTTGATATGGATAGCGAGTCCACCTCAATCTAGAACATTGAAAAGATCTTCCAGGGCGACAGTGAACAGTTTTGGTGTAAAAGGACTCTCTGTCCCACTCCTCGCTGCAGCCAGATAGGTTTCGAATTCTGGTCCTAAAGGTAGAGTTTTCATACAAACACTTTAACAACTCTATTCTATATAAATATATACATCGATATTCAATTCGGCACCGCTCGCTGGAGAGACTGTTGCACGACCCAGGTACCAGGTCTCAACAGAGTCAAAGGCTGCCTGGTAGTCATACTTTAGTCTTCACCAATTGCTTAATAAAATAAACTTATTGCTGTTTATTAATAATTACGTCAATCAAGACAAGCTACTCTCAAATACAAAGTACAAATCAAAAATTCAATAAATCTACGTGGCGTTGGGCGCGGGGTACGAAAGTGTACAAGTAGATAGATATAAGAGACAACACAAGAATACAAAGTTACAACTTACCGACAACAGAGAGATACATCCTATGGCCGATAGGTGGCGTTGTTCCCACTTGGCACTCGTAGATGCCGGAGTCGCGTCGCTGCGGAAACCTTATCTGAAAATGTTTAGTGTTATTAGAACATTTCGCACTACTTTGCGCTTTTGCACACTGCCTAGTGGGCGATAGTTGGGTTATAACTTGGGTATATATAGGTGCTTGGCTAAGACACTGGAAAATTGTACACATGCAGCACTATTGTTTTGGCAGCTTTTTGTAAGCGAACACCGATATACAGTATTTATTATTATCATTTTTGTTACACATTAAGATTATTACTATAATGACACCAAGTTTCACGCTTTTTGAGTTATCGTTTTTACGATAGAGCAAAAACTAAAAAAAATACATTTCTTGTATGGCGATGATATTTTTGATGTGTAACATCTTTGCTCTCGCTTTCCTGCAATTTGTGGGAGTGATTTCGTGAAATGGGACGGAAATGTGTCCCATGGGACGGAAATGTGTAACAGGGAGTCGCGTTTTTTCAGGCTTTAAAAGCGCGGAAAAGGCAAAGGTATAGCCTAGTCTGCCGTATCTTTGCCGTCCTTTTTTCAGGCTTTAAAAGCGCGGAAAAGGCAAAGGTATCTATGACCATACAGCCTAGTCTGCCGTATCTTTGCCGTCCTTTTATAAAGTATTTTGTCACATGTTACACATCATATGCGAGTACTGTAGGTCTCGCTCGAATTTTTTTTTTCTATTTCATCTTTATTCTTGACATAGAGCAAATGGAAACTTAGCTTTTACCCGACTGCGCAAGAAAGAGAGAATATTTTTCAAGTGTATGTACATAATTATGTATGTCATCATCATCATCATATCAGCTCATATACGTCCCCACCGAGAGGCTCGAGCCTACCCTGAGTTAGGGCGATCGGGCCTTAGTCGACCACGCAGGCCCAGTGCGGGTTGGTCGACATCACACACAACCTGCGAGTTTCTCCGCAGGCGTGTGCAGGTTTCCTCACGATGTTTTCCTTCACTGTAAGAGCGTCGAATAAATGTACATATGAAATCTAAATAGGAAATCACATTGGTACGTGGCAGGATTCGAACCACGACCTCCAGGGCAGGAGGCGGCGGCCCTAGCCGTTACGCCTCCGACGCTCTTGTAACATTATATTATGTATGTGGATTTCGTTCTTTGGCACGCTCTGTAACCTAATCGGCTAAATGGATTTGAAAGTGCGAGGTGTCTTTAGATTCGTCTTGATCCCGTAAATGACATATGATACATTTTAACCCGACTCGCCAAAAACACGAGTTGTTTTTTGATTGCTTGTATTACCTTTTCAATAATGTACAAGTTCAATAATCTAAACATAGCGATCTTGACTAATTAAGAGTCGGATAAGCTTACAAAGGGTTCCGTTCCATTGTGCAAGATGTATGTAGTTTGGTAATACTTATCATGTTTAAAAAAAATACGTCTCTTGTATGGGCCCCCTTTAATTTCCAATTTTATTTTATTTCTATAATTTGTTTTTATAGCGGCATTCAAAATTCACACTATGTAAAATTTATTGCTATTAATTAATACAGCTCGCTGACAGACAGACGGACGGACGGACAACAAAGGCTTAGCCATAGGATCCCGTTGACACCCTTTAGGCACGAAACCCTAAAAAGCGTAGGCACAGGTCTTCTACTCAGTGGTCCGATGAACTGGTGAAGATTATGCGAAGACGATGGATGCGGGGAATCCAGGACTACGCCGTTGTGGATATATTTATTTTTAATTAAAAAATTTGAGTGCGTTTGACTATATCTCGCCTGATGGTAAGTGACGATGTAGTCGAGGATGGTACACGCAAACTTAAATAATGCCTATTGTGACATTAATACTTCTTGTCTCAAAATAAAAACTATTTTAAATTTCCGATTGAAGTATTGGTTCTATTGGCTGGGTTTGACAAGAGGAGGAAAAAATAACGAGCGGTAATGGATATTGTATATTGAATTGTTGCCAAATTATTTAAATAGTGTCTTTTATCAGTTGTTTTAATTTAAAATTATACGAAGAGCCCATGTTTTTTGTTAACGGGCTTTCACTACTGATCGTGACACTTTTGGGGCTGCCTCCACCGGCATCCGTCCTTGGTTCCTTGCGGCGCACCGCAACGAGACGGTTGGTGGCGGTGGTTCCTCACAGCCAGACGGGAGACACGACCGCCTAAGCCAAGAGGCCCCGAGGAAAGTACCAAATCAAATTCTTCCGTCTCTCCCTTTCGCCTGCTCTTTATCGGACTGCTGTCTCCGCCATACGGACTTCCACCTGTTTTACTTCTAAATCTTTACTTAAAATCTTAATATCAGGTTAAGCTAAATTAGAATAAATTTAATATCACATGGCCATATTTTAGTAGAATATTTTAACTTCTAGGGTAATACCGGTCATATTGGTTTTTCTGTTTATTTCACTAAATTTTTAATTATTTCAAGTTTGTATTTTTAAGGGGGCTTTATCCGGATTTAGCTACTAACATTGCTAAGCTAGGACAAGAGCAAAATTTTTATAAAACCTAATGTTGTGACTAGTAGGTTAAAATTTAAGGTGTTTTTTTATATAACTAAACATCACCGCCGCCATTCAGTTCTTTTATGTCCTCTGTAATTAACCCTTTTTTCTTCTTTTCCTTTCAATATATTTTTTATTCCGAATAACCCCAAAATATTTTTTTCCTAATTTCCACTTTAAGGCCTTGATTCAAATTCCACGTATCATGTGGCGAATTCCCTAAGGGTATTTTAGCCCAGTTTATTTAATTTTTGCTACACTATTCACTTACGCCTTGAAGATCTCCAAATTGTAGGAGTCGGGAAACACAGACGAAGAATTATATGTTTACCATCATCAATGCCATTAGTGGACGTCTTTCGGCTAGTATAGTGATGATGATGATAATGATGGTGAAGAAAGTAAAGTGGATGATACTGAGTAAGAAAGAGGCGCCTAACACATAGTACAGCATCGAGGAGTAGAAGAATTGACCATAAATTCTTACCTTCAATATCCAGTCCTCAGTGTGAGGATTGTGGACACTAATAAACCTCTGATCTGAGGTGTACGTGGAGCGGCCTGAAGTCAGCAAATGGATGTCCCGGTGACGTATCCACGACACCTAAAACAAGAGGTCTAGTTGTACTGGTTTAGAATAACCACCTCCGTGGCGTAATAGTTAGTCCATTCGCTTCACACCAGGAGGTTGCGGGTTTCAATCTGTAAGCCTCGGTTTGGTTGGTGGTAGGGCATTTTGATAGCCCGACCGGCTAGCCACCATATCATCTAAGTCTTGCCGCCAAACATCAGTGTTAACAGCATTGATGTGTTCCGGCTTGAGGATAAGACAGCCAGTTCCCCAGTGCGTTAGGGAATCCTAATAAGCCCGCTTCCATCTTTAGCATCATCGTCACTTACCATCAGGTGAGATGATGCCAAGAGCTAACCAATTATGTATAAAATAAATTATGAAAGGACGCGTGCGTGTAACTGTAATCTACCGAAGATTTGAAACCTTCATAAGTTTTACAGTATTTATGAGAAAACATTGATTCAGTCATCATATCAGCTCATATACGTTGTCAACCGTGGGGCTTGAGCATACCCAGAATTACGGCGATCGGGCCTTAGTTGACCACGTGGGCCCAGTGCGGGTTGGTCGACTTCACACAAAACCTTCGAGTTTCTTCGCTGGCGTGGGCAGGTTTCCTCACAATGTTTTCCTTCGCCGTAAGAGCGTCGGATAAACGTACATCTTATCTTATCTTTATAAGTGGGGGCTGCAGTTGCAGCGACAGTTCGACCCAATCGGATCTTTTATGTCTACGACTATAACCTTTGCACCCCAACCTACTCGAAGATGTGCTGCATCAATGCAGCAATTGCGCTGCAATGAAGGTGCTTGTAGTCCTCCGGTTTTGGATAGCCAGCACCTAGGAGGTACATACGCTTGCTTGCCAGGACATCGCAGTGATACAGTAAGTGTTCCATTGGTTCAGTATTTTCAACACAGGCCCTGCAGGTGGGGCATTCACCAGGCCGATTTTATCCAGGTGTTCGTTTGTGGCAAAATGGCTCGTCAACGCTCCTGTTACAGCTCTGACGCGCGTCCATTACGTACATTATGAGTTCAAAATTCAAAAACACATTGGTAGCCGGGCGGGCTATAAAAACGCCCTACCACCAACCAATCAGAGTCTTACAATTTTGACCCCGCCGGGAATAGAACCCGCGACCTCCTGGTGTGAAGCGAATGGACTGACCATTACGCCACAGAGGCGGTTAAAATAATACTCCACAATGTTTACTATTATACATGTTTCTAGGTTCAAATTGGGCATGTAACATGTTCTGTCATTGCCATCTGCACGTTGTATTATGATTAATGGGCTGTGCACAATAATATGTATTAAACCATTACACAGATACTCCTGCGTGTCACGTCATTGGTGGCTCAATCCAGGTGCAGCCAGTGTACCAATGAGTTTTTCGAAACATGTTTATTTATTTACCATTAGTTTTAACCCTTCGCATACAAGGTGGGGTCTTTTGGACCCCAACGGTTTTAAAATCTAATATTAAACAAAAAAAACTACGTAACGGCAAGGACTGTAATTTTGAGTAGCTAGATTTGCAGCGTTGCCACGTCGACCTGTTGGATTAATTTAGTTTCGCAGGCGTGTGTCGGTATCCTGGCGATGTTTTCCTTCGCCACAAGACCGTCGTCGGATAAACGAACATATGAAATCGGAAGTTCTAAAACACATTGGTACGTGGTAGGATTCGAACCATGAACTACCGGAGAGAAGGTAGCGGCGCTAGCCGTTACGCCACTTTCTCGATATTTAATAAAATAAAACTTATTCAAATTTAACTGAAAAAATATGAATGTAACATGAAAAACGTATTTTCTGATAGTTAACACAGCTCGAGGCAATATTTTACGTGTGTTTTTTGGAAATATATTACTTTCACGACGTGAACAAAATGTATGAATACATTACTTAACTTTTATTTTCTTACTTTTTGGGGTTCCATGCCCAATGAGTGCCAATACTTATTTTTAATCAATGGTGGCGTTAGATAGATGGGTATAGCCACGGATCAGATAAATAAGGCTGGATTGGAAATGTGTACTGGGTAGGCGCGCCACAAGTATAATTACACAATCATACTTAATCGAAGCACGCGTTCATATTTTTATTTGCGTGTGGTTGTGTATAACGTACAGACTCTCGAAATGGTGACACAATTGCAGCCCTGTGTTCTAAGTGTGTTTTGTTTATTAGTGCGCGCAATTTGTGTATGTATTATTTATTGCTTGTGTAGTGGAGTTGATGGGTGGGAGACAGGCGGCGACGCTGGTTTTCAAACAAAAATGTGACTATTGCCAATCCAACCTTATTTATCTTATCCGTGGTGCCAATACTTATTTTTAATCGATTTTTGTTATTGTAAAATAAAGAGTTTTGATTTTATTCATGAAAGAAGACGAAAATTTACCATCCCCCCCTGTTTTCCGAAACTACTAAGCCTAAAATTTTGAAAAAAAAATGACGGGTTGCACTCCGGGAGTGCCGGCAGAAGTGAAAACTTGAATATTAACGTTGTGCATTTATGATATTTTGGAATGGTTAGGGAATAATTTTGCATGAATTGATTTGATTATCAGTATAAAAGTACTATCATTTATGTGGTAGAATACCATATTTATTTATTGCGCTATCGTACACAAACATGACAATTTATTTCTCGTTACCAGCTATATGTCAACCGACGCGGTAGGAGACTCATTGGCGACGAGGAACTTGTATCAAACAGGCTCCAAAGCCTGAGCATCTCCACAAAGTCGCCTGTCTATCGGTGTTCTACAGGACTCATTGCGGAGAGTGTGTCCTGGAGCTTCACGACCTCATTCCCCCTCTCCATTTCATGATCGGACGACCAGTTGCGGAGGGTGGTTCCACCCCTTTGTCGTCAATGTTCCTTGTTCGAGAGTCATTATGAATCGTCTCGCACGTAGGTTTGACGACTTCCAGCCTTCCGAACAAGCTGGTTTCGGAACAGGCTTTAGTAATGCGGAAGATTATACAGAAGACCGAAGAGTACAATCAGCTACTATGCTTCGCGTTTGTGGACTATGAGAAAGCCTTTGATTCAGTCGAAACCTGGGCTGTGCTAGTCTCTCCAGCGGTGCCAAATTGACCATCGATACATCGAGGTGTTGAAGTGTCTGTATGAAAACGCAACCATGTCGGTTCGACTCCAGGATCAAAACTCGAAACCTATTCAGTTTCAGCGAGGGGTGAGACAGGAAGACGTTATATCTCCGAAACTGTTCACCGCCGCCCTGCAAGATGTTTTTAAGCGTCTGGACTGGGGTGGACTCGGCATCAATATCAACGGCGAGTACATAACCCACCTCCGATTTGCTGACGATATCGTGGTCATGGCTGAGACTATGGAAGACCTAAGCACAATGCTCGATGGCCTCAGTCACGTCTCTCGACAAGTGGGTCTTAAAATGAACATGGACAAGACGAATATAATGTAAAATGTCCGTGTCACACCCATCCCTCTAAAGGTTGGAGACTCTACGCTGGAAGTTGTTGACGAATATGTATACCTGGGACAAACAGTCCAGCTAGGCAGGTCCAACTTCAAGAAAGAGATCAATCGACGAATCCATCTAGGCTGGGCAGCGTTCGGGAAGCTTCGAAATATATTCACGTCCCAAATACCGCAGTGTCTCAGGACTAAGGTCTTTGACCAGTGTGTGTTGCCAGTGATGACTTACGGAACTGAGACATGGTCGCTTACTATGGGCCTCATAAGAAGGCTCAAGATCACCCAAAGGGCAATGGAGCGTTTTATGCTCGTAGTTTCTCTGCTTGATCGAATCAGAAACGAGGAGATCCGCAGGAGAACTAAAGTAACCGACATAGCTCACAGAATCGCTAAACTGAAGTGGCAGTGGGCAGGGCACATAGCTCGTAGAACAGATGGCCGATGGGGTAGTAAAGTTCTTGAGTGGCGACCGCGCACCGGAAAACTGAACGTAGGCAGGCCTACCACGCGGTGGACCGATGGATGTGGGCAGCGCAGGACCGGTCGTTGTGGAAATCCTTGGGGAGGCCTTTGTCCAGCAGTGGATGATTTTCGGTTGATATGATGATGATGATGTTCCACCTTTACACACGAAGCGTTTTGCTTCTTCGTTTATCATGCGAACGGCTCCCTTCCGGCATCTGTATTCCCCGATACGTAAAATTTAAGAATCTTCAAGACGAGAGTGAAGCAGACGTGAGCTGCGTGTTACATCCTCGGCTGCATCGGCACTTACCATCAGGTGAGGTGCAGCCAAACACTCAAATTTTTAATAATTAAAAAAAATAACTCGTATGTACTGTGAGGATTTCAAATGCGATATTTTGTATTTGACTTTGGCATTGTACGGAACTTCTCCACGCGAGTTCAACTCGCACTTGGCCGGTTTTATTTAATCAACTTGCTGTTTGCAATATGTTATAAAATTTCCATATAAGTAGATCCCTCTATTTATTTAAGTCTAATTTATGTTACAATCAAAGACAAACAAACGAAATTTTCGTTTGATGTAGACCACGGAGTAGTCAAAACTGGAAGTTGTAACCGAAATTCACTTCATATCTCATTGCGGGTTTGCAATTAGTTCTGTTAAACTTCGTTATGGATCAGTAGCAAATCACACAGGTCGCAAATTGTCACACAACATTATATTCCTGTTTACAAAATACGAGAAGGACAATCATCTAAGCTGAAGAAAGACAGACAGACGGATAGAAATGGCGAAACTATAAAGGTTCCTTGTTGATTAAGGAACCCAAAAACTACCTACCCACTTAACAGTTTAACAATTAACAAAATAAACATAAATAAAAATGCTTACTTTTCTTTATAAAATAATGGAACTGCTGACAATTTTTTTTTATTTTTTTATTATTCTATTAAAAAAAAAAGAATGTTACAAAAAATTATAATACTAATACATCAAAAACCTTTACAGGTTTATCCGTGTACTTGTTACTAACGTTGCTGACAAAGAATTATCCACCCTATGTTATCAAAAATCAAGCACATAGAAGAAAAAAAAAAGAAATAAATATGACAATATATCAGTATTACAAAAATGAAATATGTATCCACCTGTACGAAAAAATAAAATGAAAATACAGTAAAAGTCTTGTTTAGAATAAAAAACCGAGTGGAGTCATCAAATTAGTTGACTTGATGACACCACCCGGTTTTTTTATTCTAAACAAGAAGTTTCGTATGTGTAAAATAAGTAATAATAATAATAATAATTTATTCACAAATAAAAAAGTGTAAATTTAATATTTTTATTTAAATTAATGTGTATTTTATCTCGATAAGTACTTGAAATAGAGAAGAATCATTATAATTTTACCTAAATAAGTAATTTAATTTACCTATATAAGTATGTTTATCAGTCTCTGGTTCCCATAACACAGGGAATCCTACTTTGGGGCCAGATGGTCATGTGTGATTTGTCCCAGAATATTTATTTATTTATTTAATTTTATCATTAGTTTTTTGTTACTGTTAACTATAAATAATTAAGCAAGGCAATTTACCTACTATATAAGGTGTAACAAAATTAGCTGAAACTATTTTGACTGGTGCTTCTACCCATGAAACTGAACAACTTTCCCCGTGGAACCCTTAGGCAAATCGCAAAAAAAATTGGCTCTCCCATACCAACTCGATCAGCTGATCAGCCAACTTAGTATGGGAAGTTCAATTTTTTTTTGAGATTTAACTATGGGTTTCATGGGGAAAGTTGTTCAGTTTCATGGGTAGAAGCACCGGTTAAAATAGTTTCAGCTAATTTTGTTAGACCTTATATTATTATATTTATGCAGTAGAAAATTTACGATTTCGAAGCTCTTGCACTGCTTTACACTAATTGAGCGTTCTGGTGATCTTCCTCTTAGAAATATATTTTTTATTGTTTTTATTTCCCATGATTTTGCCACTGACATTCTTTTCCGGTAAAACTGCGATTGGGGCATGCAACCGCGCAAAATGACACCCACGTCCTTCTCACTTGACGCACTGTGCAGGACTGGAGGCTGGATATTCCCATCTGTGTCTTTTGTAAAATAGTTGTGGTAGAAGTTACACGGTTCAGTATTGCACACGTCGTTTGAAAACATTTTAGCGCGAAAGGTATGTCTCAAAACTTTTTTCGGTTATAAAAGGAATAATAGTAAATAATTCTGAAATATTAGTTAGCCAAATAAATAAAAAACTGTATTTTACAACGGTCAATGATTATTTTTTTTAGCTAACTTTTATACTTTAGGAGAGAAACTTAAAAATCACTCGAAAAGCTTCGCGTTGCAAATATAAAAGTATCGTACGAAAATCAATAAATTACGTAACAGTTTAGGGAAACACTAGAAAAAATATTGATTAATCACATATCTTAATTTCATATTCATAAAGCATGTACTCTACTCTACACATTCATTTGAAAACATAAACATAAACGTGCGAGTGGCCTCTGGGCATGCTCAATAAGTTTTGTTTATAACACGTCATATTGTTTACTAACATAGATTGTAAGACCTTTGTAACTAACACTTATGGATCAACGTTATCCGAAATAAAGGAATAATAATAATAATAAATAATAATAATAAATTTCGGGAGCCTGCTCCTAATTAGGACCGCAGTTATTGAGAAAGAAAGCTATCAGAATCGCGTTTAGGCATAACTTTAGAAGGGCGAACGTTAGGTGATTTTTAATGCTTGATTACAAATAGGAAAATCGGTTCGACAGAACGGCCGGACAGACTCTGATCGTCCGTCACTTGCTCAAGGCCACGCGATAAATGCCTACCGCTAAGCGTATCGGAGACGATACAACGGACAGTAGGTTGACGCACGCCCGCCTGAGTGCTCACATGTTACATTTACCGCTCTAACTATCGAAATGCCGAAACCACGCAATTATTGTGCAGAGAATGGGTGTCACAGTCAAAAGACAAATGAAAATTTAGCATTTTTTTCATTGCCGAGAAACGAACAAAGGTACCTAAGTTAATAGTACCTATTTTTAATCTTTTGTTTTTTCGAATTCCCTTTTCTCATTCCTTTACAAATTATCATCATTTATTCCATAAACTTAGGACAATCGTGGGTAGGTACCTACTATGTTAATCGTCGTAAATTAAGGATTTCAGGTATTATTTATGTGTTTTTTTATATAATTAACAGTTTCCTACTTAATGTCAGAACATAGTAGGTACCTAGCGTCGTCGTCGTGATTTAGGTAGGTATGTCATAGAATAGAAGTACTAATGCGCCGGCCACTTGGTAGCTGGGAGGCACTTCTATAGCTGTAAATAAACCGTTTAAAACCAAAAGCCAAGGTTTAACTTGTCACGTACCAATAAGTCATCGAAATAACTACATCAAGCCCCCCCCCCCCCCCCGCGCGCGCGCCGCCGACTTTTATTACCAGGACGAATGTAAACGAAAAAATCTCAAGAACTTAGCACACATTACTAAATAGTTACTTCGTAAACTATAGCTTGCATTCACAAGCCGTTTTTTGTTATGACTTGTAGATAGTAACAGAAAAACTATTTTCGTTACGTTTTTACCTAGCTTTCACTTAAAATAACAATAATTCAAGCCCGCAATGAGGCCCTCTTGGGAAATGTTTTTGTATAAATAGTAGGTATGAAATTCTCCGTCAACTCAAGTAAAAAGCCAACTTTGATTGATTTTTCTCCGCTTTGCTCCTGTTTCCCTTTTGATTATTTGTTAAAATTATTTACGAGGTTTCGAATATTTTCTACATTAAAATTTATTAATCGGGAATTTAGGGAAGGGAAAAATGCATCTATCATTTTATTAAACTCAAACATATTTGATCGACAAATATAAAATATTTGAATTTCTACAACATTCGTTTCATTATCAAAATCATCATAGGTAGGTACAACCCTAGCACATTCGCTCGATGACGCGCTCGCACGTGGTTCGCGCGGCGGGCATAACAATCTCAACTCTCTGTATGCGTAATTATGGCACATTTCTTCTCGCTGCAAACAGCTGGTATTATTATTAAGATTTTGTAGGCTAATATAGCGTAGGTATTTAAGCTTTTGTATGGGAGTGATGTATCTGTTACGAAGTAACTATTTAGTAATCTGTGCTCTGATTAGTTTTTTTAATATATTGAGAAGGGCAAATGTTAGGTGATTTTCAATTATTAATGATAAATCTTTGCATCCATACCTTTCACTTAAAAAATGGAAATCATTTGCTTAAATCGGCCGGACTAACTCACAATAAATTTCATAAATTATTTTGATTTAATATAGATTGCATTCCTATACTTTGTACCGATTTTAACATTTTTTTTATGAGTTAGACATTCTCCTCTCCTCATGTGGTACATTAATGTCTCAAGGAATAAATGGCGGTTGTCTGGGTTTGCATTTTGTGTCAGCCGCGGTCACATGGATGAGGAATAGGGATGACGAATGCCAGTCATCTGAGTAACTTTTAATCATCTGTCAAAAACGATATTTTGTTCTAAAAATGCCTAGGCGTGACGTGTAAGTTTAGCAGCGTCAGATATGGACTCATTTTGTGATTTTGGTGAATTAAAAATCGAAAACTTGATGGAAAAGAAAACGAGTAAGGTTTTCTGAAGCTTAAGAAGAAGAAGTCGGTGGCGTAATGGTAAGGGCCGCTACCTCCTGTCCGGGAGGTCGTGGTTCGATCCTGCCACGTACCAATGTGTTTTCGAATTTAGATTTCATATGTACGTTTATCCGACACTCTTATACGGTGAAGGAAAACATCGTGAGGAAACCTGCATACGCCTGCGAAGAAACTCGAAGGTTGTGTGTGAAGTCGACCAACCCGCACTGGGCCCGCGTGGTCGACTAAGGCCCGATCGCCCTAATTCAGGGTAGGCTCGAGCCCCTCGGTGGGGACGTATATATGAGCTGATGTGATGAAGAAGAAGAGCAATTGAGTGATCAAGAGTTCATAATTTATTTCTGTTGCTGTCGTCATCCCTACTGTAGATAACACAACACCTACAAAAAGTCTGCAATACGACCTTCATGCACCACGTCCGGTTATTTCAGTACGGCATTGCGATAGTAAAAGGGTTTACGAATCGCACTTTCTTATAATTTGTTTTGCAGATACAACGACCAGATGATAAAAAATCAGGTAAACGTGAGGCGAACCGCGAACCACGCATAGTGTTGAGTTCCGGAGTCATTACTTGAAAACTTTTTGTGTCAAAAAACCCCAAATTATTTTTCTAAGTTTTATTAGTTAAAAAAATACCCGGGACATATTTATGACTTTGACCAACTACATATTGGAAACGGCAAGTTATTTAAAAATACTAAAATAGAAAGAACTAAATACTTCATCATTTCAATGATACCATTTCAATAATATTTAACGCGACTGGGTACACTAAAAAAATATTTTTAACAGAATAATGTTTGACAAAAGAACTAAAATTTCATTTTGCGTCATAATTTGAAATAAAACCACAAAATTTTATGACTACAAGACCAGAAGGTACAATAAAAAATTTCATTCACTTGTATGGGAGGGGGATTGAATTTTTTTTATCGCCAAAACAATTTTCATTTGCTTATTTTAGTTATGTCTAGTATTAGTTTTTTTTTTTCGGGATTTAAAGTCATAGTTAAAAAAATAAAAGTTTAAAAAACTTATTATCCGACTTCAAAATGATATTCACTCAAAAGTATGAAATAATATTAATTTACTTAGATGAAATCAAAGGTGGGTACGAATTAAATTAAGGGCCTTAATTTATTTTTGCGGTCGGTACCAGCACACAGCTACTTACGTATCAAATGTTTTAGATTCGAGGGCATTGCTGACATCGACCTCAAAAAAGGTTTTAGGCGCCGAATGTAATTCGTACCTACCTCTGATGTCGTTATTTTCGGTTAATGTCGTGTATGTAAGTAAATTAATATTATTTCATACTTTTGAGTGAATTTCGTTTTGAAGTCGGTTTTTAAGTTTTTTAAACTTTTATTTTTATTTTATTTATTTTTAGTGATAATGCTATCTATCTAACAACGTTATAACCAATCATCCCCTCGCCAATAGGAACCATCAAATCATAAAGTATGTGTTTCATTAACAGATTCCTGTAGCTTCCATCATCATCTCAACAGCATTAAAGGTAAGGAGTTAAATCTTCCATCATCAGCTCATCTGAATAACCTGAAAGAATACAAGTATATGTCTATACGTACCTAACTCTCTACGTAAAACGTTTGAAGAATTATCCTCTAACTCCTAACAGTTAAGTTCCTTCATCAGCTCATCAACGTGAGATAATGACTACCAGACGCCAAAACTTGAATAGTTTTAGGAAATACATGAAATACGTAATATGTGCATATAAAATTTGAGGGTTGTTCTCGATTTCCCTGGGATCCCATTATCAAATCCTGACTTGGTGACACTGGCACCCCTTAAGGAGTATACTCTTTTAAAATAAAAAAATAATTTTGAAATTCGGTTCACAATCAGCGGAGAAATCGCGTAACAAACATACAAAAAAAAACATACAGTCGAATTGAGAACCTCCTCCTTTTTGAAGTCGGTTGAAAAGTTATAGGGGAGCGTGAAGACATGAAAAGTGTCACTTTGGAGCTTAACATTTTGTAAATTATGCTACTTCAAGAAACCTTTAATTAATTTATGAGATCTGTCCAACGATACTCCGATCGAGGGGCCATAATAAAAGGTATATATCTTACATGAAAGGGTATATATGAAAGGGAACCAACCTCAAGGTCTTTTACATATTGACTTCATTTTCCATTTTGGGTCGTAATTTTACATAAGTGTAAAAGTTTCATTACTGTAGGTCTAATATTGTGGGAGAAAATTAACTATGAGATACGGACAGAGAGACAGAAAAAATTCCGTAGTGAAGTAGAGGTATACCTACCTAATATAAACAAAGTAACTTAAACATATTAACTTACATTGATGTGTTCCGGCTTTAAGATTAGATAGCCTGTTTTTCATTGAGTTGGGGAATCTTGGTAAGCCCGCTTCTATCTTCGGCATCATCGTTACTCACCATCAGGTGAGATGATGCCAAGGGCTTACTAATAGTGATTAAAAATAATAAAAAAAACACTTACTCAAAATATTTGGATCAACCAAGGATCAAAAAGTGTTTTACACCTACATGTCATTTTGCGATTGGAACAACTTGCTTATGAACCAAAAGTTACGCTTTGGCGAACTGGCGCACTAATTGCAAACGTATGGATTTTGATGATGTCTGTCTGATTGTTTGAGGCACTTGTACATGTGTAGGTAAGTCGTGACAGGCACAGCCAGTTCGAGAATCATTGACATTTCTCTTCACTAGGGCATATCTCATAACCTGTTTCTAAAATGGCCTACATTTACGAGGTCAACGAAAATGGTGGAGAAAACACTCGTGTACAATTATTGAACAAGTATGTTTTTAGTAAATTTTAGGTGTCTCATATTGCAATATATTATTGTACAAGTATGCTTTTAGTAGATTTTAGGTGTCTAATTGCAACTTTATGGATTTAGTTCGAGAATCATTGACGTTTCTCTTCACTTCGGCATATCTCACAACCTGTTTCTAAAATGGCCTACATTTATGAGGTCAACGAAAATGGTGAAGAAATCACTCATGTACAATTGTACAATTATGCTTTTAGTCGATTTAAGGTGTCTAAGTGCAATATATTATTGTACAAGTATGCTTTTAGTAGATTTTGTGTGTATCATTGCAAACTTATAGATTTTGATGATGTATGTGTGACTATTTTATGTATTTGGTACATTAGGTAGCCGCCAAAAACACAGTTACCAATTATCGACGTTTATCTTCACTTTGGGATATTTCGAAACCTTTTTTTCTAAAATGGCCTACATTTATGTACAATTGTACAAGTATGATTTTAGTAGATTTTAGGTCTCTAAAATGCAATATTATGGATTTTGATGATAACTGTCTGACTATTTATTTCATGTATTTGGTACATTAGGTAGTCGCCAAAAACACAGTTAGCAATTATCGACATTTTTCTTCACTTCGGGATATTTCACAACCTTTTTTATAAAATGGCCTACATTTATGTACAATTTTACAAGTATGCTTTTAGTGGATTTTAGGTGTCTAATTGCAAATTTTAGGATTTTGATGATGTATGTCTGACTATTTCATGTATTTGGTACATGTGTAAGTAGTCGCCACAAACACAGTTAGTTCTCGAATTATTGACGTTTCTCTTCACTTCGGGATATTTCACAACCTGTTTCTAAAATGGCCTACATTTATGAGGTCAACTAAAATGGTGAAGATACGAGTATATCACTCATGTATAATAATTATACAAGTATGCTTTTAGTAAATTTTAGGTGTCTAATTGCAAATTTATGGATTTTAATTATGTATGTCCGACTATTTCTTGTATTTGGTACGCTAGGTAGTAGCCATAAACACAGTTAGCAATTATCGACGTTTCTCTTCACTTCGAGATATTTCACAACCTCTTTCTAAAATGGCCTACATTTATGAGGTCAACTAAAACGGTAAAGATATATCACTCATGTACAACTGTACAAGTATGCTTTTAGTAGATTTTAGGTGTCTAATTGCAAATTTATGGATTTTGATGATGTCTGTTTATTTTATGTATTTGGTACATGTGTAGGTAGTCGCCAAAAACACAGTTACTTCGACATTTAGAATTGTCGACATTTCTCTTCACTTCGGGATATTTCACAATCTGTTTCTAAAATGACCTACATTTATGAGGTCAACCAAAACGGTGAAGAAATCATTCATGTACAATTGTACGAGTATTCTTTTAGTAGATTTTGGGTGTCTAATGGATTTTGATGATGTCTGTCTAACTATTTCATGTATTTGGTACAGGTATGCTTTTGCTATATTTTAGTTGCATCAATCCAACATTGGTGGCTGACACTATACAGGGTGTGACGTAAAGGTGTGATGATACTTTAAGGTGGGCTTGTACTCATCAAACTGACCAACTTTTGATCTACAACTTTACTGAAATCGCGAAATTTTTATTCGATTTTCGTATACATATTATATAGTCAAAGGTGTGCACTTATTTAACTGGAGCTGGTACTCATGAAACTGAACAACTTTCCCCAAGAAACCCATGGTCAATTCGCAATTACTATTTTTAATTAAATTATTAAACTGCTTAGAATATCTACAACTCCCAGTTTACGGAATACAACACGCAGGTTCAATGACCGCGCGGCCACTCAATTTACGATACCGCACCGTAACTATTCTAGTAATTTTATTTAAAAAAAAACTAATGCGAATTGACCATGGGTTTTTTGGGGAAAGTTGTTCAATGTTCAGTTTCATGAGTACAAGCACCGAGAGGAAAACGTCCGGTCGGGCGTTCCTGGTACCGCTGGTACGATGAGGTTCAGAAGGACCTGAGCACCCACCAAAGACCCGATTGGCGTGAGGAGGCGCAGAATAGGGACGAGTAGCGACTGTTGGTGTCGGAGGCTAAGATCCTCCTCCTTTTTGGAAGTCGCTTGAAAAAAGATTGCGAATTGACTGCATAATTATATGGGATTCTTGGAAATAAGTTCAGTTTTATGAGTTTTCATATTATACTGTATTAGCAGTTTTTCAAGATTATTTAAAGTTTACAAAAAAAGCTTCGGTGGCTCAACCGGTAACGACTCGGTCGTCCTAACCAGAGGTTCCGTGTTTAAATCCGGATGGCCAATGCACCAATGATTTTTTCGACGTACGTATACTTCATCATCATCATCATATCAGCTCATATACGTTCCCACCGAGGGGCTAGAGCCTTCCCTGAATTGTAGCGACCGCGCTTCGAAAAACGTAGCGGAGGCAGGCCTCCCTCTCGGTAGACCGATGACCTGGTGAAGGTCGCGGGAAGCTGCTGGATGTGGGCAGAGCAGAACCGGTCGTCGTTGAAATCCTTGGGGGAGGCCTTCGGCTGATATTATGATGATGATGATTATTATTACCGTGCACCGGAACACGTGGCGTAGGAATGCTCTAACTCAGTAGACCGATGACCTGGTGAAGATCGGGAAGCCACAGGAATCTTAAAACTAAATCTCAAAAACTGAAGAATTGATTATGTAATGTTAAAGGCATGAGGCATGATATGGTTTTAAAGCTTGCTGCGTTGATGAAGCAAGTTTTTCACGAAACTTTTGACGGCCTCATATGGATCGGTTAACCTTACAGCAAAGACTGCCCAAAAAGGGTTCCAAACGCGTTTGAAACACAAAAACTCATGAAAACAAAGTGCTTGAGCTTTTACAAGCGGATTACACGCGATGAATAAATTCATTTCGAGCGCTCCACCAAATCCTAATCCACACAAAAAAATTTGGAATGAATTTATGTGTATTGTATGGATTAAAGCAAAAAAATTATATAACTTTAACCAAAATGAGAAAATTTCATCGGTGGCGTAATGGTTACGGCCGCTACCTCCTATCCGAGAGGTCGTGGTTCGAATCCTGCCACGTACCAATGTGTTTTAGAATAACGATTTCGTACGTTTATCCGACGCTCTTGCGGTGAAGGAAAACATCGCGAGGAAACCTGCACACGCCTGCGAAGACATTCGAAGGTTGTGTGTGAAGTCGACCAACCCACACTGGGCCCGCGTGGTGTGACTAAAGGCCCGATCTCCCTCATTCAGGGTAGGCTCGAGCCCCTCGGTGGGGAACGTATGTGAGCTGATATGATGATGAACACTCTATGGATTATGTTGTCCGAAATGTTTTGAATAGAATTTAATTGTAAAAGCTAGAATTATAACGACAAGCTGGGTGGAGTTTTTTTTATCTACAATTGATACGCCCTTGGCATCAATTCACCTAATGGTAAGTGACCATGATGCTTAAGCATATATATAAGGTGTAACAAAATTAGCTGAAAACTATTTTCACTTGTGCTTCTACCCATGGAACTGAACAACTTTCCCCATGGAACCCATAGTAATTTCGCAAAAAAAAAATGGCTCTCCCATACTAACTCGATCAGCTAATCAGCCAACTTAGTATGGGAAGTTCAAATTTTTTTTTGAGATTTGACTATGGGTTCCATGGGGAAAGTTGTTTAGTTTCATGGGTAGAAGCACCAGTTAAAATAGTTTCAGCTAATTTTGTTAGACCTTATATACTGTGACTTAAGATAGAAGCAGGTTGACCAAGATTTCCCAACGCAATGGCACACCCTGGACACTTCATACAACGGGTCAAATATGACATTTCAAAAAACAAATAACGCAACAAACAAAATGGCGGCGACAACCAAACTGTAACCAATCTGCATCAATCTGGGTGACGACGGGGTGAGGTCGGAATCTAGAGAGCGGCAGGGAGTGTCCATACTGTATGTTAGTACTAATAATGTACTTTGGCAATAGGGAACTGACTACCTTATCTTCAAGCCAGAGCACATAATGTTATTAATATTGATGTATGGCGGCAAGACTTAGATAAAATATTGAAAGTTAGCCAGGCGCCCTACCTCTATTCAAAAAGAGCCTTAAAAAGTTTGACCTCCGCCGGGAATCTAACCCTCGCTCTCCTGGCGTGAAGCGAATGGACTACCTTTACGCCACGGAGGCGGGTAAAGGTCACTACATCAGGTGTGAGAGCCGGGTCATAAAATTTATTATCTGACACAAAATATATTGTCTCACAAAGTGTTGCCATCACTTGGCGGTTGTACTAGATGTCTGGCGCCACAGTGATATTGCCATTTATCAAGACCAACACTCTATACACAAAGCAGACAGATAAAGAAGGTCCACTCCGTACAAAGTTTGATTTTGGCTGCACGTAGGGTTCCATATTTATTAAAAGTATAAATAAATAAATATTCTGGGACAAATCACACATGGTCATCTGGCCCAAAGTAGGATTCCCTGCGTTATGGGAACCAGCGACTGATATACATACTTATATACGTTTAAATACATACATATATAGATATTTAACACCCAGACACAGGGCCAACAAATCTGCTCATCACACAAATGTTTGCCCTGGGTGGGGATCGAACCCACAACCCCTTGGATCAGTAGTCATGAGCACAAACCACTGAGCCACCGAGTCAGTCACTTAGCGGCACTGTTGATAAATGCCGCTCGCCGCTGCCGGCTCGCGTCAAACGGTAGCGACAAAGGGGCCGCCCTGAGTTCAATCGCGGCACCGCCAACGTTACAATTACGTTATTTATAATAACGTCGCTAGCGCCGCGAAAGAACTCAGGGCGGTCCTCTATCGCTACCGTTTTTTGCAGCTAATTCAGCGAACGAACTATACCTGTTAAGTGACATGGACAAACCAATAATTTTATTTTGCTTTAGGTTGCTTTGAGATCACGTGTGGTATCAGTGAACTGTCATCATCATCATATTTTCATGTCATATCTGACAACGGCAACTCTTTCACTTTCAATCCAGGTCAGTGGTCATACCCTGACCTGTCCAGCACTGCCTGCATCCAGCGGCTTCCCGCAACTTACACAAGGTCATCGTTCCACCGAGTGGGAGGCCTGTCTGCGCTAAGTCTTCCAGTGCGCGGTCACTATTCGAGAACTTTACTGCTGTAACGACCATCTGATGTGACTCGTAAAACCGAACTTCGTCTGGACACGGTTACAAGGTGCACGTGGAGATGCAATACAATACAATACAATACAATACAATTCTTTATTGATAACTTTCTTGTTACACGTCAAAGTTTATAGTATTAATAAGCTAATATAAGCTTAAAAAAATAAAAAAATAAATTTAATCAATATATTAATTACATTTAAAAAATTCAACATTAATTTTATTTCGAATAATAAATTATCATACGCAAGGCATTTCCATAAATTCACTAAAACTGTGAAATTGGCGATGTAACAACCAATTTTTAAATTTTCTCTTAAAGGTTTGGCGGGAGGCGGCATTTATTATTTCTAATGGTATACGATTGTATATAGGTCCCTAGATGTAGACCTATCGGTCTGATTTGGCTAGCTTGTGTGGCGGTACGACTAATCGGTCTTTGTGGGCGTTGTTGGGCAAGCTGTACGTCTCATTTATACCCCTACCAGGCCCCCGTCACTCAGCTGAGAGCCGTACTCGTCAGTCGGTTGTCAACTCGTGCAGAAAGCGGAGCGATTATCGAGCGAGCGAGTGCGCAAGTTGAAACATGTTCGTCGCGCGGTCTGACAACCCTGCCGGTTGATCAGTTGCGACAGCACTAGACCAGACAGCGCAAAATAATCTCTCACGCGCATTGATTCGGTTCATTCTTGCGTAAAAGCGCGATTGTTATCGGTGTATGCATAGGTATGTTGTAGTAAAACTGGAGGCACTAAGCGCGGTTGCGAACTAGACTGTTCTTTATTACCGCGTAGCGAGAGGTGCTATTTATTTAAAGCGTCATTGCGAGTACTTCATCTGTACTTGTACTATTATTATCATCTGTGCCCCTACGCTGAAACGATACGAGGTTGCTGTTGCACGAACACTCCCACCTGGTAGATATACTCGCAGGGTAAAGGGAGTATGGATGTGAAAAGGTTAAAGGTATATCTAATGAAGGAGAGTCTTCGATTTTCCATTATTGACGCTTGACGTTGAGGTGAAAAACTTAACCACTGCGAATAATTTTCGAAAAACCTATTTTTTTTTAGGTACAAGCTTTTAATATTGCATTGTCATGCGATAAACATATGCATGCAAAATTTCAGCTCAATCGTAAACCGGGAAGTGGGTCAAATTTAACTTGCAAGATTTCACCCGAAAAAACATACATACATTGCAAGTTAAATGAAAGCTAATAACTTGTTGGTATCTTAAAAGGTAGCACTAGAGCCATCTAGTTGGTTAGACCCGAATTTGTATTATTAGGATCTACGAATATGTAATACAGAGCCTCATGAAGGCTACATTAGTAATTCATTAATTTGTACACCCATAGATGATATAAATAAATGGAACACCACCGTGGTAAACTCCTATTTTTACAAGCTTTTATACCTAACTTACAATGTATGTATGTTTTTATGTAAGTGGAATTTTGCAAAACAATTTTGAAGCAGATATCTTCGACCGATTGAGCTGAAATTTTTTATACACGTTCAGTTTGGATGACAATGCATAGTTAACTGTGTGATTTCATTCTAAATTCAACATGGCGGCACACCCAAAATGGCGGAGTAGTTATTTTTAATTCGCTCCTACAATATGGGTATCAAATTAAAGGGTTTGCTGAGAACAATACGAAATATTTAAAATTCTTTTCAAATAAAAGCTTGGACCTAAAAGTTTTAGGTTTTTCGAAAATTATATTATCAAATAACACATCAATATAGACTCGCAAACGCCTTTCTATTTTTCCTCCATTTTAGTAGTTTGGGTCTTCCTATACACTTGCTCAGATGTCGTTGACTAGCTACAAACTAACATTAATTGATTGACTGAAAACAATTTATTGCAGAACATATTAAGAGAAAAATCATCATCATATCGTCCACTGATGGACAAAGGCAAATGGATTTCCACGACGACCGGTCCTGCGCTGCCCGCATCCATCGGCTTCCCGCGATCTTCACCAGGTCGTCGGTCCACCGCGTGGGAGGCCTGCCTACGCTCCCTTTTTTCGGTGCGCGGTCGCCACTCGAGAACTCTACTTCAGTTTAGGGATTCTGTGATTCGGTTACTTTAGTTCTCCTGCGGATCTCCTCGTTTCTGATTCGATCACGCAGAGAAATTCCGAGCATAGCACGCTCCATTGCCCTTTGGGTGACCTTGAGCCTTAAGAGAAAAATACAAGTATATAATTGATGATTGAGGAAGAAAGACCTCAAACATGCGCCGGGAACCGGGAACCTTTAAACTTCCTACATGTTAAACTTGTTACAACTATATCTATGTAGTTTCGACAGAGTACGTGTATTTAAATGTATAGTGAAAACCAAACACGCTCCAACCGAGCCAGCATTAGGCATGTATTATGCAAAAACCGCTTACGTCATTCCTGTGAGTGCCCTCTGCACTCCGTTAAAGCAGTATATGTATGTACTGTGGGGTGAGTGACCGAAGCGCCTTCAGTCATCTCTTCACCGTCACAGCCAAATGACGCTAACTATTGGACAAAACTACCCCAATGACGAAAATAAAAGAACGAATAGTATTATAAACTCATTTGGTCGGTGGTAGGGCATTTTCTAAGCCAGCCTGGCTAGCTAACGCCATATTTTTTTTATTCAGAATTGGTAAGCCCTTGGCATCATCTCACCTGATAGTAAGTGACGATGATGCCAAAGATGGAAGCGTGCTTACCAAGATTCCCCAACGCAATGGAGAACTGGCTATCTTATCTTCAAGCCGGAACACATCAATGATATTAACACTGATGTATGGCGGCAGGACTTAAATAAGATGGTGGTAGCTAGCCAGGCGGGCTAATAAAATGCCCTAACACCAAACAAACCGAGACTTATAAAGTTGACCCCGCCGGGAATCGAACGCGCAACCTCCTGGTGTGAAGCGGATAGACTAACCATTACGTCACGGAGGCGATTAAAAATCTTATCTTAGTCATGCCGCCAAACATCAATAGTAACAGCAATCGGCTTCACATTGCGTTGGGAAATATTGGCAATGCTTTCATCTTTGGCATCATCGACACTCAGCATCAGGTGAGATGATTCCACGGGCTTACGAATTGTGGATAAAAAAACGCTATTCTATGAACATTCCGCTACTGAGGACTGTTTTTAGCCACACGGAAACTGCAGCTCTTTGAGCTTTACGTAGCGGATCTGCCACGGTTTTGCGATCTAACTGTATATTATTGGAAATTTAGAGACCAATAAATACCTACCTTGCGCCACGGAGCGTCGGTGGCGCAAGGGCAAGCGCCGCTACCTGCTGTCCGGGAGGTCGTGATTCGATTCCTGCCACGTATCAATGTGTTTTCGAATTTCGATCTCATATTATGTACGTTTATCCGACGCTCTTATGGTAAAGGAAAACATTGTGAGGAAACCTGCACACGGTGAAACTCGAAGGTTGTGTGTGAAGTTGAACAGACCGCACAAGGCCCGCGTGGTCGACTAAGGCCCGATCGCCCTAATTCGGGAAGGGTCTATATATGAGCGTGGGGACGTATATATGAGCTGATGTGATGATGTGATAAATACCTACTTAACTGGTCCAAGAGTTTAAATTAAAATTACACTTGATGTACTGATAATTTCGCTCCCCTCAATGGAACGACCACAGTCTTTGACTGGAACTATTGAAATTAAAAGATAATTATTTACTCAGGTCTTGCTTTCATATATGAAGTTGTATCAAATAAACTCAAATTCGATACATTTTCTACGCTGCTACAAAATAAATTCAAATTCACGCTCTTTTCCAGTTCCACTTTTATTCAACCGAGTTAGGTAATTCGTTTAGCTGAAAAACCCTAAACCAAAGTGTTTCCAGTGTTTAAAAGCATTGTCATGTCCTATTTTGCTAATTCCAGCCTCTACTGTACCTAACTGTACTGAAAATCCCAAGGGCCTTTCGTGTAGCGTTATGTAATCCATTTTTCGGGGTCCGCAAGATATTCCGGAGCCGTAGCTAAATACAAGGTCGGATGTAGGGATGTGGTTAACCCTTGCTGGACTAGACCATAGCTAAAACATGCTATTGAGATTATGCTAAGTCAGTCGGAAGGGGTTAGAACAAGTAATATTTGAAGTTCATTTGTTATATCTAAGTTTGTGTAGATGTGTCGTTAGCCTGGCTGTGAAGATAACCTTCAAGCGAATTAGTAGAAATGTTTGGAAATGTTCTACAGGCGTCCGAGATAGCTCGTTGGATTTCCTTTTTGAAGTGTAAACTTTTTTAGGCGCTTTGGGAATTTTATGAGATGGGAAAAGTCATTGAACTCGACACCGTTACCGACACCGACAGCGACACCTAACCTGGAACACTCGCATGGTCAAAACTTTGTCAACCTAGTCGTTCGCCAGGAACACTCATTTCTGTCGGCACTCCCGGAGTGGTTAGGTTGTTTTTTTTTATTTTTGATTTATTAAGAAAACCAACAGCTACTTAATTACACAGCGTTAAAAAGGAAAGGTAACAGATCATGAGCAATTTACAGGTTTCCCTAAATTACTTTTACATATTGTGCAGATATAGCGTAGAGTGCATAGTCTGGTTCAACGTTATAGAATAATCATTACCTTAAAAAATAAAATATTTACAATTAAAGAACAGAAGACAAAAAAAAACGGCAAACCAGGTCTGTGTGTGTGTGTGTGTGTGTATGTGTGTGTGTGTGTGAGTGAGTGATTTAAGTTAAGAAGATAAGTTCGTAATGAGTTCAGAGAGAATTCTGTTTTTGAATGATGTTCTACTGTGACTAAATATGTGCTCGCGTGAACATCGTTTCCACAAGAGGCTCGCGAGCGTAATAGGCAGGAGTTTCTCCAGATATCTCGTGAACTATATGTGGCTATTCTGATCAGCAATCTATATCACTTTCCACCCCCTCAACTATTTCTGTGCAAAAAGCCACGTCTATTCGTTGCTCCGTTGCGACGCCGACGTGCGCGATTCTGGAAATGAGTATTCCCTAGATTCCATGCAATTGCACAAAGACTTGAGATATAGTCAATTTAGTGGTAGTTGAGAGTATTTCAATAGATTAATAAAATAGCATGCGATTCATCTGCGAAACTAGAGTAATTACAATCGGGGAAACTATACTCCTGGAGCAACTATCCTGGTTTTACCCTATATGGGTTGTAAACTACTAGCTTAAGCTTCTTCTCATTCAATACCGCCACAAATACTCGTAAATGCGTTTCTTTGAACGTAAACACGTTGTATGTTTCCGTCGTAACCCGTAGCTTCTCATACACATCTTCCGGGAAATTATAAATCCACATGACATTATACGAGTACAATTACTCAACAGAACTGTTTTCCTGGAAACTCTTCCCTTTTTGCGTATTTCGCCTGAATTCGGGTAGGTGGTTCCGACTCTTTGAAATTGAGGACTAAATAAGTTCTTGTAAGAAATTCTCTTGTAAGTCTTGAGTGGAACTTAAAATTGGTGTTTACAAAGGCAAGAGTGAATAAGGTTTCGTTTAAGGGGTGGGTGCCCGCGACATCGCTGAAGTTGATTTTGGTTTTAACAGCGATAAATTAGATGGAATAGATTTATTCATCATCATTATCATCATTGATATGATAATGATCATCATTAATATTATGATAATGGTCTGCGACCCACAACATTTATGCTGAGCCTGAACCAGTTTCACTAACTTGGCACCACTGACACTGTTTCATATTTTTTATATAAACTAGTAATATTTGTCATTAAGTTTCATTTATTTGTTTGTGTATTGTAAAAATGTATTGTGCCTTTTTAGTGAAATAAAGTTTTATCTATCTATCTATCTATGAATAAATCTAATAATCTTTTGGCTGATGCTTAAGGACGTTCACTGCTGGACAAAGGCTGCCCGCATCCCGAGACCTTTACCAGCCCGTCGGTCCATCGAGTGAAACACCTGCCTACGCTATGTCTTCTTGTGCGCGGTCTCCATTAGATAATACTGCCCCAACAGCCATCTGTCTACGAGCTATGTGCCCCGCCCACTGTCACTTATCATATCAGCTCATATACATTATCATCATCATATACCGACGGGCTCGAGCCTACCCTAAATTAGGGCGATAGGGCCTTAGTCGACCACGCGGGCCCAGTGCAGGTTGGTCGACTTCACACACAACCTGCGAGTTTCTCCGCAGGCGTGTGCAGGTTTCCTCACGATGTTTTCCTTCACCGTAAGAGCGTCGAATAAACGTACAATATGAAATCTAAATTCGAAAACACATTGGTACGTGGCAGGATCGAACCACGACCTCCCGGACAGGAGGCGGCAGCCCTAGCCGTTACGCTATCTTGATAAGCCCGCTTCCATTTTCGGCATCATCGTCACTTACTATCAGGTGAGATGATGCCAAGGGCTTACCAATTGTAAAAAAAACAGTACTGAGAAGGAAAAAAACATCGTAAGGAACCCTGCACATCTAATTCCGGATGAGCATGAATGTCGCGTTGCACAGGTCTTCGTTAGGATTTCTTCAAGCTCATTTACTATTGACGAAGTTTCACGAGGAAACAAGGCAGTAACAACAAACACTTACAGTCCTGTTTCCAAGGTCATGGACCCGGCAGTTGAGTTGCGCCGTCTTGCCAACCAGGGCTGTCACGTTCCTGGAGTAGGCCACGTCGAAGTGCGGCCCGCGCTGCGTCAAGCCCAGGTCTACGTCAGTGTAGTCCAGCTCTTGAACGCCATCGTGGCCAAGGGCGTTGGCGTTTGTGTTATCTGTGCAACCTGTAAAAAAAATTGAAGGTTAGTGGTTTTTTTAAGTATGCAAGGTTCGACTAGGTAACTTTGCTCGTTCTATTCGTGTCTCTAAGTCCATGGGGTGGGCCGATACTCCTCTAGAATTGATTCAAATATAGAGCCCGATATGAAAAATATATCAGGTGTGAAATCAGTTAGTGAAGATCGGTAACGCGTTACGAAAAGTAATACTAACTGTCATTACATTTTTTCAGTCATGAAGGCTAAGGAAATATGGCCATTCCACCTAATGCGAAGTGATAGGCCGCGCTCCACGTAGGGCGAAGTCCGTGTAGGAGCTCCGCGTAGGTCGAAAGCCCAGAGCGTGCCCTCTCAGCCAAAAAAAAATGTATCATGATAAAACTGAGGAAACATGGTCATGCCGCCTAATGTGAAGCCGTATTACGAGCTCCGCGTAGGGCGAAGTCCGTGTAGGGGCTCCGCGTAGGTCGAAAGCCCAGAGCGTGCCCTCCAAGGCCAAAAAAAATATTTGTTTCATTAGATAACTAACGAAACATGGTCATGCCGCCTAATGTGAAGCCGTATTCCGATTTCCGCGTAGGGCGAAGTCCGTGTAGGAGCTCCGCGTAGGTCGAAAGCCCAGAGCGTACCCTCCGAGGCCGGAAAAAAATTGTTTCATGAGAATATTAAGGAAACATGATCATGCCGCCTAATGTGTAGCCGTATTCCGAGCTCCGCGTAGGGCGAAGTCCGTAAAGGAGCTCCGCGTAGGTCAAAGCCCAGAGCGTGCCCTTGGAAGCCAAAAAAAAAATATTTCATGATTGAACTGCTGCCGCGCGTCGCGTTTTTGTTAGCAATTGTGCATTTTTCATTTTGCTCATAAAGGAACATAACAAAATAAATATAGTTTTCAAATAAAAGAAAAAGAATTCGTGTTGTGTTACCTTCCGTACCTTTCGTCATAATATTGCTGTAGTCAATACGACGAAAGAAAAGGAAGGCCCTGCTCTAAAGTTGCGAATTAAGCCGCTACGTAAATACAAAACAATACTACGAGTGCGTTCGGGAAGCTTCGCAATATCTTCACGTCCGTAGTGTCTTTGACCAGTGTGTGTTGCAAGTGATGACTTACGGAACTGAGACATGGTCGCTTACTATGGGCCCCAAAAGAAGGCTCAAGGTCCCCAAAGGGCAATGGAGCGTGCTATGCTCAGAGTTTCCCTACGCTATCGAATCAGAAATGAGGAGATCCGCAGGAGAACCAAAGTAACCGACGTGGCTTACAAAATCTCTAAACTGAAGTGGCAGTGGGCAAGGCACATAGCTCAAAGAACAGATGGCCGTTGGGGCAGTCAAGTTCTCGAGTGGCGACCGCGTACCGGAAAACGTAGCTAAGGCAGGCCTCCTACGCGGTGGACCGACGACCTGGTGAAGATCGCGGGAAACCGCTGGATGCAGGTAGCGCAGGACCGGTCATCGTAGAAATCCTACCCGGCTTTTTCGGCTGATATGATGACTTCGAGTGCCTAAAGACATTCATTCCGGCCAACGCTCAAGCGGAGAAAGTGACGTTTGAAAAAAGTATACGAAAACTGTTTAACTATACCATAATACTGTGGAGGGACTGATACATCAATATTTATCGTTTATTTCAGTGATTACATAGATATTTTTTTCCAAAATAAAGGTTTTTAGTATCAGATTTCAAACAAACGTCAAAAAAAATTAAGTTTTTTGCAAAATATGCGAAAAACAAAAAAAAAATGGGTTCTTGCTTAAATTGATATAGATAGAAAGAAAATTTTATTAGCTAACTAGATTAGTAATTAGTTTTTATAGGTTTAACTAAAAAGCGTCGGTGGCTCAACCGGTAACGTCTCGGTCCATCTAACCAGAGGTACCGGGTTCAAATCTGGACGGACAATGTACCAATGAGTTTTTCAAAAACTTACGTACATACTTACCGATTGCTTTAACGGTGAAGGAAAACATCGTGAGGAAACCTGCACACGCCTGCGAAGAAACTCGAAGGTTGTGTGTGAAGTCGACCAACCCGCACTGGGCCCGCGTGGTCGACTAAGGCCTAATCGCCCTGATTCAGGGTAGGCTCGAGCCCCTCGGTGGGGACGTATATGAGCTGTAATGATGATAGGTTTAACCCGGCGAGGATGTGATGAAAAAAGTTACGTGCAGGTTGTGGAGGTTATATTTGACCCTGTATTTTATTGCAATTTTAATGGCTAAATTCATATTTTTCAACAAAGAATTGAAGTTGACTCTATTGGTCGGCTAATATTGTATGGATTTTGAAAAAAAAAGCACACGTGATAGTACAAAATGTTTTTATTACATTAGTTTTAGCAAAGTTTAAAAATACTGAACTGTATATGAAGGCACTACTAGAGGCTGGATTGTACTGCTTTTGTTAGGGTGATATTTACTCTTTTTGACTTTGCGTATGTGTGGCTCTGTTCGCAGGCGGCGGCCGACTGAGAAGCGGTGTTGAACGTGTGGGTGGGTCTCTTAGCAACAGCTACTGAGACGTCCAACATCCTATGACCGCGAAAAAAAAAATTACACTGGATTAAAAATTTACAGGGTCAAAATTAACCCCTCCGCATCCTCGCCGGGTTAATACAAAAATACTGAGAAAACCTTGGATATCGGCAAAGCGCCAAACGGACTCCCGTGCGGCGGAATTACTCTCCCCGCGTGAGCCCCGACGGCGCATTTGATATTCCCGCTTGAAGGGACTAAACTCTCCTGGCATTAAAGATGTTTTTACGTTCATGGCGAATTGGGAAACCGCCGGGAATCGAACTCGTGACCTCCTGATGTGAAGCTAATGGACTTAACCACTACGCCACCGAGGCGGTTAAACGCGGAAGGAGTTAATGGTAACCGCTGATAGCGCCGTTACAAAGCAAAATGTTTATTCTCCTCTCTCTCGCACGATTTGCAACTTGCCATTCGTGCTGAGAAAACGCAGCGGGCGTCGCGTATATGGAGATAATGAATTAAATCTAAATTATTTTTTTTAAACAAAAAATGCTAGGAGCATCTCTAAATCTTGTTCACCTACAAACGTATTTGACATTTTAGGTTTTATGTTTATATTGCAGCCAACTGAATAAATTAGCTATTAAATTAACTGCCTTGCCGGTTCATTGAATGACTAGGCCGAAAGTTGATAGAACAAGTGTCACTGAATATTCAACTAGTTGGCTGATTGTAAGCTAGCCCGTTAAACATGGCGGACATAAAATCCCAAACAACGAAAAGGGAGTTGGCAAACATTAGTTTTTTATAAAAACTGTAAATGAGCGAGCGAAGAAAGCGATATTAGGTTCGGTCAGGTTTGTTTGATTATACAGTCGAAGAGCCTCGCGAAGCCCCATGGGTAGCAGAATGCTTCGCAGAAGAAGAAATCATCGGTTTTTTATTCGAAGTATATTTGGAATATCCCATTCAACGACTTGGCTAAATGAGGTTCAGCAAAGTCGTTGAAAGTTATATTCAACGACTTGGCCAGTTGTCCTTCAGTCATTCAATTGGATGTCGCAATTCAATCAACGGGCTAGCCGTTCAATCAAATGGCAGATTTAACCAGATGGCTGCGACATGTATACGAATTGTTAGGTGAGTACAGAATTGAGATTAGTTTTATTTTAGAGGCGACTTTGGGATTTATTTATATCCAAAAAATTATGAGCAATCGTTTTTTCGCTAAATTTCAGTCCTTAACTAGAAATTATGAGAAATCGTGTTTTCGCTAAGGTTCAGTCCTCAACAAGAAATTATGAGCAATCGTGTTTTCGCTTAGGTTAACTCCTCAACAAGAAATCATGAGCAATCATGTTTTCTCTAAGGTTCAGTCCTCAACAAGAAATCATGAGCAATCATGTTTTCTGTAAGGTTCAATCCTCAACAAAAAATTATGAGCAATTGTGTTTTCGCTAAGGTTCAGTCCTCAACAAGAAATTATGAGCCATCATGTTTTCTCGCTGAGGTTCATTCCTCAACAAGAAATTATGAGCAATCGTGTTTTCGCTAAGGTTCAATCCTCAACAAGAAATTATGAGCAATCGTGTTTTCGCTAAGGTTCATTCCTCAACAAGAAATTATGAGCAATCGTGTTTTTGCTAAGGTTCAATCCTCAACAAGAAATTATGAGCAATCGTGTTTTCGCTAAGGTTCAATCCTCAACAAGAAATTATGAGCAATCGTGTTTTCGCTAAGGTTCAATCTTCAATAGCCAGTTTCTCATTGCGTTTGGGAATCTTGGTAAGCCCGCTTCCATCTTTGGCAACATCGTCACTTACCACCATGTGAGATGTTGTCAAGGGTTTACCAATTGTGAATAAAAAAATAAATAAATTATGAGCAATCGTGTTTTCGCTAAGGTTCAATCCTGAACAAGAAATTATGAGCAATCGTGTTTTCACTTATGGTTAACTCCTCAACAAGAAATTATGAGCAATAGTGTTTTCGTTAAGGTTCAGTCCTCGACAAGAAATTAAGAGCAATCGTTATTTTGCTAAGGTTAAATTCAACTTGCAAGATTCCAGACAAACAAACATACATAAATTCCTGAGGACACTCCCGGAAGTCGTCGGCAACCTGCGCGGGCTACTGTACTTCCTGGAGGAGCTAACCACGAAAAATGGGCGCATCGGGCGCCTGGTTGCGGAAACCAGCCCGTCCTTACCATTTCCTTACAATTACATACATACATTGCAATTTAAATAAAAGCTTGTAATAACATATTATAGCTTGTCTCCCGCTACAAGATTTCGCGCTGTTCTCAATATCAGCGCCGGTCGCCCCCATTCAGTTAGACAGCCATTGTTAACGTTTGAGTTATGTCTTAAGCTGGTGTTGCCAGTGTTTAGAGATCTTCCGGTCTAAGGGGAAGATAAACCATTTAATTACAGTGTCATTTTAAATGGTGCCTTTTACAGTTAGTAACGATAGTAGATAACTACCAGACAGGCTGTAACAAAATTTGTGTAGGTTCCGTTAACTGGGGATTCTACTCGTCATACTGAACAACTTTTTCCAAGAAACCCATAATCAAATCTCAAAACAAAAATTGGACCCTCCATACAGTAAAATGCACAAAATTGGTCGATCAGCTGAACGATTTGTCATCATCATCATCATCATTACAGCTCATATACGTCCCCACCGAGGGGCTCGAGCCTACCCTGAATCAGGGCGATTAGGCCTTAGTCGACCACGCGGGCCCAGTGCGGGTTGGTCGACTTCACACACAACCTTCGAGTTTCTTCGCAGGCGTGTGCAGGTTTCCTCACGATGTTTTCCTTCACCGTTAAAGCAATCGGTAAGTATGTACGTAAGTTTTTTTGAAAAACTCATTGGTACATTGGCCATCCAGATTTGAACCCGGTACCTCTGGTTAGATGGACCGAGTCGTTACCGGTTGAGCCACCGACGCTTCGAACGATTTGTATAAAGAGTAAATTTTTGTTTACGTATTCAGCAAAGTCGTAGAACAAAAGTTGTTCAGTAGGATGAGTAGAAGCCCCAGTTAACGGGAACTACACCAATTTTGTTACATTCTCTGTCTCTATTTTTTATACAGAAAAAAATAGAGATAGGTAGATATAGTAGGAGCGACGGTGGCGTAAAGGGTCGGGACGCTACCTCCTGTCCGGGAGGTCGTGGTTCGAATCCTGACACATATCAATGTTTTTTCAAATTTCGATTTTGTAATTTAACATATTAAAATAGGTCAAATGACAATATTCAGTTTAAATTATTGAAAGACTGTGTAAAGCTATCACTATGAAACAAAATATACTTGAGGTAATAAAAAAAATATTTAATTGAATACAATTTTAAAAATATTACCACTTTTAATTTAAAAAATTATATACTGTGGACCCTGTTTTTGGCATTCATTGCAAAATATCTCGAAAACAAATTGTTGAATGAAACCAACACACAAAAATCGGTGACTTTAAGACCTTTCATTTTAATTGAACACATTTTTTTAAACTTATTTAAAAGTATAGAAAAGTAATAAAAACACATAGTAATCGAGAATTGGGCGTTCGGTTTCAACGTAACCGCCGCGTTAAAGCCCGCATTGATTTGAACTTAAAATGAAAAGACTTACGTTCGATATTATTTTAACACGTATCAACCTGCTCGGATTGAGGCATATTAAAGCCTTTATTTACGAATCATCAGCAGCTCATCTCACGTCCCCACCGAGGGGCTCGAGGCTAACCTGAATTAGTGTGATCGGGCCTTGGTCGACTTCATACACAGCAGGTACCCTCACGATGTTTTCCTTCACCGTAAGAGCATCAGTTAAACGTACATATGAAACCGAAATTCGAAATCACATTGCATTGGTACGTGGCAGGATTCGAACCACGACCTCCCGGACAGGAAGTAGCGGCCTTTGCCATTACGCCACCGAAGCTCTTTTTAGGGTTCCGTACCCAAAGGGTAAAAAAGAGAACCTACTACTAAGCCTCCGCTGTCTGTCCGTCATCTGTCACCAGGCTGTATTTCATGAACCCTGATAGCTAGACAGCTGAAATTTTCACAGATGATGTATTTCTGTTGCCGCTATAACAACAAATACAAAAAAATAAAAAGAAGTGAAAGTCGCTGTACAAAACACGTTTTTTTTAAAGTGAAGACACTAGCGCCATCTAGTATGATGGTTTTTGAAAAATTAAACTATCGCCATCTTGTATGATGGTACGGAACCCTATGTGTGCCGTTCTGTCTCGCACTTAGCCGGTTTTTTTTAGAAAATTGACAAAACCTAATAATAATGATGCAAAATTGTACTAAGTTGTTGCGATGGAAGTCAGTTTTTTTAAGTATTTAGCGTTTCTGATTATTAAAGTATAAATCTTTTAATCTCCAAATTTTTTTTAAATTTATACAGGCGTCGGTGGACCAACGACCTGGTGAGAGTCGCGGAAAGCCACTGAATGAGGACAGCGCAGGACCGGTAGTTGTAGGAATCCTTGGGGTAGGCCTTTGTCCAGCAGTAGACGTCTTTCGGCTGATATAATGTCATGCCTTAAATAAAACTGAACAATGACGATTTTTTAGTTGTTTATGAAGGGCGTCGGTGGCGCAACGGCAAGGGCCGCTGCCTCCTGTCCGGGAAGTCGTGTTCGAGTCCTGCCACGTACCAATGTGTTTTCGAATTTCGATCTCATGTGTACGTTATCAGACGCTCTTACAGTGAAAGAGAACATCACGAGGAAACTTGTACACGCCTTCGAAGAAACTCGAAGGTTGTGTGTGAATTTGTATGTGGGTTGCACTGGACTCGCGTTGTCGACTAAGACCCGATCGCCCTAATTCAGGGTAGGCTCGAGCCTCTCGGTGGGGACGTATATATGAGCTGATGTGATGTGATGAAGAAGCTACAGTTATAAATTTTCCAAACATTTTTATCACTCTGTCTATTCCGAAAATTACGAACGCCCTAACATCGAGACCGCCAACATTTAAACCACAATGTTCCACTACCGAAACCATTTTTATTTTATGTAGCATTGACACGAAACACATTTCCCATGCTGAAATGGAAATAATGTTGCCATTTTGTTTTACGACGATTCCATTTCTAGATCGCTTCGTATATAATACGTTACGTTACGTTACTCCGTACTGAGTTTAGAGTTCATTTACTCTGAAATGGAAATATGGTTAGTAAATTTTATACCTTGTGAACATGAACAAAGCGTCAAGAGCGTCGGTTGCGCAATGGCAAGGGCCGCTACCTCCTGTCCGGGAGGTCGTGGTTCAAATCCTGCCACGTGCCAATGTATTTTCGAATTTCGTATTCATAAGTACGTTTATCCGACGCTCTTACGGTGAAGGAAAACATCGTGAGGAAACCTGCACACGCCTGCGCAGAAACTCGAACGTTGTGTCTGTAGTCGACCAACCTGCACTGGGCCCGCGTGGTCGAATAAGGCCCGTTCGTCCTAATTCAGGGTAGGCTCGAGCCCCTCGGTGGGGACGTAATATGAGCTAATGATGATGATGATGATGATGAACATGAACAAAGACACACACCTAGCAAGTGGGTAGCGACTTACCCGGATGCAGGGGCGCAGTTTTTGGTAGGAGAGACACGCTTTGGGACGGGAGAGGATGACCGACCAGCCACAGCCAGTCGACCACAATCAGCAGGCCATGCATCCTGACGCCAATATAGGAAACTAGCTTTTACCCGCGACTTCGCCCGCGTGGACAACGTTTTTATGACTGTCTATGAGGGTGAGTGGTGTGCGAGGTGCAATACATTATTAGTACTAATAATGTACTAATATTAGTACCAATTTCATATGTACGTTTTCATATGTCGGGCTCTTACGGTGAAGGAAAAACATCGTGAGGAAACCTACACACGCCTGCGAAGAAACTTGAAGGTTGTGTGTGAAGTCGACCAACCCGCACTGGGCCCGCGTGGTCGACTAAGGTCCGATCGCCCTAATTCAGGGGACGTATATGTGCTGATAAGATGACACATCCACACCATCTATAAAGCATACATTTTAAATTTCAAGTCTTTTACTTCAAAAACATAGGAGTTTCATACAAACTTCCAACCCCCGTTTTCCCCCCTTAGGGGCAGCTTTCTGTAAAACCCGTTCTTAGCGGATGTTTGCACCCTATAAGGAACATACCTGCCAAATATCAAGTTAGTAGGTGTTATAATTTCTGAGATTTCGTGATTAATCAGTGAGTGGTATTTCGCTTTTATATATAACTATATGTCCCGGCGAACTTCGTTCCACCTTATACTACACTACTATCCTACACTACCCTACACTAACCTACACTACCCTACCCTACCCTACCCTAACTACACTTCACTTACACTACACTACACTACCCTACCCTACCCTAAAACCAATTATTTTTTGACTGATAATATTTTTTATTGATAAAATATCATATTTTAATACTTATTATTCTATTTCGGACAAAGACAAATGCAAAAACACAAATATGATAAAACTCTGTTGGAAAGCTGATAAAATGGGAAAGTTTTTCCCGTATTTTGCACTTCATCTGTAGTATAACTTTTTTTTGGAAAATCACGAAATATTTAAACAAAATATGCGTTTTTCATACAAAATCTGAAAATTGAAAAGCGAATATCTCGAAAACTGTGAGACTTAGGCTACAAGTGTATTAGGCCAAATCTATTCCAAATGACCGCCTCTGGCTCCCCTTTCAGTTTTCAGCACTACTTCCCAAACACCCTGTATATATGCATATTTATTGTCATAGCGGCAACAGAAATACATCATCTGTGAAAATTTCAACTGTCTAGCTATCACCTTTCATGAAATATAGCCTGGTGACAGACGGACGGACGGACAGCGGAGTCTTAGTAATAGGGTCCCGTTTTTGCCCTTTAGGTACGGAACCCTAAAAACCATACAAAAAAAACATACAGCCGAATTGAGAACCTCTACCTTTTTGGAAGTGAGATAAAAAGTAATTCGATGACATTTAATTTTTTTTTTTATATTCACAATTGGTAAACCCTTGACAACATCTCACCTGGTGGTAAGTGACGATGTTGCCGAAGATGGAAGCGGGCTTACCAAGATTCTTAATAACTAAATTTATAACATTAAGTAATAGTTAATTAAATTTAGTACTGGGGTATTTTTTTTTCATAGTATTTAGGCCTGTGACGTCATCTCTTTTAAACATTTGAAAACTCATACAAAAATAAGCAGTGATTCAAAAATAAAATATTCAAAATTAACTTACTAAAATGCTCCACATTTTCATTCAAAAAATGCCATAGTTAAAAGGTATAATTTTTTTTTTAACAATACCGCCGCATTACTCCACTCCGCTCCGCATAGGTGGAAACGCAGCGTAACATATTGTAAGAATGCTAATAACACAGATTTCAAAATATTGAGAAATCGTTCTGTGTGTCGTGTGCAGAATGGCAATGCTCCCAAATTTGATTGACAAGATTTATTGTGGCAGGAAGGAAGCGACGGGTTAGCCGGTTCGCACGCTATTGTTGCGTTCTTGGTTTTCGGTTATTCTGCTATATGTCGATAATGGCTGGCAATAAAGAGCGTTTTCGATCGATTACCATTTCTTGCCTGTTGACTTTTGCCCATTTCGATTTGATCGAACAGTGGGGTAGTCGATAGACGCACGAAGCGTTTGGCTTTATCGTTTGTGATACGAACGGCCAAAGAGTTGAAGCTATGATAGCGTCTGTGTTTCCTCGATTCATCTAATTGAGGAATCTTCAAAACGAGAGTGAATAGGCACTATTTAAATAGTACCTATTCATCGATTACCATTTCTGGCCTGTTGACTTTTGCTCATTTCGATTTGAACGAACAGTGGGGTAGTCGATAGACGCACGAAGCGTTTGGCTTTATCGTTTATCATACGAACGGCCAAAGAGTGGACAATATGATAGCGTCTATGTTTTCCCGATTCATTTAATTGAGGAAACTTCAAAACGAGAGTGAATAGGCACTATTTGAGCTTGCGTTTTACATCGCGACTGCATCGGCACTTACCATCAGGTGAGGTGTATCTGCACTCATTAGTAAAGAATTTAACCTATTTTAACCGCCTCCGTGGCGTAATGGTTAGTCCATTCGCTTCACACCAGGAGGTCGCGGGTTCAATTCCCGGCGGGGTCAACTTGTAAGTCTCGGTTTGGTTGGTAGTAGGGCATTTTCTAAGCCCACCTGACTAGCTACTACCATCTTATCTAAGTCTTGCCGCCAAACATCAGTGTTAACAACATTGATGTGTTTCGGCTTGAACGTGAGTTATCCAGATCCCCATTGCATTGGGTAATTTAGTTAAGCTTGCTTCCATCTTCGGCATCATCGTCACTTACCATCAAGTGAGGTGATGCCAAGGGCTTACCAATTGAGAATTAAAAAAAAATTGGAGTACAACGTGTCGTTAGACTCGTCTTGAATCCGTGAGTGAAATGGGATACATTTAAACCCGATTGCGCAAAAAAGAGAATTAATGTTTTTATGCAGTAGTGTGTATAATTTTTAATTTTATGGCTAAGTGGGGACAAGTTTTAAGCTATCTAGATATAACAATGTATCTACAGCGATGGTCCGCCAGTGTGAAATGAGCTGTCAAAGCATTTATAATAAATTAAGAACCCGACATTATAGTAAAACTTGCTCCGGAAAAATATATGAATTCAAGATAGGCCCTTTTTCCAGAATAATTGGAACGGTTGAAGCCTATTATTAAATTTAACTGCTACGCCTACGCACAAAAATAAATAGGAACACCAGTTTTCAATTTCATTATTTTAGAAAATTGATTCCAGGAAAACGGGACAATTCACTATTCCTCAAATTTCCAGAATTCAAAACTTAGCAATCATATCGGAATAGGTACCTATAGATACCTTTCGAAGAAGAAATTTACGACTGACAAACCTAGTTTTATTGCCAATAAATGGCAATATAAATAAATTCTGTTCGATACGAATCTCTACACTTTTTCTTTCATGAATCTCTAATCTTTTTCTGTTATGAATCTTTAAACTTTTTCTTTTATGAATCTCTACACTTTTTCTGTTATAAATCTCTACACATTTTCTATTATGAATCTCTTCACTTTTTCTGTTATAAATCTCTACACTATTTCTGTTATGAATCTCTACACTATTTCTGTAATGAATCTCTACACATTTTCTGTTATGAATCTACACTTTTTCTGTTATGAATCTGTAAACTTTTCTCTTATGAATCTCTACACTTTTTCTTTAATGATTCTCTACATTTTTTCTGTCATGAATCTCTACACTTTTTCTGTTATGAATCTCTACACTTTTTCAGTTATGAATCTCTACATTTTTTCAGTTATGAATCTCTACACTATTCTCTTATGACTCTCTACACTTTTTCTGCTATGAACCTCTACACATTTTCTGTTATAAATCTCTAAATTTTATGTGTGTATTTTGCTATAATACTTTAGCAATCATGAAAAATTGTGTTTCCTGAAATATTTTACTCTCCAAAATGCGAGATTACAGGCTTACAGCCCGACATTCAGTACTAATCAAGTCCTTCCATTACGCCAAGGCTCTGGATCTTCCCTTAAATTTTACGACATTGCTTTATTACAAGATTTGCTTCGTGTGTAAGTCCGCTTCAAATCTTGCGATCGATTTTAGAATGACTTCCAGGGGCGGACCCAAATAGAGCTGAAATTTGGTATGAAGCCGTATTCCCAGTGACAACAGATCCTTTTAGTATTATGAAGTACATCTGATGATGAGCTACGAAGATGGAATCAAGGTCCCAGGATCGTCTATTGTTTTCAGTTAAATCATAGGAAATACTGTAACTATCAGGATAGCCATTTTCAATTTGGAATCAAGCATGTGCTTTGTTACATTTTCATTTGGGACACTCAACTTAAAAACTCTTTTCAAATAAAAAAAACATATTACATTTTTTTTTGAACAAATGTAAAAAAAATACAAATAAAAATTTTTTGGTCTTTCGAAATGAGCTTATTACGGATAAGTGGAGGTTGGAACTTTGATTATACATCTTAATTATTTATTTTTTTCGTACCAATTATACATTAAAAATTTAAGAAACTCCAAAGTTATATGTATTATTTTCATATTATTATTATTATAATTATCATCTTACAATAAGATATTTATTTAGACCATTCCAAAGACGTTAAACACAATATCTCTGCAGTAAGTTGGTGAGAATTTGGGTATCCTGCAGATTCCAGGTGATGCTGAAGCATCAAGTCAACGTTACGTTCTTGCACTGTAATTGAATTAACAGGACACCAAATTTCAAAGTCAGTTCATCCATTTGGGCGCTACGACACCACAGAAACAGAAACTCATAACAACTCCTTCTATTGTGTCATGGGTTAAAAATATCAGAAGTAAGTAACTGCTTGTTTAAATAAAACAAGTAATAACTAATTAATTCATACTTAGTTACCAGAAATTTAATCACTTAAAAGCCTGAATAAGCTTTCGGACTAATTCCACAATTTTTCAAATAAAACCTTCTTCCAAAAGATTCCCAGGGGCGACTTTAAAGCAATATTTCAGGGCGTAATTGACCAGGCCATTCTAGGCGGGTGAAAATTTATGCTTTCCTTTGTAAGAAATTCTCTTTTGATATATTCCGGCTAGGAAATCTATTTAAATGTTTCCTCGTAAGATCTTGAAAGGTTCAATTTATCCGAAGTCGGGAATCGATCCAAATTCAATTTGGAACACAGATCAAAATTATGTTCAGGCAAGTAATATAGCTGTACGGAGTCTGGAAATTCAGCGTCTACGAACTGTAACTTTATATCAATTATGGCAGTTAAGGCGCTAAGATCCCTCGTTCCGAGCAGGTTCATACGTGTTTCAATAATAACGACCGTAACGCGGACTTCAACGCGGCTGTTACCTTGAAACCGAACGCCCAATTTTCGATTTTTACATGTTTTTATTAATTTTTATCACTTTCAAATAAGTTTTAAAAAAATGTGTTCAATTAAAATGAAAGATCTTAAAATCGCCGATTTTTGTGTGTTGGTTTCATTCAATATTGACTATTTGTTTTCGAAAGATTTTGCAATTAATGCCAAAATACAGGGTTTACAGTATATTTTTCTACATCAAAAGTGGTAATATTTTTAAAATTGGATTCAATTAAATCGATTTTTTATTACTTTAAGTATTTTATATATTTTTTCCATGATGATAGCTGTACACAGTCTTTCAATAATTTGAATTGAATATTATCATTTGACCCATCTTAAGGCCTTAAATATCGTAACTGTATAACTTACGTAGATTTTATGAGCGGTTCTAATTATGGACTAAATTCATTATACCTTTACCATATGCCACCTTGTTTAGCTTTAATAAAAAAAAATCAAAATCAAAACATTTCTTTTCGGAAAACATAATCCATAGAGTGTTAGTACAAGAAAATATTATAAAAACATTAGGGTTAGTAAGGTTACACAAATTACAAATTAAAATTACAATAATTAAATTTGATTGATTTTTTTTATTTTTTTGAAAAAGACTCCCCAACGCAATGGGTAACGGGCTATCCTTTTTTCATGCCGAAACAAATCAATGCTGCAATGGGCGGTAAAATTTGACACTTATTTTGAACCTTTAATTGAACTTGAAGCTCTTGACATCATCTCAACTGATGGTAAGTAGCGATAATGCCGAAGATGCACACAGACTTACCTAGATTCCCCAACGCAATGGGGAACTGGCTATTTTATCTTCATGCTGGAATTACAATTGATGTACGAAATGGTGGAAGCTAGTCAAGCGTGCTTAGAAAATGCCCTAACGCCAACCAAACCGATTCTATTAAAAGATCCCGACGGGAATTGAATCTGCAACCTCTTAGTGTAAAGCAAGTGGACTTGCCGCGGAGACCGTAGTGTCACTAATCATCCGCAGTTTCGTCTGCGTTGATTTTAGATTATATCTTCAGTGGATCAATTAATTATTGGGCCAAAAGTAACACTTATCCTATATGTAACTAGAGCAAACTATATTTCATAGAGTTGATAGTTTCTGAACAAACTACAGTACCAACCTTTTCTTCAAATTCATCGTTGAAATTTCGATTAAGTTTTTTGATGTGTAACATCTTTGCTCTCGCTTTCCTGTAATTTGTGGGAGTGATTTCGTGAAATGGGATGGAAATGTGTAACATGGGACGGAAATGTGTAACAGGAAGTCGCGAAAGCGCGGATTTCTACTTAACGAGAGTCCGACTCGCACTTGGTCGGTTTTTTTCGTTACTGTCAGATCCGCCACCCAGGTACAATATCTTCATCAAATCTAACTAACCTAAAGTATTTTGTCACATGTTACACATCATATGCGAGTACTGTAGGTCTCGCTCGAATTTTTTTTTTTATAATTATTAAAAATTTGAGTGCGTTTGACTATATCTTACCTGATGGTAAGTGACGATGTAGTCGAGGATGGTACACGCAAACTCAGATAATGTATTTGAACTTAGTGAGTAATTATTTTTTAACTAATGCCGCTGATATTTAGGTAGGGGATAGCCCCTGCAAGGCTGCAATCCGCCGTATCATATACAATTCATATTAATTTGAAACAATTGGGTGTAAACATTTAAGTCTAGAGGAAAAACTATATTGAAATATAACTAAAAAATAACTAATAAGTTGCCTGGAATTCAAACCGGTTTCCTTTTTAAGTCGATAAAAATTTGCAAAATCATTAAGAAGAAATCTGAAAATATGCACTGCGCACCCTAGAAAAGTCATAGAAATGTTTACCACGCGGGTGAAGCCGCGGAAATAATTGGGTTTCGGTGGAATGTGGAGAATTATCTTGGAATGTGGAGAATTATCTAATTGAAACCTACCTACCTACTTACCTAAGAATTAGTTTCTTATACGTTTTCCCCAATCAAAGACAAGCACCCATTCCTTCCCTAACAAGCGGGTTTAACCTTCGCAAGATTATCGTAAAGACCCGTTCGTTTCGTTGAGGTAATTGGGCCCTCACTCTCTTGACAATAACTTTTTATATCACTAATTTGAGAAGACCTGTGTGTGTTAAAGACTAGCAACGGAGAATTTGGACAAACAATCTATACCTACTTACTGAATCTGTTCGTAAAAATGAATTTATTATTTATAACATTGTTACCCGACTATCCAAAAACCGGTAAAGTGCGAGTCAGAACCGCGCACAAAGGGTTCCGTACCATCATACTAGATGGCGCTAGTTTCTTCACGTTTCAAAGAAAACACGTTTTTTGTATGGGGACTTTAAATTTTTCTAATTTTTAATACTTGTTGATATAGCCACAAAAGAAATACATTATCTGTGATAATTTCAACTGTCTAGCTATCACTGTTCATGAAATACAGCCTGACAGACATACGGATGGACAGCGGATTCTTAGTAATAGGGTCCCGTTTTTACCCTTTGGGTACGGAACCCTAAAAATGAGGGTTATGTTTTTCGGGTGCATGTGGGTATGTATGTTTCTTTGGCTGAGTCCACAGCCTCAACGGCTCAATGGATTTTGGAGTGCGAGATGTCGTTTAATTCGTCTTGATACCGAAAGTGACTAGAATATATTTTTATCCGACTTAACAAAAAAGAGAGGCTATGTATTTACGCAGTCAGTTTTTTAATTTATAATTAAATTGGTAAAGTTATCTGGTTTTTGAGCCTTTGTGGTCGACTAAAGCCTGATCGCCCTAATTCAGGGTAGGCTCGAGCCCCTAGGTGGGGACCAATATGAGCTGATATGAAGTTATCTGGATAGTTTTCTGGCTGAGAACAGCAGATATTGGAGATTACTCCAGCGACAAGAGCATTTTCTTTTAAGAGGAGTGTTTTCCTAATGCGCTCCATATATACAAATTTTGGTTTTTAATTTAAATTTTTAATTGAGGTATTGTTTTTTTTAAAAGCGTTTTATAAATGAATATTTGTTTGTCAGATTTTCTTTAAACATGCAGTTTCAAAGTGACACAGGCGCAAATATTCTGAGGTATACAAATTTATAAAATTTAATTTAAATTGTACAAGTCATCATTTCTAATCATTATTCCCATTTTTATCGAGGATGACCCTCTTATCTTCGTGCGTCATATTTTTCTAGTATCTGCCATTACAGGAGTTAGATTCATCGTCTTCATATCCTTCTATATAAGCGTCAACCTTAGTACCAATTGCTATGGAATGAGAAAATAAATTCATATAAGATCCAAAAACTCATTAGATCCGTCGTGGATCTACACAAAGGATCTACACAATGAATCTACACAATGGATCTATACAATAGATCTACTAAGAACGAAATCTCTGGACAGTGCTGGACCAAGTCATCGAGAGCGTCCACGTCGTCGCGGTTAACCCCCTGGAATGCCTAAAATAGTCTTTGTCATATGTTTTTCGTACCTACACCCATGACCAAGCCAACGCTAGTATTTTTTCCTTAATTTATCTTTGAAGTCTATAACTTTGAAATAGTCCCGGATGTACAGATTTCTCACTATTTCTAAAAGCGTGACGCCTCCCGCCCATTTGAGCAAACGAGTATTATATCATCATCATATCAGCTCATATACACGTTCCCACTGAGGGGCTCGAGCCTACCCTGAATTAGGGCGATCGGGCCTTAGTCGAACACGCGGGCCCAGTGCAGTTTGGTCGACTTCACACACAACCTTCGAGTTGCTTCGTAGACATGTGCAGGTTTATATTTGCTTCGTAGCAAGGAAATTTTGATAGCGCGTTGTAGAAGTTTGTGCTCTCGTTGCTTGCGTTAAGGTTCAGTTTAGTTTCACATGGTCTACCTACAATGACAGTGTCACATCTGTAAACATGTACCAAATCCATATAGCTTGACGGAAGGTGCATCTTGAGCTGTGGGATGCGTAGTTGTTAGTGGCGGGTTTTTGCAGATTCCACCACAGTATGCCCAGCACGTTCCATATAATCGTAGTTTGGTTCTTATTTGAATATTAGCTTTTTCACGCGGCTTCTCCCGCGTGGACATCGTTTTTATGACTGTCTTTGAGGGTAAGTGGTGCGCCAGCCACAAGCGTCTCGCGAGCGTTTTCTCCAGACCACCCGGTAACTAAATTTTAATAAGTAAATTATGTCATATCCCACCCCCTCAAATATCTCTTTACAAAAAATTACAACAATTCATTGTTCCGGTGCGATGTTAAAGACATTAACCAAAAAAAGCGTTTTTTTTTTAAATTCCCTCAGTAACTACATCGGACTATGCTATTTTCACGGGATCAAAAGTAGCCTATGCCCTTCTCCGTGACACAGGCTACCTGTTTGCCATATTTCATCGAGATTGGTCAAGGTGTTGAAACGTGAAAAGGTAACAAAGAAACAAACACATTTTCACATTTGTAATATTAGTAAGGGTGATTGAAATTTTGTAAACATTTTCTAAAATCTGATCTGTGTTGGTAATTTTTCGAATTTTCGTAAAAATATATAATAATTCAGAGAGCGTCGGTGGCGTAACGGCTAGGGCCACCGCCTCCTTTCCGGGAGGTCGTGGTTCAAATCCTGCCACGTGCCAATGTGATTTCAAATTTAGATTTCATATGTACGTTTATCCCGACGCTCTTACGGTGAAGGAAAACATCGTGAGGAAACCTGCACACGCCTGCGGAGAAACTCGCAGGTTGTGTGTGAAGTCGACCAACTGCACTGGGCCCGCGTGATCGACTAAGGCCCGATCGCCCTAATTCAGGGTAGGCTCGAGCCCCTCAGTGGGAACGTGTATATGAGCTGATGTGATGAAAGCGGGGTCAAATTTGTATGACTCGGTTTAGTTGGTGATAGGGCATTTTCATAGTCCATCTGGCTAGCTACCACCAACTTATCTAAGTCTTGCCGCCAAACATCAGTGTTAACAGCATTGATGTGTCCCTACTTTAAGATAAGATAGCCAGATCCCCAAGGCGTTGGGGAATCTTAGTAAGCCCGCTTTCATCTTCGGCATCATCGTCACGTACCATCAGGTGAGATGATACTACCTACTGAACTACCCAAGAATCGTACGATAAGCCATTGAAATTAAGAAACACAGAAATTTTAATCGTGATAATACAAGCTTTCCTCGTCAAGGAATCGGGTGATTGATAAGTGTAGACAAGTAAACTGCGAACAAACACCCGTGCGGCCTGTGGACTGTGTCAGTGTATTGTGTCGTGACCCTAACTTATTAAGTGAAATGTGTGGTGACCCTAACCCTTCACAAAATGAAGTGAGGGTAGATGAAGGTGTTCCTGCGATGCGCCGGCGGCGATGACACCGCGGCTTCAGTCTACTCGCGACCACGGCTATCGAAGCATAGTCGAAACATTGAGGTAAAAACAACATCAATTATATAAAATCACGTCAAGCCCCGTTTTCAATTTGTCAGTGTACATAATCATGAAAGTTTAAAGTGTTATATAGGTGAGATGATGCCTAGGGCTTACCAATTGTGAATAAAAAAACTATGTGCTCCGCCCACTGTCACTTAAGTCTATGAGCTATTTCGGTAACATTCGTTCTCCTACGGATTTCCTCATTTCTGATTCGATCGCGTACGGAAACTCCAAGCATAGCTCGCTCCATTGGTCTATTGGTAAAACTTCACCCTACTTATGAAGCCCATAGTAAGCGATTATGTCTCACTTCCGTATATCAACACTGGCAACATACACTGGTCAAAGATCTAAGTATTGAGACACTGCAGTATGCGGGACGTGAAGATATTGCAATATTTCAATTTTTATCAACATATCAGCTCATTGTCCCCACCGACGAGCTCAAGCCTACCCTGAATTATAGCAATCAGGCTTTAGTTAACTATCTGGGCCCAGTGCGGACTTCGCATACAACCTTCGAGTTTCACTGAAATCAAATCCGTTTCTTCGAAGTTGTGTGCAACCTGCAACGATGTTTTCTTTAACCGTAAGAGCATCATATAAACGCACATATGAAATTAAAATTCAAAAAAATATAAATACGTAGCAGGATTCGAACCACAACCTCCCGGACAGAAGGTAGCGGCCTTAGCCGTTACGTCACCAACGCTCATTAAATTTTTAAAGGTAAGTAAGCAGTTATTTTCGAAACAAGGCACGTGACACGTGAACGCAGGACCGGTCGTTGTGGAAATCCTTTAGGGTGGGGGGGAGGGGACGTCTTTCGACTGATGTGATGAAGCGACACGGTAAGACTAACCTGTTCTGGTGACGAGCAGCGCTCCCAACGCACCCAGAAGCAGAGCGGTTGTCATAGTTGCTGTGCTGTTGTTAGCAACCCATAGTGTCCCCACTGTTGGGACAAGGGTCTGTTTACTATTGCACGAAGGTTAGGCCATACTTCACACTCGGGGCCAATTCCAGGTCGATGCGCTTGCGTCACATGCTACACCCCGTGAACGCATATCTGTGGACAATATAACACTCAGTTAATCTAAGTAAAAATGTAAATATTCATTTGTTAAAAACATTAAATACTAGCTTTTGCCAGCGGCTTCGCTCGCGTGAACATAGTTTCTATGGCCGTGAAATAAGTAGCCTATATGTAAATCTTGGTTAGATCTGTCTACCTACCAAATTTCATTCAGATACGTTCAATAGTTTTTGCGTGAAAGAGTATATAAAACATCCATACATACAAACTTTTGCGTTTATACTTAATATAAGTACACAGAATCCCTAAACTGAAGTGGCAGTGGGCAGGGCACATAGCTCGTAGAACAGATGGCCGTTCGGGTAGTAAAGTTCTCGAGTGTAGCGTAGGCAGGCTTCCTACGCGGTGGACCGACGACCTGGGGAAGATCGCGGGAAGCCGATACATGCGGGAAGCGCAGGACCGGTCGTCGTGGAAATCCTTGGGGGAGGCCTTTGTCCAGCATTGAACATTTTTCGCCTGATATCATGAATATTCTTAGGATTCCCTGAGGCATTGCCCACACCACGTCCAGCAGTGGACGTCTTTCGGCTGATATGATGATGATGATGATGATATGCTATCATGCCTTTTAAAAATGGATAAATAAAAAATAAAAATTTGAGTGCGTTTGACTATATCTCACCTGATGGTAAGTGATGATGAAGTCGAGGATGGTACACGCAAATTCAGATAATGCTTATTTACTCTCGCCTAGAAGATCCCTAAATTGTAGGAGTTGGGAAACACAGACGCAGGCAAGGAGTTCCACTCCATCGCGATAAAATGACACCTAGGAAGTACGAATGTGTATTATTTCATTAACGATATCCGGGATTCGATTCAATCATTCATCTACCCTCCACAAACGAAGTCGGTTCAGCTGGATTTAATCTTCAATCTCATGAGTGGCAATTAAACCAATTTGCCGTTTCCCCGTTTGAGTCGAGTGATATGTTCGAGTGGGGCTGAGCCTTTGAGACACTAATAAGATTGAGAATATTGATGGAGATCGTTCTGTGATCATTTCAAATGCTCCTTGTTTGTTAAGTAAGACTTTTTTGAAGTGAAAACTCTTTAGTTGCGTTGGGAATTTTTGATATGTGCTAAAACCATTGAACTCGTGACACTTTTTTTTAGCTATTGCATAGCTTTTATCGCGGGCTTTGAGCGCGGCGACCGAATCAAGAAATTCCGCAACGAAAGAACCCAACACCCCACACTCCGCCACCGCATTCTAAGAAACTTACAGTGCCATCTTTTAGCGATATGCGGTACTAAAAGGACTTAGACAATTTTACTGGTGTAACTTTCATAGTGTTAAAAGTTGATAAAAAATGCTATGCAATAGCTTTGCCGCGGCAGTCTTCGAGTGCCACGCGTCTTCTTTTTATTTATTTGGGTGCGTTTGACTGCAACTCACCTGATGGTAAGTGATGATGCAGTTGAGGATGGTACACGCAAACTCAAATAATGCCTATTCACTCTTGCCTTGAAGATCCCCAAATTATAGGAATCGGGAAACACTGACGCAGGCAAGGAGTTTCACTCCTGCGCTGTACGCATAATAAATGAAGAAGCGTAACGCTTCCTGCGAAAAGGTGGAACATCAACAACAAAGGCCTTCCACCGTCAGTCAACGAGACGAAGGGAATGAGATCGTGAAGTTCTTGCGCGCAATCTCCGAAATGAATTCGATAGAATACCGATAGATAGGCAACTTTTCTCAAGGCAACCTCCAAAGCCTTGAGAAAAGTTGCCTATCTATTTAAAAAGTTGTCATTGACTAGCCCGTCGTCACCAATGGGTCTCCGTGCGCGTCGGTCGATGATGTCCAAGGTATCCAGCTGATAGCGGGCTGATCTATTCCATAAGTGTGAACAGTACTCCATAAATGAGCGGACCTGTGCTTGATATAATGTAAGCATTTGTCTAGGTGTGAAGTACCGCCTCACCTTAGAGAAAACATTTCGTTTTTGACAGTTGATAAAAAATTAAAGATTCCAAAAAATTGAGAACCTCACCCTTTTTTAAAGCGGGTAAAAATGAACTCTTAATGACGAGTAGTAAAATACAGTATTATCGGAATGTTTAAAAAACAAGAAACATGCTTTAAAACCTTTTATACAAACCATCATTGGGTTTGTATAAGAGGAGAAACCCAGTTTATTAGCTACTACGCACGACAGGTTATAAAACCAACTAAAATCACAACAACCATGTACATTTTTGCTACGTTTTTTCTCAATTTTCTAAACAAACACTTAACCGAATTCGATATAATTTGTATAGGACCACACTAGGATTAAAAAAAATAATTAAAATCGATTCACAGTCAGCGAAGACTTCGCGTAACATACATACAAAAAAGACACATTATATAATCTTATTGAGAACCTCCACTTTTTTGTATAGTCAGTCGAAAATTGTTGTAACGATTTAAATGAAATATCAAGAATAACCAGGTATAAATAAAGCCTACTATACTCGGAGTTTAATTTTTTTAGGAAAAAATATATGAATAGGGTTCCAATTATTTTTAAATGTGATATACCTTTATTCTTTGCTATTAAGTAAGCGTTCACCAGGTCATTGGTCCACCGAGTGGGAGGTCTGCCTGCGCTACTTTTTCCGGTGCGTGGTCGCCACTCGAGAACTTTACTGCCCCAACGGCCATCTGTTCTACAAGCAATGTGCCCCGCCCACTGCCACTTAAGTTTAGTAATTCTGAGAGCTATGTCGGTTACTTTGGTTCTCCTACGGGTCTCCTCGTTTCTGATTCGATTACGAGGTGAAGGTCGCGGGAAGCCGCTGGATGCTGGCAGCGCAGAACCGGTCGTCATGAGAATCCTTGGGGGAGGCCTATGTCCAGCAATGGCCTTCCGATGGCTGATATGATGAAGTAAGCGTTATGTTTGTTGTTGATTTGTGTACCTATGCCCTACTACACAAAATGATGAAAGCTTCGCGAGAAAGTATGCACAGCGTGGCTGTATAATTTATTCTAATTAATTAATCATCACATCAGCTCATATACGTCCCCACCGAAGGGCTCGCCTAAATTAGCGCGATCAGGCCATAGTTGACCAGGGCCCAGTGCGGGTTGGTCGACTTTCCTCACGATGTTTTCCTTCACTGTTAAAGCAATCGGTAAGTATTAATACAATTATTTTATTTATTTATACAATTGTATAGGTTTGACGGCAATGAAAAAAAACTGGCCAAGTGAAACTCGGGGTCACACAAACAGTATTTTCCACCAAAACTTTACAGAAAAAGACCTCTTAGTATTTACATACTTTGTAAAGAAAAAAATATTTCCTGTGACATATCAAATGAAAGGGCTTGTTGTAAGTCCATGGACTTTGAAAACTTCATTTTTCCTGTGGTTAAACTGATGGACTTTAGATTTTCTCATAGATTTTCCTGCAATCTATGCATTCAACCTTTTGTACTGTGATTTTTTTAATAATTCAGGCCCATCAGTATTGGAGATAAGGGTGGAGAATAGTAATTTTTCACCTATATTTTAAATAACTTCAAAAAAATATCTTAAAATTAAAGTTGTGGCCTATAGTTAAGCTTAAGCTCAAGTTCGGCCATGTATGGAGTACTGCTCTCACTTATGGGACGAATCGGCTCGTTACCAGATAGATGCCTTAGATTCTATCAACCGACGCGCTAGTAGACTCATTGGCGACGAGGAACTTGTATCAAGCAGGCTCCAAAGTCTCGAGCTCACCGCAAACCGCCTGTCTATCGGTATTCTACAGGATTCATTTTGGAGAGTGTTTCCCCCTCTCCATTTTATCATCGGACGACCAGGCGCGGAGGGCGATTCCACCCCTTTGTCGTTAATGTTCCGCCTTTATGCACGAAGCGTTTTGCTTCTTCGTTCATTATGCGAACGGCCAAGCAGTGGAATTCCCTGCCGGCGTCTGTATTCCCTGATTCGTATAATTGAGGAATCTTCAAGACCGGAGTGAATAGGCACTATTTAAACTTGCGTGTTACATCCTCTTATACCTTACCATCAGGTGAGGTGCGGCCAAATCCGCTGATATTAAAAAAAAAACAATACAATAAGGATGACGACAGCTGCATCAAAATAAATTATGAACTCTTGATCACTGAATTGCCCTCCTACTTAAACTTCGGAAAACCTTACTCATTTTGTTTTAATAAATTAATACATAATAAATTTTTATTTCGTTACCAAAAACACAGTTAAACAAAAGCTTTACCAGGCTTGAAACATGACATACAAAGAGAGTACATAGTTTTCCATCAAGTCTTTGATTTTAAATTCACCAAAAACACAAAATAAGTACATATATGACGCTGCTAAAATATGACGTCACGCCTAGGTATTTCAAACACATACATTGTGTAATAGTTCATTGTGTAATTTACTCTTATTTTGTAATTTAAAGGAAAGCTAAGCTAAGTCTACTTTACTCTACTAAAAAATGTACCTACCTAATGTATTTTCCACAAAAACATTCTGTATTCTTAGAATCGACCGAGAAGGACTTACATTAAATCTTCGCAAAATACTTTTTTATAGATACTTACAAAGTTCTTTGACATCAAACAAAAAGTATGTAACGACTAAACTAATCAAGTAAAGTTAAGAAGGTACTACAAAGATTCTACGTTCCTTTGTGATTGAATTTTAATTTTTTTAAGGTTCCGTACCCAGAGATAAAAACGGAACTATTTGGTATGTCTGTCCGTCCGTCCGTCCGTCTGTCAAAGCCAATTTGCTCAGAAACTACTAGACCGATGTTGAAATTTGGTACACATAATATGTAATTCGTTGACGTAGACGGACATGTAACGTAAAAAATAATGTTAAAACTCTTTTGGGGGGTTAATTAGGAAAAAAAGGTTTTGCAAATACTTTTTAACCCCCGATGAAAAAAAGGGATGTCATAAGTTTAATGTGTGTATCTATGTATTTGTGTATCTGTGTGTCTCTTTGTGGCATCGTAGTTCTTAAACGAATGGACCGACTTTAATTCGTTTTTTTTTTTTTGAAATCTGTCGTGATCAAGGTGGTATTGTAAATAAAGCTATAGTTTATAAAAATCTGTTCAGTCGCTTGAGGATTAGCAGCTCTTATCTAGGTGATGGGGAGATGTGGAAAACTTATAGAGGTCTGATCGATTCGAAATTTGGTGCCCTGTTACTGTAATAATATTGCAAAACCATGGTAACCTTGACCTGATGCTGCAGCATCTCCTGGAATCTGCAGGATACCCAACTTCTCACCAACTTACAACAGAGGCATCGTAATTGGGCTCATTGGAATAGTCACACTGAGTAGGTGTTAGATAGAACATGGTAACCTTGACCTGATGCTGCAGCATCTCCTCGAATCTGCAGGATACTCAACTCCTCGCCAACTTACAGCAGAGGTATCGTGTTTCGGCTCATTGGAATGGTCTCAATGAATGGGTGTTAGATAGAACATGGTAACCTAGGTCTAATGCTGCAGAATCTCTTGGAGTTTGCAGGATATCTAACTCCTCGCCAACTTATAGCAGAGGTATCATGTTTGGGCTCATTGGAATAGTCTCTATGAATAGGTTTTAGATATAACATGGTAACCTTGACATGATGCTGCAGCATTTCCTGGTATCTGCAGGATACCCAACTCCTTACCAACTAACAGCAAAGCTATCTTGTGTGGGATACGTAAAGTTTAAAAAGCATGAAATAAAACTTGAATCAAAAATTTTGAAAATCCCCGACAAAAACCGGCTAAAAAGTAGGACATAATATGTCTTGGCTCTTGTTTAATATAAGCAGTTTTATTTTGATCTAAGAGTCGTCGCGCAGGGGGTCCGCTAAGTTAATAAAATAAAGACAGAATACAACTGATATACTTTACTACAACTAATAATTTCACAACTTAGCGGTCCCCCTACGCGACGACTCTTAGATCAAAATATAACTACTACTTATATTAAAACATATAATTTTAAACTTTTTGGCGTTTTTTTTGTCGGGGGTTTATAAAAATAAATTTTATACTGTTACGCAGCTATATCAAAAAGAAGAGTTTTCTAATTGGTCTACCGACCGTAAAAACGGTAATACCTAAAACCGTAAAACTTGGTGTGATTATAGTACTAATTCTAAAGTAAAACAGCAAATAATAAAAACCGGCCAAGTGTGAGTCGTACTCGCGCTAAGGAGGCCAAACTGAATGAAAAAAAAAACACTTCTGTCACGCGCGATAACTTTTGTTTTTATGAATATGTATCGTTGTTTTAGTTGTGTATAGAGATACAGAACCCTCGTATCACGTGTCCGATTCGTACTTGAGCGGATTTTCAATAATTTAAGTATCACGAATTAAAAAACAACGAACGAAAAAGGTCGCGGGTTCGATTCCCGGCGGGGTCAATTGTAAGACTCGATTTGGTTGGTGGTAGGGCATTTTCTAAGCCCGCCTGGCTAGCTACCACCATCTTATCTAAGTCTTGCCGCCAAATATCAATGTTGATATCATTGGTGTGTTTGAAGATATGATAGCTAGTTCCCCATTGCGTTGGGGAATCTTGGTGAGCCCGCTTCCATCTTAGGCAACATCGTCACTTACCACCAAGTGAGATGTTGTCAAGGATATACCAATTGTGAATTTAAAAAAAAACCTACATATAATAGGTACTACAAACAGAATCCAAATAAGTTTTGTTAACAAATAAAAGATACGTTTATCTATTATCCACTTCTTACACTAATGGGCAATTAATACTAATGACTAATACCGATCTACTCCAGTTTCCTACTCATCTGGACAACTAAAATAAACTTAACTGTATCGATTACCACTCAGACTAATATAGAATGAAAAGGTCAGAATTTCTTTGGATGTTTTTCGTTATTTAGCTTATCTTTTCACTGGAGATAGGCAGTAATCTGATATTCCGGGTGGCTAGATCCCAAACCTTAGGCCGGTTGTCCATTAGATTTAACTGGCTATGCTATAAGATGAGATGCTACACATACGATAATCCCTGTCTTATACTAATCCTTAGATCGTGGTAAGCCCGCTTCCATCTTCGGCATTATACTTACCATCAGGTGAGATGATACCAAGGGTTTACCAATTGTGAATAAAAAAAAAGATCAAAAGAGTTAATGGAACTGAGTTATTGTTAAAAAAAAACGGGTGGGGCTGTGTCGGGGCACACGGCCGTTGGTTTTAACGTGAATACGTCTCGTAACGGGTAATATGTAGTTTCTATATAAAATATTATTATTATTAATATTATTATCTGCGTAATTTCAACCGTCCCAGCTGCAGATGTACTGGCACCGTCGTTGATCCGCTCGGCCGCATTCATTACTTTACGTTGCCGGCACTGCTTGACTCGATCATATGGTGTTTTATTGGTACCATTCGATTGCTGTTGAGATGCCCTTTCCAACCGTATACGATCTCTGTATTTCGATTTGACTTTTCGACGCGTATAGGCCGACATTATATATTTTTTGATATTATTTTTTTATTTAAACACCTTATTATAATCACAGTTTAAATTTTACACTAATATTTTATATATAATCGATAGATTTTGACGAGAGCTGACGATTGAAACTTGAATGAACGTCGTAGCTTCACCGAGTCGAAAGTTATACTAAATGGAAATCTCGATACGCAGCAAAATGACCTTCAAAATGGCGGGGCTGCCCCCTCCCCCGCGCGCGATGTGTTACAGTCCTTACTTAGCGTAATAAATTATTTGATTATTTAGCTATCAAGTGGTGTAAACGAAATTTGGATGGAGATGATAGATATGTAGCTACAACACTAAACTGTATCCCCCGATTTTGTTATCATTCGTTTTTTTGGATTGCATCCCTATGGAGGTAATTTTAAAGACGTATTCACGTCAAAAAGTCAGAAATCGCAAAAATCCTGTAGTTAAAAAAGCTTTTTGTGGTATCTGGCTTTTATGATACTTTAATCTCAGGTAGTCACATATAATCTTTTGATTCGCATCAAAAACAGGATCAATAAGCATCATTAAAAAAATATAAGTATAATTTAAATTTTTACTTCTTTAGTGTATACATAATTAAATTTGACCAACTTATGCTATCCAGATTTTATCTTTCAATACAATAAAATTATCCTTACAATAATTTCCTCTCGTCTGTTAGGCTGTAATTACGCCTCACCCCCCTTTCCACCTATATGTGGCAACCGGGAGCCGGAATCCAACAGACAGGCTTAAAACCGGCTTTTTACCGGCAGCCGGAATTGAACATATAGGGTTCTGGGCGCGTATAATAGATTTTATTTGAATCTACAAAATATTGTGTGTTGCCATTTAAAATATTATTGTGCCACTCCCATATATGTAAATATGCATTCTATATCGTGCATAGACAGTTCCGCATATTTTTAGGCGCTAATTTGTTAAAGTCTTCCGGCTCCCGGTAGGCAACAGACGGGGATTTTATTTTTTTCCGGGTGCCGGAAATCAGCAGACAAGTGGATTTTTTAAATTTCTTAATTTTTAATCAAATTAAAAAAAACGGCCAAGTGCATGTAGGGCCACGCGCAATTTAGGGTTCCGTAGTTGCCAATAACGCGTCCAAATCTAATTTTCAAATTTCCAAATATAGGTGGGGACTTGCGACTCCAACAAAATTTAACACTTTGAAGCCTTTTTTTTTCCAAAACAGAACCCTTGTAGGGGAGGTACCCTTAAACAGTTTTTTTCAAAATTTTTTCTCCGCGTTTTATAATATATAAATATTTGTCCTTAAGCTCTTCACTACTATTAGTCGCGGACAGACATACGGACTGTCGGACAGACAGACATGATGAAACTATATATATAATCTGATTATCGGAAGCGGCTCTAAAGATTTGCTTGAAATTAGCATACGAGAATTGTTGGGGGCGAAAAATCGATTTAGATAAGTCTCATCTCTGGAAAAACGCAATTTCCCGAGATTTTCGAATTGGAAATATGGCGCGGAAAGTGTACCTATCAAATGTAGCATATTTTTAAATGTTTTTAACGGCTCTGGGTACTACGCCCCGAGCAAAGCTTGGTCGCTAGGGTAACTATAATTAAGTCTCGGATTGAATGCCTTTTATTACTGCTGGTTCTTTACAAAAAAAACATACTTTATGTATATTAGTTATTTTTATTCCTAGTTGACCTAATTGTGGAAATATTCCCAATTCTTACATCGTAAAATATTTAAATACCCTTGTAAAAAAAGACAATCATTTAACTCGCTTTATTACAAGATTTTAATTTAACTTGCATATTTTAATTAAATTTGTATTTATTGCGAACGATTTTTGGGCGACTTCCAGGGGTCCCATTAAGCAAAAATTTGGTATGAAGCCGTATTCTCAGTGACAATAGATCCTTTTTGGTATTTTTAGGTTTACGTGGGTGGAATTAAAATCCCAGGATTGTCTATTGTTTTCAATAATTAAAAAGCCTGACCTTGAGACTTTTTTCAGACAAAAGCTTGTACCTAAATATTTTAGCATTTTTTAAAAGAACTTATACTCAATCAATAATAATAACCCTTTTTCAGTTCAAAATGGTAAAGTTAAGTTACATCGATCTTTTTAAGGGAATCCCCCTACCAATCTAATGCCGCCATCAGTAAAAAATAACAACTCAGCGAGTAATAACTTTTTTAACTCATGCCGGCGCTAGTTAGCTGGGAAGAAGACCCTTAAATTTAAAAAAATATTATATATTTTCATGAGTTTGTTCAAAGTCCTACATTTTTTTACCGTAATTTGCTAGACTAGGCTGAGAAACAAAGTAAATAGCTCTAAACTAATGAAATTAAAAATTCTCCGAAATTTATCTTTCCTGCTTCATCATCAGACCTTGATCACCATCTAGCTAATCTATTTACTTAGACTATTTCAATGAGTTCAAAAACTTTGTGGTATTCCACTGTATTAAGTTGGTGAGGAGATGGGTATCCTGCAGATTCCAGGTATCCTGCACATCAGTTCAAGGTTGTCGTGTTCTTACATCATTGAAGTAACTAAAATAGGAAGAAAATTAGAATCGATTAGACCCGTGGAAGTTCCTCACATCCCTTCATCAACACGAAAGAGCTGATCAAAGAGCTGAAAAAATGTTATCATAGAATAACATTCTCGATCAAGTCACCTTTCAAGCAAAAAAAAAAATGAAAATCGGTCCCTCCGTTTTGGCGCTACGATGCCACGACCAGACACACAAATACACACGTTAAACTTATGATACTCCTTATTTCGCGTAGGCGTTTAAAAATCTACCAAAAGGGCCGCCTTATTTAAAAAAAATATCTTAGCTAATCAATAATGTTATTAAAATCGTCTACACACTCAGCACAATACCGCTGGTTTAAGCGTTGTATGGCTATCGCTTTTATAGTAGAGTATATTACAGCATCAACTAGTTAACCACCCTTCAATCCACATCAAGGTTGGATGAAAGTTTACTTAATGAGCACACGATAAAGCTAGATGTTCAATATTGACAAGAGTATCTTTTTACTCAGAGTGTTCTCATATATTTGCTTTTGTTAGTTCATCGAATTTGGTGGAATTACACACATGACATGAATAACATTATACAGGGTCTAACGAAATTGGTGTGGGACCCGCCAACTGGGAATTCTTCTCGTCTACTACTGTATATATTACTGAACAACTTTCCCCGATGGACCCAATAGTATTTTTTTTCTATTATTTTTTTTAATTTTAAGCCCTTGGCATCATCTCATCATCTGTACTTAACATTAATAACATGAAATAAATGAATCAAATAATTTTTTGCAATTTCAGTGCCCTTTATAACAGTACTCCTTTGCACAGTTCTAAGTGTCAGTGCTGTTTACAACAGTACTCTCTTGAACAGTTATAAGTTTCAGTGCTATTTACAACAGTACTCCTTTGAACAGTTCTAAGTTTCAGTGCTCTTTACAATAGTACTCCTTTGAACAGTTCTAAGTTTCAGTGCTATTTACAATAGTACTCCTTTGAACAGTTCTAAGTTTCAGTGCTATTTACAACAGTACTCCTTTGAACAGTTCTAAGTTTCAGTGCTATTTACAACAGTACTCCTTTGAACAGTTCTAAGTTTCAGTGCTCTTTACACCAATACTCCTTTGATCAGTTATTTTATTTAATTGAACCCTGCCCCCGCCCTCCATTTTGACGTAAATAGCTCAGCTGGTGGTAAAAGCACATTTTTGAAACCTGCCCCTGTCCTCCAATTGATGTTTTTCGTCGTACGAGCTTAAATGGTGCATTTGACTACATCTCACCTGATGGTCAGTGACGATGTAGTCGAGGATAGTACACGCAAACTCAAATAATGCGTATTCACTCTCGCCTTGAAGATCCCCACATTGTAGACACAGGCAAGGATGTCCACTTCATCGCTGTCCGAATAATAAATGAGGAAGCGTAACGCTTAATGCGTATAGGCTGAATATCAACAACAAAGGGATGGAACCTCCCCTGAACCGAAGATGGAATGGAGCCTGAGGAATGAGGTCATTTAATAAAATCTTATATAAATGTTTTATTTTAATTTATGAGATGGTAAGTTGTTTATTCTTTCACAAATTTATTAAAAGGTAAAATGCCTATAAAAAGTCTGGACACAGCCACTTAACAATAACCAGTGGAGTGGCTCAAACTTTTCAAGAACACTCGAAATCAGAATATCCATTATTGAAATCCACATTTCGTGACGAAAACAATTGTCTGGTGAAAATTAAATTTCCACCATTCAAATGTTATTGTCCAATCAAAAATAAGTCTTTTCATACCACACGATTAATGTCTGGTTCGACGTTTTTAAAACATTATCTTACTAGTGTCTATGTGAGATGTAGACATCGCAAGTTTTTCGAAATGGCCAAAATATTTTTTTTTTACGTTTTCAACCTCCTTGGCCACGCCATTTTGAAAAATTTCCAAAAAGTGAATTGACAATAAAACCATATAGTTATCGAATCTGCTAACAAAATTTTAAGAGAATCGGTTGAGAAACCTGAAGAGGAGAACAGCCAGTCAGACGCTAGACATCCAGACATAAGAAAGCATTATTGCCCAAGCTAAAACCACAACCCGGACACTTAGTGAAAAAAAATACGTTTTATGTATGGAAATTTTCACTTTTTCTAATTTTTAGTACATTGGCAACGGAAATACATCATTTGTGAAAATTTCAATTGTCTAGCTATCACGGTTCTTGAAAAACAGCCTGGTGACAGACGAACAGACGGATGGACAGCGAAGTCGGAAACTAACCTTTGGGTACGGAACCCTAAAAACCGCCAAGTATAAGACGTACTGAACTAAGGAGTTCAAACTTAATAAAAAAAAAAGTTTTTCTGTAGATCGCGTTGATTTCTTTTGTATCAAATAATTAAAAAGGTATCATTGTTGTACTTGTGTGAATATGTGTAAAGATACGGAACTTTTGGTCGGCCAGTTTGATTCGCTCTTGGACTTTTTTTATCGACTCGCATCGATTTTCTAATCGTACGACTACACCACGGATTAGATAATAGTAATACTGTACTGTATTTTATCGTTCCGACAAAATCGGAGGGTTTAAAAAACTTTAAAGGTATTATTTGCTAAAATAATTAATTCTTTTCTGCACGCAAACCAGGCATTGTGTTCGGGAAATTAGTTTTCAATTGCTTTGAAAAGACGGGGTAGATCCAGGAAGCCAGTTTGATGACGTAAGACTAGATTGCTTTTGGATGGATCTAGGCCACAGATCTAGGCAGACAAAAACCAACAGAAACGGACTTCGACTGCCTTCATGCCGTTCTTGGATTTACAAAGTACCCTGGTAGAATCCAGCGTGGTCCAACATATATGTAAGAATTGGTCAAAACTACAAAAAAAATAGTTTAATTAAAAGTTACAGATTAAACTAATCAGTCATAGTGTCTACTTACTGCTCTACGAACAGTATAAATTATTTTTGCAAGAACATCTTACTTGAAATAAGCTTTTGCTGTTTGTTAGACAAATATTAAAAGTTCTCTTTATTAAGAAAATTTTATCTTTCAGAGACAAATATCCTTGCGCAACGATGATTATTATAATTACTTATAGTTATTTGGTGAAAAATTTCATTATTTGATATTTAAGTCTTTTTTTACTTAGAAAGGCTGCTGTGAGACCTTATTTCTTGCCAAATTTGATACATCTAAGTCAAACGGAAAGCACCCTGTAGGTTTTGATTAACCAGCGCAAATCAAAATAACTATGTGACATAAATAGCCTTAATACTTCGTCCAAGACTTAATATATATATATTTTTTTAATATCATCGTATCTTCTTATAACTTTGACTTAGAAGCGTGTTTTTTTACCGCCACGCGTTCCAGAGATATGTGGTCTTGACTGACAGGCACACAGACAAACGACGTAACAAAGTATAAGGATTCCTTTTTTAAGGTACAAAATCCAAAAAGCGAAAAAAACATCACAAAAAAGAAACTACCTTTTTAAGTTTTTTTTTTTTGCTTTCAGAACGGAAAATAAGAACTAAGGCATCTCCGCCATATAGTTAAGTCTTTCGTGTATAGCAAATTATACTTTTATTTTAAATTCTGAATACAAAAAGCAGATAATATCACACTAATTACATTGCTAGTGCTAAGGTGCCCATAACAGTAGCTGCATTTCCGCGCTGAATAGCTATGGACAGCCAGTTTAACCGATTGAGTAATAAAATATACAGAAACACTACATTTGAAAAAAATAATTCGATGGGTGCCTGGAACAAAGCCGCAATAGCCAAAACGGCAGTCTTTCGATTAAGCCATTTTCGTAATCTATGGACCTGAATACACCTTGTGAATTTTTTTTACATTTCTATTATGAAAACTCCCCGATTTAGCCAAATCACTATGGATTATATCTCGTTATTCTTGGCTCAAAGTCACAATTTGTGTACTGGAATATTAGGACTATGGCGAATGATTAAAAGTATTTATCTACACTCATGTCGTAAATCCTTCATTTACTTATCAGAAACGCTAAGCAAATGATATACCTTTCGATGGAGCCGTGACTAAGGATCCATACTAATTTCATTTCGTTATCGCAAAGTTGTAACAAAATGAAGTTTTTTTTTTATTATTTTTACGCAGATGCTTGCTATTTGAGCACACTAGCGTGTTTCGGAACGCAACCTTGGCGGCGCGCATGCGCGGTGCGATATTACTGCAAATTTATTTTCGCGCCATTAACGTTTGTATTTTTCCTTAAGCAGTTTGTTTAATATGTAATTCGTTATTCGTTGTAATAAGTAAGTCGTTATTACAAGTTTTTTTACTAAAAACCCAGTAAAATGTCTGAAACTGATAGTGATATAGACGAAAATTTGACACCCCCGGATATTCTTGAAACAGCAACTAAAATGACAAATAATCTTCTCCCAGAAAAATCAAGGAAGATATACGAAAAAACCTATGAAGAATTCATGGATTGGAGAATGAAGAAAAACACTACATCATATTCTGAAAATGTCTTACTTGCGTATTTTCAAGAGATGTCAGAAAAACTAAAATCTCCAACTTTGTGGACTAAATTCTCAATGCTCAAAAGTACATTGGGAATTCATCACAACATTGACATGACAAAATATTCAAAGCTAATCAAAATGTCAATAATTATTACAATAAACAATGATTACTTTATTTTGTCTTTAATTTAAATTTGTTGTATGAGTGTAGATAAACTATTGTATGCAACTGTACATAATTAGTATTTAACACTCGTGTATACTTTTATGAAACTCGCTGCGCTCGTTTCATAAACCACACTCATGTTAAATACCCCTCATTATGCAACAGTTGCATAAATAGCTATTTTAACCTTATTACCGTACATGCTATTACAACTTTATTCCACGAAATAAAATATATACGCTGATCAACAATAAGCGTTGCTGTAAAAATAATTTAATGTTTTAAAAGTAACAGTTATAGTGTTTCTTTTCATGAAAATATGTTATAAAATAATTGGTATTGATTTTGTATTTAATTTTTGTATATAAAATTTTAAAACTGAGTTGTTGTTTAATAAGAGAATATTTACAGGAATAACAAAGTTATCAATGCGGTTTGATGAAATAATTTAAAAATTTAATGAAATTAGTAATAAAACTTTACTTGTTTCAGACTTTTACTTTTGTATTAACCCAACTAAGTATTGTATATCAACGAGTGTTAAAATCATAATTACTCCATCTTATTTTACTACTATCTTAAACCTAAGTACAGACTACAGCCACACCGCTTTAGGTAATTTACCAAAATAGTGACGCAAATTACCGCACTATATTTCACTTTACTAGTTTGAAATTAAATTCAAAGGTAATATTCATTGCGATGATATACTGTAAACATTACCTGTAACATTGTGTATTACTGTTAATTACTTCAAAAATAAAATAAAGTAGTATTCAATGCTGCATCTTCCAAATTAATGCTAGAACGACTTTGGTTATTGCGGTTTTATTCCAGGAAAAGTTTTGATAATGTCGCACACGCAATGGATATTATTTCTCTCCCGCCTTCACGTGTTGCTGTCATTATCGCACTCATTCCGTAGCCGTAATAGCTAATAGCTATCCTTTTCACGTGGAACGATTATGCAGCACGTGCTCTTGTTGACAAATCATTTTACTAATCAGTGCGTCTTCGGAAGCCGGTAAACAAATAAGTGCTTGCGTGAATAATTGATTAGTGCTATCCATAATGAAGAAACGCGTTTTAAACAATCCCCATGTAAGAAGAAAACTGTCTAACTACTTCGGTGAAGGTAAGTTTTCTCATATTTTTAACTACATACCTACCTAACTGACAGTAATCTATTTAAACAAAATGCCGATCATTTTGTTAATTAGGTATAAGTACATAATTTAGATTTGATCACACTACAAGTTTATTCAACTAGGTAGTAATAGAAATGTTTGTAGGTAGGTAGTTATTACAGGTGCATAGGTAGGTAGGTTCAATGATATTTAACTGAGTAAGTAAGTAGGCATGATTGGTTGAGTTCTCGATATTTTTTGCCTAAAATAAGTAAGTATGTACTTGTCATATTTATTACATAGGTACACAAATAAAGTACTTTAGGGCAGAGTTCAATTACCTACTTACCCAAAACCAGAATTAACAAAACTCGCGCGCTGAGCATTTGCATGAATAGTTGCCTACTAAGTAAGACAGTTTTCGGTGACTTGATTTGGGTTGTGTGTACAATGTTATTAAACTATACTGTAATATCTTCATAAACTGGTGCACTTAGTTACCTATTTGATTAAAAATAGGTAATATAATATAAGTTAGGTTCCTACCTAGGTGTGTTAATGTAAATTATACTACCTATATAGAATACTTACCTCATATTATTCCGGTTTTCTGCTATTTCAGATTCGTATGATGTTAAATCAAACAGCACGGAAAAATAAACATATCACGACGAAATGACATCAAGAAGCGAGTACAATCTTCGAGGTTAGTAGATACTTATTTTAAACTGGCCTTTCACCCAAAGAGGGAGGCCTTTGCCCAGCAGTGAGACATATCAGGTTAGATAAAAAGAAGCCTTACGCCTGCGGCTTCCCCCGCATGGACTACAGATTATGCCCAGCATTGGGATAAAAAGTAACCTATGTGTTATTCTTATGTCTAAACCAAGAAAAAACCAAGAGTATACCCCGTCAACTAGCCTTGGAGGTGATTCAGAATGTTTAGAAGCTCTTGAAGCAAAATTGTCGCGTAGTCCCTCCATAATTTCAAATATTTCAACAATTCTCAATCAAATGGAGTGTTCCCCGTCAGAAACACTCATAGATGGCAATGTAGATATAACATTGAAACCTCCTCCAGAACTTCACAACTACCAGACTCATTATGACCCTGACAAGCCAAAATTCTAGTTCAGATAGTTAACCAGGAGCTTGTGTTGTTACTATAACAATAGAACCAATGATTCATGCGGTTGATACACTTTTGAATTCCTCTGAACCCCAACATGCCGAGAGCGCAAAAGATTTGAAGATTTCAGAATTCGATACAACTTTAAAGCCAGATGATGTAACAACCTCGGATTCAAATCAAACATTGTGTTGCAGTTCAGATGAAAACAATTGTACACTTGAATCGCTACCCATTCAACCTACACAAGTTGCACCGGAAAATCTGCAGATGTTGTCTTTTATGTTGTTTTTAGCTCTGAAAAAAATATATCTTCTCCTATACGACTTATAGAGCAATGCACTGTGGATGTTGTAAAAGTTTTTGCACCCACAAATGATGAACCTGAACGTGAAAAAACTATTGTTACAAACAAGTACGTCGTCTTCTTCTGCTGAAATTCTCATAATTCCATCGCTAAACATCGTGCCGCCCATACCACCAGAAAGAAATGTACATACTATCACTTATTGAGCCGTATGATGTAATTGAATGTGTTGGTGATGAATTTGTTGTTGATAACGATCCTTCGCCTTCTCCTCAAACTGTTATACCTGAAAATAACTTACCTGAGTTAATAAATGAGATAGAAAACAAAAAAACGAGGAAAAGAAAAAGAAACGAAAAGGAGTGGGAAAGCAACAGAAATAAAACACTTAAAGATTCAGGTCTGGCTTACAAAGGGAAACGTTCAAAAAAAGAGTAGACTAAAACTACTCGACTAAAAGCATTGGGTCTGTTTGCAATTGTAAAAAGAAGTGTGGTGAACGTATCACTCCTGAAAAGCGCGAAAATATATTTATGAACTATTATAAATTGGCGAACCATGAGCATCAATGGCAATATATAGCAAGAAACGTAAAAGTTGAAAAAATCAAAAGAACAACAATAGACCGCAAATGCAACCGAACACAGACATTGAAGTACTATTTTCCATATAAAGCAAAAAAAATACAAGTATGCAAGAAGTATTTTCTTAATACTTTGAGTATTTCTGACACTGTAGTTCATACTGCTTTAGAAAAACTACAGAATTAAGAGCCTTTGACTGATCAGCATGGTCGCCATAAAAATAGACCCCATAAAACAAATTCATTATCTGAAGAGAGCGCAATAAAACACATTAAGTTATTCCCTACGGTAGAAGCCTATTATGTGAGAAAAGATTCCCAAAAGTTATATTAAGAAGAGGATCTCAATATTTCAAAAATGTATCGCTTATATAAGGAATGGTTTGCAGCTGATAATTTAAATTGTGAAATGGCGAGTGCACGTCAATACAGGAAAATCTTTAATACAAAATTTAATTACTCGTTCTTCAAATCAAAGAAAGATTTGTGTGCCTTATGTACACGTTATCAACAAGCAGACGAAGAAATTAAGAATAATCTGCAAAGCCGTTATGAAAAGCACATAAGAAGCAAAGAGATGGTGCGCGAATTAAAAGATACGGAAAAAGAAAACATTGAAACGTTTCAGACGATAGCCATATTCGACTTTCAAAAAGTGCTTTATGTCCCTAAGTCAGAAGTAGGAACTTTTTACTACAAGCGCAAGTATCCCGTTTACAATTTCACTGTATTCGATGCAGGGTGTAAGGAAGGCTACTGTTTTATGTGGCATTTGACAATAGCGAAGAGAGGAGCTATTGAAGTCGGAAGTTGTTTACTAAAGTTTTTTAAAAACGAACATGAACGCTCAATAAGTAACATATCATTGTATTCAGACGGTTGTGTAGGGCAAAACAAGAACCGATTTATATTTGCCCTGCATTTGTATGCAAGTATAAAGTATAGGTTAACGATCACCCATAGATTTTTTGAAACTGGACACAGCCAAAATGAGGGCGACTCGATGCATGCGTGCATTGAGCGTGAGCTAATGAAAAATAAAGTTTTTACACGCCAGAACAAGTTTACTCAATTGCGATGAATGCCAAAGTTAGTGGAGAGAAATATAATGTTATAGAGATGGATCAGACTGATTTTTTCAATATAAAACTGCTCCTTGAAAGTCAGAACTGGGTGCATGACTCAAACGGAAATAAAGTAGTGTGGTCCAATATTATGGAAGTAGAAGCAAGCCACACTCATGAGGGGATATTAAAATTTAAATATAATTTTGACGACGAGTACCTGTACTTAAATACACGTGACCTACACACCAGATCCGCTAACCCGTCAAGGGGTGTCCGGGTACGAGGTGGACACTCACGACGAGGTAAAGAATGAATATTTCGTTCCGAGTACGAGGGCGTCATACACTTCGTCCGACTGCTAATCTTACTTCAGAAAATTCAGTCGTTTCCGAGTTGCAAAGAGTTTACATTCAACCACATCCTGTGCCTAAAGCCTTGCACTCAGACTTATTAAGTCTTTGTAAAAGACAAGACATTCCACGTCACTATCATGGCTTTTATGAGTCCTTAATATGCGAAACTAATGACAATGTAGCGGCAGTAAAAAACTCATCAAATTTTGACGATAACCCTCCATGTCCTGATGATTTATGTGATATGTTTTATTTTTGATAATTACCTTTATTGTTTGTTAATTTAGAAGGCTAATGCAGATTTTTTATTTCAGTACCAAAGACATTTGAGTTAATTATAAGTTTCTGTTCAATGTTTTCTGATAATTTCTTTATGGTGTCAAGTTTTATTTACTTACTTAGTTTATATATCGTACCTCCGGTGCAACACTGACTTAACTAACAAAAATTAACATTACATGACAAAATTAACATAATTGTGTCTTTGTTGCTTCGAAGAGATGCGTATTTGAATTAAAAAGTCGTTTGGCGACTTAATCCCAATATCTAATTTTTTGCAGTTAAGTCACTGTTGCACCGGAGGTGCGATATTTATTTTTGATAGTTCTCGGTCATCAGTTAACATTAATAATTCAATTAAAGTATAAAAAAATGTGATGCACATTGTTTATGAATTAAAAAAAATGTTGATTGTAAAAAAATCGTTTTAATTATTTTAAATTTTGTGTCATATACCTGGATAAAGAGCATTAGTCTTTTTCTTTCCCAGCTCAGCATAGATTAAGCATTTACTTAACATTTATACGTGATACTGTTTTTTTTATTAAAACTGCAATCATTTGAATACTATAAAAATACACAGTATTAACAAATACGTTTTCTATGGCAGTCACTAAGTTCAGGTAATATAAAAGCAATAGGCTATTACAATATTACCGTATATCTTTTATAACAGTTTAAAAAGTTGTAAGTAACTATTGCTGATCGCCTGATTTTGCATTTTTTCTGGAATAAAGCCGCAATAGGCTTTGAAGATAACGACTTTTAATGCATGAAGTGGCAATATCGTTTTTCCAGGTTTTTACCGTCTTCCTTATTTTCTATACACTTTTTGACATTTATGATACATTCGAAAAAAAATAACGCTTCATTTGACATACAAATTATTTTTCTCCTCCGCGTAGTTCAGGTGTTATTCAACATTTCACTAAATTCTTCCTCCTGTAAAGTTGCATTTTTACGATTGCGGCTTTGTTCCAGGCACCCATCGAATTATACATTTACTCAACCACCAAGCAGTCCCGAGCAAAGAGTTTTTGTGTCTGCCTCCTGTCAATATAAGATATGTGAAAGAAGATTTTATACTTATCCATGATTAAACAACAAGGAGTTCAAACAAGGAATTTGTTTATTGATTCCTTTAATTCTCATCCAGAAAAAAGTTTCTGATCCAGAATCCTATCAAAGAGATTATAATAAAATTATATTTGCCTAAGTGGTGATTCGATCACGCAGTGAAACTCCAAGCATATCACGCTCCATTGCTCTTTGGGTGACCTTGAGCCTTCTTATGAGGCCCATAATAAGGGACCATGGCTCAGTTCCGAATGTCATCACATCACTGGCAACACACACTATATAGTCGAAGACCTTAGTCTTAAGACACTGCGGTATTTAGTGAGGTTTAAGTTGTTTTAATTACGACAAAGTGAAAGGTATAAATATATAGCAGATGAGAAAATAGTACTTATGTATTACTTAAATACGTATTTACTAGCTTTTTCCCGCGGCTTCGCCCGCGTGGACATCGTTTTTATGACTGTCTTTTAGGGTGAGTGGACCGCGAGCGCGGACATGAGTTTTCCTTAAATCCCTCTAAAACGATATCGGGCTATTCTGATTAGAAGTCTATGTCACTTCCCACCCCCTCAACCAATTCTATACAAAAAACCACTTCAGTCCGTAGCTCTGTTGTGACGCTGACGTGCGCGAGCGCGGAAATGAGTTTTTCCCAGATCCCTCGAGAACCAAGTCGTAATTAAATTACGTAATTTCCCACCCCCCAGCCATCTTTGTGCAAAAAATCAAAGCAATCCATTGTTCCGTTGCAATGTTAAAGAAAATTACCAAAAAAAAGAGTATATTTTTAGTTCCCTGACGAACTGCATCGGACTATGATATTTTCACGGGATAAAAAGTAGCCTATGTCCTTCCCAGTGACACAGGCTACATGCATGCCAAATTTAATCAAGATTGGTCAAGGTGTTGAAGCGTGAAAAGGTAACAAACAAACAAACACATTTTCATATTTATAATATATATAAGTAAGGATTGTACAATTATGGATAAATTTACAAGTATTACGAGCATTTTGCCGTTGGCGGGTTTAAGTATTTAAATTTTAACTTGTTTCATTTTCTATTATTTTGCATTAAGAAACAACCACAAAAAGCTTGCCAAAAAACGCTTTATCTAAAACGTAGAGGTTCCTATGGCATGGATTCAATGCATTAAAAAGGTCAATATTTGTCTTATTGTATTCGAGCTTTCTTTTAATAAACTTGGAAAATAAATAAAACAAATCCTGTAAACTACCACGAAACAAAATTTATCACCGAGTACGTGAGACCCAGCAAACGATGTCGAAATAAAATTTGTACAACCAAAGAAGAAAATATATTTAATTTATGGTACAACTTACGACATTCAGAGATACATAGCCCTAATCTCGGTATTGGTTCAAAGTTTTCGTAAACAATGTTCTATCAGAGCACGTATAGAAGTAATATATATTTTTGTATTCTGAAAGTTTCTTTTTGTCGTTTTTAGGGTACCGTAATCAAAGATGTTGCCAAGGGCTTACCAATATTGATAAAAAAAAAGATTTTTTTAATCACAGAATTTAAGGCAAAACTAACAAAATGGCTAATGAATTATTGTTTTTATAGTACAGGAATTTATGAACTACAAAAATTACATACAGTGACATTTTTAACAAATCTTATTCCCTACTTTTCCGTACTTTAATCATTATTATTATTTACAATTTATTTTTTATTAGTTGTGTTTGTCTTCATAAGACTGAATACGTTTACTGACATTGAACTTTTTAAGATCTGTATATTTATGACATAAGTATTCTTGCAAATAAATGATTCTGATTCTGAAAGGATGCTTACGGGACAATATTAGCAATCCTATTTCGTCTGTCCATGTGTCCTACCTTTAATAGCCGGTAATTATCGTGTGAGTGAGTGTGAGTGATCTGTCCGACCGATTTCGGTCATGGCGATCACTTCGACTCCTAGTCGGTTTGCCGCGCGTGCGCTCGAAGGTGGCTTTTGTAGCCAATCTTCGCAGCGAAACTCCTCGCGCAATGAGGGCATTTAAGTATGCCACCCTGGTAATTGTATGAAATGGTAGCAGAATATTAGAATTATCGTAGAATTGGGGTTAATACGGCAGACAAACAAAAACAATAAATGGCAATAACAAAATAAAAACTTACTCTTTTTCGTGGCAGCTTTTAGTGCGAATCCAGAAATGAATGAAATATGTACTTATATTTTTTGGTAATTAAAATCATAACACCAGTATTTGTTATTTATTTTTGCTAAATTAAATCATAACACCAGTAATTGTTATTTATTTTTGCACACGCCTGCGAAGAAAGTCGGAGGTTGTGTGTGAAGTTAATTTGTTTTACTAAATTTAATTTTGAATTATTGTACCTAATATCTCTGTGAACGAAATTCTTATGGACAGTCGTTGTCTGAAATAAAATATTTTAATTTCATTTTATAATCCGCACTGGGCCCGCGTGGCCCGATCGCCCAAATTCATGGAAGGCTCGAGCTCTTCGGTGGGGACGTATATATGAGCTGATGTGATTATGATTATGTTTAATTTTAAGAAACTTTGACATGTTTTATTATTACCCGACTGCGCTAGAGGGAGGGTTATTTTTACTATGTAATTAATCTTTTTCACTTTCTAAATTCATTTTGAATTCGAATTATTATACCTAATATCTCTGTTAATCGTTCACGATATTAGGTATAATAATTCAGTTTAAAAATATTTTATTTCTGACAACGAGTGTCCATAATTTTTTTTTATTGTGTGGTGGTGTAGAACCCTCGGTGCCCGAGTCCTACTCACACTTTACCTGTTTATCTATTGTTGTACAACAGGGACTAAGGTTGTTAGTATGGCGTACATGAATGTACTAAAGCGAGCGATTGAGAAGTTTTGTTATCCATTACAAGACCTAAAGTTTTTTTAAAGTAAAACTTTTTACGCACGCTGGTGAATGCGTTACGGTGATTTCTAGCGTTACTAAAAGTGTGATCGGGCGAGGCAAACGGCACGCTTGACTTAGGGAGTAAGCTGGTGAATGCGTTACGCGAACGGTGATTAAGTTTAACTTCAGTCGTGTGGTCTAAATAACATGAATTTTTTTGAAGTAAAACTTCTTAAGGCGAGGCGAACGGAAGTTGAGTGGGAGATATAAGTTAGTGAAGATAGAAAGTAAGAGATTTACGTTTTGCATATTACTGTAGGAACAAGAGAGAGCAGTGTGCGCACATTTTCTTTGTCTCTTCCTGTCATTTGCGAGTTTTGCAAGCTTTACGCGAACGGTCTTTTTTCTTATTTCATTTCATTCTTGTATAATTTTATCAATTAACTAGATTTTGCCAGCGGCTTCGCTCGCTTGAACATAGTTTCTATGACTGTCTTCGAGGGTGCGCAGTGCGCGAGCCGCAAGCGTGGGAACTGAGTCAACTTTAGATCCCTTGAGAACTATGTTGGGCTATGCTAATTAGTAGTCAATTAGATAATCAGTATTAATTAGCACATCAATCCTTCGCTTTATTGTGACGTGACATAAATTAACAAAGAAGAGAGAGTTAATAGCTATCCCACGGGAACCACTTAAGAATTCCGGGTAAAAAGTAGCCTATATGTTAATCTAGGACCTAACCTATAATATGTGTGACAAGTTTCATCCCGATCCGTCCAGTGGTTGAAGCGTGAAAGGGTTACACACATCTATCCATACATACAAACTTTCAAATTTTTAATACTAGTAGGTAGGATATGTGAATTTGGCAGGAAGTGACACAGACTCTGAATATGAAAGTGGTGCTCCAGGACCATCAACTAAGAAGAAATTACTTATGGAAATTGTGCATAAAAAGTGTGTGACATCATATTCAAGGCAAGATTTTAAACCTAGTTTGACCCAACCAACTGATAATGAATCACGAAGGTCTCATACTAGTTGCTGGAGTCATATGCAGCGTTCCTTTTTCCTTGTCTATTTTTCCCTCCGGCCGTTTCCCACTAGTATGCGCCATTCCAAAGAAAATATAACAAACTACGTTTTTGAGAGTCGGGACTCTCATACATAGAAAGGAATTACAGCTCTGTACCGAATACACGGCATTTCAAAGAGAATGTAACGAACTACGTTAAGAGTCGAGACTCCCATACCAAAGTATATATATTAGTACTAACATACAGTATGGACACTCCCTGCCGCTCTCTAGTTTGCGTCCTGACCCTCTCGTCACCCAGATTGATTACAGTTTGGTTGTAGAACGTATAAGATTTCGCCGCTATTTTGTTTCTTCCGTCATTTTTTGAGATGTCATTTCTGGCCCGTTGTGTGAAGTGTCCAGGACTGAATACGCGGCACTCCAAAAGGAATGTATCGAACTACGTTAAGAGTGAATTACAGCTTTGTTTTTTATTTGTTTGCCCTTTACAGGGCAGCCTAAGGTTCATTGGCCATACTGCCTTTTTTATATAGACGGAGCTAAAGAAGTTTAAAGCACACTCATATATTTTTTTAACTGCAATGTTGTTTTATGTATTGTACTCGTATGTTTGTAAGCAAGTTTTTTTTAGGTAGGTCGAATTTTGCAAAAGATTTTAGAACGGCTTTCAAAAATCCAATTGAGTGTACCCTATGAGGCACACGAGCCCTATTTTACTTTACGGGCTCACACATATGGACATATGGCGTGTTTCGTGTTTCGGGGACTGTTAACGTGTTAAATTACGGACAGACAGACATACGGCCGGCGAAGACTTAATAATAGGGTCCCGTTACCTGGTACGGAATCGATACCCACGCAGACGAAGCCGGATAGAAATTTTTAACAATTTTTGAAATTACTCTTGAAATCTCAGTACAAAAAGCAAAAAATTATATTTTTAAAACTAGCCCGTACTTTGGTTTCTTATCTACAAATTTATGATAAGTAAAAAACATTATCTATAATATTTTTAGAGTATTAGCGATTTTTGCCGGTCTCTATATTTTGGGACATCTATCCCACATAGGGGATAGTTGCCCATGTAAATTATTTAGGATAGATGCCCCGCCGAGAAATGGGACATCTACCCCGCAAAAACTTTTAACGCTTTTTGCCTTCCTATATGCAACCGTACAGACATAAGACACGGTCAACTTAGTGATATTTTGGGGAATCTTTCGATAGATTAATAAAATAGCATGCGATTACTAACCTAGACTAATTACAATCGGGGCAGCTTTACCCCTGGGGCAACTATCCTGGTTTTACCCTATATATGAATATTAAGAGCATTTGCTCAATATAGGCGCTTCCTTGCCGTAAGTACGTCAATGAAAGGCGGCTTTCATCAAAGAGCATTCTTCTAGATGGTGCAGGACACAGCATATTGTTTCACAGGAATGTAATATATGAATTTCCCAGCGAAATTATTTAATCTGTAGAGTTTCCTCGTTCCTAACATTCTTTGTCCACAGATGTTAAACACAATTTCTATCTACGTAATAATAAACTATCTCTATTAATTATTTTATTTCAAAAGTAGGCCGTTCAGTTTTATAAGTAGAATACTCAAAATAATTGGGAATAAGTATCATCATATCAGCCGAAAAACGTCCACCGCTGGACAAAGGCCTCTGCCAAGGATTTCCACGACGACCGGTCCTGCGCTGCCCGCATACATGGGCTTCCTGCTATCTTCACCAGGTCGTCGGTCCACTGTGTAGGTGGCCTGCCTACGCTACGTTTTCCAAAGCAAAAACATAATGAGGCTCACCTATACATGAGATAAACCAGGTGAGATGTCAAGGGTTTACCAATTATGAATAAAAAAAAAAAACATAAGTATTATTGAAATACGCAGCTTTATCAAGCCTACAATTGACTGGTTATTGAATCAACGTTTTCCAAGTGGCAATTTTCCATCGTCAATGGGTAGCGGATCTGGCGACAGATTGGTGCAATGGTGTCATGGAGCATCTGGTTTTGTACCCTTGTGTACCCTTCCACGGCCAAGTCACACAAAGTTAACTATAATAATAAAGAAATCGCAGTGAGGAACCTTAGACTTGGCACGAATTTGTCTAGATTTCATTACTTTTTAGAGATAAACAAGCAGCTCTATCGAGACTTGGCTAGTTTTTTTACAGAATATTTTTGGTGGGATTTCACTTCTTTTTGTAGAAACGTGGGCAAATTGATTTATTTTATTAGATTTTCTTATTTGACACATTTTAGTTTTTTTTTATAGATTTTTCCAGCAGCCATAAGCTCAGAAGCTGAGCCGTAAGTAGTGGGTTTCATCATATCGATCGTGTAGGATTGCGCGCTCGTGTATACGTCACCATCAGCATCACACGTGTACACTTGCATTTCGTCCCAATGTTCAGCAACGTAGCAACTATAGCAGATCTGATATTGCAAGTTGAGTCAGTTCTACCATACACCAAGAAAGATATTGAATGGAAGAGACAAGACCCGTCTTTGGGCATACCAACTACTTGGTAGCCACTGAGTTCATCGTCGTCATTTAAAATTATCGACATTTTTTACGATATTATCTTGCGAAATCAAACACAAATAAACTCAACGACCTTTAGTATATGGACAACAAATCAGAAATACCGATAATATTTAGACTAAAACAATAATAACCTATATCTTTAAGACTTCTTTTGTCTTAATAAAAAAAACTCAAATAAAATATAACTCAGCCTACTCAATCTATACAAACTATAAACAAAACGTTAACTCTTAATTATTAGACAAGTGTCAATATAATTAATTATTAATGAACTTTCTACCAAAGGTATTACCTACCTAGTACTGAAATACAGCTAAATTAATGATATTTTTAAACGAAACGAAGTAATAACTAACTAAATAAACTAAACCTAGAATACTAGAAAAGTACTTACTTATAAACACGAACGCGATTCGAAGTACTGCCTAGCTGTAAATTAAACCTAGAAAACTAAGAGTAGGTACTAAATAACTAAAAATTATATAGAGCATTCAATTAAAACTTCTTTTAAATCTAATAATTAAGTAATAATCAGTAATCCGTCACTAATCATAAAATTCCTAACCTATTCAAATCCTAGAATTGTTACAATAAAAACCAACTTATTAACCTTAGCAAACCTCACGAAATAAAAATCGAAATCAACGAAATTCATATAATCACTCCTAATCCCTAGCAAACATTTTCAAACGCAGTAGAAGAATGTCGTAAATGACTGTAACGCGGCCCGTTGCCACTTCGCCATATAAGGTTATCGGAAAAACAAACGTAAGCGCGTTTAAAAATACAGTCAGCGCCATCTAGCGACGTGTGCGGATATCACCGCCACTCTTAGTCCAATGCATTATATATTAACCAAATTTTGAGCGAAATTAATATTTTAGTGTAATTTGTTTATTTAATTTGTGTACTGTTTGAGTAGAATAAAGTTAATTATTCGACTATTTCTTCTTGTAAACTTGTAAGTATAAAAGCCAGTCTATTCTCATCCAGAGTTTTCCTTTAATTTTATTTATATGCGTATTAAAAGCAGAAGGGGAGGCATTCGCCCAGCATTGGGACGCTTTAGGTTAGATTAAATTAGAAGATGTGTCCCACTACTTTGGAATTTTGCAATGACAGTAAATTTTTTTTTAAGTACCAATAGTAGAAGGGGGCATTAGCATATCCCTAATACAGCTGAGACCAGCTGAAGGTTTTTCATCAGATACTTCAGACCTTCGATTTTTGAAATCAAATGAAGCAGCCCACCAAGTTGAATATTTTTTGTAAAAGCGGTATGTCGATCTCTAATAGTTTGGTTGGGCTCTTGTGTTTTCTAATCAGGGTCACCAGGTACTCAAGATCTTCGATTATCCTAGTTTTTATAGTTTTCCCTTTATGTGACCATTAAACCCTAACTCTGTACCAAATTTCAGCTCTCTGAGTTTATGAGAAGTACTAGTTCTATTCTGATGATCATGAGTGAGTAAATTAGTGAGTGTCATAAATGCAAAACTTTGCTTTCGCTTAACTTCAGAACTAAATGACCTACAGACTTGAAATTATGGATTTTAAGTATGTGATTACAGCTTACTGGATTACGTATATTTCTGCGTTCTGGTCTTATCCAGAGGTTCTCAAATAGGGGCCTGAAAATGCGGCAAAATGTTTCCAGTAAAGGATGGTACGGCAGTGTTTGCTTCGCGCTCGACTTGGCGGGGGCACTGCCGTGCCCCCCGATTTAAGCAATTACCTAAATAAAAACTCAACTGCGTAAAAACTTTATCCCTCTTTTTTGGCTAGTCGGGTAAATATGTATCCACTCACGGGATCAAGACTAATCTAACGACACCTCGCACTCCAAAATCTAATAGCCGTTTTGGCTACAGAGCGTGCCAAAGAAATATACATACATACTAGCTGTCCCGGCGAACTTCGTACCACCTTACACTAGAATAGAATAGAATAAATGTTTATTCAGTGATACTACACAAGTGAAATATTTCGTAGCTTTTAAAATACAATAGTTTGTACCTATCACTGAAAAGGTAGCAGCTCAGCATATTATGCTGTCATCACAAAGGTCACAGCGCTGATTTTCAGCTACTACCCCTTCAGGGAAGGGAGTGGACCTAAACGAAGTACACGTCATCATGAATTTAAACAAAACAAAACTTTAAACATAGTAAAAAAATAAAATAAAAGTAAAATTCAAAACTAAAACCCTTCAACCATTACAGATACATTATTTTAGATGCTACTTAGATTTAGAAAACTAAAGAAGATACTGTATAACCAATATTATAAAATTTTACAATACTCTCCTCAGCGATTGTAAATAGACAAACGTCAAAAGGCAGTTTCAAGCAAGGTGGGTAGTGCGGCCGGCCTTCTGTTCTTCTATGCAAAAAGTTTAAACAAAACAAAACTTTAAACATAGTAAAAAAATAAAATAAAAGTAAAATTCAAAACTAAAACCCTTCAACCATTACAGATACATTATTTTAGATGCTACTTAGATTTAGAAAACTAAAGAAGATACTGTATAACCAATATTATAAAATTTTACAATACTCTCCTCAGCGATTGTAAATAGACAAACGTCAAAAGGCAGTTTCAAGCAAGGTGGGTAGTGCGGCCGGCCTTCTGTTCTTCTATGCAAAAAGATGTTATTTGACGTTTGAAACTTTAGACCGAGACACACTCCCTGATTGGTGGCGGTAAATTGTTCCAGATTTTACTGGCTGCGTATTTGAAACTGCCCCTGAACGCCGTCGTTTTATAATTAACATATATGAAGATGCCCGTGTGCTGTACTTGTTAGTAGTGTGCGACCAGGTGAGCTTATCATACAGATATTTAGGAGAATGACTGTTAACAACACCAAACAACAGGGCCGCAAGATGTTTATAACGCCTTGAAGCCATATTAAGGATGTTAGCACTATTTAGGTACGGAGATATATGACTTCTGCGAGGTATATTTATGCAAAAACGTGTACAGGCATTTTGACAAGCTGTGTAAGTACCTGCCCTTTTTTTTGTAAGCCGAGGACCATATACAGTATCTGCGTAATTGAGCTTTGCCAATACAAGCGATTCGATCAGGTTTAACCTTACCTCTGTACTGATGAAAGGACGTATTTGATATAATACTCTAAGGCGATAGAAATAATTTCTTACTGCCTCAGATATACGGAATTCATAACATAGAGAAGTGTCCAAGGTTAGGCCGAGGTTTCGCGCCTTATCTACTCTAGCTATAGCCTCACCCATAACAATTACCTTTGGCTGCATAGACATTACCTTAGACACACGATTTTGGGAACCTATGATCATGTACTTAGATTTGGCGGGGTTAAGAACGAGACAGTTACGTTCAGACCATTTCACTATCCGTGTTAAGTCACTATTTATATTTTCAAGGGCTAACGGAAGATCATCTGGCGCAAAAGAAAAATACAATTGGAGGTCATCGGCATAAATATGATATCTACAGTTTTTGATACTATCAATGACATCAGAGCTGTACAAAATAAACAAAAGGGGCCCCAAAATTGAACCCTGCGGAACTCCACGATTAACTGGACTGAGATTAGAGGTGCAGTATCCAGAGTCACTTCAAAGTTCAACCCTTTGGGAGCGACCCAATAAATAACTGTGAAACCATTTTATCGTCTGTATGTCAAATCCATAAAACGCCATCTTTGAAAGTAGAAGAGAAATATTCAAACAGTCAAACGCTCGGGAAAATCAAGCAAAACGAGAATGGTAACTAGGCCAGAATCCTGAGCTTCCAAAATATTGCTTGTGACATCGAGTAAAGCAGTAGCAGTGCTACGTCCCTTGCGAAATCCTGACTGCAAGTCAGGTAGCACGCCGCTACTCTCTAAAACATCTGTAATCTGATAGCTTACTATCTTCTCCAGAACCTTTGATAAGCAAATAGGATACTGATTGGCCTAAGTTCTTTAGCGTTAGAAGGATTAGGTACTTTAGGTATCGGCTGAATAACCGCTATTTTCCATAAATCTGAGAAGGAAGAAGTTACTATTGATCTATTTATAAGAGATACTCTTTAATGAGTGTGGAAGAGACATCAGTATCATAACAAGAGATCATATCACTACACTACACACCCTACCCTACTCTACCCTACCCTACCCTACACTACACTACATTACACTACCCTACCCTACACTACCCTTCACTACACTACACTACACTACCCTACCCTACCCTACATAAGAACCTTATCCTGACAATAACGAACTCAACAAAAAAAGAATTAGCGAAATCTAGATACCGTAGATATCAAAAAACCTAGATACCGACTGCAGCGCCATCTGCCGGGCTGATTTGTGAATCTAAACCATCCAGGGCGCCACCCAAACGCATACAAAAAAATCATTCAAATCGGTCCCGCCGTTTAGGAGGAGTTCAGTGACATACAGAAGAATTATATATATATAAAGATATACACTCAAAAAACATGACCCTTCTTCTGGCGCAGTCGGGTAAAAATGCACAAAAATAGAATACCTAAAGTGTGGACAAAATCAAAATTTACCTAAAATGGCTAAGACATGGGTACCATTACTAAACAAATATATCTGTATCTCTCAGATTTTTCACTAGGATTTCAGAAAAGTTTATTTGTAGAACTAAAGTAAGGTAAAGAAAATAATTTCAAAATAGACTCACTCACAATACTAATTTCTCTTGTTTTCCTTCTAGGCATACAGTAATGAGTCAATTCATACATCTCCACACCTATATTAATTCATTAAGTTCCTTGTTGTGTTACAGTGGACATCTCCCTTTACAAATGTCTAAATGTTCTATGTATGTAATTTACAAATTATGAATAAATGGATTATGGGTTATTATGGATTATGTTTCTTAAGCAGCACTTATGTATGTCGGAGCGTCATTGAAAATACGACCAATACCAGCTCGAGATAAGTTTACATATATCGTTAAACTTTGTTTGGATCAAACGTCAGGTATTAGTACCTAGGTGAAACCGGTGGTGGCGTGACGATCGCTTGTACTCGTGCGTGAGACGATCGTTTGTGGTAGCAAAGATGACGTATTAACGGAAGGCTGTTTGTGATGTGATCGACACTGAGTTGAGAATTTATTAGATCTGTGGAGAAGCCATATTAGCTGGACGTCAGTCTCGGAGCAGACACTTTTTGACGGAGCGTCGAGCAGAACACAAGTAGTGGTGATCTGTGAGCAAAACGGACGTGTCACGCCATCGCTGTGATCACCGCGTTTACATCCATTGTTATCCAAGGCATCCTGTACAATTCAGTTTACCGAATGATCAAGATCAATGAAGAAGGACCTCTGTGATATAGCTGCGTTGTTATTTCGACGCCCATGACCGAAATGGTTAAGGACGTGAACCACGAGGCCATCCCTAACCTAACCACCCAACCCTTCGACATCAGAAGTTGGATTGTTCCTCGCGCTCGCAACAAGTTGACGACGACGGGAAAATGTGAAAAATGATAAAGGAGCACGAGCAGCTAAATAAAAACCCACTGGCAACAATTATTGTTGCTACAGAACTACATGCTGCGATTGATTGAGGTTATGCAAGCACCATCGACTACATCTACTGCAATCACATTACCAGAATTTAACTGGAATATACCTGAAGCTAATCCACATGCACGGTGCTCAACTGTCATCTCCTTTACGGAACGACCATTAGAATGCGATGACAACGTGGGCTGCGCTGGCAGCGGCGGAGATGCACGCGAGCGGTGCGATGGCTTCTGCGAAATTCGTGGTGTACGCGGAGCTACGAAAATCCGGTGAGTCGTACCCCTTTTGTTTTGATAGTGGTACTAGTACGAACGTAGTACTATTACCTAATCTGTGGTGGTACTGAGTGTTCTCTCGTTAAAGAAAGTTTCGTGTATAGACTTTCGGGAGTGTGTTCAGTACAAACGCACGATTGACTTTTATAGGCAACGCTCACGTTTACTGTACAGAACAAATATTGAGTGAGGGTAGTATTGACGGGAATCATTCAGAATTTTTATTTTTTTGTTATGCCAGACAAGTACCTACGTTCCAACCTACGTATAACAATACGTGCCAACAATATTATGATCGGTTCAGATATTTTAAATCTAGGCTTGACGGTATATTTAAACGAGTCTGTCAATAATAAAACAGCTCGACTGTCAGAAAGAATGCGAATAGAGTAGTCCCTTAACCTTCTAGTGGTGATTGAATTAGCAGCCAAAATGATGCCTTGTTGTCCTTCAAAGTACTCTTTCACGTGCTTTCGGATCATTCATTGTGACACAACGTCGTGATTGAACGGAAGATTTAAAAAGAGGACTCATTGTAAATATGATGATTCATTTAGTTAACTAGTTTCGGTTATACAAACCTAAACCAAGATTGAAAGTATTGAAACCCCTTTTAGCTTTTATAATATTGAGACTGACATATTTACATGGAGTGAAAAACCCTTATTAGGTTTCGTAGTATTGGGACTGATATTGTCATTGAGCATAGGCCAAAGTTTTTGCCTATTTTTAATAGCTTTCGTGATGAATTTGTCGAGGGCATCCTTAATGCCCCGCTATCGTATATACCCTATGTAGGTATATGAGTTTTGGGGACCCCAATAAAATAGTTTGTTTACCAATTGTAAAAAAAAGATAATAATAACGGGGTAGTATGCGGAGTGCAGTGGTGAACGTCTTACGGCTGATGTGATGATGATACAGGATTCATGGGCTGGAGGATGCGAATGTCATATGCTTCGAAGCTTTCCCTTTTTGACGGCCTTATCATGCTGGTAAAGAAAAGGGATGGCATAGAATGCAAGTGTGTTGATAACCGTGAATAAAATGACAACAACATGCCTGAACGCTAATCGCTTCCTCTGATAGTAAACCACATCGATTGACTTCATTGTTGGTCACTATTTCACCACGTCAGGCATAGCTAGTGGTTAATTAGGTGCATTCTATCCCTAATAAATCGAAATGATTGATTTTGTAATTTCGGAGTGTCTGTTCGAATACATCCATGTGTCATTCGATCTACGTAATGCCCTCTTGTGTTTAAACTCACGTTTATAAACGCTTTAGGCATAGTAAATTTACTATGCTTTAGGTGCGTGGCAACGGTCAGGTGAATCTTAATACTTACTATGTTAATACGTTTAAACGTTGGTACTCTTAGTTAAGTGTCCTTTAAAATATGCTCACTTCCTTAGAGTATAGTAATGAGATTTCATGTTACAAGTCCCTACATGATGATCATTTGGCAACAACCGAACTGTTGGTTAACCGAGTTACGAAGTACAGCCTCCTGGAGTTGCTTCTAGGTACGAGTAAAGTAGCTTAACCTCTAAATGTCATGTTTGTCGATTACACACACAGGCTGTAAATTTATCTAAGTTTTATCTAAGTGAAGCACGACAAAAGACTAGTGATAATACGGAGAGTAACGCATCATATGATAGTTGTTAATCAGCTTGCTGCTGATCTGATAATAGACATGGGCCTCCCCCATGTTGGAGCGGTTTTACCAATTGTAAAAAAAAGAAAAAAACGTTATGCTTGGCGGGCTGTTTGGCGGTACAGTATAAGTGTGAAGGACGATGTTGCTCATCCTCAAATTTTTGGTCCCTTAGTTGCTTCATAAGGAACCCTCGGAAGGATATGGGGTGTTACTTTGCTCTGGGGCAGCACCACAGGCTAATTTCGAAATTAAAGCTTAGCTTCACAAGTTACCTAACTTTGTGTTGTTACAAATGGACAAGCGTAACTGACCACTTTACATATCAAATACCGTCAGAGTTATTGAGGACAGACTACGTTAAATGCCCGATAGTGACAGTATTATTGACTTGGACAGAATTGATGTTGGAGAGACTGAACCTAAACCATCTACTAGTGCAGAGTAAGGACTTTTGTACTTTACCGTGATTTTAACGTTCACTAGTTTGTATTTTGAACCTTAGACGTAAACAATGTTTCGCAACAGAACGCCAATAGTCTCAGCCATTCGTAGACGTAGGCGTAAAACACCGAGTTGATTTTCTCGTTGCTGTGCGGCCACAACTGTGTGTGGCGTGCGTTTGGCTCGCAGGCGTATCACCGGGGAGGTGATGTTGGCAATCACCAGAAAGAGGTGATGTTTGAGATCGCCGCATGGAAGCGATAGTGTGGTTGGACACCGGAGGGAGGTGGTCCAAGAGTCGCCAGGTAGGGTGACTGTGTTTTTGGGCGGACACCTGAGAGGTTGTCTGAGAGTCGCCAGGTAGGGTGACTGAGTTGGGCGGGCACCGTAGGGTGTCTGAGAGTCGCCAAGTAGAGCGACTGTGAGTTTGGGCGGGCACCGGATGGAGGTGTCTGAGAGTCGCCAGGTAGAGTGACTGTAGTTTGGTTGGGCACCGGATGGAGGTGGTCCACAGTTGCCAAGATGGGTGACTGTTGTGGATATCAAACGAATGGGGGTTACCGAACTGCAGTTAATTTGTTGCGAAACCTTGTGGTACAATTCAAATGATTAAGTGAGAGAATTTTTTTCTGTGGTTGGACGTTAACGATTGACATTAAATATTGACATGACCATACTGCTACCATTTATTTTGTTAGCTTTGTAATAATGTTTTCTTGAGTTGACGATAATTGAATTTTATGTCAGGGTGGCCGAGTGGGCCAGTTAAGAAAACAAATACTCTGGTGGTCTTGTTTTTCGTTCAGGTGACCCACACGGGGACGTGTGATGCGTCAAGATGGCCGTGTCGGAGCGTCATTGAAAATACGACCAATACCAGCTCGAGATAAGTTTACATAGATCGTTAAACTTTGTTTGGATCAAACGTCAGGTATTAGTACCTGGGTGAAACCGGTGGTGGCGTGACGATCGCTTGTACTCGTGCGTGAGACGATCGTTTGTGGTAGCAAAGATGACGTATTAACGGAAGGCTGTTTGTGATGTGATCGACACTGAGTTGAGAATTTATTAGATCTGTGGAGAAGCCATATTAGCTGGACGTCAGTCTCGGAGCAGACACTTTTTGACGGAGCGTCGAGCAGAACACAAGTAGTGGTGATCTGTGAGCAAAACGGACGTGTCACGCCATCGCTGTGATCACCGCGTTTGCATCCATTGTTATCCAAGGCATCCTGTACAATTCAGTTTACCGAATGATCAAGATCAATGAAGAAGGACCTCTGTGATATAGCTGCGTTGTTATTTCGACGCCCATGACCGAAATGGTTAAGGACGTGAACCACGAGGCCATCCCTAACCTAACCACCCAACCCTTCGACATGTATATATCGCAGCCATCTGGTTCAATCCGCCATTTAATTAAAGGCTAGCCCGTTGATTTAATGACGACATTCAATTAAATGACTAAGCCGAACGTTAATTGAACAAGCGTCCATCAACGTTCAACTAGCTGTGTAATTGTAAGCTAGCCCTTTGAAATGGCAAAAAACAGCTTTTTCTAAAAATCTGTAAATGAGCGAGCTAAGCGAGCGACATTACGTTCGGTCAGGATCGATTGATTATATAGTCAAGCGCTCCCCCCTATGAGTTGCAGAATCCTTCGCAGAAGATGAAATCATTGGTTTTTTATTCGGATTATCCCATACAACGAATTGTTTAATGGCGTTCAGCAATGTCGTTAAACGTTACATTCAACGACTTGGCCAGTGGCTCTTTAGTTATTAAATTGAATGTCGCCATTCAATCGACGGGCTAGCCTTTCAATCAAATGGCGGATTTAACCAGATATCTGCGCCATATACTGTTTTATAAACTTATTTAGAAAGTTGCGTCTGGAGGACATTCGGGACAATCCAATGATAAACTGTCGCCACACACCAGTTCATCATAGTTGCTCAACTTTACCCATAAAGATCGCTCGATAAGTTTTATTGTTATCGGTTGCATCGATTTTTTCTGCGAATAAGATTACTTTTAAAATAAGGAATATAAAATATTGAAACCACCAAAAATCATTCTGGAATTGGGTAGGAAATATTATGCATTGTTGTTTTTTACAAGCTTTTATTTAACTTGCGATGTTTGTATGTTTGTTCGGGTGGAATCTTGCAATTTATATTTGACTCACTTACCGGTTTCCGATTGAGCTGAAATTTTGCATACATAATCATATCGCGTGACAATGTAATATGTAATGTAATATGTAATATATAATTTTACAAAGGGGAGAAGTCGAAGTATAAAACTGCTGATAAATATAATATTATGTCTTTATTTATATTGTATCCAGAAAAAACTGGTATTCACGTATTTGTAATTTTAAAAACCTAAAAAGACGGAATCTGAATTTGTTTTAATATATTATTTTATTTTATTTTATTTCTACATGATGTAACAAAATTGGTGTAGGTCCCGTTAACTCGGGCTTCTACTCATCATACTGAACAACTTTTGTTCTACGACTTTGCTGAAAACGATTTTTTTTTACTTTTCATACAAATCGATCAGCTGATCGACCAATTTTGTACATTTTAGTATGGAGGGTCCAATTTTTTTTTGCGAATTGTCTTTGGGTTCCTTGGGGAAAGTTGTTCAGAATGATGAGTAGAACCCCCTGTTAACTGTGAACACCAATATTTGGCACCCTGATTAGTTTAGATTAGATTTATTCATCACACGACACAAGTTAATAAAATAACATGTCAAATTATAAAATATGTCAATGGTTAGGTGATCGTCAAAAATTTAATTTACACAAATTAAAATGTCAAAAATAAAATTGAACAATGAGTAAATAAATATAAATTAATACATGGAAGTATGTCAGTATTTCATTTTTTTTTAAATTCGTCAATTGAATAATATTCCTCGTCCAACAAGAAGTTTTTTCAAATGGCGCCTAAATGTTTTGTCACTAGATATATCCCGCAGTGAGGCGGGTAGCCGTTCATAAAATGTTGGCCCAATGACGCGCGGATTGCTCATGGCTAGTGTAGTGCGCCGGGGCACAGCTTGCAACCTGTCAGTATTCTTCAATACGCGATTCACTGCGCGTACTTTAAATTGAGACATATTTTGCCCTGTATAACACGTAGGAAGGTATTTATAACGTTATTATTGTTCTTAACGTGTTCAATATGTATTTTCTTCTTACAAATAAAACATTTACTTGTAATCCGAACTAAGTTTCGTAATAGTATTACAGGCCGTCTATCAAATAGGATAGAATTTCAGAAACATTTATGAAACTGAATCGTTAGAATATTATCCCTAAAACCCCCTAATGTTTTAATGTTTCAATCGTAGGTACGTTTCTTCTCATATTACAAACCCTTGAATTTTGACGTGATAACGTCTTATAATTCGATGGAGCCGGCTGCACGCACGAAAAAATGCGTCGTTACCATGCGTCGTTACCTCGCTCTGAGGCGTTCCGAAAAATGCGTCGTTACCTCGCTCTGAGGCGTTCCGTGAGGCGTTCCGTTTAAGGCTTTTTTCTTATGACGTTGTCACGTTCAACTATCGTCAGTAAACCGACTTTACAGACAACCGTTTTTTATTAGGGATCTTTAAACAATGGTGATAACTACAGCCTATAAAATAAGGACAGATATATACAATAGGTGATTTACCTACTCAAAAATATAGTAATAATTTTTAACCACCTCCGTGGCGTAATAGTTAGTTCATTAGCTTCACATCATGAAGTCGTGGGTTCGATTCCCAGCGGAGTCCTACTTTGTAAGAAGCAGTTTGGTTGGTGGAAGGGGCATTTTCTAAGCCCGTCTGGTAGGTATCACATAACATATGTCATCATCATCATCATATCAGCCAAAAATAGTCCACTGCTGTACAAAGGCCTCCCCCAAGGATTTCCACGACGACCGGTCCTGCGCTGCCCGCATCCATCGGCTATATATAACATAATATGTATTTCTATACAACTCATATTATCTTTCAAATTATCTTACAAGTTTTGTAGGTTCAAAATAATGTACTATCATTGATGATTGATGTGTGAAGCTAATGGAAGATTCACATTATGAGGTCGCGGGTTCGATTCCCAGCGGAGTCTTACTTTGTAAGAAGCGGTTTGGTTGGTGGAAGGGGCATTTTCTAAGCCCGTCTGGTAGATATCACGTCACATGTATTTCTATACAACTCATATTTTCTTTCAACTCCTTGAGGTCCTCCCAACTCCTTTTAGTACCGCAAATCGCTAATAGATGGCACTGTAAGTTTTTAGAACGCGGTAACGTTACGTTACGCTCGGCCGAGCTACATGGTAGGCGGAGTGGGGGGTGTTAGGTTTTATTTTCGTTACGGAATTTCTTGATTCGGTCGCCGCGCTCAAAGCCCACGATAAAAGCTATGCAATAGCTTAATAAATAAACATTCTCGAAACCTTAGACCATTTCACACAAAGCTCGTAGAACAGATGGCTGTTGGGGTAGTGAAGTTCTCGAGTAGCGACCGCACACCGGAAACTAAAGCGTTGGCAGGCCTCTCACTCGGTGTACCGATAACCTGGTAAAGGTCGCGGAAAGCCGCTGGATGCGGGCAGCGCAGAACAGGTCGTCGTGGAAATCCTTGGGGGAGGCCTAAGTCAAGCAGTGGACGTCCTTCGGCTGATATGAAGACGATGACCTCTTCTATAGGGATCCAAGCAGCCTCGTTTATCTTTTATTCTAAAATAAATAAAATTCTAAAATTTATTCTTCTGTAAAAAGTAGGTATCTTCCACTTTAACAACGCACACATTGAAAACTTCCAAAAAATATATAGAAATTTCGATAGGCTTTATCTCAGAAACTATTGTGTCTACGGAGACAGTTCTTATTTCATGTTGTAGGAAATTAAGTTTACTTTAAAAACGTATTGAGTTCGTATTAAAAAAAAAACAGTCTTTTCGGCCTAAAATCACCAAAAACTAAAAAAAGGCAAACATTTTGCGGTAATTTCGACTTATAACAAGTTTACGTTTGGCGCTCGAGGTCACAAACTAGTAATTATCATTGGGCCAACATCAAAAGTCAAAAAAAAATCATAACTACTAGATTTAACGCGAGGTACCTCCCTTTCAGGCAACAAGGTTACCGGATAGGTGTGAAAAGGATAGTATTCACCTCTGGAATAAAGCCTGTCTTTGTCTTGGGCGGCTTGAACCCCTATTTTTAGTAAGGATTCTACATATTGAGCAAACGCAAATAATGGCGTACTACTGTCGCCTGTGAACATTTAAATTGCAAATAAAAACCGTTTAAGTTGGAGTCAGAACCGCGCACAAAAGGGTTCCGTACCATCATACTAGATGGCGCTAGTTCATTCGCGTAAAAAAACACGTTTTTTGTATATAGACTGTCACTTTTTCAAATTTTTAGTATTTGTTGTTATAGCGGCAACAGAAATACATCATCTGTGAAAATATCAACTGTTCACTGTTCACGGTTCATGAAATACAGTTTGGTGACACACGGAAAGACAGTCAGACAGACGGACGGACAGCGGAGTCTTAGTAATAGGGTGCTGTTTTTATCCTTAATTTAAAATGGTTTTACTACACCCGTAATATTTTGAACACCCTATACAACGACACCTCATACCATGGGGTTGATGATAAAAAAGACATCCCAATTTTAAGTGTCAAAAATCTTTTTTTTTTTTGGATTTTGTTTCACCGCTTTGTCGGCGAGATTAATTTGTAGGTATGCCCATGCCAAATTACAGCTTAATAGTACTAAGAGTCTCAGAGCAAAACCGCGGACAAACAGACGGAAAGACGGACGAACATGCCGAAACTATAGGGGTTCCTTATTGACTACAGAACCCTAAAAACCGGCCAAGTGAGAGCTGGACTCGCGCTAAGGATTTTGAATGAATGAAGAAAAAAAAAATATGTAAGCGAATTCATTGATTTTTAGGGTTAAATAATAAAATAAAAAATATAAAAAAATAAAAAAGCCTTTATTTGACCATACTTCATTTCATCTTATCTACTATTATTAATATTATTATAACGCTTATTAGTTGCTATATGTACTATCTTACTTTACTATTACTAAATTAGGTTAAGTAGGGTCCCCAGATTGGGTAAAGGTTACGTACCTCAAAATAAAAAAAAATTGAAACCCGTATAGAATTACTCGTGTGTCCGTGCATCCGTATGTCACACACAGCTGATTTGCTCAGAAACTACCGGAACGGTTGAGTTGAAATTTGGTACACATATGTAAGTCAGTGATCCAAAGACGGCACATGTAACGTAAATTAATTAATAATAGAAATGGAGGCCATTTTTGAGGGGCAAATTAGAAAATATGAAAAAAAAGTTTTGCAAACTACATCTTGTGACATATCAAATGAAAGGGCTTGTTGTGAGAATCTCAAATGAATATTTTTGAAAATTTTAAGATGAATAGTTTTGAAGTTATTTAAGAAAATAAGCGAAAATTGACCATTGCCCCCCTTATGTCCAATACTACTGGGACTAAAAAAAAAAAAAAAAAACATTATATGAGATTAAATGCATAGATTACAGGAAAATCTATAAAAAAATCTTAAATCTTAGCGTTCTTACGGAAATAAAGAAAATTTCAAAGTCCGATTGTTTAGAAACTAGCGACACCTAGTGGAATCTAGTAGTATCTTCTAAACAGTTAATTTACTAATACGACAACAGCGATTATTTCCCCTTAAGCTATGTCTATAGATGGCGCTGTGGATAAAAAATAGTTTTTCGTGCAGTACCCTTAGTGGGCGAGTTTGTCTCGCACTTGGCCGGTTTTTTTATAAAAAAACAATAAGCTGCGGATAAACGGACGGACATGGCAAAACTATAGGGGTTCCTTATTGACAACGAAACCCTAAAAAACCCCTCTAATTTAGAAGTAAAAAGCTTACATTACATTTATTGTACGTTGTTTGCTATTCTCTTTGCCTGCTAACGACGTGTCCTTTTCAAATATTTGTTCTGTGACGATCTCGTGAGTTAAGAATTAACGTGTTATACTCGTACGTAACGTATGAGAGGTTATTTGTAGGAGGTACGCGTACCTACACAAAAAAAAGTATTTAAACTGTTTATTTTTTTTTCTATGTTAACTTACACTTATATCAAAGTATATTATATTAGTACTAACATACAGCAAGGACACTCTCTGCAGCTCTCTAGATAGCGACCTCACCGCCTCGTCACCCAGATTGATACAGATTGGTTACAGTTTAGATGTCGAACGTATAGGATTTCGTTGCCATTTTGTTTGTTCCGTCATTCCTTTTTTGAAATGTTATTTTTGGCCCGTTGTATGAAGTGTCCAGGGTGTGTTTATATGGATAAAAAACAATGCCATAAAAAGTTTCCACCAATCAAATTTAACAAAACACATCACAAAATAAACAGATAATAATATAAAACAGTAAATCAATGGAAAAGAGAAAACAAAAAAAAAAGTTTTATTTGAAGTGTTTTTTTTTATATAGAATTATAATAAATGGTGTACGTATGGTTACATTTTTGCCTTTTTTTGTATGATTTTGATTATTGCACGTAAAAAAAGTCCCAAGAAATGTACGGTCAAAAACAAATTCGGTCAAGGGCCTGTCACACCACACATAGTGTATGGTTTACACTGGGTGCAGTTTCATAGACCGGGTGTTCCACCTCAGAATGAGGTTGCTGCAGATACTCCCAAGAACTCCAGAGAAGATTTGTAAAGCACCGTCGCTAGCAATGCAAATCAAAAAAAAACTGAAGATTTATGAAGACTGTCTCAAAAGGGGTTTTGTCCCAGAGACGTTAATATATTCTTTAAAAAAATGTAAAGGTTCCGGAGTCATTACTTGAAAACTGCTTGACTTAGGATACTCTAAATAAGTTAGGAAATAAACTCTAGGGACACGTCATAACGTCTGTGACTTAGTATATCCTGGAAACGAAACACTTGATAAAAACATGTTGTTAAAAAGCACAACTACATTTAACAAGACGAACTTAATGATAGCGCTTACGAAGGAGCACATAATTTTTTTTCCTACTCTTTTATCTATATAGGAGGCACCGCTTTTTTTCAGAAAAGCACTACCTATTTTGTATGTTGCGTTATATTTTTTTATTACATACAGTAAACATATTAAATGAGCGCAGTCAGATGTTCGGTTAGTGCGACAAGTTAAAAGGTTCTGAGCCTGATGCATTTAGGCTCCGTGGAAAACATTCTACGTTTACTAATATGATGACTAGAAAACTATTTAAATAATAAAAACTACTCCTTGTACATAAGTACCTAATAATATAGAAGGATCTGACGAAGCGTATCTTCTTCAAAGACCCTGTTTGAAACAAACGAATTTGTTTCCGTAAAATGTGGCAACTTTACCCACGGATGTAGACTTTGCCATTTCTGTTATATTTACAAGTATTTTCAATTTTTGACTGATAACACTAATTTAAATATGGCTACATTGGAGAAACATACGTCATTTTATTCAGCTTACAAGATCGGTTGAGTAAATAACTTTTAAACCTTTTCATATTCTAGAGTTTAAATACAGAAACCAGGTAAGAATATTTTGTATCAACGCTGTAGCACAGATGAGATACTAATTACTTCTTAAGATGTATTTACGCTGTGGATAGAGTTTTGTATTATTAAAAAATAAACTTTACCAAAATGCTCTTAACATACCCAATTAAAAGGATCAATGATTATTCTAAAGTGTGCCGTATTTCATAAGGTTTCCCCTTAACAGGTTATAATGCAAATCCTTTCTAATCTACACAAATCCAGTGGGCAAAGTTGCCATATGGTAGAGTCAGCTTCACCATAATTTGTTTTTTTTGTCTTGTTCATTCATGTTTCATCTTAACACAATGTAACTAAAATATTTATATTGTAGTAATTAAATTATTCGCTGATATAACAGAAAAAACTTTCTTTAATATATTATATAGATTTAGATAAAAAACCATTTAGAGATATATAATGATTTTACACTGTTAAAAGTAATTTAATGTTCTTTTTCTTATTCAAAATTTATTGTACACAGAAATGGGGACAAACATAAGACTATATATAAAATCATACAAAAGCAGACCTTGGAAAGAGAAAGTTACAAAAGACTAAAATTATAAGCAACAGAAATTTTGATAGTTTATTCTCAAATACCTAACAAAGTGCAAAATAATATATAATAATATACTACTTATAGTATAGATATACCGGGTACATAGAGTACATAATATAAGCCTTTATACATAATGTACCGGGTCTGCTGGAAGAAATTTATTTAGAATAAAGCTGTACCTTTTCTGTCACCTTACTGTTTAAAATCTGTACTTTTATGTGTTGATTGTTTTGAGAGTTTCGAAATAATATAAATTTTTTTCGGCATAAACGGCCGCATCTTTTTTTTACGTCACATTAGAATTTTTATTTTTTCACAGCTCAAGGGACTGTAGACCGAAGTATGTGGTTTAAATTTCAAATCGATACCTCCACGCGTTCTCGAGATAAAGTGTCTTGACAGACAGACATGATTGACTGACTCTGTGGCTCAGTGGTTAGTGCCCTTGACTACTGATCCGAGAGTCGTGGGTTCGATCCCCACCCAGGGCAAGCATTTGTGTGATAAGCAGATTTGTTTGATCTGTGTCTGGGTGTTAAATTATATCTATATATGTATGTATTTAAACGTATATAAGTATGTATATCAGTCTCTGGTAACCCATGACACAGGGAAACCTACTTTGGGGCCAGATGACCATGTGTGATTTGTCCCAGAATATTAGACAGACGGACAGACAGACGGACAAAAAGTTATCCTATGAGGGTTCCGTTTTTCCCTTTGGAGGTACGGAACCCTAAAAATTACAGTAAAAGTCCACTTTGAACTTCTTTTTTTTTTCCTGTGAAAACGGAAGGACTCCACATTTTTCATGTTTTTTCTATAATCTGTGCATTCAACCTAATAATATACTGTGATTTTTTTCAAGATATTAGACCCAGCAGTTTCAAAGATAAGGGTGAGAATGGTCAATGTTGGCCTATTTTTTTAAATAACTTCAAACTTTTCATCTTAAAATTATAAAAAAAATATATTTTAGATTTTTTTGAAAACAAGCCCTTTCATTTGATATATCACAAGATATAGTTTGAACATTTTTTTGTAAAGTATGTGCTAGTTTTAGTGCGGTACCCTGTTTGTGTGACCCCGAGTCGCACTTGGCCGGCTTTTTCATACTAAAAAAGCCTGTAACGTCATCTCTTTTTAAAATTTGAAAAATCATAAAATATACCAGTGATTAAAGAATGCCCTTTCATTTGATATGTCACAAGATATAGTTTGAACAATTTTTTTTACAAAGTATGTGCTAGTTTTAGTGCGGAACCCTGTTTGTGTGACCCCGAGTCGCACTTGGCTGGTTTTTCATACTAAATGAGCCTGTGACGTCATCTCTTTTAAAATTTAGAAAAATCATAAAATATACCAGTGATTAAAGAATAAAAAAAACCTAAATTAGCTTTTTTAAATGATCTACATTTTCCAAGAAAAAAAATTAAAATACCTTATTAAAAAAATCTAATTGCTCAGAATATTACATACGCGATATTTTTTATGAGCAGGTAGGTGTAATTATTTCGATAGTAAAAACATTGATATAACATAACATATTTGGATGAATATTGTAAATCATCATCATATCAGCCGACAGACATTCACTGCTGGAAAAAGGCCTCCTCCAAGGACTTCCACAAAGACTGGTCCTGCGCTGCCCGCATCCATCAGTGGCTACCCTCTACTCTGTCCACCAAGTGGGAGGCCTGCCTTTCGGTGTGCGGTCGTCACTCGAGATCTTTACTACCCCAACGACCATCTGTTCTACGAGCTATGTGCCCCGCTCACTGCCACTTAATTTAGAGATTCCGTGAGCTATTTTGGTTACCTTGGTTCTAAAACGAATCTTCTTATTTAATTATTTTGTAAGTAAGTCACATCGTGGAAAGTGCATTGACACATAGAGTTTTCTGATTTTAATTTTAATGTATTAAATATTCTGGACAATCCTACAAATATTATAAACGCAAAAGTTTGTATTTGTATTGTTACTCTTTCACGCAATAACTACTAAACGTATCTGGCTCAAATTTGGTAGTTAGACAGATTAGGACCTGGATTAACATCTTCTTCTAAGTCGTAACCCCAGGGGTTGGGGATCGTGACCATCATAAAGTCGAGTCCGTAGATGTAGATAACATACAGGCTCCTTTTTTCCACGCACGCGAACCGCTTGCGCTTGCACTGCGCACCCTTGGAGACAGTCATAGAAACTATGTTCAAGAAACTATGTACACGCGAGCGAAGCCGCTGGCACAAGCTAGTTTTCAATAAATAGAAATCAAAATCTTATATACTTTTACGTGTAAAAATAAAATAATCACACAAACTAGATAAACCAAGCCATATACAGGCTGTTCTAGAAACAGCTCTCTGAGCGAGTTTATCGATTGAGTGACCCATCTGGCACGCTCGGACACGCGTAGCCATGTTGCAAGGAAATGGTGCCAATAAGATTTATACGCTTGAAGTTATGTGTGGAGAAGTAAAGGATTATATATTCCTATTTTATTCACAATTGGTAAGCCATTGGCATCGTCTCAGCTGATGGTAAGTAATGATAATGCCGAAGATTGAAGCGGGCTTACCAAGATTTCCCAACCCAATGGGGAGCTGGCTATCTTATGTTCAAGCCGGAACACATTAGTGCTGTTAACATTAAAGTTTTGCGGCAAGACTTAGACAAGATGGTGGTAGCTAGCCAGGCTGGCTTAGAAAATCCATTTCCACCAAACTCGGTAGTCTTACAAAGTAAGACTCCACCGGGAATCGAACCCGCGACCTGCTGATGTCAAGCTAACTGACTCAACCGTTACGCTATGAGAGATGGTTAAATATATATACATAAATATACATATACATAAAAAAAATACTTGCTGGTATATACATAAATTTACCTGCTGGTAACTGGTACCTAAAGGTTTGATGGTTTACAGTTTTTAAAAATTAAAAGCTTGACTTCAGCGTTTTCTGAGAAAAGATTTTTGTAGGTTTTTATTTCAGATAACAACTTGATGAAATAAGGAGTTAGGTTGTTATTTTTGGATTAATTGTTTATTATTCTGTCACGCTGTTATTAGGCCAAACCCCGTTGTCTGTCGCACCCGGGAGGCGGAAATTCGACAGACATGATTTTTTCTGGCAGCCGGAATTTGACAGACAGTGTTTTGAGCGCGTTTGATGGATTTTCTGTGAATCTAAATAAAATATTGTGTGTTTCCATTCTAATTAGGGTGTTTTACTTATTTTTTTTCATTGTTTTTACTTTTATATAATGATAATTGATATTATTAGCGCTAATTTGACCCGCCGTAATTTTTCCGGCTCCAGGTAGGTCGACAGAAAGGAAATTTGTTTTTTTTTCGGGTCACGGAAATCGACAGAAAAGTAGATGTTTGCATATTACTAGAAGTCGTAATAATTGCAGTTTAGATTGTACCTATTTAATCTTTTAATCCCATGTTACTTTCCATTGAAACCTATGACTACAATTGTTGGATTAATTGTTTATCATATTTATAATATTTTCAGTTTATTGTTTGAGTCGCCCTTCGGCTTGCAAATTCCCGTAGCCGGAACGCGAAAACGAGACGTCATCTGGCAGCGGCCATGTTGCTTTTTTTTCCTCATCTGGCGCTTTTTTGTAAATTTTTATTTTATTGTTTGAGTCGCCCTTCACCTGGTCAATTTCCGCAGCGGCAACGCGAAAACGAGACGTCATCTGGCAGTGGCCATGTTTCTTTTTTCCCTTATCGATTTTTCTTTTAATTTTCAGTTTATTGTTTGAATCCCTTCGCCTGGAAAATTCCCGCAGCGGGAAGGCGAAAACGAGACGTCATCTGGCAGCGGCCATGTTGCTTTTTTTCCTTAACTGGCGCTTTTTTTGTAAATTTTCAGTTTATTGTTTAAATCACTTCGCCTGGCAAATTCCCATCGGGAACGCGAAAACGAGACGTCATCTGGCAGCAGCCATGTTGCTTTTTTTTCCTTATCTGGCGCTTTTTTTTTGTCTATTTTTAGTTTATTGTTTGAATCCCTTCGCCTGGCAAATCCCCATCGGAAACGCGAAAAAGAAACGTCATCTAGCAGCGGCCATGTTGGTTTTTTTTCCTTATCTGGCGCTATTTTTGGTCTATTTTCAGTTTATTGTTTGAATCCCTTCGCCTGGCAAATTCCCATAGGGAACGCGAAAACGAGACGTCATCTGGCAGCGGCCATGTTGCCTTTTTTTCCTTATCTGGCGCTTTTTTTGTCTATTTTCAGTTTATTGTTTGAATCCCTTCGCCTGGCAAATTCCCTTTGGGAACGCGAAAACGAGACGTCTTTTGGCAGCGGCCATGTTGCTTTTTTTCTTTATGTGGCGCTTTTTTTTCGTCCCAACCCGGGATTTTGCCAGTGTGGTAAAATGTTGCATAATGGCGTTTGCCAGCGGAAGGGATCATTGCTACATTCCATTGAAAATTATTACCTTATATGATTGAACATCTGAAGATGAGTAACTGGAAATAATTAATCTCGTTGCAGATAAAATATAAACAACCCGTATACGGCGTGCAGACAATAAATTTTATTCATAAGGGAAGTCGTAAACTTGAGTTAGCCCAAGTTTTATGATCAGCCTGTATTTGCTTACACACGGAGGAAACAATAAAATTTGAAGTATGTTGAGAATTAAGAGAATTCATTGCCAACATAGCTAGGGAGTACTAATATATTATTATACTAGCTTTTTAAGCGTCGGTGGCTCAACCGGTAACGACTCGGTCCATCTAACCAGAGGTATCGGGATCAAATCTGGACGGCCAATGCACCAATGAGTTTTTCAAAAACTTACGTACATACTTACCGATTGCTTTAACGGTGAAGGAAAACATCGTGAGGAAACCTGCACAACGCCTGCGAAGAAACTCGAAGGTTGTGTGTGAAGTCGACCAACCCGCACTGGGCCCGCGTGGTCGACTAAGGCCTATCGCCCTGATTCAGGGTAGGCTCGAGCCCCTCGGTGGGGACTTATATGAGCTGTAATGATGACTAGCTTTTACCCGCGGCTACGCCCGCGTGGACATCGTTTTATGACTGCTTTTGAGGGTAAATGGTGCGCAAGCCGGAAGCAGCTCGCGAGCGTGGAAATGAGTTTTCTCCAGATCCCTATCCCAGATCGGGCTATTGTGATTAGCAATCTATGACACTCCTCAGCCATTTGTGCAAAAAACTCCAAAAATTCATTGTTCCGTTGCGATTTTAAAGAAATTAGCCACAAAAAGAGTTTCATTTTCAGTTCCCTCGGGAACTGCATCGTCCGATATTTATATATTTTCACGGGATAAAAAGTAGCCATGTCCTTACCCGTGGCACAGGCTACCTGCATACCAAATTTCATCAAGATTGGACAAGGTTTTGAAGCGTGAAAAGGTAACAAATAAACAAACAAACACTGCTCTTTTAAAAGTATTAAATGTTTAACTACATACCTTTACATACCTTTTATTTTCTTTTTATATACTTTTTAATATTCATGTGTTCGCTTCTACCTATGTACCTATCGGCGAAGACTTATATATAGCACTGTATTTATTTATAAGTTTTATATACTATTTAATATTTTGCTGTTATTCTTCGTAAAATAAATAAATAAAATAAAAAATAATAATTATAATAAGATATAGATAGATATAGGAACATTTTTTGGGACGGAACCCTCAGTGCGCGAGTCCTATTCGCACTTGGCCGGTTTTTCTATGCAGATATGGAACCCATAAATCATGATTAGTGACAACTCAACAATTTCTGAATCAATATCGAAAATCAAGTAATGTGGCGCTGCCTACATCTTCTTCTTTTTGTTAACACACTATTATACATTTTGCATCGTCGTGCACTTTTGAGAAAACCTCTTACATAAGTTTACACCATTGCCCCTCTAAAAAGATTATTTATCTACACTCATGTCGTAAATCCTGCATTTTCTTATCAGAAACGCTAAGCAAATGATATACCTTTTGATGGAGCCGTGACTAAGGATCCATACAAATTTCATTTCGTTATCGCAAAGTTGTAACAAAATGAAGTTTTTTTTTTTTAATTTTTACGCAGATGCTTGCTATTTGAGCACACTAGCGTGTTTCGGAACGCAACCTTGGCGGCGCGCATGCGCGGTGCGATATTACTGCAAATTTATTTTCGCGCCATTAACGTTTGTATTTTTCCTTATGCAGTTTGTATAATATGTAATTCGTTATTCGTTGTAATAAGTAAGTCGTTATTACAAGTTTTTTTACTAAAAACCCAGTAAAATGTCTGAAACTGATAGTGATATAGACGAAAATTTGACACCCCCGGATATTCTTGAAACAGCAACTAAAATAACCTTTAATAATTGTACCATACAAAATGTCAATAATTATTACAATAAACAATGATTACTTTATTTTGTCTTTAATTTAAATTTGTTGTATGAGTGTAGATAAACTATTGTATGCAACTGTATACATAATTAGTATTTAACACTCGTGTATACTTTTATGAAACTCGCTGCGCTCGTTTCATAAACCACACTCGTGTTAAATACCCCTCATTATGCAACAGTTGCATAAATAGCTATTTATTCACTGAATACAGTGAATAAAAAGCTCTTTTAATCACTATTTTATTGTTTGAATTTAGAACTCACCAATATATTCGACCTCCATCTCAAAGCTTTACAACTTCCTTGCGCAAAAAAATACTCGATACCAGAGATTTGTTACCTCCCCTTATATATAGCATATCTCTGCTCGATACAAACTCCTTATCCAAAGAATATTTGACATACCAACTCCTTGCGCAAATAACTCCTCGAGATTTGATTGTTCGATATTTTTCGAAAAGGAGTTTATCATTAGAATAAAAACTGTTTTGAGCTCTTTGCTGTCATTCGTAAATTCCCGCTATTTTGAATACTATAAGTTGTACGAACACAAGTAAAGTTACTCTTTATTTTAGCAATTGTTTCAATTTTAATGAGCTTTTTAATTAATTTGACCTTCCTTTTTTCATCATCCTCATATCAGCCGAATAACATCCACTGCTGGACAAAGGCCTCTCCCAAGGATTTCCACGACGACCGGTCCTGCGCTGCCCGCATCCAGCGGCTTCCTGCGATCTTCACCAGGTCGTCGATCCACCGCGTGGGAGGCCTGCCTTTACTACGTTTTCCGGTGTGCGGTCGCCACTCGAGAACTTTACTGCACCAACGGCCATCTGTTCTACAAGCTATGTGCTCTGCCCAATGCCACTTCAGTTTCCTTTTTTATGCATTAAACGTATTTTCGCTTAAATGTTTCTTTTTCTCGAGGTCATGGTATAAAGTATAGTATGCAACTCTTGAATAAAACGGATTTATATCGAGGGCCATAAATCACTCGCTTCGCGCAGGATTCTAATACTTGAATCATGCATCACTCCCTACGGTTGTGATTCAGTCATCAGAAGCCTTCACTTGCTCGTGATTCATCTATAGCCCTCGCTTTTAATCCATCCTTTATTCACTAGTTGCTTATTATACTATTTTTACTTTATTCATGATTGGTAAGCCCTTGGCATCATTTCACCTGTTGGCAAGTGACGATGATGCTGAAAATGGAAGCGGGCTTACCAAAATTCCCTAACGCAATGGAGAACTGGCTATCATCTTCAAGCCGGAACACATCAATGTTGTTAACATTGACATTTTCGGCAGTACGTAAACAAGATGGTGGTAGCTAGCCAGGTGGGCTCAGAAAATGCCGTTCCACCAACCAAACCAAGTCAGCTGATGGCCTTAACAATTACGCCACGGACCCACTCTGGACACTTCATACAACGGACCAGAAATAACATTTCAAAAAAAAAGACGGAACAAACAAAACAACTGTAACCAAATTGTATCAATCTGGGTGGCGAGGGGGTGAGGTCGCAATTTAGAGAGCGGCAGGGAGTGTCCATACTGTGAGTTATTACTTATATATACGTATACTTTACCACGGAGGTGGTTAAAACGGTAGGAACTTTGTAACTTGCAATATTCCTTTTCGAATTCGGAATATAAAATTCTCTGAGTTACAATTCTCAACATATTGCGCCTTTAAAAAGATTGTGGCTCTCAAACTTCCGCAGAATAGGCCATATATTAGAGATATTCAAATTTTCTTCTTTGCCCATTATTTTCTAAAGTTGTTCCAGATAGAGAATATTACGTGGCTATATTTCTCTGAAGTTTGCTACGTCTTGTGTGTAATGTTACAAGTTGCTCGTACTCGTATGAAAAATAATATTTTTTAACATACCTAATGCAATTTAATTTTTTTATTTTTAGGTTAGGTTAATTAAGTTAGGTTTTAAATTAGATTTTTTATGATTAGGGTCAGACATTGGCTTTATATATATTGTACTAAACTACCTAATGCAATGGTGTACAATAAAAAAATCTTAGGAATTAGTAATAAAAATCATAATTTACTCTGTGAAAGATTTTCAATATGTTTACATAAAATAGATGTTTTTTTTATTATTTTTTTATTATAAATTTAAGTGCGTTTGGCTGCACCTCACCTGATGGTAAGTGCCGATGTAGCCGATGATGTAACACGCAAGCTCAAATAGTTCCTATTCACTTTTCGTGATGGATTTTACTACACAAAATACAAAGATATACCTAATTACAATACCTAAACACCAAAAATAAAATGCTTAAAATACCTTAAATAAATCACCTCTCTTGTCTTATCGTGTGGCATAATTAACCGTGCTATCCAAGAGATAGACCGGCGGTTACCTGATGCAGTCAAACCCATTCAAATTTTTAATAAAACACTTAAAATAACTAATACGAAACACCTAAAATACCTTAAATATAAAATGTATATTTTATGTATTCTATGCACAGTAAATTGTTAATTATATAGATATATGAAAACATACAAAGTTTAACTACAAACTAGTTACCAAAGTATTAAATTTAACAGGCTTTCAATTAAAGTTTACATTACTGCAGCAGCCAGCAAAAAAGGCACTGATGGATAAATGTGGGCCAAGGCGAAGCCGAGGCACACATACGTAAGTCCGTCAATTCCTAGTTGTGGCCAAGGTTTGTAAAGTATGTATTTTTCTCAAATAATGCGCGGAAATTTTCAAAATGAATGACGAACAACGAAAAACAATGGTTGCCATGTTTCGTAGTAAAAGATCATTCCACTTTTAAATTACACGACAGACATGAGTTTACATAGTAATTTATTTGCCCGCTAAAACTCGACAATTATGGATTTTCATACAAATTTTACCGGCCGTTGCTGGCATGTATTAAGCCAGTGCAGCAATTTCGATTTATCTCGAAGAAGGTTGTCAAAATAATGCTCAAATTTCCAAGCATGTTTGAGAAAAATCTATTTTGAATGTCAAGGTCTTAACTGTATTAACCTTTATAGCTTTATAATTCGATTCTAGACCAGCTGGCGAGGCGAGGCCCGGCTAATAAGCTTTTAACCATGAGAAATTGCGTTAAGAGCTAAATTCATTTGGTCAAAAGACGTCTGATATTACATTGTGGTGACGCTGAAATATCAAGTTAGCACTGAAATAATTTGCTTTTAATTTTATGATACTAATAAAATTGTCTGGGGATCTTACATTTTATGTTGTGAGACATTAAAAAAAACCGACCAAGTGCGACTCGGGGTCACACTAACAGGTTTCTGCACCAAAACATTGACTACCAACAGAAAGGGACCTCTCACTACATACTTTGCTCAAGGTTAATAGGGGTGTACTTATTCTGGACTTTAGAAATTTATTTTTTCTTGTGAGAACAGAAGGTCTAGATTTTCTCAGAGATTTTCCTGTAATTTATGCATTCAACATCATATTCTGTGATTTTACCAAGATTTTAGGCCAAGTAGTCTCGCGAAACTGGCCCTCATATTCAAAATTCATTTATTTACGTTACGCGTCCGTCTTTGGGTCATCGACTTACATATGTGCACCAAACTTCAATTCAATCGGTCCAGTAGTTTCCAAGCAAATTGGCTGTGACAGACGGACAGACAGACAGACACACGAGTAATCCTACTAGGGTTTCATTTTTCCTTTTGAAGTACGGAACCCTAAAAATGTACCTAAAATGAATATTTATGATTATGTTTAAAAAATTTCGTATATTTTCGTGAATATAGTTTTTTTAACTAATATTTACAGTTGAGGTGTACAGTAATAAACAGTGAGGATTCTAATACTATAAATATTAATTTGACAGATATAACTCAAAACGTGTCTCAAAGTAACATACCTATTCAAATTATAAAACATTCAATAATGATTTACCAGACCAAAACAAATCTCAGTGAACCCTACAATCACTTAAAGTGTCAAATCACTTCATCTAATGCATTCGACACTGTCGTACCACTATCTCACTTCGTTTCCCGTCATTTGCCCCCATCAAACCCTTGGTCAGTCTGAAATTCGGGAAATATTATTCGTGTAGACCGTAGGAAGGACCTTACACACTCCATTAGGGCCTGATTTATTGCTTGCCCGCTAAAAGGGTCCCTCAAGGAACGATCCTTGGCCCCTCACTATAAGTCTAAGTTACATTAGCCGTATGGAAATTTGGGGCTGAAATATTATTTGGTTTCATGATGTAGTACAGAGTATAATGTTGCCCTTCGGTTATGTATCGATTTTGCATTACTGCGACAGATTTTGGGTCGCTGATGAGCGAGATAGAAAAGGGTTTCGCAATTTTCCGGCTTATTTTTGCCATTTATATTTCAAGCGTGTATATATTATGCCGATTCATTGTTATTAAATTTAGGAGCTGAGCTGTGGTCGGTCGAGTAATCTCCATTGGCATCGATCTTTCGCTAACACCTTCACCTCTTGATACGACACAACACTGATCTTCTCATTCACTTCTTTTATGAATTCTCTTCTTGACCTTCCATTTCGCTGCTTTCCTTCTATTTTGCCTTCCAGGAATTTTGATACTGATTCAAATATGTGAAGAACGGAGGCCTTGGGGGAGGCCTTTGTTCTGAAGTGGACGTCTTTCGTTTGATATGATGATAGTAAGCTGATTAGTACTTTAAAAACCGGCCAAGTAGGAGTCGGACTCGCGTAAAGTAGGGTTCCGTAGTATTTTCAAAAATAAATGTTTATTAAAACCAAAATTATATTTGCAGTTGGTAATAGAACATATTGTATGAAAAACCGATGAACCTTGGTCGACTATTTCTCCTAAACAAAGAAAGCCTACTTAGCCGTGATAGTTTTCTTTTAAAATTTAGTACATAGACTACTTTCATGAATTTTGCCAAATTTCCAAATACAGCGGTTTAGTTGTTAGGGGGTGGGGATACTCGACTTCAACAAAATTTTGCACTTTCAAACCTATTTTTTCGCGGACAGACGAACATACAGACATGAAGAAACTATACTAATAAGTAGTTAAGAGCTGAAATTTGGCAAATATATAGATATAGACAAATTTCCAAATAAAGCGGTTTAGTTGTTAGGGGGTGAGGATACTCGACTTCAACAAAATTTAGCACTTTCAAATCATTTTTTTCGAAAACGGAACCCTAAATACATATTATATATATCCGCGGCCTAGCTCCTAGACAATAGTCATGCATGCGGAAAGACGAAAATACAGACATGACGAAACTATAAGGGTTCCTTGTTGTACTACGGAATCCTAAAAATGGAGCAGAATGAAATGAAATTACTTATTAAACCTTGTCTAATATTGTAAATATTTGTAATATAAATACTTATCGGAAACTTACGTACGCCACGGCTTGTACAATTTTGATACGTTGTTGGTGCCTTCTGATATGAATTGCAGACTTGAGTAGCTCCGTAGCCTACTTAAAAATAATTCTTTCTCATATTTTCTACAGTAACGTTATTGATTCTTTAGACAATGTTTTTGTAGGTACAATATTTATTTGTACGGTTGTGACAAAATCGGGAAAATAAATGTTTTTTTTATTTAAATATTTGTGTAAACTTAGCTTCTTATTACTTCGGTTCTCCTACTCTGGAGGAGATCCGTAAGACAATCAAAGTAACCGACATAGCTCACAGTTAACATACAACATAGTTCTCAAGTGGCGACCTCGCACCGGAAGACGAAGCGCAGGAATGCCTCTCACACGATGGAGCGACGACCTGGTCAAGGTCACGGGAAGCCACTGGATGCGGTCGGTGCAAGACGGTCTTCGTGGAAATCCTTGGGGGAGGCCTTTATCCAGCAGTGGACGTCGTAAGGCTGATATGATTATATCATGATGACCTTCTTATTTATGGAAGGTTTTGTCCGACATTTTTATGAACATTAGTATAGAAAATATATATATAGTGTTAATTATTACAGGCAATGCCATTTAAAACGGTGCCGCTAAGCATATTTTTCAAGCGACTTCCAAAAAGGAGAAGATCAGTTCGACTGTATTTTTTTTATGTTTGTTACCTCAGAACTTTTGACTGAGTGAACCGATTTTGATGATTCATTTTTTATTCGAAAGCTTGTGCTTTCCGTGTGGTTCCTTATAAATTTAATTAAAATCGGTAAAGTACTTTATTAGAATATTAACAAAAACCAAAAATAACAATGCAAAATTGTTCGAAGTTGTTGCGATGGAAGTCGGTTTTTTAACGTGTTTAGCGTTTTCAATTATTCTGTTTACCATAAAAATTCACAGAAAGATTTAAATAAGTAATTGGCACACTTATTACAAAGTTCCCAAGAATTTGTTTGAGAAAACCGCAATTTCCGAGATTCGAGGGAAAGGGGATTCTTTTAAAAAACAAAATGGCCGTCGACGGGTTCCGGCAAATGTTTTAAACCGCGATAACGAGCTGCAAGCGAACGAAACAAGGCAACGGAACGTGGGGCCAAGCTGTTCCACTTATCTTTGTGGGGTCTGGTTCCTTTGTAAAACAGAAATAAAATAATAATAATGTTATTACATCTATAATCTAAATATATATATAACTCAAAGGTGACTGACTGACTGACATAGTGATCTATCAACGCACAGCCCAAACCACTGGACGTATCGGGCTGAAATTTGGCATGCAGGTACATGTTATGATGTAGGCATCCGCTAAGAAAGGATTTTGGGAAATTCCCATGGGAACTGCAAAAATCGGGATCTGCGCGGGCGAAGCTGCGGGCATCCACTAGTTATAGTATAAGTTGGCAGTTGTCTGTTTAATTTATACTCTGGGGTAATCTGTTATTTTTTTTACTTTTACCAGACTGTATTGTATCACAACTTTTTTTATTGTAAACTGTTGATTACCTATAATAAAAATATATATATTACAGCATCACCCTGGATTCTTCATACAAGGAGCCAGAAATGACATTTCAAAAAAGGAATGACGAAACAAAAAAAATGGCGGCGAAATCCTGTACGTTCGAGAACCAAATTGTAACCAATCTGTATCAATCTGGGTGATGAGGGGGTAGGTCGGAGAGCGGCATGGAGTGTCCATACTGTATGTTAGTACTAATATATATACTTTAGTACAGCTTCGCTGTGCATACTTTTTCGCGAAGCCACGTGTTTGGACTTACATAAATCAATAATCGACATTACGCCCACTTAGTAGCAAGAACCTTTCTTCTCCTCCCATACATACCCACTTTTTTTTAATTTTTCATGAAATCTGAGATATGCATTCATATTTTTCCTGGAATAATAAACTAATCAGAGTAGTAGGCCTTACTTGTCATTAATATAATTCCAAATTAAAAATTACAAAATATTTACTTTAAATAGGTGTTAAAACTCACTTCGAAAAATCATTTAAATAAATGGCTCTTGCTACGACACAATAAAGTGCAAATTAAAGTCACACAGCACTTATTACCTACAGTTTACTCACCTATAAGTTGTCTCGTTTCTATCGCGTAACTCTTATCTCTTATAACTACTGAATTGCCCCATGCAGGGGGCCGCACAGCGTAGGTACATTTTCATGCCTACAGCGCGGATTGCAACAGGACTATCTAAACTGAAAAAAGTCAGCTCAAAGTGAGTTAAATTTAACTTGCAAATTTAGAAGAGGACAACTTACATAAATACGAGTACATACGAAAATTACAAGTTAAATAAAGCATGTAAAAACATTTCCGGTAATCGATAAAAAAAAACTGGCAAGTAAAACTACTTTAGTATCTAAAGTAAAAATACTTTAGTACCTAAAGTCCTTTTATGTTTTCTTGAATAACCATTAAAATAATATATTTCTAAAGAACCATTAGCAAATTCACCAGCACTCTACTGATATCACACTAAACGTTAGTGCAACGTTGCTATGTTGCTAGGATATTGGATTGCAGCTACGTGCAACAACATCGGTTGCACAATGTTGCGTGTGTCATACAGAAACGTTGTTCCAGTTTTAGAATAAAGGTTAAAGTATGTTCGGGAAATCAACTGCAGTACACCCGAACAGAGTTCTGAAATTGTTTTGTAGGATAAAACAATTTTACAAAAAAATAAATTTTAATTAGGTATTTTTAGGGTTCAAAAACGGGACCCTATACTAAGACTCCGCTGTTTGTCAGTCTGTCACCAGGCTGTATTTCATGAATCGTGATAGCAAGACAGTTTAAATTTTCACAGATGATGTATTTCTAATGCCACTATAACAACAAATACTAAAAATTAGAAAAAGTGTAAGTCTCCATACAAAAAGCGTGTCTTTTTAAACGTAAAGAAACGAGCGCCATCTAGTATGATAGTATAGAACTGAAGAAACTGGCGCCATCTAGTATGATGGTACGGAACCCTATATGTGCGGTTCTGACTCGAACTGGACGAGGTATCTTCAGAATCGTCGCCTAGATTAATAATTTAAGACTGAGCAAGATTCGCGCGATCCCGTGCAGTTGTAACTTCGGCGGCGCCGCGTTTGAACTAAGGGCGGCCCTTTTTACGTAAACGTTTGGCGCGAGCCGGCAGCGCGAGCGTCACTTTTCAAAGATGCAGATTATTTAGCAGACGAACTTTACTTCGTTTGTCACATTCTTCGGCCTCAAGTTTTATCAAAGCTTTAAAAAATATGAATATGAACTGAACTCGCGACACCGTTACTGACATCGACACTGACACTTTACCAGGAACACTCGCAGGGTCAAAACTTTGTCAACCTAGTCGTTCGCCAGGAACACTCGGAGGATCAAAAGTTATAAAACTGTAAAACCTTTTTACTTCTGTCGGCACTCCCGGAGTGGTTAGGTTTTTATTCACAATTAGTAAGCCCTTGGCATTATCTCACCTGATGGTAAGTGACGACGAGTTTTTATTCACAATTGGTATGATGCAAATAAAAAAAAAAACACTTTTATATCTATGTCGCAGTCATTTAGTTGAATCTGCTATTTGATTGAATGACTAGCGCGTTCATTGAATGACGAGATTCAATTGTAACACTAGGCCGAACGTTGATTGAAAAAGCGTCACTCAAAGTCCAACTAGTTAGCTGATTGTAACATAGCCCTTTGAACAGAGCGGACGTAAAATCAGTCAAGTGATTGAAATTTAGTTCATAATTATTGTTTAGTTTATTTGTGATAATTAGGGCTTTGTAACTTAGTGTTCTTGTTAACATTGTGAACGTAAAATTCCATACAACGAAAAGGGATTTGGCAAAAAACAGAATTTTCTAAAAAAACTGTAAATGAGCGAGCGAAGCGAGGCTCCCCCCATGGGTAGCAGAATGCTTCGCAAAAGAAGAAGTCATCGGTTTTTATTCGGAATATCCCATTTAACAACTTCGCTAAATGACGTTCAGTCAAGACGTTAAACGTTACTTTCAACAACTTGACGAGTTGTCCTTAAGTGATTCAATTGAATCTCGTCATTCAATGAACGCGCTAGGCATTCAATAAAATAGCAGATTCAACCAGATGACGTCGACATCTATACTGATGTACTGACTGACAAAACTCGCTGAGTAATCTTATTCGCAGATCACGCAAAAACCATGTTTTCAAACATTCTGCCTGCTCAAAAAAAATATCTATAAAACTTTTATGCTCATAGAATTGTGTCATCGTGTAATACCATTACCCCATAGCCCAAGGGCAGTTTTCGCTGTAACAATCGAAGTTTTCGTATTATGACTACGATCCACTCAGTACTCGGCCATAGCCTCAGGATGTAATGGGACTTTGTTCTTTTACAGCAGTTAACTTAAATGAAACGATTGGTGAGAAAATCTTTTTCAATATCCTTTGCCGCTGAAGGTTTTAATGAAGTTAGACTTTTTTTTCTATAATGTTTCGTGAAAGATTTGACGATTTTGTTAGAGAAAAGATTTTTCTACTCCCATCTTTTAATTTGCTTAATACATAACCTCAAATCATATCACAAAAGTATTCTTCATTCCTACATGTCGTATTACAATAATCATTTCAAAACGAGACATCTGTACTACAATGAAACTTTTTAAATATTTTTATGGCTATGGCTTCTAAAATTCAATAATATAATTATGTCAAAATTTCAATGTATTTTGTGCAAGATGCCAAGGGCATTTAAAAAAGCGCACGTACTTGCGCCATTCTTGAATACTGTGTAATGGTTTGGGATCCGTATTATAATATTTACACTCACGCTATTGAAAGGGTACAAAAAAAATTCTTTAAAATGATCAGTTTTCGTTGCTATCGTCGCCGTTGCAATAACTATAACGAACTGATTGACAAATTTAATATTATGTCTCTAGAACAACGCCGTATTCAGCTAGAGCAATTGTGTCTGTATAAATTGATCAACAATTATATTGATTGTCCTGAGCTCGTCAATAGTATTGGTTATCGCGTGCCGGCGAGGTCTCTCAGGTCTAAGCGGCTCTTTTCTGTAAACTTTTGTCGTACCAATGCAGGAAAGCGATCGCCAATTTATAGAATGCTTAACAGATATAACGAACAGTTTTCTGATCTCGATATATTCAGCACACCCTTGACAAGATATAGAACAAATATTATCTCTTTACTTAACAGCGCATAGAATAGCACTTTTATCGTCTTTTATTGTTTTTTAACATACTTTTTGATTCTTAGTTTTACAAATATTTTTTTTCTCTAATAATTATCCATTCTTTTTACTTCTATTTTGTTGTTTTCTAAATTTATTTTATAGTTTTTTAATGACAGCTTTTTGACTGTTTATAGCGGTAGATTGATAAGTAGGCTTATATTTTTAAATAATTGTGGAACTCGTTGTTGGAATGTATAGACTTACCTTTCTATTTATATTTTATCCCTTAAGTATCAATGTACATTACCGTTTGTGTTCTCCTAATAAAAATAAAATAAAATAAAATAAAATGGCTAAACGTCGCGTGTGATTAGGCTGTATGGATGAATTTTTGTTGGTTTAAAATTTTCTTTTATTTATTTCATGGTCGTAGAAAAAGTATTGTATGCCACTGCACGTAATTACCCATTGTAATATGAGTGCTAGTTTGTGCCACAAAGCAAAGCTCTCATTACTTGGTAGTGACATAAATAACTATTGAAGATGTAGATAAAAAAAAATTGCATTGTGTGAGTGCGGGAAAATAGATCATCACCGTATTTATCATCATCGTCGTATGCATTTACCAGTAGCAGCTTCTTACGAGCTTCAATATATCATCATCTTACCAGCCGAAGGACGTCCATTGTCAACGTCCCAAGGATTTCCACGACGACCGGTTCTGCGCTACCCGCATCCAGCGGCTACTCGCGACCTTCACCTGGTCATCGGTCCACCGAGTGGGAGGCCTGTCGGGAGGCTCTGTCGATTAATTGGTTCTCCTAAGGATCTCCTCGTATCTGATTCGATCATGCAGAGATGCTCCTAGCATAGCACGCTCCATTGCCTTTTGAGTGACCTTGAGCCTTCTTATGAGGCTCATAGTAAGCGACCATGACTCAGTTCCGTAAGTCATCACTGGCAACACACATTGGTCAAAGACCTTAGTCTTGAGACACTGCGGTATTTTGGACGTGAAGATATTGCGAAGCTTCCCAAACGCTGCCCAGCCGAGTTGGATTCGTCGATTGATTTCTTTCTTGAAGTTGGACCTATCTAGCTGGACTGTTTGTCCCAGGTATTCATATCGTCAACAAATTCCAGTGTAGAGTCTCCAACCTTTAGAGTGGTGGGTGCGACACGGACATTTAATAAGTCATCATTACAGCTCATATACGTCCCCACCGAGGGGCTCGAGCCTACCCTGAATCAGGGCGATTAGGCCTTAGTCGACCACGCGGGCCCAGTGCGGGTTGGTCGACTTCACACACAACCTTCGAGTTTCTTCGCAGGCGTGTGCAGGTTTCCTCACGATGTTTTCCTTCGCCGTTAAAGCAATCGGTAAGTATGTACGTAAGTTTTTGAAAAACTCATTGGTACATTGGCCGTCCAGATTTGAACCCGGTACCTCTGGTTAGATGGACCGAGTCGTTACCGGTTGAGCCACCGACGCTTTTAACCACCGACGCTTTTTAATAAGTACCTACACATATATCCTCATCTCATAACTATTGTTCACTGTCTTGTATGTACTTAGTACGAACAGCGTACTAATTTCTAAGCACCAACATATAACACAATACGGAGGACGGGCTTGTTAACGTCCGCCGTGTTCACAGGGTGAGGACTAATTCCACCAAGACGGGACAGGCTTAATTAGCATATAATAACGTTTTGTACACGATGGCCGACACACGAGGATATTAAGGGCCAGTTAGATCAGGGTGGAGTAGGTTGAGAGATTCAATACCTTGTGTACGTATACAGAGAGTTTATTACCCTAACCAATTTAATCGAAAATTAAAATCCGACTGCTTGGAAGTTATCCTATCCTTGTAAGACCTACGGGCCGAATGGAAGGACCAAATTACAGTTGTCATTAAGAACGAAGGTCATTTTTCAAGCGACTTCCAAAAAGGAGAACGTTCTCAATTTGACTGTATGTTTTTTTTATGTGTTTTTCCTCAGAACTTTTGACTGGGTGAACCGATTTTGATGATTCTTTATTATTTGAAAGCTAGTGCTTTTTGTAGTCCTATATAAATTTTATCAAAATCGGTGTAGTACTTTATTAAAAAATTTGCAAAAACCAAAAATAATATTGCAAAATTGTATGAAGTTGTTGCGATGGAAGTCGGTTTTTAACGTGTTTAGCGTTTTTTTTTTCAACTGCGTAGGCTCAAGAACCTTCTAGAAGGCCTTAATCCGCTGTTATTTAGAAATCCTGTAATCTTCCTCCTCAAACCTCACCGTCATCCTTCACGACTCCCTCGCTCAACCAGTTACCGATTTAAGGTACTTTTTGATGTACGCCTTATTCTGTCTTTCCATCCAAAGGTTAGTGGCGATGATGTCCAAGATGGAAGCGGGCTTTCCAAAATTCTCCAATGCAATGGGGAATCTTATCTTCAATCAGGAATACATCAATGCTATAAACATGATGTTTAGCCAGAAGACTCAGATAAGAAGGCGGTAGCTAACCAAGTGGGCTTAGAAGATGCCCTTCCACCAACCAGAGTCTTATAAAGTTTGACTCCGCCGGGAATCGAACCCTTAACCTTTTGATGTGAAGCTTATGGTCTAACCATTACGCCACGGACGTGGTTAGGGTCTCCCTTAATTCCAGCAAATGTTTTCGAGCACCATTACTCAACTTCATAAACATAATCTAACATCTACCAACTGAACTACCATCATACATTAAACCTGGAACTTCCACGACGGGTACTCTAAGGACGGCAATATGTGATATAGAATTGTAGAAATTCATCCCAAAATAATTTAAACTAGAATATAATCAAAATATAATCAAAAAGGAAATTTAATCAGCTTACTAGATCAGTAATTAGTTTTTATAAGTTTCATACAAAAATACTGAGAAAACCTCGGAAAGCCGCAGCGCGGCCGACCCCCGCAAAACCAGACCGGAAGTACCGGTCGCGTGGGCGGAGTCGGGGCGTTTGATATGCTCGCGGGAAGGGTTATTGAACCTGGCCTCCTGAGTCCTGAGTGAAAAAGTAGAAAATAATGACTTTCAGCCCTTTAAGTTTAGTATAAAGTAGTTATATTTTGAAATAAGAATCGTCGCTTAGGGGGGAAATTTGTGAAATTATTAATAATTAGTTTTAGTAAAGTTTATTAGTTGTAGCTGTTTTAATTTTATTTAAATAGGTATAGAGGTTTTATGTCGACAGTTTTTTGAATTTTGAATTTAGGTATTATTTCAAGCTTTTTAAACTTTACTTATCCTAAACACGATACCTCTGCGTTAGTTGGTGAGGAGTTCGAGATACTGCAGCATCAGGTCCAAGTAACCATGTTTTATCTAACACATTTTTATTGAGACTATTCCAATGAGCCCAAACACGGTGCCTCTTCTGTAAGTTCAGCATCAGGTGAAGGTTACCATGGTTTCGCAAAATTGTTACACTAACAAGACACCAAATTTCGAATTGATTAGACTGGTGAAAGTCGCCCATATCCCTTCATCACCTAGAAAAGAGCTGAAGACAAACAGCTGATTAGATATTCATAAATTATAGCTAAGAACCACCTCAATCACGTCAGCTTGCAAAAAAAAACGCATCAAAATTGGTCCATTCGTTTAAGAACTACGATACCACAAACATACACACAGATACACATGTTAAACTTGTAACACCCCTTTTTGCGTCGGGGCAAACTGGTATCTCTTCTGTGTATCAGGACCGGCTGTTGTGGAAATCACAGAATAAAAAAACAAAACAAACCAAGAAATCAACAATAAAAACTCATATTTTTTTATATAATTATTGATTTTCATTTAGGTTTTTCACTTACACATGGTAAGAAACTCCTCCATTTATTAAATTTACGTTGCTAGTGGCATTTTTGCACCTTATTATTGACTATTTCGGCAATTTTGACACCAAAACACACGGAGCTCTGCCTGCCATGAAATTGTGCAATTTCTGCGCAGTACAATCATTTACGAATGACAGAAACATATTATCTCGTTGCGCAAGAAGCTAACTCGCTGCCACGCCTCCTTCAGCAATCTATCGGAGCGGCAAAACATTTTTCTTATCTGTGGTGGAATGCCTTGAGACAGACCTTTGTCCAGCAGTGGACTTCTTTCGGCTGATATGATGATGATAATGTCACAGTAATAATATTATGTCAAATCATATAATCGTCAATTTTATTACAATGTCTAATAAATATAAATTAAAATTAAACAGCCTAAGGCGCTAAGGTCTCTCAATCCGAGCAGGTTGATACGTGTTTCAATAATATCGAACGTAAATATATTCATTTAAAGTTCAAATCAATTCCGGCTTCAACGCGGCCGTCACGTTGAAACCGAAGGCCCAATTCTCGATTTTTACATGTTTGTTTACTTTTCATCATTCAAGTAAGTTTAGAAAGAATGTGTTCAATTAAAATGAAAAGGTCTTAAGGTCACCGATTTTTGTGTGTTAGTTTCATTCAATTCAACTATTTGTTTTCGAGAAACTTTGTAATTAATGCCAAAAACCGGGTCTACAGTATATTTTTTTTACAGCAAAAGTGGTAGTATTTCTACAATTGTATTCAATTAAATCGATTTTTTATTACTTTAAGTATATTATATATTTTTTCCATGGTGATAGCTTTACACAGTCTTTCAATAATTTGAATTGAATATGGTCATTTGACCCATCTTAAGGCCCTAAGCCTTAGCCCAAAAACCTGCCCCGAGTCGTGCCTGATGCAAATATGCCCATTACACTAGCTACGTTACCCCGCTGTATGGCCAATGATATGCGTTGCACCAGATACGACTCGGCGCGGGGATCTACACCATTATTGTCAAATCTAAAATCGAGGAGACAGACCTAATAATATAGGGATGACGACAGCATCACAAATAAATTATGAACTATTGATCAATAAATTGCTCTCCTACTGTAGCTTCGGTAAACCTTACTCGTTTTGTTTTCCATCAAGTCTTCGATTTTTAATTCACCAAAATCACAAAATGAGTACATAAATGATGCTGTAAAACCATGACGTCACGCCCTAGGCAAACTTTAGCCTATTTCAAACATTTTTAGAACAAAATTTCGTTGACAGATGATAAAACGTAAATCAGATGAATAGAATTCGTCACCCCTATTGCTGCAAAATGTTGGGACTCTCGTAATCCAAATTTCCTTTTTGAATGGTAATTGGAAGCTGCCTCTATTTTCTCATTTTCATTCGTTCGTTTGTAGGTTCCTCTAACTTTGTTGTGTTGTGCGATAAGTAAGTATATAAATGTAATATTTTAAATTAAATTCAGCATTGCTAGTAGCCAGCCCACGCAACGGCCAAGTTCTACGTTCCCTTTCAATTCATTATATGAGAGTCCATTCTATGACGTCATTTTATTGCCCCATTGTCAGCGCCGTAATTAATTTCGGGATTACAGAGCTTGTGCACGGTTTTGTTTAATTTGGGCACAGTTCGGTACTTTTGGGCACAGTTTAGCAATTTTGGGCGTATCTTAGAAGTTGTTGGTGACCTTTGTTTGAATGGTATCGGCCTTTGTTCCACCCGAACAAACGAAATTGAAGGTGAAATAATGTTTACGTTGTAGAGCTTCATAACTTAACCCGGCGTGAATGAGGTGAAAATAGTTACACCAACTGTGAGGTGGGTGTGACATACCGAAAGTTAGAAATGGCGGTTTTGATAACTGAAATGACTACTATTTCTGTAATTTATTGATTTACATTAGGGAAATGAGGTAAAATGATAAAAAAAACCCAGTTCTAGATGTGAAAGTGTTTAAATTTATATATAATAACAAAGTTGTTAGTTATAACACAAAAATCAACGATATTTAGGAACTATGACTTAATATCTAAAAAACTGAGATATTATGACAACTGTGCACACAAAATTTAAAAAATATATCTTTCTCATATAATTTTGCTTCGAGATAACATAAAAACAACATAAAACATTCTAAAATCTTCTTTAAGAGGTCGGATATAACGTACCCACTGTGTGTTTGCGCACGAGTAGTTCACTAAAAATTAAAACAATATTTAAAAATCACTTAAAATCACTCCTCGCGGCACCCCCTCCAGCTACGAACCAGCCGATCGTGCAGTTCAGAAATATTTTGTGTCTCATAAATCGGTGGGTATGAGATACCCGACCTCATTCACGCCCGGTTAATAGGTATTTACGACGGACGATCCATAAATAAATGAGAATAACCGTCTTCATGGTTGCAAACTTCTTTTATGTTTTGGAATACTGGCAGATCATTTCACTAAGAAGATGGTAACACAAATTAGGGCTATAATATTTAAAAACAAGTGAATGGTGATTTAATGAGTAACAAAATCCGACAAACAGCGTGAAAATGGAGAAAACTGAAGAACAGTCCGTGACAGGTGACAATGATCCGTGACAGGTTCACTGTCCAACCATGAAGTCGGTAAATACCCCTCACGTCCAGTTGCGTTTTTATAAAAAGTGGTTTCGTTTAATGTTTCAATTAATAGCAAAGTCCATACTTTTATTATTAAATACTTCAACAAAATTCCAAACGACGTCAATAAAATAAAGCGTATAGTAAAATGTGTGTAAAAATTTAAAAGGTGTTTTTTTACTACAGACCATATTTCATCAAAACATGGACAGTCAAAAATAGTCTAAACGGTTTGACATTTCTAAGACTCGGTTAGACTTGTTCCAAGAAGTTTCTGAATTTTTTTTGTGACGTTTCTTAACAATGGACGAAACATGGATCAATCATTTTGATCCCGAGACAAAACAGCAATCTTTAGAATCAACGGCCATCATCACCGACCCCAAAGAAGTTGCGAGTCGTGGCATCGGCTGGCAAGGTTATGGCCTCAATATTTTGGGACTCAGAAGGAATATTACTGACAAAACAGCAATCTTTAGAATCAACGGCCATCATCACCGACCCCAAAGAAGTTGCGAGTCGTGGCATCGGCTGGCAAGGTTATGGCCTCAATATTTTGGGACTCAGAAGCAATATTACTGACAAAACAGCAATCTTTAGAATCAACGGCCATCATCACCGACCCCAAAGTAGTTGCGAGTCGTGGCATCGGCTGGCAAGATTATGGCCTCAATATTTTGGGACTCAGAAGGAATATTACTGACAAAACAGCAATCTTTAGAATCAACGGCCATCATCACCGACCCCAAAGAAGTTGCGAGTCGTGGCATCGGCTAGCAAGGTTATGGCCTCAATATTTTGGGACTCAGAAAGAATATTACTAATTGATTACCTGGAGCGTAGAATCCCTCTGCCGTGCCATGACAAAACACTGTATCTTTAGGTACAGTGTTTTGTGATAACACGAATATTTTAATTCTCCGCCCTTAGGTTCATGGTATGACATCAAAAAAATACGGAAAAAGTCTTAATATTATGGAAATTAGTCATAGCAATTTACACTGTATATCAAATACTATAGATGCCGGTTTTGACAAAATACTGTTTCTATAGGTACAGTGTTTTGTCGAAACAAGCTCGGTGTTATTTGATGTCATGTAACTGTGGATGCAGTGTTTTGTCATAACAACATTGCAAGGTTTTCCTTTTTGCCAAATAAGAAAGCGAGAATTTGTGTGCAAAAAAAATATTAAAATTAAGGAAGTTGATGTATGTAAGCTGTTTTTCTTGGCAACAATTGGCTACACAAATTATGAAGCAGTTCAGTCTGTTTTAAAAGCTAATCGCAAGACAAACAATGAAAGTTCGTCAGTTTCTGCAGCAACATACCGCAGAAGACACTATACTCCGAAACACGCCTTTTCCGAGGGCTATGAAGGCACTGTGTTGTGGAAGTTATTGAAAAATACAGACCACAAAAATCACACTACAACGTAGAGCATGCCCCTCATTGACGTTATCTGCCAGTGAATACCTAACAGTATAATAACAGATCAATATTATGCAGCATTAATTCCCAATTTAAAGAATGCCATCAAAGTAAAAGGAGAGGGAAAATTCGCAAAGGCGTTTCACCACTACAACGCACCCGCGTTGACTGCCATTCAGCAAGCTGGGTTTGAAATGGTTAACAAACTCCCCTCCCTCCCGACCCCCTATTCACCATTTTTTTTTTAAAGGGATAGTAAGTTGAATTAGCGCTGGACCCGGTGTGTAGAGACTTGGAGATTATATTAAAAAGAAATTATTAATCGTCGTTTATCTTATATCTCATTTTCACTACTTTTTGATCTCTGCTTAGGTATAATGGCTGTTGGTGCAGTAGAGTTCTCGAGTGGCAACCGCATAACAAAGACGTACCGTAGAAAGGCCTCCCACTCGGTAGAACGACGACCTAGTCGCGGGAAGCCGCTGGATGCGGGCAGCGCAGTACCGGTCGTTGTGGAAATCCTAGGGTAGGCCTTCGTCCAGCAGTAGACATCTTTCGGCTGATAATTATGATGATGGTGATAACATGTATAATGACACAGATTAATACATTGAAACAAAAAAGACCATAACTAACATTTTAATGTATCCGCCTCACAACTAAAAAGTAGCTAGTTCGAATGCCGATCAATAAAATTCTATTTATGACAGAACCCCATAAAGTTATATGTATAAAAAATCTGAAAAAATTGGGTACCTCTCCTACGTGTAAAGAGAGAGTCGTTCGTCGTTACGTCCAAAAAGTTTCGTCCAAATGGACGTAACAGCACCTTCCAATTTTACCTACTTTTTTTGTCGTCGTTACGTCCGACAAAGAAAATCTGAGGGAGATAAATACAGTCAGCTGCTAAAAGGGTATTTTTTTTATTCACTTACCCTATTGTGTGGGGTACCTTTAAATAGGTATTTCATAACTTTTGAGGGTTGGCCAAGATCATTTGGGGATCGCACACTGGATGGAAGACGTACTTCAGGCAAGCATGTCACTAGGTGGGCCGAGGACCCAGTGAAGGTCGCGGGAAGCCGCTGGGTGCGGACAGTGCAGGACCAGTCATTTTCGAAGTCCTTCAGCGAGGCCTTTGTTCAGCAGTAGACGTATTCCAGCTGATACTTACCTACCCCCAAGTTTCAATGTATTCCAAATATTTACTCAACCAACAGCTTATATCACGAATCGTTTTATTTATGTTTATATCTCCGTGAATTCAGATATTCATAATATTTACAGTCTTAATAGATTAACAGGCGTATTGTTCGCAATTATTGCTACTCAGTATTGTAAATGGCATGTTTGAGAACAAAAGGGTTATATTATAACCCATTGTATTTAAAATGGTTGGAGTTTTCGCTTACAGGGCTGTTTAATTCGCTCCCATGACGATTTTGTTTGATAAATTTAAATGGAAATTGATGGGAATTGGGGCTATTTCTCGTTGGTGCTAGTACTTTTGTTTGTTGAGGTTTGTGTTCATAAATTATATCTTATCTTCTTATCAGCTCATATACGTCCCCACCTGAATTAGGGCTATCGGGCCTTAGTCGACCACGCGGGCCCAGTGCGGGTTGGTTGACTTGACACACAACCTTCGTGTTTCTTTGCAGGCGTGTGCAGGTTTCCTCACGATGCTTTCTTCAACCGTAAGAGCGTCGGATAAACGTTCATATAAAATTGAAATTTGAAAACACATTGGTACGTTGCAAGATTCGAACGACGGCCACCCGGACAGGAAGTAGCGGCCATAACCGTTACGCCACCAACGCTAAATTATATAATTATTTTTACCTAATGTGTGTTTTATTTAGTAGACAGGGGGCTGAGATGTAGCGTCATCTGCTTTTTAAAGGGTTCCGGACACGCCAAGGCGAGCAACGGCACCCTTTACTAAGCCTCCGCTGTCTATATGTTAGCGGGCTGTATTTTTTAAACCTTGTATGAAGACAGTTAAAATTTTCAAAAAGTGTTTTTTTCTGTTGCCGCTATAACGACTTAAGAGGGGTCCATAAACAAAAAAACAAATAAGGTAAGGTTAGACATTGGTTTTATATGTATTTCAGTTTCAAATTGTTTATAATTTAAATAGATGTATTTTTTTTATCACTATTGGTAAACCCTTGACAACATCTCACCTGGTGGTAAGTGACGATGTTGCCGAAGATGGAAGCGGGCTTACCAAGATACCCCAACACAATGGGGAACTGGCTATCTTATCTTCATGCCGGAACACACCAATGATATCAACATTGATATTTGGCGGCAAGACTTAGATAAGATGGTGGTAGCTAGCCAGGCGGGCTTAGAAAATGCCCTACCACCAACCAAACCGAGTCTTACAATTGACCCCGCCGGTAATCGAACCCGCGACCTCCTGTGTAAAGCCAGTGAACTTTGCCTCTGAGCTACGGAGGCGGTTTTTCATATGTATGTTTGATTTAGCTTTATCGTAAAAACGGTAATACATATAAGAGTGAAACTTGGTATGATTATAGTAATAATTCTAAAATAAAACAGCAAATAATAGTGAGATGTTGTCAAGGGTTTACCAATTGTGAATAAAAAAAATTAAAAAAATCGGCCAAGTGTAACTCGAATATTTGCGCTAAGGAGTCCGAACTAAATAAAAATAAAACTTTTTACTGGCGTTCGTGTTGATGTCTTTTGTTTTTAATGTGAATAGGTATCATTGTTTATTTTGTTGTTCAATAAAAAGTTCACAAACAAACATTGTTGTGTGTATAAAAGTGGTATGGTCAACTCGTACTTGATCGGCTTTTTTAAATTAACTGAGTTTCTTAGCGATTATACTTATCTATAAAACAGGTCTTGGGAAGTAAATATTTCCTAAATACAAAATTTCTTCCAAATAGTTAGAGCCATTCCTCGGAAAGAGCCTTAACCTAAAACCAGTTCTTATTTGGGGAATCTTTTAGGTTCTCCATTGGGGAATCTTGGTAAGCCCGCTTCCATCTTCGGCATCATCGTCACTTACCATCAGGTGAGATGATGCCAAGGGCTTACCAATTATGAAAAAAAAACATGTTAGTAAATCCTACAAATATATTTAATTATTAGTAATATAATAAATTTAATAAAGCGTCGGTGGCTCAACCGGTAACGACTCGGTCCTCCTAACCAGAGGTGCCGGGTTCAAATCCGGACTGGCCAATGAGTTTTTCGTAACTTACGTACATATACTTACCGATTGCTTTAACAGTGAAGGAAAACATCGTGAGGAAACCTGCACACGCCTGCGAAGAAACTCGAAGGTTGTGTGTGAAGTCGACCAACCCGCACTGGGCCCGCGTGGTCGACTAAGGCCCGATCGCCCTAATTCAGGGTAGGCTCGAGCCCCTCGGTGGGGTCGTATATGAGCTGATATGATGATGATTAGAAATATTAGTGGTCGAATAAGGCCCGATCGCCCTAATTCAGGGTTGGCTCGAGCCCCTCGGTGGGGACGTATATGAGCTGACATGATGATGAGTAACGAGTTAGTGACATATATTCTGGGAAAATTTTATTCGGCTACCTATTACGGTTTAAAGATACAGCCTATTAAAAGACAGACAGACGAATAGACAGCGTAGGCTTATTAATAGGGTCCCGTTACCTGGTAAGGAACAATAACAAAAAACATGTCTGCCAAAAACGTACGTCTGTCGGTCCGTCCGTCACGCTTTTCCTAGCAGCTAAACCAATGATCCGATTGACATCAAATTTTTATATTCCGAGTTTTGTGATAGGTTGTCGTAAAATTCTGGGCGGATTATGGCTGTGTTGTTACGGTTCGGTACCCAAAGGGTAAAAACGGGACCGTATCACGTCCATGCATCCGTCAGTCCGTCTGTCACCAGGCTGTATTTCATGAACCGTGATAGCTAGACAGTTGAAATGTTCACAGATGATGTATTTCTGTTGCCGCTATAACTATACTAAAAATTAAAAATAGTGAGGCTCCATACAAAAAACGTTTTTTTTTAAACGTGAAGAAAAGCGCGCCATCTAGTTTGATGGTATCATCCCTTCGTGTGCGTTTCTGATTCGCACTTTACCGATTTTTTTAAGAGTACCTAGATGATGTATAACAAACAAAATTAAATGCAAAAACCTTAAAAATGAATGAAACGATTTTTAAATAATAGACCGGGGAAAAAGTTTATTCGCATTTTGTAAGTACAATTTGTAATCAAATTACTTTGCTCGTATTATTTGTACCTGACTGGTTATAATAAAACTATATAGATGCATATACCAAAATATAACAAAATAAAAATAAAAACCCCGCTGTTTTAATAATTTATTAAATCAATATAAGTGAATAGAGTTAAAAAAATCGCTACATTTTGAAATTTTATTTAAAAAGGTAAAAATGCAACATAGACCATGAGTAAAATTCGTGCTGTTTATAATTATACTTTTTTATACATATATATCAGATTTTCATATCAAGCCATTTCATTTGATATGTCATACGATATAGTTTACAATACTTTTTTATTTATTTTCTAATTTACATCCCAAAAGTTTGAAAATCCCCCAAAGGTTTAGGCTTAAGGCCATGGAGTCTTAGTCCTCCTGATATTAAAGGCCAGTGACATAAAACGTGAGTTGAGACCGTAATGTAAACAACGTAAGTAAAAAAATTAACACTCGATTTCACTCCCCATATGTTTTTCGTATCTCTTGCTACATATGAAAAGGAGTAAACCCTAAAAACTCACAATGTAGCTACATAATCTCGACCTTCTTACGTATCAACAAGATTAAGAATTATCTAAATCTTGTCTTTACCTATCTACATAATCCCTTTACAATTTGATCTTGTGCGCAAATCAGGATTTGTGGAGTTCCCCCAAAGAAGGTTTAACCTTCTTCGAAAACGTAAGCCTTTTGTTGATAAAATAACAACAAACCTTAGGCCTGTGACAACAGAGTCTATTGAATATTTATCACGGTTGCTCTTGGGTTGAAAAGTGGATAATCAAGGACAAGTAGGATAAGCCTTGAATTTAGTTTGAACTAAGTATACACAGACAGGGTTTAACCGCCTCCGTGGCGTAATGGTAAGTCCTATTCGCTTTACACCAGGAGGTCGCGGGTTCGATTCCCGGCGGGGTCAATTTTGTAAGACTCCTTTTGGTTGGTGGTAGGGCATTTTCATAGCCCGCCTGACTAGCTACCACTAGACATGGGGCGGGTACCCGGTTTGGATCCGGTACCCGGCGGATCCGGCACTTTTTTAAGTATCCGGCCGGGTACCGGGTAATGGTGCCGGGTACCCGGCTCTGGGCGGGTAATTTGGAAGGCTAGAAATAATGATACGTTTTAGATTTTTAATTATTTATTGACTTGGAACACAAATGGTAATCATTATAATTATGATAAGCTGGACTAATTTATGAGTAATAGCAAGAAAAATAGATAATTAGAAAGTTTAATTTAATATTTGTAGTTTAAAATGGGTAAGTTATGGTGTAAAAACGCCAATTTTTCTGCACGATCAGCATTTTGCTTCAGTTGCGCCCGAGCGGGCAAACAGGACGCACGCGTCACGCCGTCTGAGCGCTGCCGGGTACCCGGCAAAATCGCTACCCGCCCCATGTCTAGCTAACACCATCTTATCTAACTCTTGCCGCCAAAAACCAGTGTTAACAACATTGATGTGTTTCGGCTTAAACGTAAGGTATCCAGATCCCCATTGCGTTGGAGAATCTTGGTGAGCCCGCTTCCATCTATGGCATCATCGTCACTTACCATCAGGTGAGATGATGCCAAGGGCTTACTAATTGTGAATAAAAAAAATAGTGTTTGTCGCGAGCTGCAGCAAATTCTGCAAAAGAACTTTACATACACTGTAAAAAATTCAACTGTCAATCGGCTATAGTACATGAAATGCAGCCCTAAAACGGAAGCGGTTAAAAACACTCTACCAAAGAGGCCGCCCTGAGTTCAATCGCGCCGCCAGCCGCGCCGCCGCCGACGCTATCGGCGCCGCGATTGAACTCAGCGCGGCCCCTTTGTCCGAGTGTTTACTGTCACCGCTGTCGGCTCGCGGCATTCAAGATTGAAGCGGGCTTACCAAGATTCCCCAACTCAATGGGGATCTGGCTATCTTATCTTTAAGCCGGAAGACATCAATGCTGTTAACACTGATGCTTGGCGGCAACACTTAGATAAGATGTTGGTAGCTAGCCAGGCGGGCTATGATCATGCCCTGTCACCAACCAAACCGAGTCTTATAAAGTTGACCTCGCCGGGAATCGAATCCGCGACCTCCTGGTGTAAAGCGAATGGACTAACCATTACGCCACGCAGGCGGTTAAAAACTCTTTTTAATCATACTGTATTATGTTAAGATAAATATCGCGAGCTCGCGCGGTATCGCTCGGTATCTTAAGATAGACGGCGATTAAATATATATTATCTGCCCCATGTGTGTTCTCATTGATTTCTATGAAGAGCGACATTGTGAGATATCTATTACGTTAAATATATTTTAAAGTATAGCTCCCGTATGTGACAACCTTTAGTGTGCTGGTCCTGGGACTAGGAGCCGGCCGCGGCAGTTGGCTGCGAGTCGCAGTAGCAGAACCAGCTTCGTAAGTGGTTCGACCATCTTCGTACGAGCACAGGCATCTCGCAGTTGTGTGAAAGAGATAGAGGTAGCGGAAAAACATTATAAAAAGGGGATAACAATACCAAACAAACAATATTAAACATACCGCTTTTTTTTCCTGTTTTCTATCGTATTTTTTTTTGCAGCTTACCTGTAACGAAAGAAATTGGATTAAAGTAATTAGTAAACTATTTGTTAAAAAAAATCTTAGTTGTGTTTAAAATTAGTAACATTTTTAATTAAATAAAATGAAACATGTTTTTATTCTCAGGTACAAAGTCCCATAGAATTACACAGTCAAAATAAAATAAAATATATTTATAAGGTCTGACTAAAATTAGCTGAAACTATTTTAACTGGTGCTTCTACCCATTAAACTGAAAAACTTTCCCCATGAAACCCATAGTCAAATCTCCAAAAAAAATTGAACTTCCCATACTAAGTTGGCTGATCAGCTGCTGATCGAATCAGTATGGGAGGGCCAAATTTTTTATTGCGATTTGACTATGGGTTACATGGAGAAAGTTGTTAAGTTTCATGGGTAGAAGCACCAGTTAAAATAGTTTCAGCTAATTTTGTTACACCTTATTGGATACACGGTACAATCAATTGACGGTAATATATTTGTTACTAATCATGTAAACAAATTTATATATAACATTAACAATATGTAAACAAATGTATATATAACATTAACAATAGAATTATCGCTTAAATACAGTCTTTCCTTAAGGATTTAAGACGACTCAATCCGAGTAGTTCGATCCGTGATAAAATAATATCGAATATAAAGTCTATACATTTTAAGTTCAAATCAATGCGGGCTTCAACGCGGCTGTCACGTTGAAACCAAAAGCCTAATTCTCGATTTTTGAATGTTTTTATTACTTTTCTTCACTTTCAAATGAGTTTAAAAAAATGTGTTAAATTAAAATGAAATAAGAAATCGAGAAATTTTGCAATTGATGTAAAAAACAGGGTCTACTAACAGGATATTTTTTTTTGTTTCATAGGTATATCTTTGCCACATTTCAGCTCTTACCTACTAAAAGTCTAGGAGCTAGGCCGCGGACAGACAGACATGACGAAACTATTAGGGTTCCTTGTTGTACTACGAAACCCTAAAAACGATGTCCACGCGGGCGAAGCCGCGAGCAAAATCTAGTAATAAATAAGAAAATAATATACGTAAACTTGAGAGCTTCGGTGACGTAACGGCTATGATCTACTGTCCGGGAGATCGTGGTTTGAGTCCTGCCACGTACTAATGTGTTTTCGAATTTCGATTGCTTATGTATTTTTGCTGAACAAAGGCATCCCCCGAGGATTTCCACGACGACCGGTCCTGTGCTGCCCGCATCCATCGCCCTCCCGCGATCTTCCAGCAGTGGACGATTTTCAGCTGATATAATGATGATGATGTATGTTTATCCAACGCTGTTACGGTAAAGGAAAACATCATGTACGCTTGCGAATGTAAAGACACTTGAAGGTTGTGTGTGAAGTTGATCAACACGCATTACGCCAGATCGCCTTGATGATCGGCGGGGAATCTGATATGATGATGAAACTTCGGAGCTATATCAACTTTATTTTGAGACTGCACGACACAGCTGTATTTATATTTGGGTAGTATTTAATCGTAAAAAAATAATAATAATAATAAATATAATAAATAAATATTCTGGGACAAATCACACATGGTCATCTGGCCCCAAAGTAGGATTCTCTGTGTTATGGGAACCAGAGACTGATATACATACTTATATACGTTTAAATACATACATATATAGATATTTAACACCCAGACACAGAGCAAACAATTCTGCTCATCACACAAATGTTTGCCCTGGGTGTGGATCGAACCCACAACTCTCGGATCAGTAGTCAAGAGCACTAACCACTGAGCCACCGAGTCAGTCATTGTAATTTAATACCTTTTGTAATTTTTTAAAGGAATCCACAAAATATTTACTTCAAAATATAATTAATTAAATTAAGCAACAATTCAAGTTCATGGCGTACCGCTATTTACCTAAAAGTATAGCGTTTTTCTGGTTTTATAGGTGATTAGTTGTTTTATTTGCAACTAAAAATATTTCTTTATAAATTTTACTACAATTTGGGATATGTCGCACAGACATTGTGCCTTACAAAATCCACACCCCGGACACTTCATACAACGGGCCAGAAATGACATTTCAAAAAAGAAATATCGAAACAAACAAAATGGCGGCGAAATCCTATACGTTCGACAACCAAACCGTAACCAATCTGTATCAATCTGAGTGACGAGGGGGTGAGGTCGCAATCTAGAGAACGGCAGGGAGTGTCCATACTGTACGTTAGTACTAATATATATACTTTGCAGAATCGTTCGTGTTCATGACAAAGACATGTAGTGTAGCTACTATGTAATATTACGGTATTTTCATATTATCGTAACAATGTGAACGATGACGTAATATTATTGTCAAAGATCGTGGAACGCCTTTGATGTTAGTAGGTGACTAGTATAATATGTAAATAGGAATGTAGGTTTACAGAGCAAACATCGACATTGTTTTGTGTTCTCACCGAAGGAGCAAAATCATAATATTTTCATTTGATGAAAATTCGTGTGCTGAATTAGCTGCTGCACCTTTGACAAATGCCGCTCGGCGCTACTGGCTCGCGTCAAACACTCCATCAAAGGGGCCGCCCTGACTTAATTCGTGGCGCCGACAACGTCAGCTGACAATGTTTGAACCGGCGCGTTTGAACTCAGGGCGGCCCCTTTGACGGAGTTTTTGACGTGAGCCGTCAAAGTAGCAGCTAATTCTGCAAACAAACATATGTTATCAGACAATAGAAATGGCATACCTATAACTATACAACTTTCCTCAAAAAAGTTGAAAGTAACTGTACACCTATCTTTGGTTTTTTTTTCTATCGAGCCAAAACTGCTCAATCGTGTTTCTAATAGCTTTAAAATCATCAACAATAAGGGTATTTTTTTTTCAACCTTGGTTTTTCTATTGTTTAGGAGTAATTCACGTCAAAAATAACGAAAATCGGTAATATTACCGCCTTAAACAATCATATCAGCCGAAGGACGTCCAATGCTGAACATAGGCCTCTCCCAAGGATTTCCACGACGACCGGTTCTGCGCTGCCCGCATCGAGCGGTTTCCCGCGACCCTCACCAGTTCATCAGTTCACCGAGTGGGAGGCCAACCTTCGCTACGTTTTACGGTGCGCGGTCGCCATACGAGAACTTTACTGCCCCAACGGCTATCTGCTCTACGAGCTATGTGCCCCGCCCACTGCCACCTAAGTTTAGTAATCCTACTAATATTATAAATGTGAAAGTTTGTATATATGGATGTCAGTTGCTCTTTCGCCCTTCAACCGCTAGACGGATCGGGATGAAACTTGCCACACATATAGATTAGGTCCCGGAATAGGACAAAGGCTACTTTTTACCATGGGAAAACGTCTTATTCCCACGGGAAAATCGAAAACAACGCGGGCGGGCGCAGCCAGTAAACAATAAAATTAACTAAACACAGCTGCACTATTATAGTCGGTTTCCGCAGCGTACTCGCGGTTTATACGCGTCTGTTCTGGGAGTAAACCGGCACCGTGGCGTGGTGGTTAGTCCTCTCGCTTTACATCAGGAGGTCGTGGGTTCCATTCTCGGTGATCATACTTTGTCAGATTCAGTTTTGATAGTGTTACCTAGGAAATGCCTGGCTACCACGGAAGTCTTTAAGCAAAAACAATCAATTTTGATGTGTTACGGCATGAATATTGCATTGGGGAATCTTGGTAAGCCCGCTTCCATCTTCGGCATCAATAGTTTACTATCCGCACGTTAGATATGTTCACATCTGGTTATGATGGATCTTATATACTACTTGCTGGTTTTCTGTTTATCGGTTAATTGTTTTTGGTAATTCTTGATCATATTTCAGATTTTATTTTTGATGCAGTCCGATCCCCTATTGTATCTGTAGAAGATTATTTTGTTTATGAAAGCAATAATAGTGAAAACATGGAAGGGAAGACAAGAAACTCATTTGATAAGTTGAATCTCAAAAATTTTGTTGACAAATGTCTTTTGTTTCTTAAATTAATCACAAGCGGTCGGAAAATTTAATATTTTGTAATGAGTTTTACCTATTTCTTTGCCTCACGGCAATGAAATAATATTTTCGGAAATAAAATTCAGCATTCAATTTTGAATTGAAAACCCTCTTCGGTTTGTTGTAATTTAATTTCAGGGGCGGACACTAAAAGATTAAATTTTGTTTCTTGAAACACAAAGATTGTTGAGTTTTCTTAAGTTAGGACTTCTCTTAAAGGGCCAAGGAAGGGGATGGGTAGGTACACCCGCGAAACCTTTTAAGAAAATTTGATGCGAGTCTTGGAAAAATGAAATTTTAGGATGAATAGGAATACTTGTACAAATATAAACAGTTTTTTTTTTCTTACTTATCGTATGGCACAATTGACCGTTCTATCCAAGGGATAGACGGCGCAGTTGCCTGGTGATGCACTTAGCATCACCCGCGGTCACGTGTAGGGCATTTACATTAATACCTTCGGACGTGTGCAACGCGCCCTTCATACACATCTGGAATCAAATGTGCAGGTTTCCTCACGATGCTTTCCTTCATCGTCAAAGCAATCGGTAAGTATAAATGTACGTTAGTTTCGAAAAACTCATTGGTACATTGGTCGTCCAGATTTGAACCCGGGACCTCTGTATAGGAGGACCGAGTCGTTACCGTTGAGCCACCGACCTTTAACATTATTATAATTATTTAATGTACAAAATCAAAAGGTCACTCACTCACTTATGCACTCATTTAACACGAAATCTCGAATACTACTTGACGTATGAAGCTGAAATTTGGCAAGAAGGAAGTTTGTAGGTACGAATTAATGTCATCTAAGAACAAATTTTTCAACAGGGCGTAATCAAGGGGGTCTAAAATCTATCGTATTTAGATAAGTCCTATGTTTTTGCTGCTAAAGATATAAAGAAGAATTATTCTGGTTTAAAAAGAAAAAAATATATAGGGACGGATTATGATGGTCAAAACAAATAGGTTAATTTTACGAAATTCCCACTGGATAGGAAATAAAGCGGGAACGAAGACGCGGGCAAAGCGATGTCCACGCGGGCGAAACTGCGGGCAAAAGCTTGTTAATTATTTATAATGTTATCATTCATATTCATCATAAAATTCCATGTTTCAAAGATTCGCATTTTTTTTTCTTAAAAAGTCACGCAGAAGGCACTTTAACCCAAGGCGCCACAATCATGAAGTTTTTATATTTTATCTGTGGGTACAGAGTCACAGATTTATCTAACCATATGAAATTTCAGCTTTATAGCTGTTTTTTTCTAGTTTGGCTTTAAACATATTATAATAATATATCTTCATAAATTTTATCTGCGAAAACTTGTCATCAGCTTTTAGATACATAAAGTTTATTTTATCATTATTGTATAATAGCAGTAAGTTTTCCAAATATAATAAAATAAAATAATAATAATAATAATAAAAAAGTATTTTTGAGAACAGGCTGTGACATACCGATGGACAGACGACAGACAAGGCGAAACTAAGTCGAAATGTGATATTAATATTGTACGTCCGAAAAGGGCAACCTGTTGGAACTAAAAATATATTAAATGTAACATCATTGTACATAGTTTCACAATAAATTTTATCTTATCTTATCTTATCTTATCTTATCTTATCTTATCTTATCTTATCTTATCTTATCTTATCTTATCTTATCTTATCTTATCTTATCTTATCTTATCTTATCTTATCTTATCTTATCTTATCTTATCTTATCTTATCTTATCTTATCTTATCTTATCTTATCTTATCTTATCTTATCTTATCTTATCTTATCTTATCTTATCTTATCTTATCTTATCTTATCTTATCTTATCTTATCTTATCTTATCTTATCTTATCTTATCTTATCTTATCTTATCTTATCTTATCTTATCTTATCTTATCTTATCTTATCTTATCTTATCTTATCTTATCTTATCTTATCTTATCTTATCTTATCTTATCTTATCTTATCTTATCTTATCTTATCTTATCTTATCTTATCTTATCTTATCTTATCTTATCTTATCTTATCTTATCTTATCTTATCTTATATTATCTTATCTTATCTTATCTTATCTTAAGTTTTCCTTGTTTAATGACGGAACCCTAAAAGTGCACAAAATTGGTTAATCCGCTGATCAATTTCCATGATGTATACAATTTTTTTTATTCACAATTGGTAAGCCCTTGGTATCATCTCACCTGATGGTATAAGTGACGATGATGCCTCAGATGGAAGCGGGATCACCAAGATTCCCCAACGCAATAGGGATCTGGCTATCTTATCTTCAAGCCGGAACACATCAATGCTATTAACACTGATGTTGAGCGGCAAGACTTAGATAAGATGGTGGTAGCTAGCCAGGCGGGCTGTTAAAATGCTCTAGCACCAACCAAACCGAGTGTTACATAGTTGAACCCGCCGGGAATTGAACCCGCGACATCCTGGTGTGACGCGTATAGACTAACCATTACGCCATCACGGAGGCCGTTAATTGTTTTAATGTTTTAAACCCCATTTTTTCCTCGTTTACTACGTTACACTTACTCTCTTTAACTAGCGATTAGTACAAATTTTATTTAGAAACATCATCATATCAGCTCATATACGTCCCCACCGTGGGGCTCGAGCCTGCCCTGAATTAGAACGATCGGACCTTAGTCGGCCACGCGGGCCCAGTGCGGGTTGGTCGACTTCACACACAACCTGCGAGTTCTTTCGCAGGCGTGTGCAGGTTTCCTCACGATGTTTTCCTTCACCGTAAGAGCGTATTTAGAAACATAAATTTTTGCCATCGTTACACCAAACCACACCCCGGACACTTCATACAACGGGTCGAAATGACATTTCAAAAAAGGAATGACAGAAAAAACAAAATGGCGGCGAAATCCTATACGTTCGACAACCAAACTGTAACCAATATGTATCAATCTGGGTGAGGAGGGGGTGAGATCGCAATCTAGAGAACGGCAGGGAGTGTCCATACTGTATGTTAGTACTAATCCTTACTAATAATATAAATGTGAAAATGTGTTTGTTTGTTTGTTAGATTGTTTGTTTGTTTGTTACCTTTTCACGCTTCAACGCCTTGACCAATCTTAATGAAATTTGGCATGCAGGTAGCCTGTGTCACAAGAAAGGACATAGGCTACTTTTTATCCCGTGAAAATAGCATAGCCCGATGCAATTCCCGAGGGAACTGAAAATATACTCTTTTTTGGTTAATTAACATCGCAACGGAACAATTGATTGTGTGATTTTTTGCACCGAGATATTTGAGGGGGTGGGAAATGGCACGATTTACTAATAAGCATATCCTGACATAGTTCCCGAGGGATCTGTAGTAAAGTCATGTTCACGCTCGCGAGCCGCTTGCGGCTCGCGCACCGCGCACCCTCTAAGTCTAAAGTTAGCACAATATTTACTACGACTAAACTTAGTTTTAGGGGGAGGGGTGGCACCGATTAACTGATATACAAGTTCTATAATTATTGTGCAACACCTACCTACATTTTAATAATTAATTTTGTCGTTCTCTCGCTGAATGAAATAGCAAGAACTCTCGTCGTACTGTGAATTTTCACTCCACCATATTATTGTCAACGACACTCGAGCGGCCCCGCTGCGTAGACGAGTTTAAAATATTCTGAATATGTTTTATTGTAATATATTACACATTCTAATTTATTTCCATGAAAATAGGAGTGTGTGGTTTTATGAAACTTTTTTTCACATTATAGACATTTACAGAGCACGAAACGATCATGGCTGCTCTCGTCTTGGAGCTACGGTACAGATGACGAAACGATCATGTAATAAAAGTTTCACTCCTCTTGGAGCTACGGTACAGAGAACGAAACGATCATGGCTGCTCTCGTCTTGGAGCTACGGTACAGAGGACGAAACGATCATGTAATAAAAGTTTCACTCCTATTGGAGCTACGGTACAGAGAACGAAACGATCATGGCTGCTCTCGTCTTGGAGCTACGGTACAAAAGACGAAACGATCATGGCTGCTCTGACGAAAAAGTTTGAGACGATGTAATAATCTCTTTGCCGTCACGCAACACACAGACGAAAAAGATTGAGACGATGTAATAAAAGTTTCACTTTAATAAGTTTTAAATGTTGTCGGTGGTACTCCCCAAAATTCAGTAAATAGCTGCAAATGGTTTAAAAAGCATGAAAATCAGTACTATTGATCTTTAGGCCATATGCATCACTTTGACCCGTAGCACCAAAAAAAAAGAAGAGGAGTTATGACGTAATCTTTTTTTGTATGGAAAAAAAATGTTCTAAAACCTATCGTGTGTGGTATCAAATGAAATATATTTTTGAGCCAATTCTAAAAATATATCACATCATGACATTTCAGTCACTTGTTTAACATTAAAATAAAAAATAACAATAAATAAAAGACAAAACATATGTATTAACATATTAAACATACGGTTAAATTTTTTTTTTTGGGTAAAATATACCTCAGATATTACGTTATATGCTCATCTCAAACTCATTAAAAAGAAATGTAGAAAATATTAATATTTCGTTTCTTTTTTACAAGCTTTTATTTATCTCCCAAATGTATATATGTTTGTTCGGGTGAAATCTTGCAAGTTAATTTTGACCCACTTCCCGGTTTCCGATTGAGCTGAAATTTCGTATAAATATGTATATCGCGTGACAATGCAATATTAAAAGCTTGTACCTAAAAGTTTTCAGGTTTTTCAAAAATTAAAAATTATATCAAAAAAAAAGGGGTAGTTTAATTTCTTATGCGTTCGGGTTTTTAATTTAATTGCTTAGGTTATTATTAGCTTGACATCTTTCTTTCCATCTTCGGCATCATCGTTACTTATCATCAGGTGAGATGATGCCAAGAGCTTACCAATTGTGAATAAAAAAAAACTCCAATTCTCTAAGCGAATATAGTGATAATAATTGAAAACGCTAAACACGTTAAAAAACCGACTTCCATCGCAACAAATTAGTACATTTTTGCATTATTATTTTTGGTTTTTGTTAATTTTCTACTAAAGCACTACACCGATTTTGATAAAATTTATATGGGACCATACGGGAAGCACTAGCTTTCAAATAAAAAAAAAGAATCATAAAAATCGGTTCACCCAGTCAAAAGTTCTGACGTAACAAACATAAAAAAAAACATACAGACGAATTGAGAACCTCCTCCTTTTTGGAAGTCACTTGAAAATCTTAAAGTATTGCATACTAACGACATAATATGTATTACCAATTGTTCTTTCAAAGGAATACTTCTTCTCCGGAGGAGATGATTTAATGCAAAATTGTACCCAGAGGAATCTGTATAATAATATCGCATCTTTTATGGGAACCTTGTTTATATTTTCTTTTAAGAATTAACTTTAGTTGCACTCTAGCCAATTTGAAGAATTAAAGGAGAAATTTCATTACTTTAAGAAAATAATTCATAAAAAACTAGTTTCTCGGCAACAGGTCTAATTATTTGAATACGATTTTGTATTTATCTAATTTTTCTCAATCTAAGTCTATCTAAATAGGTGTCTTTCCTGATAAAGTTCAATTGCTTTACATAACATTTTTTTTAATCAAAAATTGATAAGCCCTTGGCATCATCTCACCTAATGGTAAGTGACGATGATGCCGAAGATGAAAGCGGGCTTATCAAGATTCTCCAACGCAATGGGGATCTAGCTATCTTTTCTTCAAGCCCGAATACATAAATGATGTTAACACTTATGTTTGGCGGCAAGACTTAGATAAGATGGTAATAGCTGGCCAGGCAGGCTTAGAAAACGCCCTACCACCAACCAAACTGAGTCTTACCCCGCCGAGAATCGAACCCGCGACCTCCTGGTGTACGGAGGCGGTTAAATAATATTTTATCTTACATGCCTAAGAGACTCCAAGCAAACCTCGTTCACCCAAGTTCTGCTAATAAAGTGGCGATAATAGAAGTGTTTGTGTCGATCATGCTGGTTAACTGACTATAAACACGATGATAACATGGATGGGTTTGACTGTTCGTGACGTTTACTTCAACCGTTTCCACGATTCGCAAGGCCCATTAAGCCGTTGGAGTAAATTAAGCTAAAAAATCGCTAAGCCATGTCACAGGCCTTATATTATAGGCGGCTTGAGAGACTGACATTATGAGGGCTACAAACTTTACCAATTAACACTAGCCACCCCTGTAAAGGTTTATATTAAATAATAGTTTAAAAAAACTTTCTTTTTTATGATTTTATTTATTTAATAGATAAAAAGAAGGTTTTGAAAATTATGATAATATTACTATATTCATCTTATCAGCTCATATACTTCCCCAGCGAGGGGCTCGAGCCTACCCTGAATTAGGGTGATCGGGCCTTAGTCGACCACGCGGGCCCAGTGCGAGTTGGTCGATTTCACACACAACCTTCGAGTTTCTTCGCAGGCGTGTGCAGGTTTTCTCACGATGTTTTCCATCACCGTAAGAGCTTCGGATAAACGTACTTATGAAATCTAAATTCGAAATCACATTGGTACGTATAATATTACTTTATTATCATAATTTGTTGAATTGAAAAACCTTTACAGGTTTATCCGTGCACTAGTTACTCTCGTTGCTGAAATTAAAGTAAGTAACTACCCTACGTAAGCAAAAATCAAAAATATAAAAAAAAATATATATCAGTGTTCCAAAAATAATAATGATATAAAATATGAATTCACCTAAAGGAAAAAAAAAGTAAAAACTTGATTAATGATTTATTTTTTTTATTCAAAATAGGTGCACGTTTCACTCTTTCTGATGGTAATACTTAAAATAGTAATAACATTACATAATGTCAGATTATGAAAAAAATATAAACAAACAATAATCAGTCAATAATGTCAAGAAAATCAATGATACAAAAAAAAAACTTGTCATTTGGACATGAAAACAATATGACCCAAAAAGTAATACATGAAAATTGTTGAATTTTTCTTTAATGCCTTTGACAAGAGTAGGTCAGTTCACACGGACAGCTCCCGTTCACGAGTATAACGCGAGAGTCAGCCATCGCTCCCCTCGACCATTTTAGAGGGAAAAGAACGACTTTGTTCCCGATACGCCATCATCCGCTACAAAAATAAATCTTTTATTCTCATAACAATACAAATTAGCATTTTAATTATTTTTAATTAATACTAAGTACAAATTACTTCGGAGTTTGAGACGGAACAAAAGCAATTATAAGTATAATAATAGGATAACAAAGCTATTAGAGGAAGACAAAAGAAAATGTTTCAAAAACTCCTGAAAGTTGTTTCTTAGGAAAGTGTCTACTAATTACTCGTTAGTAAACGAAGTGTCGTTAAAGTGAAACAAAACCGGCCAAGTGCGAGTCAGAACCGCACACATAGGGTTCCGTACCGTCATACTAGATGTTGCTAGTACAAAGGGTTCCGTACCGTCATACTAGATGTTGCTAGTACAAAGGGTTCCGTACCGTCATACTAGATGTTGCTAGTACAAAGGGTTCCGTACCGTCATACTAGATGTTGCTAGTACAAAGGGTTCCGTACCGTCATACTAGATGTTGCTAGTACAAAGGGTTCCGTACCGTCATACTAGATGTTGCTAGTACAAAGTGTTCCGTACCGTCATACTAGATGTTAATAGTACAAAGGATTCCGTACCGTCATACTAGATGTTGCTAGTACAAAGGGTTCCGTACCGTCATACTGGATGTTGCTAGTACAAAGGGTTCCGTACCATCATACTAGATGGCGCTAGTACAAAGGGTCCCGTACCATCATACTAGATGGCGCTAGTACAAAGGGTCCCGTACCATCATACTAGATGGCGCTAGTACAAAGGGTTCCGTAGCATCATACTAGATGGCGCTAGTACAAAGGGTCCCGTACCATTATACTAGATGGCGCTAGTACAAAGGGTTCCGTAGCATCATACTAGATGGCGCTAGTACAAAGGGTCCCGTACCATCATACTAGATGGCGCTAGTATAAAGGGTTCCGTAGCATCATACTAGATGGCGCTAGTTTCTTCGCGTTTAAAAAAACACGTGTTTTGTATGGAGACCCCCTTATTTTTTCATTTTTTTCTAATTTTTAGTATTTTTTGTTATATCGGCAACAGAAATACATTATCTGTGATAGTCTCAACTGTCTAGCTATCACGGCTTATGAAATACAGCCTGGTGACAGACGGACTGACAGACAGACAGACCGATGGACGGACAGCGAGCTCGTAGTAATAAGGTTCCGTTTTTACCTTTTAGGGGACGGAACCCTAAAAAAAATAATTATAATTGAAAGTGGTCTTGCCTTCTCAGCGCCACGACAGTATGAATTAGCGATTTCGCAAAAAGTGTTACAGCTATTTTGTCAAAAAATATCAAACTACAAGGGCTACAAGATCATACAAAATGTATAAAAAAATCATTTTTACTTCTCTATCTCCAAAAACCTGAAAAAACACTAATTTCTTTAGTGCCTTTTACGCTCTGCCTAGTGTGGGGTTACAAGGCATACTTTATACTGTACCGTACACTATTCTTTGGTAATAAATATATTTGTATTTGTATTTGTATTTGTATTTGTTTTATTTGAATTTTAGGTAGCGAAAATTCCAGGCTTTCTACTTTTTTAAAGTAGACTTTTTTCCTACGTTTGGTAGTAGATTACATTCAAACATGTTACACAGTTAAGACCCAAACTTTATTACGACTTCATATACGTACTTTGCCTTAACACTTAATAATTTAGTGTTATTAACGTTTCTTTTGATTTGATTTAAGGTACTTTTTAAGTAGACTTTTTTTGTACGTTTCATAGTATTTTTTATTTACATTCAAACCTGTTACACATTTAAGACCCACCCTATATAACGTCTTCTTATATTATGCCTATATCTACTTCATTGCCCCTTCTAAAGACTCTAAAAGGCGCTATCTAAGGAATTAATTGACCAAATAAACACTATTAAACACCCTATATAAAAGGGTACTATTATACCCAGCACTGGGTATAAATCAAATCGATTCGGCAACCCATCGACATCGCAACGCGGTCAAGTAGAAACCTTCGGTTGGCCACATAAATAATTCAGAGCAGTCATTGTAAGTGTGTATCGGGTTCGGTTCCCGGCGAACGACAATAGTCGGGAAATTCAAATGTTGTGACGTCAGAGATGGATGGTCCAAATCTGTTGAATAGGATTTTGTAGGACACGTATTTTTAGGGTTCCGTGGTGAGAGACCCTCATAAGTCGTTGTATCCTAACTTTTTTATTTTTGGACCAGATTGAATGACATAAATAAATATCAGTTTTGAATATTGTTTAAGTATTAAAAAAATGATTGTTTTGTTCGAGTGCAGGGATGGTGTGGAATGTGTTTGAAGAAGTATTTTAAGGTACCGTTTGCACGATGTAGAATGCCAAAGGCGCTAAAATTATCAAAGAGTCATCCACCTAACGTTGATATTTTAAATAAATAAAAATAGTACCGCTTGTAAGCATGCCGTTAAAGTATATATATCGCAGGATAATCGAAAAATCCGTCGTTTCTCGAAAATCCTAGGAATATTGCACACTGTGGAGTAGAAAACTCCGAATATAACCAAGTCGGATGGAGCTCCGCTTCGTTAGAGCTAGGTTAGATTAGGTTTGGTTAGCATGTCTTTTTCTACCGTAAAAAGGAGCCTATCCTAGGATTTGTAGGATTTTCGCGAAATTACGGATTATGCTATTATCTTGCGACATATATATTAGTACTTAACAGCGTCGCTCGCAAATAGTAACTTTCATAGGTAAGTACGCGGTCGACATCGAGCGCGTAGCGTAGTGTATAGGTTTGCACTGTTCTTAGTTATACTATTTAAAAAAATGGCAAAGTGGCAAAGTAGGGTTCTAAGTAGAAAAAGCGCTAAGAAGATAAATAAATGTATATTTTAAAAAACAAAATAAATGTATATGAAAAATCTATGAACTTTTTACAAATCCAACTGCACACCTTAATTTGGTCGACTGTTACTGCTAAACTAAGAAAGCCTACTAAGCCGCTATAGTTTTCCTTGTAAATTGATTATATGTCCTACCATTTTCAATGTTTTTCAGATATCCTGGAATAGCGGTTTAGCTGGTAGAGCGGGGGGACGACGACACTCAACTCTAACAAAAATTTGCACTTTGAAGCTTAATATTTCACAAATCAATCCCTCAATCGAAAAATGTTTTTAGCATACTCTCAGTAGTTTTTAAACCACTATTCAAAGATACCATACACGATAGAGTACGTCAGCAAAAAAAATCACCCCCTTTTTATATTTAAGGGAGGTAACCTAAAAAAAACATTTTTGTTAATATTTTATTGTATGACTTTGTTGGCGTGATTAATATGTATACCCATGCCAAATTACAGCTTTATAGGACTACTAGTTTCTGTGCTAAACTGCGGAAAGATGGACAGACATGGCGAAACTTTAAGAGTTCCTTGTTGATTTCGGAAACCTAAAAAGTGGTTAAATGCGTGTCGGACATGATATAATATTGTTTTTTTTTTTTAGGTTTTATTCATACCTTTTAGCTTTATATCTGAAATAGTTTTGAGAATAACACCTGACGGACAGACAGACGGACATGGCAAAACTACAAGGGTTCCTAGTTTAACATGTCTGTCTTGCTCAACAAAGACAACTCTAGGGTCACTGATATGTAAAATCATATCTTTCAGCTTTATAGCTGAAATAGTCTTTGAGAATAACAGCTGTGATATACTAAAGTACAGACAGACAGACGGACATGGCAACACTACAAGGGTTCCTTATTTGACATGTCTGTCTGGCTCAACAAAGACAACTCAATTGACGTACAGACTCCTCGAATGTATATAAGAACGCATGGCCTCACTAATCTCCATACTAAACATATTCACTATAGAGAGATCTATGCATGAGCTCCCCGTGACAGATTGATCTGAGCAGAGACTTCATACACGAAGATTTATTGGAACTGCTCTTGCCTAGGTCAGATGGGAATAAACATGAGCTCGTGCGGTTGGGAATAAACCGAGGTTTGTGAATATTTTATCGTGAATAGGTATTGTGCCAGCAGTGGAAAATACAAACCATTTTTTGGATACTTGATACTTTTGATTGTAGGTTCTTGGTGAAACTTTATATCACACATATTAGTATATATATACACACTAATTCCGCATAAAATACCCACACATTGTGTAAATAAATAGTCTGCCTGAAGATAAATAAATAAAAATTAATAAATATTCTGGGACAAATCACACATGGTCATCTGGCCCCAAAGTAGGATTCCCTGTGTTATGGGTTACCAGAGACTGATATACATACTTATATACGTTTAAATACATACATATATAGATATTTAACACCCAGACACAGAGCAAACAAATCTGCTTATCACACAAATGCTTGCCCTGGGTGGGGATCGAACCCACAACCCTCGGATCAGTAGTCAAGGGCACTAACCACTAAGCCACCGAGTCAGTCAGAAGATGGTGTTCGAAACTGGTCGCTGACAAATTTAAAACGCAATTTTATTTATTTTATATGTGGAATTAGTGTAGATATATTATACCAATATGTGTGAAACCAGTTTTTTGTGAGTATTAGGTATCAAAATCAAAACCATTTATTTTTTTATGTGGGTAAGTACATTGAAAACTCTAAAAACCGGTAAAGTGCGAGTCAGAACCGCGAACAAAGGGTTCCGTACCATTTATTTATTTAATAGTTTATTGTGTACAAAAAAGATTACATTACAGGCAGAAAATAAAATTATACAATAGGTATCATACCATTATACTAGATGGCGCTGAGTTCCTCACGTTTAAAAAAAACAAGTTTTTTGTATGGAGACTTTCACTTTTTCTATTTTTTTTTAGTATTTTTTGTTATAGCGGCAACGGAAATACATCATCTGTGAAAATTTCAACTGTCTAGCTATCACGGTTCATGAAATACAGCCTAGTGATAGACGAACAGACAGACAGACGGACGGACAGCGGAGTTTTTACCCTTTGGGTACGGAACCCTAAAAAGTTTTTTTTACTACTTATCTAAGTAATTAATCTTGGTTTACTTCGTTATTTGCTGGGTAAATTTTAGAAATGACATTATCATTCAAACAGTCTGGTGTCCTGTTTGAACAACCTGTCAAAATTCAAATTTTTCAAAATTCTTACGGTTCCGTACATGCAAAGGAAAAAAAAACGGAATCATTGTAGGATCACTCGCGTGTCTGTCCGTCCGTCTGTCACAGCTAATTTTTTCCAAAACTACTGGTGAATGTTATATTATATAAGTTGGTAAACTAAAATACGGTCTGTAAGAAAATAAATGAATTTTAAACATGGGGCGCCATTTGATATGTCACATGTTTGCAAAACTTTTTTTTTTCTTATTTACCCCCTGTAAATAAGAAAATAAAAAAATAAAAGTTTTGCAAACATGTGACATATCAAATTAAAGAGCTTGTTGTGAGAATCTCATTTATTTTATAATTTTAAAATGAATAATTTGGAAGCTATTTAATAAAACTGGCAAAAATTTGCCACTCCCCTCCATCTAATATATAAAATTCTCGTGTCACAGTTTTCGTTCCCTTACTCCTCCGAAACGGCTTGACCGATTCTCATGAAATTTTGTGAGCATATTGAGTAGGTCTGAGAATCGGCCAACATCTATTTTTTTTAGGGTAGGGTAGTGTAGGGTAGGGTAGGGTAGTGTAGTGTAGTGTAGTGTAGTGTAGGGTAGGGTAGTGTAGTGTAGTGTATGTAGGGTAGGATAGGGCAGTGTAATGTAATGTAAGGCGGTACGGAGTTCGCCGGGACAGCTAGTTTCTATACATATATAACCGCCTCCGTGGCGTAATGGTTAGTCCATTCGCTTCACACCAGGAGGTAGCGGGTTCGATTCCCAGTAGGGTCAACTTGTAAGACTTGGTTTGGTTGGTGGTAGGGCAATTTCTAAGCCCGCCTGGCTAGCTACCAACATCTTATCTAAGTCTTGCCGCCAAACAACAGAGTTAACGATATTGATGTGTTCCGACATGAAGATATGATAGCCAGTTCTCCATGGCATTGGGGAATCTTGGTAAGCCCGCTTCCATCTTCGGCATCATCGTCACTAACCATCAGGTGAGGTGATGCCAATTGTAAATAAAAAAAAAAATCTCCGAAACTAATTGACTAAGCGACCTGGTGAAGGTCGCGGGTAGCCCCTGGATGCGGGCAGCGCAGAACCGGTCGTCATGGAAATCCTTGGGGGAGGTCTATGTCCAGCAATGGACGTCCGTCGACTGATATGATGATGATGACACAACTACTCCACCAATTTTATTTTTCACTTTAGATAGGTACAAGCCTTGACAAAGCTATGTCGAAGTTCATCATATCAGCCACAAATCGTCCACTGCTGGACAAAGGCCTCCCCCAAGGATTTCCACGACGACCGGTCCTGCGCTGCCCGCATCCATCGGCTTCCCGCGACCTTCACCAGGTCATCGGTCCACCGCGTGGGAGGTCTGCCTACGCTACGTTTTCCGGTGCGCGGTCGCCACTCAAGAACTTTACTGCCCCATCGGCCATCTGTTCATGTCGAAGTTATTTTAACCCAATTGTCCAAAAAGACAGGGCTTAATGTATTTTGGAGTGCAAGGTGTCATTACTTTTGTCTTGAGTTCTTGAACCCGTGAGTGACATAGGATATATTTTTACCCGACTGTTAAAAAAAGAGGGGTTGATGTTTTAATGCCGTCAGTTTTTTAATTTTAAATTATTGACTGCCACTCATCTTTCAAAAACAAATGTTTACGAACTTAGAGATGATTACCTAAGACATGCATCCGGCTTGACAATATAAGGTTAAACTTATCTCACAAATTATAGGCCAGGTTGATTTAGTTTTTAGGGTTTCGTGCACAAAGGGTGCCAACTGGTTTTACTATTACTAAATCTCCGGTGTCCGTCCGAGCGTCTGATCTTCTGTCCGACAGCATTTCACTGCACTTCATAAAGTATAACAGGTTCACAGTTGAAATTTTTACAGTGTGCATTTCTATTGCCGCTAAAAAGTAAAATTAAAAATTAAAGGGGGCGTTCTAACAAGAGACTAGGCTTCTATCTAACTTAAAGATAAATAGAAATATCCAATAACCCTAAATACATTTTCAAACAAGTGCAAAATATTTTACGAGTGTTGCTGTGCTTTATACAGCGCTTAAAAAAACTGAGCACTAACACTTCGGTCGTCTTGCGTCGGTGGCGCAACGGTTAGGGCCGCTACCTCCTGTCCGGGAGGTCGTGGTTCGAATCCTGCCGCGTACCAATGTGATTTCGAAATTAGATTTCATATTTACGTTTATCCGACGCTCTTACGGTGAAGGAAAAATGTCGTGAGGAAACCTGCACACGTCTGCGAAGAAACTCGAAGGTTGTGTGTGAAGTTGACCAACCCGCACTGGGCCCGTGTGACCGACTAAGGCCCGATCGCCCTAATTCAGGGTAGGCTCGAGCCCCTCGGTGGGTACGTCTATATGAGCTGATGTGATTGTTATATCGGCAATAGAAAACAGAAATACACACTATGTGAAAATTTTAATTAAGTATCTACCCTTTACTTACGGTTTACAAAATACAGCCCGCTTACAGACAGACGGACAGCGTATGCTAGGTAATATAGTCCCGCTTGGGTGAAAGGAACCCTGAAAACAAGCCAGTGTTGCCAGAAAACTGCTATATACTCCGATTCAATATGTGCTGTGAGTGGCGTTTAAGCGCCGATTTTCTGTGAGGCTTAATAATCACGTATACACATAGTCAATTCTTTAAAAAAATCTATAAATGTTTTAATGTAAAGTTATTAGAAAATACTTTGTTTTGATGACGATGTCAATGTGCTTGTTGTTTGCCATATACTAATAAAAGCACTCTTATTACGATATGAAAACGGTACATTTTCCGGAAAAACAATCACGTCCAATCAGTCCAATATTGTATCCGCAATTGGGCTAATACTCAGGGCTTTGAATGATGTTACGGTCTTATTGTAATCAAACTACATTCGGAATAATTCCAATATAAAGGAGGAGTTAATTTTGTACCCCGATTGTTACTTGGAATATTCGTATACTTTGCCAGTATTCCGAAATGATTCCACAAGAATCATTTCGGAATACTGGCAAAGAATACTAATAGAGTTATGGAATGAATTGATATGTCAATGACATGCTTTACAATAATGTTATCGTGGGATGACGCAATAGTTTTTTTTAGGGTTCAATACACCTAAATTCTGTCAGCGGACTGTATTTCACGAACTGTAATTGACAGTTGAAATTAACACAAAATGTGTATTTCTGTTGCCGCTATAACAACAAATACTTAAAATTAAGAAAAAAGTAAAAATTAGGGGTTCTTCAAACAAAAAAAATACCTGTTTTAATAGGTCTTCAGAAGTATTTTTTTTCTTTCTAATAAAACCTCGTCATTCCTGTTTTAACCTACGTATTTCTTTAATATTTGACTATTATTATTTTTTTTCTTCTTGTATAACTTTCTTAACATCTGATGTACAAGTTTGTTCTTCTAAATTATTTAACTGTGGAAATCTGTAAAGGCTTTGGAATTTAGTCATACCATGTAGTTCATATGTGTAAAAGAATAGCTGTTTGATTTTCCAAACTGTAAAAATAAAATAAATAAACTCTATCATAAAAACGGTAATACACACAAGCGTGGAACTTGGTGTGATTGTATTAATTATACTAAAGTAAAATAACAAAGAGTCGTACTCACGCAAAGGAGTCCCAACTGAATTACAAAAAAAAGGAAACGTACGAGAATCTATTATTAAAAAACACAGTACTTACCTACTAGAGGCTTAGCAACCTGGGCTGAAACCATGGTTGTATGGTACCTACCCACTCGAGTTTTAGCAACCTGGGCTGAAACGATGGTCGTATGGTACCTACCCACTCGAGTCTTAGCAACCTGGGCTGAAACCATGGTCCTATGGTACCTACACACTCGAGTCTTAGCAACCTGGGCTGAAACCATGGTCGTATGGTACCTACACACTCGAGTCTTAACAACCTGGGCTGAAACCATGGTCGTATGGTACCTACCCACTCGAGTCTTAGCAACCTGGGCTGAAACCATGGTCGTATGGTACCTACCCACTCGAGTCTTAGCAACCTGGGCTGAAACCATGGTCGTATGGTACCTACACACTCGAGTCTTAGCAACCTGGGCTGGAACCGTGGTCGTTTGGTACCTAACTACTCGAGTCTTAGCAACCTGGGTACTTACCTACTCAAGTCTTAGCAACCTGGGCTGAAACCGTGGTCATTTGGTACCTACCCAATCGAGCCTTAGCAACCTAGGCTGAAACCGCGGTCGTACGGTACTTACCTACTCGACGCTTAGCAATCTGGATTGAAACCGTGGTCGTTTGGTACTTACCCACTCGAGCCTTAGCAACATGGGCTGAAATCGTGGTCGTATGGTACTTACCTACTCGAGGTTAAGCAACCTGGGCTAAAACCGTGATCGTTTGGTACTTCCTACTCGGGGCTTAGCAACCTGGGCTGAAACCGTGCTCGTATGGTACCTATCTACTCGAGGCTTAGCAATCTGGGCTAAAACCATGGTCGTATTTTCGGAATCCAACCAAATGACTTCTCGTTGCATCTCTAATGGTAATAGAGTGCTAACCAAGCATAAAGTAGTATATCCTATTTTTCGTAAAAGCTAACACAAGGATGACTTACGTTGGCACTACAAAAATCCCCCAGGCATATTTTCCTTACCTCATTTGCCACTTGAATTACTTTCCCTGCCAACATAACAACACGGCTGTACCAAAAATTGATTTCCCCAAAGAGCATTGCCTCTATCTCAGCAAAAAAATCTGTTTGTTCAATATTACCACGCGTCATTGCGGGTGAATGAGGTAACTTAGGTGGTCTTAACGCGAGTTCAAAATGAGAGCGGGAGCGGAAACAGGATTAGCGGAGGTGTATACGAGAAGAGCGGAGGCGGATACGGGAAAAGCGGAGGCAGATACGGGAAGAGCGGAGACGGATACGGGATGAGCGGAGGTGGATACGAGAAGAGCGGAGGCGGAAACGGGAAGAGCGGAAGTGGATACGAGAAGAGTGGAGGCGGAAACGGGAAGAGCGGAGGCGGTTACAGAAAGAGCGGAGGCGGAAACGGAAAGAGCGGAAGCGGATACGGGAAGAGCGGAGGTGAACACAGGAAGAGCGGTATTGGAGTAAGACAGTCTTTTCTACAGTCCAGCTCTATTTAGATTTGTCCGAAAATATATTTATGTCCATTTAACAAAGTTTATGTAACACCTTGGACCACTAACTATCTTTTATAAGTAAAACAACACTGTAACGTGATTGTTGTGCATTCACCTAATACAATACATGAAACACATATTTATTTCCTTAAAACGCGGAATTATAGTGCTTTCACGGAATACCAGTGCAGTGGTCGGCGCACCATAGGTTAATAACCACTGTGTTAAAAAAGACGTACTGGCCACTTTACTTTTTCAATACGAAAAAAAATTGGTTGTCTGTAAAGTCGGTTTTCGGACGATAGTTAAACGTGACAACGTCATAACGTAACGGGACAATAAGCGTAACGGGACGAGTCATCCTTGTTCGTGCGTGCAGCCGGCGTCCATCGATTTATTAGACGTTGTAACGTCAAAAATATTAAATAATGAAATGAAGTTTTTTGATGTGTAACACCTTTGCTCTCGCTTTCCTGCAATTTGTGGGAGTGATTTCGTGAAATGGGACGGAAATGTGTAACAGGGAGTCGCGTTTTTTAAGGCTTTAAAAGCGCGGAAAAGGCAAAGGTATCTATGACCATACAGCCTAGTCTGCCGTATCTTTGCCGTCCTTTTATAAAGTATTTTGTCACATGTTACACATCATATGCGAGTACTGTAGGTCTCGCTCGATTTTTTTTTTAAGGAAATGACCAGAAAGGCTTTAATTTTATGTTTGGATATAATAAAATAATAATAATAAATAATATTATGGTATTGTTCCTGTCATCAATGCGTTGGGCCAATTCGTTTCCTGAATGAGTGGACGTCGCTTTACTTACGAAGTAACCAGTATCTCATCTGTGGCTTTACAGTGATCCATGTTGTAAAAAAAACACTCGGATGCCATCACAGTGAACTAGGACGCAAAGGCGAATCTTTTAGTAAGTATTCCCGCCCATCCTTACAGGATCCATAGCGTACATTATAACAACTGAACTGGATCCGCTCGTGCTGCCCGCTTTCGCTTCCCGCACAAATCTGAATGGGGTCTTATGGTCATAATAGTCAACAACGTAGCAGTGGATAAATAGAGTAACTTCCTTATGGCTTTAATGTTATTGGAAAAAGGTATTCAGCATTATTTGTAGTGTATATCATGAAAGTAAAAATATATTTTTTTTTATTCACAATTGGTAAGCCCTTGGCATCATCTCACCTGATGGTAAGTGATGTTGATGTCGAAGATGAAAGCGGGCTTACCAAGATTCCCCAACGCAATGGAGAACTGGCTATCTTATCTTCATGCCGGAACACATCAATGTTGTGAACACCTATGTTTGGCGGCAAGATTTAGATAAGATGGTGGTAGCTAGCCAGGCGGGTTATTAAAATGCCCTACAACCAACCAAACCCAGTCTTACAAGTTGACCCCACCGGGAATCGATCCCGCGACCTCCTGGTGTGAAGCAAAGGGACTAACCATTACTCCACGGAGGCAACGAAATTTGCGGGTGGTATTACAGATAAACTAGGCATATTATTTAACTCTGCCATTCCAGTTATTTAGTAAGCTGATGAAAGTGACTACTTTATATTAGGGACGTTATCACTACTTAGTTTGCAACCCAGAAATAATTTTCTTGCACCATAGAGGCCGTGAGTTTAAATCCCAGTCTATGATTCATAGAAGTTTTAACCCTATCGCCCTAATTCAGGGTAGGTTCGAGCCCCTCGGTGGGGACGTATATGAGCTGATATGATAATGTGTAGGTTGATCAAGTGCTGGTCGCAACGTGAGTCGTCTGTCAAATTATCATCTGGTATTTCAAGGGTAAAATTGTCACAAAGAAAAGTTTTGCTTTTGTGTAAGTATTTTACATAACTTGTAAGTATTTTTTCTTGTTCAGAGAGAACATGACTCTTTTGCTGTTTAGTCATTCAAATGTGTATAATCTAAATATTATATATAACTCAAAGGTGACTGACTGACTGACTGACATAGTGATCTATATCAACGCACAGCCCAAACCACTGGACGGATCGGACTGAAATTTGGCATGCAGGTAGATGTAATGACGTTAGCATCCGCTAAGAAAGGATTTTAGAAAATTCCCACGGGAACACCAAAAAACGAGAACTGCGCGGGTGAAAACGCGAGCACCCACTAGTATAGCATATAACCTTACCCACAATTTATGTACAAAAACATTTTTTTCCCAGAATTATAATATCCACGTTTATCTCAGAATATACGCAATATTTACGTTAAGGGTAACAATTTCCACGCAAATAAAGTTACGACTTTTCACGTGTATATTACGCGAGCAATTCTCTTAAATTTTCCGCCTGAGCCTGCCTCATTTGAGACATCATGCGGGCCCTAGAGGGCTTGCGAAATGAGGTTTCAGTACATACGGATAAAGTTAACGTAGGGGCTAAACGTTTTATCTTTTCATACAAGTTTAAATGAATTTATAGCGCTTTTGTAAGGATTATCTACACTAATTATTAATTTTCAGGTAAGGAAAATTTATTCTATTAGAATTTTAACCACCTTTTAAACCTTAGACCATCTTTGACATTCTTCTAAAATTATAAACGCGAAAGTTTGTAAGAATGTATATGGATGTATGTTTGTTATTCTTTCATGCAAAAACTTCTGAACGGATTTTGCTTAAATTTGGTTAGTAGATAGATTAGGACCTGGATAACACATAGGCTACTTTTTTCCACGCTCGCGAGCCACTTGCGGCTCGTGCACTGCGCACCCTCGAAAAGTCATAGAAACGTCCACGCGGGTGAAGCCACGCTGGAAACAGCTAGTCCCTAATAAATTACACATAATTAATAATAATGAGCGACACGCCTTAAAATTTTTAATGAAACACATACATATTTAATGGAATTTTCATTAAAAAAAAACGCGTCACAAAAAACACGTGTTTTCTGCTTAAGTTCCGCTCTACTCTCTACTGCCGCCTGACATCAAACTGCGCACCCTCGAAAAGTTATATTAACGTTGTCCACGCGGGTGAAACCGTGGAAAACAGCTAGTAAAATATATTTGACGCAACCCGACCTTGACTTTAAAAGCTTTAAAAACCCAACCATACCTATGTCTCCAAAGTTGAGGGATAGTACACCGGCGGCGGCGGCTGCCTGATAGTACTATCACTCATATTAAAACACGTTTTTTTTTCACAATTGGTAAACCCTTGACAACGTCTCACCTGGTGGTAAGCGACAATGTTGCCGAAGATGAAAGCGGGCTTATCATGTGTCCCCAACGCAATGGGGAACTGGCTATCTTATCTTCATGCCGGAACACACCAATGATATCAACATTGATATTTGGCGGCAAGACTTAGATAAGATGGTGGTAGCTAGCCAGGCGGGCTTAGAAAATGCCCTACCACCAACAAAACCGAGTCTTACAAATGACCCCGCCGGGAATCGAACCCGCGACCTCCTGTGTAAAGCCAGTGAACTTTGCCTCTGGCGGTTATAGTTTAGTTTACGTTTAAACAATGCATGGTTAGCTAAGTGACGTCATTCCAAACCCTACATGGTATTCGGCTGCCACGTTGGGGTTTAAAATTGTTCTTGTTTTCGTAATCAGCGACCCGATAAACCATACAAACGATACCCATGTTGATTTTCAGACTTTTTCTCCCCATTTCCCCTCTTTAGGTGTTGAATTATAATGAGAAGCTGAAACATTTGTTTACTTATTTATCGATAGAAGTACTCCTGTGAAGTTTCCAATAAAATAAGTAGTTTAATTTATAAGTAATTTAATAAAATATTTATTTATTTTTAACTTTTCCATCATTTATTAAATCATATCATATAAAATCGTGATAGACTCGTATAGACAAACATACACTGTACATTGTGCAATCTTCTCAACTTGATCACTTGTTACTAGCGAAACCAACATGTTTTTGGTTTGTTATCAAATAATGGACCTGTAGGTCTTTTTGTGTTAAGTTTTTGTAAACGGTATTTGTTTAAAACGGTGTCCTAAATAAATAAATAAATAAATAAAAATATTATGTAAAAAAAGTTTAATTTCTCCATATAGGTTATGCATTAACATGCTGGAGCCGCCTTTTGAGCTAAAACTGCCTGTGTCAGCCCGTTTCACTCCCTCAGGAGGTGAAATAAAAAAAATCCTTTCTTAGTGCACCCCTAGACCTCTTAAGGAACCTACGTGCCAAATTGGGAATCTCTAGACCCAGTGGTATGGGCTGTGCGTTGGTATGTCAGTTAATCAGTTTCTTCTTTTATACAGGGTGTAACCAAATTGGTTTAGGTCTCATTAACATCTACTCATCATACTGAACAACTTTTGTTCTATGACTTGCTGAAATCGCAAAGACGTTTTTACTTCGTACAAATCGATCAGCTGATCGACCAATTTTGTGCATTTTAGTATTGGGGGGTCCAATTTTTTGTAGAATTGAATATGGTTTCCTTGGGGAAAGTTGTTCAGTATGATGAGTAGAACCCTCAGTTAACGGATCCTACACCAGTTTTGTTACACCCTGTATATTTAGAAGATAAATCCTACAGTACTGTACGTTACAGCAGGTAAATAAAATGTAATTAATCGTTTTGACAGGGACTTACTTCTCCGGAACGGGCGGAACTGTGTGGCGGCAAAGAATAAAGACTTTTTACTACGTATAAGAAAGTTAACTCCGCAAAATCATTTGAATGAATGGCGACTCTTGCTACGACACAATAAAGTGCAATTCAGGTCGCACAGCGCTAATTACCTACAGTAATATTCGCCTACAAGTTGCCTCTCTTTCTATCGCGTAACTCTTATCTCTTCTGAATACTGAATTTGAACGGCTTGTCGCGGCATAGAGCGCGGCGTAGGTACATTTTTAACATTTTCATACCTTAAGCACCCTCAAGACTCAAGATTCAAGATATTTATTCAAAATAGGTGCAAATTACACTCTTTCTGATAGTCATATAATAGTGATTACATAATTTCATTTGTAAAAAATCAAGAAATAAACAATCATTAGTTAATAACGTAAAAACGCAATCCTTGATATACTTGATAAATTATGTCATTAGAACATGAAAACAATATGACACGAGAAGTTGTACATTAAAATCAATAAATCTCATGAATGCCTTTGACAAGTGTAGACCAGTTCACACAAACATCGCCCGGTCACGAGTATAACGCGAGAGTCAGACATCGCTCCTCTCAACCATATTAGAGGGAGAGGACTACAGCGCAGAGTGCGACAGTGGCCGTGACCGACTGAAAATTGTGACACCACGTTCGAGCTTCCTATTCAGTCGTGATTATTCTGATGGCCATGCTACATGTGTATCGCGAGAATAAGAGTCAGTGCACACCGAAACGTGACGCAAAGCGACGATACTTGAAGAGCACGGCGCTACGTGACGCATCGCGACGCTGCGAGGCGCATCATAAAGCCGTTTAAATTTGCGTTGAATCATACCGACGAAGCACCGCTGAGTCGAGATGCGTCGCGCTACGCCGCGAGGCATCTCGAGGTGCAGCGTGGCGCGTCGCGGCGTAGCGTGACGCCGCGGGGCATATCTCAATATAATTTGTATCTTATTGTGTAGTAAATAAAGTTGTATTACTGTTTTAAAAACTGCGCGCCACGTCGCGTCTCGGTGTAAATTGACCCTAAGCATGCACAGTCAAGATAACAAATAAATGCGTGGGTGCAATTTTACCCAACTGGACAAAAAAAAGACGTTATTTAATTAATTGGCTCGCGCTCTGTAGCCAACACGGCTTGATGGATTTTGGTGGGCGAGGTGTTGTTAGATTCGTCTTAATCTCGTGAGTGATATATGATACATCTTTACCTGACTGTACAAAAGATGAGAGGTTCAGTTTTTATGTAGTGGGGTTTTGTAATTTTTAATTAATTTCTAATTGTGTAGGTTCCACTAATAACTTTTTAGAGAATAGCCTGATTTTGATAATGGGGATGTTGACTGTCATTTGAGTTACTTTTTATCATATGTCAGAAACGATATTTTATTATAAAAATGTATGAAATGGGAACCCGTGACGTCATACATTCTTAGCGTTAATTTTGTGATTTCGTTTAAACAAAACTTAAAGACGCAATGCAAAAAAAAATGAGTAAGATTTTTCAAATTTTTGAGGGAAATTTATACCGTTGACATTCTTCTACATTTTTTTATTAGATAGGTTATGCCTCCAAGGTTCTTTATAAATATTATCAAAATTGGTTAAGTACTTGTTTAAAAATATACAAAAAAGTAGCAAGGTAGTTATAAAAGTAGATTTTTTAACTTGTACTGCGTGGTCAATTATTAACAATATTCTTATTAATATTAAAAATGTGAAAGTTTATATGTATGGATGTTTGTTACTCTTTCACGCAAAAACTACAAAACTTATCTGGCTGAAATTTAGTAGGTAGACAGATTAGGACCTGGATTAACATATGGGCTACTTCGCGCACCCTCGAAGACAGTCATTAAAACTATGTTCACGCGAGCGAAACCGCTGGCAAAAGCTAGTTGTATCATATATTTTAATTTTGGGTATTAAAGAATTTATCGGCATAACATTTTCCTTCTATAGAACTCCCACCATACAATATCCAAGGGTGCAGTCCCACCATACTATACTTTTGCCTAATGTATTTATAAAATTAAAAAACATTAACAAAACCGAAATAATTTTCAGATAGATAGATAAACCGTTTATTCACCGACCAGGCAAACAAAAACAATAAGTAAAAGGTTAGTAACAATAAAGTAAAACAAATGAAGATTATACCACTAAAACTAACTTAGAGCTACTTACTAATAAATACAATAAAATACAATAAAATTGCAGTAAGTGCCAGGCCAGTGAAAAGGTCTTGGCTCAGCATAATATATTATAGGTGAATTTTATGTATCGTTCAGTTTATAAAATCCTATGCCTATATTATTGTACCTAACATCTATACATAAACGATCGTAAAGGCGCCAGCTAGCTCCAAGATAATAAGATTTCCCGTAGCTTAAACTAATCCCATACATAAGTAAACAGTACCATACAGAGCAAATACGAATTTTTCTACGTCAAGACATAGCATTTACATAAAGAGTGCCCTCGCTTAACTTGACGCCATACATTTGCTTTGATTACTTATGTAAATAGGCACAAGTGTATACATACAAAGGAGGCTTTTGTGTCATTTTGGAATGTGTTTGTTTTTCGATTCGTTTTGTGGGAACCCAGGGCCTTTGTCGTGATTATAAAGGTGTAACCACATGTGTGTAGGGCCCTTTAATCAAAGTATATATATTAGTACTAACACACAGTATGGACACTCTCTTCCGCTCTCCAGATTGCGACCTCACCCTCTCGTCACCCAGATTGATACAGATTGGTTACCGTTTGGTCACAGATGAGATACTAGTTACTTCGTAAGTTTGGTTCTCGAACGTTACTATCATACAGTATGGACACTCCCTGCCGCTCTCTAGATTGCGACCTCACCCCCTCGTCACCCAGATTGATACAGATTGGTTACCGTTTGTTCACAGATGAGATACTAGTTACTTCATAAGTTTGGTTCTCGAACGTTACTATCATACAGTATGGACACTCCCTGCCGCTCTCTAGATTGCGACCTCACCCCCTCGTCACCCAGATTGATACAGATTGGTTACCGTTTGGTCACAGATGAGATACTAGTTACTTCGTAAGATTGGTTCTCGAACGTTACTATCATACAGTATGGACACTCCCTGCCGCTCTCTAGATTGCGACCTCACCCCCTCGTCACCCAGATTGATACAGATTGGTTACCGTTTGTTCACAGATGAGATACTAGTTACTTCATAAGTTTGGTTCTCGAACGTTACTATCATACAGTATGGACACTCCCTGCCGCTCTCTATATTGCGACCTCACACCCTCGTCTCCCAGATTAATACAGATTGGTTACCGTTTGGTCACAGATGAGATACTAGTTACTTCGTAAGTTTGGTTCTCGAACGTTACTATCATACAGTATGGACACTCCCTGCCGCTCTCTATATTGCGACCTCACACCCTCGTCTCCCAGATTAATACAGATTGGTTACAGTTTGGTCACAGATGAGATACTAGTTACTTCGTAAGTTTGGTTCTCGAACGTTACTATCATACAGTATGGACACTCCTTGCCGCTCTCTATATTGCGACCTCACACCCTCGTCTCCCAGATTGATACAGATTGGTTACAGTTTGGTCACAGATGAGATACATAGTTACTTCGTAACTTTGGTTTTCGAAAGTATTTGATTTCACCGTGATTTTGTTTGCCCCGTCATTTGTTTTTAGAAATAACATTTCACACCTGTGATGCAGTATGCAGTGTCCGAGGTGTGCTTTATCTAAAATCTTCAACTACTTTCTTTCTCTTCTGCAATAACGTGTCACATCATTGGGCACAGCATCAAAAAATAATCTTCAATCACACTAATATTATAAAGTCGAAAGTATGTGAGTGTGTGTGTTTGTTAGTTCTTCACGCAAAAACTACTGAACGGATCTGGCTGAAATTAGGTAGTTAGACAGATTAGGACCTGGACTGCGCACCTTCTAAAAGTCATAGAAACGTTGCCCACGCGAGTGAAGCCACGGGAAACAGCTAGTAATGTTATAAATGTGAAAATGTGTTTGCTTGTTTCTTTGTTTGTTACCTTTTAACGCTTTAATACCTTGACCAATCTTGATCAAATTTGGCATGCAGGTAGCCTGTGTCAGTAGAAATGACAGAATTTTTTTATCATAGCCCTATGCAGTAATATATTTTAAAAAAAAATTTTTTTTTTCGGTTAATTGCTTTAACATCGCAACGGAACAATGGATTGTTGTGTTTTTTTGCACAGAGATTGTTGAGGGGGTGGGAATATACTTAAATTACTAATTAGCAATATTCCAGAGGGATCTGGGGAAAAAACTCATGTCAACGCTCGCGAGCCGCTTGCAACTCACTCTCAACAACAGACATAAAAACAAGGTCCACGCAGGCGAAGCCGCGGGCAAAAGCTAGTTATGAAATAAAATTAACTACATTTAGTTTTTCTGAAATTGCAGATTCTTTTTTTTTTAAATTCATTAATTTAAAAAAAAAGAATCTGCAATTTCTGAAAAACTTACTCATCTGTTTTTTTGTTTGAAATTCGAACACGAAGTAAATTTTAATTGTACCAACTTCTTCAACCTTTTAATCGGCCTCCTGAAGCCTTAGCAAAAAAAAAAAACTTTTGAATAATTTATCGACCCATCAATTGGAACAATTAGTATGGAAAGCTTGTGTTCCGATCTCTGATGGAGCGCTATGCAAGACCGGTACACTTACAGAATATTAAACAAGCTCCAATGTGCAATAAATAAAATGAAATTCTGAAACAACGCACTCGAGGTCGAGGATTTTTTTTTATTCACAATTGGTAAACCCTTGACAACATAAAATAAAATGAAAAGGTACAAAATAAAATTTGCTGTTCATCGTGTTTTTGGAAGCAATGATTGAATTTCAAGTGGTATTTACAAGCATGCTACGTGTTTTTATTTCGTAGTTGGTTTTATTTGACTGACTCGGTGGCTCGGTGGTTAGTGCCCTTGACTATTGATCCGAGGGTTGTGGGTTCGATCCCCACCCAGGGCAAGCATTTGTGTGATGAGCAGATTTGTTTGCTCTGTGTCTGGGTGTTAAATATATCTACATGTATGGATTTAAACGTATATAAATATGTATATCAGTCTCTGGTAACCCATAACACAGTGAATCCTACTTTGGGGCCAGATGACCATGTGTGATTTGTCCCAGAATATTTATTTATTTGTAACTGAATGTAATTTGGCGAACATCATCATCTTATCAGCCGATGAAAGTCCACTGCTGAACAAAGGCCTCCCCCAAGGAGGATTTCCACGACGACGACCGGTTCTGCGCTACCCGCATCCAGCGGCTACCCGCGATCTTTACCAGGTCATCGGTCCACCGAATAGGAGGCCTGCCTACGCTACGTTTTACGGTACGTGGTCGCCACTCGAGAACTTTTTTAGTGAACATATTTAAAATCAGCATGTTTTTGACCAACTGCCTTAGAAGGAGCGTAATGTTTGTAATGTATGTAAGTATGTAGGTATGCATGTTGTCTGTTTATATAACTGAGACTGCAGCCTAAACGACTTGATAGATTTTGGAGTGCGAAGATGTCGTTAGATTCGTCTTGATCCCAAGAGTCACATAGGATAGATTTTTACCCGACTGCCCAAAAAAAGGGTTTTTTATTTAAGATATTGATTATGTTACTGCTATAATCTTGGAATGGACCATCCACGTTGAATAAAATTTAAGATTCTTAGCGAATAAATTTTAAAAACTACGAATTACAAATTATTCATATAAAAAAAGGATTATTTTACTTTATCGTAAACTAAAACAAAAAAACAAAAACAAAAAAAAATACACAAACGTAAGTCATAACATGGACCTGCCATTCTTGTTCATCATTTTACGAGTTCGTTCACCAACCACAAAATAATAATTATAAAAAAAAATGGCCAAGTTAGGGTTTTGGCAAAGTATATATTATATTAGTACTAACATACAGCATGGACACTCCCTGCCACTCTCTACGAACGTTGTATGCAGTGTCCGGGGTGTGGTTTCGGCACAAAACCCTAAAAAACATCAAAGAGTACTACAATCGTATTAAAGAAAAAAAAACTAAGTTTAAAAAATACTCTCTCTGACATGGATATACGTCACTTTTATTTCTCCCACCGTAAATGTGAATTGTTTTTTTTTTTGCAAAAAAAAGTAATTAAACAAAGACTTAACGATTTTGGATTTTGTCTTTTACTTGTGTAGTGTAACCTTGCTTCTTACCAAATTTCATGATTCAAGGTCAAAGAAAATGTTATTTACTTGCGAGTCACATAATATGCGGCATAAATTTGCTGTATTTTAAAAGCTTTTATTTTGTTTCACCTGTCCCGGTGTCTGTAATAAAATCTTGCGTGTTAAATTTGACCCACTTCCCGGTTTTCGATTGAGCTGAAAGTGTGCATGTATGATATTTTTCATGCATATGTAATATCGCGTGACAATGTAATATTAAAATCTTGAACGTAAAATTTTTCGAAATTGTTTTGATTGTGTCGACTCGACATTTTCAAGTTACTGTAGACCTACGTATTCGATATTAATTTCAACTTGATACCTCCATGCGTTTCAGAGAAATAAAGTCTTGACAGACAGACAGGCGGACAACGAAGTGATCAATTAAGGTTCCTTTTTTAGGGTTCCGTACCAAAGGGTAAAAACGGGACTCTATTAACAAGACTCCGCTGTCCGTCCGTCTGTCTATCTGTCTGTCTGTCACCAGGCTTTATTTCATGAACCGTGATAGCTAGACAGTTGAAATTTTCACAGATAATTTATTTATGTTGCCGCTATAACAACAAATACTAAAAATTTAAAAAGTAAAAGTTTCCATACAAAAATCTTGTTTCTTTGAAATTTGAAGAAACTAGCGCCATCTAGTATAATGTTACGGCAACCTTTGTTCGCGATTCTGACTCGCACGCACTTTACCGGTTTTAAAAAAATAATGTTTCAAGAACTGTATTTCAGAAATTTCATACCTGTCACCTTTTCTCACATACACCACTTGAACATTTTAATAACTTCCAAAAATTCCCGATTTTTAACACCTAAATGCAATTACATCACGAGCTCATTACTTGCCCCATTGGCCCCGCCATATTGTTGGGCAAGATTAGCCGCCGTTCCCACCACGTAAAAGGTACGGTCAGACCAATAAACTTGGGATGACCTGTTAAGATTCTTAGGCCAGATACAGAAGATGTTGGATTATATTTTTTTTGAATCCAGTAAATGAATCACAAGAATCATCAGATCCTGATTTGGTGACAAATGACTCGGAAGTATAACTCTTTCGAATAAAAAAAAAGAATTTTGAAAATCGGTCCACAATTGACAGAGAAATCGGTGAACATAACCAATCGAACATAGAACCTCCTCCTTTTTTGAAGTCGGTTAAAAAGCAAATCGTAATTTTAACAATTTTAACGACCATAATTTTGACTATGGCTATGTTAGGCTATATCATGAAATTGGTATGACATTAAAAAATGGGCGGCTTTATTTTTACTGGGTTCTAACGTATTCTTTGTCCGAGGATTAGCTAGCGAGGATTTGTGATAAAAGTAAATCAAACATTGAAAATTTATTTAAAATTGCTTGCTAGTAAATTCAAGTTTTAAAGATACGATTTATTTTGTCACAATTCCTTGCTAGCGAATCCAAGTACGTACCAAGTAAAAATTTGGCTACCCAATTTAATTTAGAAGTAGAACATCTAAAACTAGTGACTATGAGCTGTAACCTCGCGATTTTTTCAAAATGACCAAAATATGATATTTTTTTACGTTTTTAACCCCCATAGCTCCGCCATTTTGGAAAATTACCAAAAACTCAATAGACAAAAAAATCCATATAAATTATAGAACCTGCTCACAAAATTTCACGAGAATCTGTTGAGAAATGCGACCTGTAGAGGACAACAGCCAGACATGCGAACATGTAGACAGACATACAGAAGCATATTTGCCCAAGCTGATACCGAGACGCTTTGCGCTCGCTCGGTCAATTAAGCTTTGAATCCACTTGCATAATAACTTAAATTAGGAATCCAAGTCATCTGTAGCTACCCTTAACCATCACGTGGGCAAGTCGGTCGTAAGATTGAAAAATTGGGGTAACTGCCTCTTTGTTCTGAGTATACGCGTTTGTAACCTTGAGCAAATGAAAGGTTTTATCCTTTTATAGACCAATAAAATGAGACTGTAGAACAGAGTAGCGATCATGTCTCTCTGTTTCTTATGTGGTCGCAGCCGAGCCACCAGGAGCAAGGTCAGTATGAGGCGAAATTTAACCAATTTCGTAACTTTATACTTGCTTTAAAAGCCGGCTTTTCGCAGGTGTGTGCAACTTTCCTCACGATGTTTTCATTCACCGTTAGAGCGTCGGATAAACGTACATATGAAATAGAAATTCGAAAACACATTGGTACGTGGCAGGATTCGATTCCTCCCTCCGTTGGCATTACGCTACCGTCGCTCTCGAGGTTGTGTGTGAAGTCGACCAACCCGCACTTGGCCCGCGTGGTCGACTAAGGCCCGATAGTCCAAGTTCAGGGTAGGCTCGAGCCCCTCGGTGGGGACGTATATATGAGCTGATATGATGAAAAGCCGGCTTTTACTGAAAAAACTGAGTCTACAGCCATGACTTGACAAAGGTTGATATTGTAACTTATTGATTTTTTTTTATCTATAGCTCGCAAACACTTTGCAACATCCATTGTATTCAGCCATTTTAAGTCCGGAGACATACGGCTATTTAACTTTTAAATTTAAACTATACACAAAAAAGTATGTATTTATGTATGTTCCTTAATGGATTCCACAACGCCTGGAGCGATTTTGATGAAACTTTGATAAATTATTTTGCGCACGCCAGGGAAGGTTTATAATTAGACAAGCCCCGCGCACCCTCGATATCTACGCGGGCGGAGTCTAGGGCATAAGTATAAAATTATATAACAATAATGTTATTATTGTTAACGGCAAACCAGACAGCTTTATGACAGCTTAAATGTCATATATGTGTACAATCTTATCTAAATGAAATCTCAACCTTTATTGTTTGAAACACCAAATCAAATTTGAAATGTTTTCATCCAGGCAACAAAGAGCTTTATTTCAGATTTTAATCTCATGTCTAGGTATTAAGTACCTCGTCTGTGTTTTATTGCTTTGACTCAATGTCATTGTGTTTCAGTATAATACTTTGACTGGATATTAGATTTTTTACGTAAGTATTATACTTCAAACTTCAAGGGATATCAGGACTAAATGTTTTTAACGTTTTTTTTTCTAATCACAAGATTAATATAACTAAAGATTATTTTTAAACTGGAATTATTAATAGATCTTTACAGGGTGTAACAAAATTGGTGTAGGTCCCGTTAACTGGGGCTTCTCTACTCATCATGTAGTACAACTGGTTGTTCTATATCTTTGCTTAAATCGCAAAAAAATGCAATTCTTCATACAAATCGAACAGCTGATCAACTTATTTTTTTTTTGGGAATTGACTATGGGTTTTTTGGGGAAAGTTATTTAGTATGATGAGTAGAATGCCTAGATAACGAAACCTACATCAATTTTGTTACATGTTTTATACCTATGAAATTGTCGATTTCGTTTTTAAAGTTCAATTAAATTTTTTTATTGAAAAAAAAACATGTTCTTGTTCTTAATTACTGATTATAATTATGACGACACTACTAACGGTCCTTTCTTAGTGACCAATGCCACACATACAATGCATAAAATGGTCTACAATGACACTGCATACAATGGTCGTGAAATAAAACAAATGACGCAAAATGTTCGAGGACCAAACTATAACCAATCTGTATCAATCTGGGTGACGAGGGGGTGAGGTCGGAATCTAGAGAGCGGCAGGGAGTGTCCATACTGTATGTTAGTACTAATATATTGTATACTTTGCCAATGCGGTGTTTTTCTTCCAATCCCCGGAGCTACGTACAATTAAATGGAACAAAAGCTTATTCTTAGTGATCAGAAGGGCTAATTTTATAACTAGTTAGTTTTCTTTAATTTTCCTGAAGTGACGAAATCTTATGTAAAGTATTCCCAATTATGACATTAGTAACAATTAAACTGCTGCGATAATTCTAAAGATTTAAAATTTAAAAATATGTATTATGCCTTGAAAATGGCAATTTATTGATGGACAAAACCCGTCTTCATGGATTTAATTTGTCTAAATGTCAAAATAATAAGCGTACGTTTACTACAATTTATTTTCTTACAGCCTTATTCGGTTTTAAGGCGGTAATATTACAGATTTTCGTTATTTTTGACGTCAATTACTCCTAAACGATAGAAAACCCAAGGCAGATAAAAATATCCTTATTGCTGATAATCAAAATCTATGAGAAACACGATTAAGCAGTTCTGGCTCGATTGAAAAAAAATCCCAAAGATAGGTTTACACCGTTACTTTTAACTCTAGTTATGACTAATATTTTGAGGTATAAATAAAAAAAATATACAACAATATTAGTTATGATTAATACAAAGTGAGTAATGTTATTATTTTTTAAAATTTCAATGCGGTTTTTGATTAAAACAATAAACCATTGAAAAAGTGTGGTTATTTTCTTTACTCTTAACACGTAAAGAAAAAGACAAAGACCACTGCTCCAACCAATATCTCGCCTTAACAATAAATTTTGTTTTAATAATTAATTTTTTGAAGTTAAACCTCTTTAAAGTTATACCATACGGGTACCAGGTCAGAAAAGTAGACCGTAATGAATGGGTTTATATCGTCCTACGAGTTCCTTTATAATTATAAAACTATTAGTCGTAAAACATGAATCTAGTGTCATTATTTAGTTAACTCAGTCAGCTCGACCTAACTTAATTTGCGCCAGAGCCGGCGGGGGGGGCGGAGGGGGCAATGCATAAAATGACCGAAACCGGCGCACTCGCTCCTTTCTTTTCAGTATAACTCCCGTCTCACACGTGACAGCGCAGTGATTCTTTTATGTGTTCATAAAACTTATTTAGACCAATTGAGTAAAATGAAAATAAATTAAATTTAGACATTTTTTATAGTATATTATGGACATGTAATAAATATTTAAAAAATCAATATTTCAGCCTCATTCAGTAAAAAAGCCAACCAGAAATATTAATCACGGCTACCGCTGGAAAGGGCTTAACAATTCTGGATTAAAAAGAGAAGGTTATGCTCTTCGCATCATCATCATATCAGTCGAAAAACCTCCACTGCTGAACAAAGCCCTCTCCCAAGGATTTCCACGACCGGTCCGGCGCTGCCCGCATCTATCGGCTTCCCGCGATCTTCACCAGGTGGTCGGTCTACCGCGTGGGAGGCTTGTTTACGCTACGTTTTCCGGTGCGCGGTCGCCACCCGAGAATTTTACTGCACCAACGGCCATCTGTTCTACGAGCTATGCCCACTGCCACGCATACGTACCCCAAAGTCCGGCGCCGAGCTAGTGATAAAGGCGCGTTTAATAAACGGCGTCGACTCTGCGAGCGCCACTACCCCCTCGAATATTAACACATTACCTGTGACCGACACCATACTATCTCAAAGGGGCCACGACGACCTCCGGTGACCGCAAAAAAAAAACTGTTATAATTTGAAAAATACACCTAATATCAATAACTATTTTACATGTATATCTATCTAGACGTATACTACTTATATCTCGAGTGGCCCAAATGGAAAATTTTGGAATATATTCATCATCATCCGTAGGAAGTCCACTGCTGGACATAGGCCTCCCCCAAGGATCTCCACGACGACCGGTTCTGCGCTGCCCGCATCCAGCGGCTTCCCGCGACCTTCACCAGGTCATCGGTCCACCGAGTGGGAGGCCTGCCTACACTACGCTTTCCGGTGCGTGGTCGCCACTCGATAACTTTACTGCCCCAACGGCCATCTGTTCTACGAGCAATGTGCCCCGCCCACTGCCACTTAAGTTTAGCAATTCTGAGAGCTATGTCGGTTACTTTGGTTCTCTTACGGATCTCCTCGTTTCTGATTCGATCACGCAGAGAAACTTCAAGCATAGCACGCTCCATTGCCCTTTGGGTGACCTTGAGCCTTCTTATGAGGCCCATAGTAAGTCCATAGACTATATTACTTGGCAGTTAATGTGTTAATCTAAATAACTTTTAATGTGTCCTCCGTATTCAGTGCCAGTATTGTATTAAAATTAGAATGGACTTAATCTTGTTTTCATTTGAATCTTTAAAACACTAAAATCAATAGAAGTTTCATGTTAAAACCAACGGCCGTGTGCCTTGACACAGACATCCCTATTTTTCAATTTTATTCTTTTTTAAACCTACTTCAAAAAAAGGAGGAGGTTTCTCAATTCGACCGTGTATATATATATATATATATTATGTGTGGTCTCGGATAACTTCGTCGTTTATGAACCGATTTTGATGATTCTTTTTTTGTTAGAAAGAAGATATCCGAAGGGTGGTACCATGATAAAGAAAGCGGGATCTGATAATGGCATCCCAGAGAAATCGAGGGGAACCTCAGTTTCCTGTTTGAAGTCGGTTATTTTTTGTTCAAAATTATTTATCCAGTCGAAAGTTTCATAAGTTAAACCCTATTATACAGTTAAGCGTCGGTGGCTCAACCGGTAACGACTCGGTCCATCTAACCAGAGGTACCGGGTTCAAATCTGGACGGCCAATGTACCAAAGAGTTTTTCAAAAAAAAAACTTACGTACATATCATTACCGATTGCTTTAACGGTGAAGGAAAACATCGTGAGGAAACCTGCACGTTGTGTGTGAAGTCGACCAACCCGCACTGGGCCCGCGTGGTCGACTAAGGCCTAATCGCCCTGATTCAGGGTAGGCTCGAGCCCCTCGGCGGGGACGTATATGAGCTGATATAATAATAATAATAATACAGTTAAGGTCAAACTTGAATGTACCTACGTTACCCTAATAACTTGCAAAATGAAATCGCATCGCCACAGGACCAGGCAGTAAACATCATTAATCCGAACGTAGATCAAACAGAAACGACTCTCAAATATTTAAAAGTGCGTAGGTATCTATTTCTTTGCTAAATTAAGTCTGTTTCTGACGTCAGTAGACATTTATATTAGTAAAGGTTTTAGTGCTGCGTGATCGAATCAGAAACGAGGAGATCCGCATGAGAACCAAAGTAACCGAAATAGCTCACAGAATCGCTAAACTGAAGTGGCAGTGGGCAGGGCACATAGCTCATAGAACAGATGGCCGATGGGGTAGTAAAGTTCTCGAGTGGCGACTGCGCACCGGAAAACGTAGCGTAGGCAAGCCTCCAACGCGGTGGACCGACGACCTTGTGAAGATCGCGGGAAGCCGATGGATGCGGGCAGCGCAGGACCGGTCGTCGTGGAAATCCTTCGGGGAGGCCTTTGTCCAGCAGTGGATGATTTTTGGCTGATATGGTGATAATGATGAACGGTTTAAGTAAGTTCGTTATGCTGCATCTCACTTGAATTAGAAAGTAGTGATGCAATTTTTTATTTTTTTATTCATTAATTGGTAAGCCCTTGGCATCGTCTCACCTGATGGTAAGTGAGGATGTTACAAGTAAACCCAAATTCTTAATGTCTATTCAATATCGTCTTGAAGATCTCCAAATTGCAAGAATCGGGAAACGGAATTCACTCTTTCGCTGTGCACTTTTTATGTAAGGAAGCGTAATGCGTCGTGTGTGTAGGTAGAAAATTGACAACAAAATGGTGAAAACCCTTTCTACGGAGCTGAGGAATGAAGTCGTGTAGTCCTTGCGCATTCTGAGAAGTTCAGAAGCCAACTAAAGGCTAATAAACTTATTGTATGCTTGCGATAGTAGGTTCTTGGTGGAACACTGAACTGAACATATTTAGGTTTTTCTTGCACTATTCCACAATTAATGTAAATAAAACAAAAATTTGTTTATACTGCAACCGGTTTCGTGATCATCTTCAGGCAGTAGACTACTTTATTTCAGTAAGATGATCACGAAACCGGTTGCAGTATAAACAATTTTTTGTTTTATTTACATTAATTGTGGAATAGTGCAAGAAAAGCTAATAAACTTGACATAAGTAAATAAATTCTTCCAAAGACTGAATTGTTATTAGATGGAACTAGGAAGCTCAGACTGAAGTTTATCTTCTAGGGATCTAATGGATGATATCTTTTTACGAATACAGTTTTGTTAAACTTATTATTAATTCGGGTCCTACCTTTACACTTAGAGCATCTGGAGGTTCTCGTATTAAGGTAAGATATTTTTTTTATTCCCAATTGGTGAGCCCTTGTGAGCTGAATCGTGATCATTGACTAACCAGATGTTTTGTTTGCACGATATTAAAAGTGTTGCATGGCTGAAAGCTTTTGCGATGTTGCGAGGTTTCTCCTTTTGCTGAATGGGATGAGATGCGAGTAAATCTGGCAAAGGTACATAGACGAGCGTGGGAGTTCGTGTGAATGTAAGACTAGAAGTGTCGAGAGAGAGGAATGCGTGGGAACGCAGATCCGTGGTTGGGGGCGGGTTTTGGGACAGAGAGTATGAGAACGCGAAAGAGGTTAGGTTAGGTTCTCTCACGGAAAAGGTGGGACTGCGGGGGAAGAGGAGTGTCGGTATTGCGATGTGCAGTTTTCTTCAGATCCCTCGGGAACTATGTCAGGATATGTTAATTAGCTAATTATATAATTTACCACCCTCTTAAACAATCCATTAAACACTCCGTTAAATAAATTAACCAAAAAAGAATATTTTCCAGTTCCCTCATGAAAAAATGGATAAAATACGGGATTTTCACGGGATAAAAAATAGCCATGTCCTTCCCCGCGATACAGGCTACCAGCATACCAAATTTCATCATGATTAGTCAAGGTGTTGAAGCGTAAAAAGGTAACAAACAAACAAACACATTTTCACACTTAAAATATTAGTAAGTCATGCCGTCCCAGACTCGAACCCGGGACCTCAGGTTACAATAAAACATGAAATACACAGGGTCAGGAGAGCAGACTAAGGATTGGGGATGTACCTTCCATTCCCCAACAAGGTAAATGGACCAAGACTGATGGAGCCTATTCGTCTTCATGTATCATGCGGCTTTTTGATTCACTCGCAATGTTGCGTGGGGACCGCAGAGGTAGGTAATAACAGATAGAACGGTCACAAGAGTGAGATTGGATCACGCGCCGTCGTGCACGTGTCATGGCTTAGTAAAATGGTTTTGTTACGAGTAACATTCGGTTACTAAGTCACTACGTGGCGAGAATCAAGGCCCGAATAAAAAAAAATCCATGCCATTTTTTTTTAAGTGATTCATCATTAGCCAAAAAACGTCCACTGCTGGACAAAGGCCTCCCCCAAGGATTTCCAAGACGACCGGTTCTACGCTACCCGCATCCAGCGGCTTCCCACGACCAGGTCATCGGTCCAACCTACGCTATGTTTTCCGGGGCAACTCGAGAACTTTACTACCCCAACGGTCATCTGTTCTACGAGCTATGTAGACACTAATGTGGAAGAAAATGTTATTATTTCGACCATTACGTAAATGTTGTATAACTACTTACTATTTTTTACTAGTTTTGTTAGATTACGTAGAATTTAGTAATTGTAAACAGTGACAGCACAAATGCTCAAAGATCGCCGTTCTATTTTATTATTTTATCGACCTCCTAGTACGGTACGCAAGTACGTAAACTAGAGGAAGTATTGTTATCGCGAAAAAAAAAATATATTATTTTATGAAATTGTGTTCTATCTATACCATTAATACATTACCGAAAAACTGAACATCTCAATTTGATACGTCCGTGCGTCTGTCCGTCACGGTTGACTTTGGAGGCTAAAGCTTTAATTAATAGGGAACAAATTTGGAACTTGAGTTTTAAATTATTTTATTGAGTGATTTCTTCGTACCGTCAAACCGAAGAGTAGCTTTCATATAACAAAAACTGTTTTTTTTTCTCAAAAACGGCACTAACGACTTTGATGAAACATAATAACACCAATTGGTGAAAAATCGTGTTTGTATGGTTCTCCTGCAATGAAATTTAAACTTGCGATTCAATTGAATGGTTGGAGCTATTGAATTGTCGAGAAAATTTAGAGCGGGTTGCTGTTCTATTTTATTTTATTTCTGCGGCAGCCACATTTACCGAAATTGCTGTCCAAATTGGACGTATAAAATAGAACAAGCGAAAAATTATGTGTAACCTGAGCCAAATCGAGACAGAATAATATTGTCTGGCTAGACTTAGACATAACAAACATAAAAATCGGTCAAGTGCGAGTCGGACTCGCGTACTACTACACTTCTCCACATATAACTATGACAATGATACCTATTCACATTTTAAACAAAGGACATCAACGCGAGCTACAAAAATATACTTTTGTTGTTATTCAGTTATGACTCCTTAGCAGGAGTACGACTCACACTTGACCATTTTTTATATATTTGATTGTTTACTTCAGTACAAGCACTATAATCACACTAAGTTTCACACCTGTATGTATTACCGTTTTTACGATAGAGCTGAATAAAAAAATCCTTCTGATGACCTATAAAAAAACACTATTTTTTTTTATTTTTTTCTAATTTTTAGTATTTGTTATTATAGCGGTAAGAGAAATACACATTTTGTAAAAAAAATAACTGTCTATCTATTACAGTTCATGAAATACAGCCCGCTGTAGGACGGACAGACAGACAGCGGAGGCTTAGCAATAGGGTACCGTTGGTCACCCGTTACGGAACCCTTAAAATTAAAAAGGTTTGAGAGTTCTTCTTAAGTTAAGATTGACCCGTTGGTCCAGTGGCAGCGTTACTGTCAGGGTTGTGGGTTCGATTCCCACTCAGGGCAAAAATTCGTGTGACGAACAGGTGTAAAATATCTATAAAGGGTAAAACAAAATTGGTGTAGGTCCCGTTAACTGGGGCTTCAACTCATCATACTGAACAACTTTGGTTCTATGAACTATGATAAAATCGCAAAAAGTAACTCTTCATACAAGTCGATCAGCTGAGCGACTATTTATTGTGTGAAGAGTCTATTTTTTTTTGAGAATTGAGTATACGATCCTTGGGGAAAGTTGTTCAGTATAATGAGTGGAACCTACAAGTAACAGGTCAAACACGAATTTTGTTACGCCCTGTATAGTGTGTTTGTATAAGTATGTTTACGAGTATCAGCCTTATTTCCCATAGTATAGGGAATCCTTCTGTGGGGCCAGATAACTATGTGATTTGTCCTTGAATATAATTATTATTATACAATTAATATAAAAAAAACACATGTTTAAAACTTTTTGATTCATATCTATGGCAATAATAAAGAAATGAAATTGTGAATAAAAAAAAATAAAAAAAATTCGTAGCTCGATCAGGTATTGGGAGTAAGTGACGTACACTATTGTGTGCAATATCTTTGAATATGTGTTTTGTATTTGAAAACGCTAAACACTTAAAAAAACCGACTTCCATCGCAACGACTTAGTACATTTCTGCATTAATATTTTTGGTTTTTGTTAATTTTCTAATAAAGCACTACACCGATTTTGATAAAATTTATATGGGACTACACCGGAAGCACTAGCTTTCAAATTAAAAAAGAATCATAAAAATCGATTCACTCAGTCAAAAGTTCTGAGGTAACACACATTAAAAAACATTAAGCGTCGGTGGCTCAACCGGTAACGACTCGGTCCATCTAACCAGAGGTTACCGGGTTCAAATCTGGACGGCCAATGTACCAATGAGTTTTTCAAAAACTTACGTACATACTTACCGATTGCTTTAACGGTGAAGGAAAACATCGTGAGGAAACCTGCACACGCCTGCGAAGAAATTCGAAGGTTGTGTGTGAAGTCGACCAACCCGCACTGGGCCCGCGTGGTCGACTAAGGCCTAATCGCCCTGATTCAGGGTAGGCTCGAGCCCCTCGGTGGGGACGTATATGAGCTGTAATGATGATGATGACACATTAAAAAAAACATACAGACGAATTGAGAACCTCCTCCTTTTTGGAAGTCGCTTGAAAATTACTGAGGGTTTGCCTAAAACATTTATTGATTCAGGGATTGGTTTGTGAAATATAAGGCTTTAAAGTACTACTTGTTGTTGGAATCATGTGTCTCCCAGCTAAACCGCGATTTCAGGATATCGGGAAAAAAATTTAAATAGTAGGACATAATATAATCAATTTTACAGAAATACTAGCTGTCCCGGCGAACTTCGTTCCACCCTACACTAACAGCGCCATCTACCGGGCTAATTTGTGAATCTAAACCATCCTCAAACCCCCTGGAATACACACAAAAAATTTCATCAAAATCGGTCCAGCCGTTTAGGAGGAGTTCAATGACTAACACATGGACAGAAGATTTATATATATAACTAGCTGTTTCCCGCGGCTTCACCCGCGTGGACCACGTTTCTATGACTTTTCGAGGGTGCGCAGTGCGCGAGCCGCAAGCGGCTCGCGAGCGTGGTAAGAAGTAGCCTATGTCTTTATCCAGGTCCTAATCTGTCTACCTACCAAATTTCAGCCAAATCCGTTCAGTAGTTTTTGCGGGAAAGCGTAACAGACAGACAGAGTTACTGTCGCCTTTATAATATTATTAGTAGGGAAGTAGGGATATCACGGAGTAGGCTTTCTTATTTTAGGAAAAATAGTCGACCAACAAAGATGTGCAGTTGGATTTGTAAAAAGTTCATAGATTTTCCGTAAAAAATGTTCTATTAACAACTGCAAACATAATTTTGTTTTTCAAAATATACATTTATTTTTTTAAAGGTTAGGGTTCCACTTTGCGCGAGTCTGTCTCGCTATTGGCCTGTTTTTAAAATTATCTGCGGGTTCTTTGGGGAAAGTTGTGTTAAACATCTTTGGCAACATCGTCACTTACCACCAGGTGAGATGTTGTCAAGGGTTTACCAATTGTGAATAAAAAAAACAAACAGGATGTTTAAGTTTTTGATAGCGATCTTATACCACTTGTACAAAATTTAAAAAAAACTGTTTTCATTGACACACCTATCAGGTAAATTGTCAGGCCTCTATTATCTGCTGTAGTGAGTGTCAACTAATTACTTAGTTGTATAAAAAAGTGAACTTAATTTTTTAACCCTTGCATGGCAAGGGTCGTCCCTTTTCGTCCCATGTCAATTGGACACTTCATTTAGCTAGTTTAGAACAGAGAGTAACGCATCGCGTGTATGTTTAGGATGGATTCTGTGCTAATACTTACACGTTACCAGCTCAGATGATTGTAATTTATATTTTACTGTTAAGTCCGTTCTGTGGAGAATTAAACATTTTCTTGCTTATTGCCCGCGTATATTGTGTTCCTTGTTTTAACATAATCTTACCAACATAATTTTAAATTTTAATTCCGAATCCTTCAGATTTATCCTGTAGATGTTTCTCAGTAAGTCATGACGAATCTAACGTCCTCGCATACTTCAAAATCCAAAAACTTTTTAGGGTAAAGATTCAGCCAAAGAAACAGAAATACATACAAACACACTTACATACATACTACATATATACACTTAAAAACATTTAACTCAGTTAACACATTACAATGGGCAGTCGGGTTATTTATAATGCAGTATAGAAGAGTCTCTTGTAGTCCTTGTTAAAACTTCGGTGGGGAGATCATTCCTTATCTTCAAAGTTCTTGGAAGATAAATCCTCTACGGTATAGCTCCTCCTCAAGTTAGGTTGGCAATAGCGCAGAACCGGTCGTCGTGGAAATCCTTGGTGGAGGCCTATGTCCAGCAGTGGACGTCCTTTGGCTGATTTGATGAACTTCTCAAAGAAACTGCGGTAGAAAAGTGGGAAAGCCTTTTTTCTGTCACACATATGCGTGCGGAAAAAAAAATGGAAGTCACGAGCGTGAGATCACAGTGGACACAATAGCTCGTAGAACGGATGGCCGTTGTGGCAGTAAAGTTCTCGAATGGCGACCGCGCACCGGAAAACGTACCGTACGCAGGCCTCCCACTCGGTGGACCGATGACCTAGTGAAGGTCGCGGGAAGCCGCTAAATGTGGGTAGCGCAGAACCAGTCGTCGTGGAAATCCTTGGGGGAGGCCTATGTCCACCAGTGGAAGTCCTTTGGCTGATATGATCGTGATGATGGACACGTTGAACTCGTCCTTTATTTCTTGAATTTCCTCGTAGGTACAGAATGAAGCACAGTATTCCCAACTCGTGTGTACTTAGACGTCTCAAACAGCACCCTCGTTCGTAAAACGATCACTTTCTGACCTCAGTATCTCTCTTGTCATATGGCAAAATTAACCGTGCTATCCAAGGGATAGACGGTGGTTGCCTGGTGTTAGCATCACCTACGGTCACGTATAGGGCAGTTAGATTTACACCTACGGATGTGTGCAAAGCGACCTTCATACACATCTGGAATCAGATGTGCAGGTTTCCTTACAATGTTTCCCTTTAGCGTTTAAGCAAACGGTTATATATAAAAATAAAAATAAAATAAAATAAATATTCTGGGACAAATCACACATGTTCACCTGGTCCCAAAGTAGGATTCCCTGTGTTATGGGAACCAGAGACTGATAAACATACTTAAATACCTTTAAATACATACGTATATAGATATTTAACACCCAGACACAGAGCAAACAAATCTGCTCATCACACAAATGTTTACCCTGGGTGGGGATCGAACCCACAACCCTCGGATCAGTAGTCAAGAGCACTAACCACTGAGCCACCGAGTCAGTCAAATAAGTAAGTTTCGGAAAACTCACTGGTACATTGGCCGTCCGGGTTTGAACCCGGGACCTCTGCCCTCAGTAAAAAATCACCAATGATATCCCAAAAGTCTATTATCCATTGAATAAGCAACTCAAGTTAGTAAACACTCACATACAGGTACCTCTACAACGAACGGTTCGTAACAATTTGAATAACTTAACTTGAGGTTAACGCTTCACCACCGGTTAACTTCGCGTTTAACCGCATTAACTACTAAGGGTAAGTACTTTGGTTATCCCTGGGGTTATCTCATTCACCACACATCACAAAATTTAGTTTAGGTCATGTATGTTTAGAATATGCCTAATTAAATTTTGTCTAGACATGAATTTGAGTTTTGAAGTTTATGAACATACTAGTATATTTTGACACCTTTATAGCTGTTTTGAAAAAAAGCGTCGGTGGCTCAACCGGTAACGGCTCGGTCCATCTAACCAGAGGTATCGGGTTCAAATCCGGATGGCCAATGTAGCAATGAGTTTTTCAAAAACTTGCGTACACATCATTACCGATTGCTTTAATGGTGAAGGAAAACATCGTGAGGAAACCTGCACAGGCCTGCGAAGAAATTCGAAGGTTGTGTGTGAAGTCGACCAACCCGCACTAGGCCCGCGTGATCAACTAAGGCCTAATCGCCCTGATTCAGGGTAGGCTCGAGCCCCTCGGTGGGGACGTATATGAGCTGATATAATAATTATAATAATAGCTGTTTTGATAGACACCTAAAGATCGGATGGCATTAAAAAAAATAGTAACCATCCTTACTTAAATATCCTTATTATCAATGTGAAAATGTGTTTGTTCGTTTGCAGGTTTCACGCTACAATACCTCGACCAATCGTGATGGAATTTGGCATGCAAATAGCCTGTGTCATTGGCAAGGACAACGTGTACTTTTTATACCGCAAAAATAGCATAGTCCGATACAGTTTCTGAGAGCACTGAAACAATGCTCTTTGTTAGGTTAATTTCTTTAAGATCGCAACGGAACAATGGATTGTTGTGAATTTTTGCACAGAGATAGTTGAGGGGGTGCGAAATGACATAGTCTACTAATAAGCATATCGTTATAGATTTTTAGAGGGATCTGGGGAAAACTCAATTCACTTTTGCGCACGTCGGCTTTGCAGCGGAGCAACGGATTGAAGTGACTTTTTGTACAGAATTGGTTGAGGGGGTGAAAAGTAACATATACTTCTAATCAGAATAGCCCGATAAAATTCCTGAAGGATCTGGAGAAAACTCATGTCCACTCGCACCACTTACCCTCAAAGACAGTTATAAAGACGATGTCAATGCAGGCGAAGCCACGGGAAAAAGCTAGTTATAAATATTTTTTTGCTCTTGAATATACTAACCAAATAATAAAAATAATTATGTTTTGCGGCAAGACTTAGGTTATACGAGCTTAGAAAATACCTAACCACCAACCAAAGGTAGGTCTCAAGGGTGCCAAATAGATACAAAACTACTTCTGAAACGGACGTGACTCTTGTGTTACTTCGGAAGCGTCATCGATCACCCAGATCAAGTGTTTACAAGCAATGTCTTTACTTGAATTTTAGTGGCATTTATATTGGACATTTCCATGCTTCGCAAGGCACGTGAAGCCGCTGGTGTCGGTTGGTATCGCTAAGCGGAATCGCTGCATTGATGCAGTACATCTTCGAGTAGGCTAGGAGGTTATAGGGGTAGACACAAAAGATCCCACTGGGTTGAGGTGTCACTGTGTTGCAGCCCCCAATCATAAAGATAAGATAGCAGCTCAGAATATAGAACAAACCAAAACTCGAGTGCAGTGAGAATAGTATGACGCGTGATGAAGGCGAGGCCATGATTTGAACGTTTGTCTCTGTCTTTTTCTTTATGTGTACAGAGTAAAGAAAATAATTACACTTTTGCACTTTTTCAATGATTTTTCGTTTCAATCAATAATTGAAAACGCTAAACACGTTAAAAAACCGACTTCCATCGCAACAACTTAGTACATTTTTGCATTACTATTTTTGGTTTTTGTTAATTTTCGAATAAAGTTCTACACCGATTTTGATAAAATTTATATGGGACCACACGGAAAGCACTAGCTTTTAAATAAAAAAAGAATCATAAAGATCGGTTCATACAGACGAATTGAGAACCTCCTCTTTTTTGGAAGTCGCTTGAAAACTACAATTAATTTCAAAAAGTCCAACTGGTATATTGAAGTGTGTGTTTAAATTAATTAAATAAGAAAATTTAAACTTACAAATCGGTCTGGTTTGCCTGTAGAATGCAAATCTCTGTTTTAAAAGAAGTTTCTTTTGTATATTTTTTTCTGTTACAAAAGTTAACGAACCGTGTTTCTGCAACTGACAAAATGAAGTCATAGAAATGAAGAATTAGGTTACAAAGTATCACTTTTGTATGTTTTGTAATTGCTGACGAGAAAAATCGAGATCTCTGCGAACAAAGTTTGAAAGGCGTCGCCTGAAGGCAAAAACTCCGCGCCTACCCTCCATCCCTTGGCTGTAATATTGCAATTTTAGGCCGGATTTTAAAATTTATTGAGTATGGTAAGTAAGAAAGAACTACGGCTTGTTAACTCACAAACATAAAGCACCTACATGCAGGATTTAGAAAGCCCAAAACGTGAAAACTACACTAAATTAGAGTAATTTCATACAATTACAAGTTGCTTCACTTTTATTGCCGTATGCGGGTTCGATTCCCGGTTGGGCCAACTTGTAAGACTCGGGTTGGTTGGTGGTAGGGTGTTTTATAAGCCCGCCTGGCTAGCTACCACCATCTTATCTAAGTCTTGTCGCCAAACAACAGTGTTAACAACATTGATGTGTTCCGGCTTGAAGATAGCTAGTTCTCCATTGCGTTAGGAAATCTTGGTAAGCCTGCTTTTATCTTCGGCATCATCATCACTTAACATCAGGTGAGATGATGCTAAAGAATTACCAACTGTGAACAAAACAAAAAGTAGCTAGCTACTACCATCTTATCTTAGTCTTGTCGCCAAACATCAGTGTTAACAACATTGTTGTGTTTCGGCTTGAAGATAGCTAGTTCTCCATTGCGTAGGGGAATCTTGGTAAGCCCGCTTCCATCTTCGGCATCATCGTCACTTAACATCAGGTGAGATGATGCTAAAGGCTTAACAAATAAACAGAAAGTCGTCCATGCGTGCCCATACTAAAATGAAAATACCTTATAAATATCCTAAAAATACAAATAACCATACAAGGCTTTTCTGGCAAATAAATAGCAGAGCGATTTGTTCCCGAATATAGATAGTTCGTTTACGACAGAGCTGGCTATAAAGGAACTAGCAATGGGATTAAAACATGCCAATAATAGAGAATTTATAACCAATATAGGGCTTTATTTGCGTAGGTATGTGATCATAAACATTTTATGTTATCCGATTGGAAATCACAAAATAGTCCCCATTCGTAGGGGTAGGCGAAATACGACCTATCTGACTATGGCTTGCAGTGATGGCAGAAAATGCTAAAAATATTCTTTTTTTTTATTAATTACAATTGGTAAGCCTTTGGCATCATCTCACCTGATGGTAAGTAACAGTGATGCCGCAGATGGAAGCGGGCTTACCAACTAGCTGTGCCCATGACTTTATCTCCGTGGAGGTTTTGAAATTTCCCGCGGGAACTCTTGAATTTTCCGGGACAAAAAAGTATCCTATATTTTAACACAAGCTATAACGAATCACCATACAAAATGTCATCAAAATCAGAACGGTAGTTTTTGCGTGATGCGCGAACATACAGACAGGCAGACAAAAATTACAAAAGTTGTTGTTTAGGCCTCTATATCGTTAGTACCTCGCGAAATAAAAGCGTCGGTGGCTCAACCGGTAACGACTCGGTCCTTCTTACCAGAGGTACCGAGTTCAAATCTTGGACGGCCAATGTACCAATGAGTTTATTAAAAAAATAAATAATTAAGTACATACTGACCGATTGCTTTAACGGTGAAGGAAAACATCGTGAGGAAACCTGCACACGCCTGCGAAGAAACTCGCAGGTTGTGTGTGACGTCAACCAACCCGCACTGGGCCCGCGTGGTCGACTAAGGCCAGATCGCCTTAATTCAGGGTAGGCTCGAGCCCCTCGGTGGGGACGTATATGAGCTGATATGACGATGATGGTTAGTACCTAATGTCCACCACAGTATCTAATTATTTTCCAAAAATATTTCTTGTACAGATACGGCCCAGTTACAGTTCTATTATATTATGTTTATAGATTTTATTACATGTTTATAGAATAAAACATTATTCTATAAAGAACTTTCAAATTCTTTCAAACTTTCAAATAAGTATTACGACGTTATTCTAACACACAGTACCCAGGCATAAACGACCTACTTCTTATCGTTACAGAAGCGCAACGAAAAGTGTTATGGAGGCAGCTATATTCACATAATTATAGTTCACAATGGGGTATATGCATTAAATTTTTTATCGCATTACTTAACAAAATATGAAAATTCCGTAAAAACAATGTCAAAAAGTGGAAAAAAATTAATTAAATCGGCCAAAAAATAAGAAAGATTTAAGCATTTTCAAGTACTTATTAGTCAGAGATATCCGTTATGAAAATGTGACGACATAAAACACACGGTCCATATAAACTCTACGCTACATTCTGTTTTGTAGAAAGAGATAGAAATAAATATTTAATGGCTTATATCTTGGTTATTTTTATAGTTATTCTATAATATTTTTGGTATACCGTTTCTTATATGAATGAGCTTTTATTTAAGCAAAAACAAAATAATCATAAATATTCCCCATTACCGTTATATTAGCTGGTTAGGGCTCCTCGTTTGTCACTCTTTTTATTAGTGAAAACAGTTTAGAAATACGTTGCGTGGTTTAGAAGGAGTCAGCGGATAAACAGACAGACAGACGCGTAGGGCGAGTTCTTTTTAAACTATGTAAATATATTTTATTTAATTTACAATTGGTAAACCCTTGACAACATCTCACCTGGTGGTAAGTAACTGTGTTGCCGAAGATGAAAGCGGGCTTACCAAGATTTTGGGGGAGTTTTCCCTCATGAAACTGAATTAAGTTTTCAAGGAAAAAAATAGTCAATTCACAAAAAAAGGGTTATTACAAAGTTAACATGATCATTAGAATCTGGACAACTCCTTAAGTCCTATTAAGCTTTAAAAAAGGTACTTCAAAGCACTAACATAAACCATTTATCACCCGACTTCCACTTGATAGTGCCATCAAAATATTACAATAGAACGAAAATTACATCACTCGAATCCAAAGAGACACAAGTGTCACTCCACTCAAGTCCCGGATTATCAAAACACCCTACCTCCTTTGACATTCTTGACACTAGCAAGTACGGTCAATTCTAGAGATGAAAGCTGATAAAGCGACTATCTTCTTCTAATACTATGTTAAAGAAAGAGACAGCAAGAAGGTATTAGAACTTTGACTATGTATGAACAACGTAAGGGCAAAGGATAGAGACTATTTATTACACGGTTTAGTAACCGTAACAGTAGTCTGTAAGACGATAAGGTATTTTTTTTTTCTAACGCCAAGTAGAAAAGGATAGCAAGATGATTCACTATGATTAAGATTAAAAGGGTTAAACGTTAAGCGGAAAGAACCTTGAGACGCAAGAATAAAAAACTGCGAGCAGAATTTTTACGATGTCATCATCATCATATAAGCCGAAGGGCGTCCACTGCTGGACATAAGCCTCCCCCAAGGCTAACCGTTTAGGCTACAAGCTAAGCCATAGCAATAGACATACATACTTACATACAAATTCATAATATGTACACAGGCCAGCACATCAAGCTACACGCTTTAGACTTTGTAAGGTTCTTATGCCGAATGCGTATGGATCAGAATCGCACTATGAGTGTATAGCTTGATATGCTGGCCTCTGTACATATACATACAACTTCCCAAAAACACTATCCTTCTTCTTGAGTAGTCGGGTAATAATTGATAATGCTAAACACATTAACAACCGACTTCCATCGCAACAACTTAGTACAATTTTGCATTATTATTTTTGGTTTTTGTTAATTTTCTAACAAGGTTTACGTTTAGATTTAGGTTTAGGTTTCAAGGGTTTACCAATTGTGCATAAAAAAAAAGTACTACACCGATTTTGATAAAATTATATAAGACAAACTCGGGAGTATATGATATCGAATAAAAAAAGAATCATGAAAATCGGTTCACAATCTGCGAAGATATCGCGTAACAAATATAAAAAAAAAACATAGTCAAATTGAGAAGCTCCTCCTTTTTGGAAGTCCGCTGAAAATGCAGCCATCATACAACAATGGTTGCATTTCGTGTGGCACAATTAATCGTGCTATCCAAGGGATAGAAGGCGGTTGCCTAGAGTTGCACTTAGCATCACCCGCAATCACGTGTAGGGCATTTAGATTTATACCTATGGACGTGTGCAACGCGACCTTCATATACATCTGAAATCAGATGTGCAGGTTTCCTCAAGATGTTTTCCTTCACCGTAAAAGCAACTTGTAGGTAAGTTAGAAAAACTCATTGGTACATTTGGCCGTCCGGGTTTGAACCTGGGACCTCTAGTTAATAGGACCGAGTTGTTAAAGATTGAGCCAATTTTATTGATTGCATTTTATTAATTTGTTACATATTTACGAGGACACTTATTATTATCGAGACTACCTAATGCAAGCTTTGATCTCGCACTTTTTACAAGCTTGTATATAACTTGCAACGTTCGAATGTAAGAATTGTAAGTACCTAGTCCGCTTCAAAATTGGCAAGTCAGATCTTGGGGAATCTTGATAAGTCCCGGGGTCTGTAATAAAATCTTGCAAGTTAAATTTGACCTAATTCCCGGTTTCCGATTGAGTTGAAATTTAATTAATAAAAAATAAAAATAATTAATTAATAATAATTTAATTTTTTTTTTAATTTTTTTTTTATTATTTGTTTTTTTTTATATAATTTTTTTTTTTAATTTTTTTTTATGTATATCGCGTGACAATGCAATATCAAAAGCTTGTACCTAAAAGTTTTTAGATTTTCGAAATTATTATTTTTACAGTTGTTTGTTCCTTCGCTACGCTGTGCTCTACTCTGCTCCGCACTGGTTGACACGCAGACCTTTCACCTGAGATCTTGAAGGGCAATTTATTACAATGAATAATGGAAAAAATACGAATGTTTCCATACCTTAATATTTTAGGGGACTTCCAGTAGAATAGGTAAGGGACTGTTTGTACAGGGTGTAGAAAGGATCTAGACCAGGTGTGGGCAAAGTACGGCCCGCGGGCCAACTCCGGCCCGCGAAGGCCTTTAATCCGGCCCGCCTACCTTTATAAAGTAGGAGTGAGAAAAAAGAAAATAGAAAATATATCGTCGACATATGAAAATAGGTGTACAAAAACTTAGCTCTCATTGATACATCTTATTAAGTTTTACGTAATTGTTTTACCAGGACACGCGCAAGACTTATATAAAGTCATTAAAAAAATTGTTATTTTGTTTATACAGGAAAAATAATTTAACTCACTTTCCTCGATCGACATCTTTGTCACCGTATACCTAACTGAACGAATTCAGTAAATTTAAAGTTTCAGTAATATTAAAACGTAGATACCTCATGCTCCTGTGGACTACCCCAAACCACAGCGCACCTGAGTACCTGCCTGAGTGGACCACAGTGTACCATCGCGGACCTCATGTCGGCAACGCAAAGCGCGGTTCAAGTGGCACGGCATTGGACAAAATATATATAAAGACGCTTTCACACGAAAAGATGAAGTAAATTTAAAAAAATCTACACAAATGATTCAAAATGAGGTTTTAAATTTTTTTTTTTAAAGTTTGCCCATCCCTGATCTAGACTGAACAAAATGACAGTCAACACGAAACTCGTCAATTTTGAGGGACAGATCTTAGATTCAGTTAAAAGTAGGCACTTACCTGTAGTTTCAAATTGCCATTTTAATGAATTACATTCCAGATTTACGGAATTTGCGTAACGGAATCAGAAATGTAGAGATCCATAGAAGAACCAAAGTAACCCACATAGCTGACAGAATCTCTAAACTGAAGCGGCAGTGGGCAGGGTACATAGTTCATAGAACAGATGGCGGTTAGGGTAGTAAAGTTCTTAAGTAGCGACCGCGCACCGAAAGACGTAGCGTAGGAAGGCCTCCCACTCGGTGGACCGACGACCTGGTGAAGCTCGCGGAAGATGTGGGCAGCTCGGGACCGATCGTCGTGGAAATTCCTGGGAAGGCCTTCGTCCAGCCGTGGACATCTTACGGCAGATATGATGATGATAATAAAACAATACTCACTTAGAGCTGTCTTCGCCAAAAAATTAATGAGGGTAGTTTAAGAATTTTGGAATGTGATGATTGTGACTCTTTTATCCATCCTGTATATATTCTAAAGGGACAATTTTCGCTGACCCATATCGAGGGTGAGGCAAGGTGATATCGAATATCCTGTTTTTCTTGACGAATACAGCTGACTATGGATGTAGATAAAAACGGACGGATAGGCAAGCGTTTTGGCGTAAGCGAAATATATCTTTAGGGCTACAAATTGCCTAGAAATAGACGTATATTTGAGAAATAATTTTGTTATTCGTTAGAATTAGGCCGTGAATTGGTTTTTGTAAAAATAATCTGTCGTTTTCAATCGATTTAAAAAAAGGAGGAGGTTCTCAATTCAACTCAAGTTTTTGATGTGTAACATCTTTGCTCTCGCTAATATTGTAATTATTTTTCTATTTATTTTTTGCCGAATAAACTTTATTTCTTTCTTTCTTTTCTTTCTTTCCTGCAATTTGTGGGAGTGATTTCGTGAAATGGGACGGAAATGTGTCCCATTGTAACAGGAAGTCGCGTTTTTTCTGGCTTTAAAAGCGCGGAAAAGGCAAAGGTATCTATGACCATACAGCCTAGTCTGCCGTATCTTTGCCGTCCTTTTTTCAGGCTTTAAAAGCGCGGAAAAGGCAAAGGTATCTATGACCATACAGCCTAGTCTGCCGTATCTTCGCCGTCCTTTTATCTTTTTTGATGTGTAACATCTTTGCTCTCGCTTTCCTGCAATTTGTGGGAGTGATTTCGTGAAATAGGACGGAAATGTGTAACATGGGACAGAAATGTGTAACAGGAAGTCGCGAAAGCGCGGAATTCTACTTTGCGAGAGTCCGACTCGCACTTGGTCGGTTTTTTTCGTTACTGTCAGATCCGCCACCCAGGTACAATATCGTCATCAAATCTAACTAACCTAAAGTATTTTGTCACATGTTACACATCATATGCGAGTACTGTAGGTCTCGCTCGAATTTTTTTTTTTTGTATGTTTGTTATGCGATATCTGTGACTGTGAATGTTGATAAGCTGATACACGAAGGTACAACTCCTTAGGGGTTAGAAGTTGGAGGATAATTCTTTGAATCCAGTGACTTATATATTATTTGAATCCTTTCTTTCAACAGCTCGCACTTGGATGTCGACAGGACCGATAAGCCACCTGTGGAGGATCAAAGAAACTTATTCAACTACCCGATAGAAGATCAAAAGTTGATTAGAACAAAATATGAAAAATCCAATGACGAGAGCATGCTCGCCACCAATACAACAGACGGAAAATCGACAGATGGCACCTGTAGGTCTCAACCCACACGGGCGTTGAATTTAATAGGTGATGATCAACTTATGGGCCTATCTACAGCGATTCTACAATCCAGACAAGGAAGATGGAATGATAAATATACTCCATGTCCAATTTTTAACAAGTTTGAATTGTTTTGCAACAGTATTACGTTATAGACTACCAATATCTTCGAATTTGTCAAATGTGAAATTCCTTATTCAGGATATTATGAGCAATAAACACAAAATATGATATTTTTAATGTTATTTTTCACGCCTAATTATCCTAAATGATGTATTCCGCATATGACAAATTCATTGAAATTGGTAGAAAATAATTTAAGACTGGCGCAAAGCAAGTTAAAAAATTAAACACGGAGTCATAATAAAAAAAACCTTGAAAAATTTGAAATTAGCGCTATAACCAAAACGAACCACCTTAACAGGCGATGCTGTACTTTGTGTTTTTAACCGACTTCAAAAAAGGAGGAGGTTCTCAATTCGACTGTATATTTTTTTATGTGTGTTACCTCAGAACTTGGTGAAGCCGGTTCGCGGTTTTTGATAGATTAAGTGGACTGTATTTTTGCGGAGCGGGTTGATATATAGCGGATGAAATATTGCGGCTTATGTATGTGTATCCAATCTCAAACATACATCAAGGAGACTGCTCCGCCCTGGATGGTAAAATGGGGACATATAAACAGAGCAGTCAAATGGAAAAGGAACTCACCATCACGAAGTAAAAGCGGCACTTAGTCAGCCAGCGCTGGCTCAAATCCTCCTTCTCCTCCAGTTAGAACTCCTTGCGGCAGATACTTAGGTTAGCACTTGGTTACACTGATTCACACGCGGGTTATTTTTTGGTCTTTCACAGCGGTTGGATATTTTAATTATTTTTATTAGCGGCGCGACACGCGTTCACTGCAGTGTCATAGCGGAAGACATTTTTTGTTCTTGTTAGTTCTTAGTTTCGACACCAGCGGGCACGGCGTCGATGTATGCTTTCTCCCTCGAGGCGCCATATTCGATGCGTGAGTAGGAAAGGGAGAGGAATATCACAGGATATGGAAGGCTGAACAACACATAACATAACGCGCGAGTTTTTAAATATAATTACGGCGTAAACAGAACTTTTGACAAGGTAAAGCGATTTTGATGATTCTTTTTTATTTGAAAGCTAGTGCTTTCCGTGTGGTCCCATATACATTTTATCAATATTAATGTAGTACCTACTTTATTATAAAATTAACAAAAACCAAAAATAATCATACAAAAATGTACTAAGTTGTTGCGATGGAAGTCGGTTTTTTAACGTGTTTAGCGTTTTAAATTATATATTACAAATACATTTTTTTTGTATTTACCTTAATAGAAACTCGACAAAGTACTTATAAACTTAATCTACAGATATAGAAAACAGGAGTTGATCCTGAGTCAATTAAAGGTAGGTAAGTAATTAAAAATTATTTTTGTTCCGATTAGATTTTAACGATAAAAATGTACATAAAAAAGACTATTATTTACAAAAAAAATCCTACTAATATTATAAATGTTATTATAAAAGTTTTTATGAATATGTGTATGTATGGATGTTTGTAACTCTTTCACGTTTCAACCACTTAACGGATCGGGATGAAACTTGTCACACATATAGTTTAGGTCCTGGAATAGGAGATAGGCTACTTTTTACCCCGAGAAAACGTCTTTTTTCAACGAAAAAATCGAAAACAACGCGGGCGTAGCCGCGAACAGGCGGCTAGTAATGTATACTTTCTGTTTAACTTTTAAGGTAACGTACACCCAAAGGTTGCCAACGGGACTCTATTACTAAGCCTCCGCTGTCCGTCCGTCTGTAACGGGCTGTATTCCATGAACTGTAATAAGTAGACAGTTGAATTTTTCATACAGTGTGTATTTCCTACTATTGCCGCTATAAAAAAAAAAAACAAAAAAAACAAAAGATTTAACTAGCGTTGATTCACGAAGATGTTTTGGTACGGACACCTTAGTTCGCGAGTCCAACGGCTGGTTTTCTAATTAGCATAAAGTTTTTTTTTTTTGAAATAAAACTAATTTCGAATAACCTAAAAACTTTAAAGTAAAAGCTTTAATTTAAAATAATTTTAAATATTTCTTATTTTTCTCAGCAAACTTTTCATTAGATAGGTACTGTAGAGATAGTATGTCTCTACATACATCTACTCCCAGCCTCTTTGCTTAGTTTCTTGCCAGCGCGAATCGTATTAAGAATATTAATTTAAATTTGATTTTGTAAGTCATTCGGAAGCTTTTTGAAACAATAGAGAGATTCGAGGGCTGACCGTGAGCCAGGACGGAGGTCCTTTGAGTAAAAGATACTTTCAATTTATCCGCGCGACTGGGCTGAGTTCCCCTAAACCATAGCAAGAAAGTAAGAGGAATCATTGAGGCTACTAAAAATCAGTCAGCCGACAGAGCCTTCCATCAATTTTTACGTTTTTAAAATATACAATAATTATTTAAAACGTATCCCAAATATTTTATTTATTACACCCCCGGCGTCTCGTTGACGACGTCACATTTGGTAGAGGTGCCCACATTTGGTGGAGGCGCCGGGTATCCCGATAAAATGCAAGAAGTGATGCATACATAAAAAAATCGCGTGTAATTTTGTAAAAGGGTCTAAGAGAAACCCACATAAGAAATTCGGGCTGCGATCATTATATTTTCAGAAAATCAAGAATGTGAAATCGGAAGAAAGAAACTGGAAAACTGAGTCGAACAAACAATATCTGGGTTCCGTATAGTGTTTTATTAATTTTTAGTAATATTAACAAAATGGCAGCGAAATTCAGTGGTTTAGGAGAAGATGTGGAAGACTTTTTTAGACAATATTACACAATTACGTTAGTAGAAGAGTATGATGAGAAAAATAAAATAGCAGCCCTTTCGTTTTACCTGAGTGGTCCGGCCCTATCTCTGTACAAAACAATCACGACATCGGTTACGAACTTTATAGAGATAGAAAATGTATTTAAGAAAGAGTTCAAATCCAATATTTCATACTTGGATCTTTTTTTTAACCGTGGGCAAATGCAGGATGAAGACCTCATCACTTTTTATTTTGCACTTGAACAATTAGCATCAAAAACAAGCATCGATGAGCAGACATTCATCATGCATTATTTACGAAAACTGAACCCCAAATATAAAGAAAAGCAAGCCATGCGTATTTATAACTCTAAAGAAGAGCTGAAAGCAGCTATATATCAATATAGAGCTATTTATGAATATTGTGTACCAAAAGATTTAATGTTACCGTTCCCTAAGCAAATTGCGCTTGCAAACATTAGTATGCTAAACAATCAAGGATTTGATGGATATCCACGACAGCAGATCTCGCAAGGTCTGCGAGAGCGTCAACAACAATTTAATAATTATGCACAGCATCAATCCGCGTTCGAGCCGCGAAGACAAACACGGCAATATTTTTCAACGTCGCCACAGTATGGATACCCATTTGGTTGGAAACGCAATTCTTCTCAAAAGAGACAGAGAAATCCACATTTTTCATGTAATCGTCCCACACCATATTTCCATTCAAGGAAACCTTCAAGCAGGGAGGTTAGCGATCAGATGCCACGTCCATCCACGTCGAAGAAAGAAGTTTATAGGGAAGCCGTTTGGTCAACGGATACATCGCAGTTTCCGAAAGAGGAAACAACTCTTGTACAAGATTCGTCTAGTGAGAAGGTATTACCTGTGTTTGCTATTAAAGTAGATAATATTTATGTAAATGCTTTGTTAGATACAGGGGCTAGCATCAGTTGTATTGATTATGACATGTGTAAAAAATTAAAGTTAAAAATAGATAATTCATTTTCGAGAATGATCAGGGGAATAGGTGGAAATATTTTAAAAGTCATTGGTCAAACAAATATGTTTTTCAAAATTGAAAAACAAGATTTTCAATTTCAAGTTGCTGTGATTGAACAAATGTCATGTAGATTAATTCTCGGACAAGATTTTATAAACTGTCATAAGATTGTAGTTGATTTTTCAAAAAAGTATATAAGTTTTCCGGAAATAGATTTGAAGGTTAATCTCCTTAAAGAAAAAGGAAAAAGTGACTCAATAGCAGATGTCATATCTTGTCAGATAATAACACAACAACAAGATTATGTGTTTTTACAAGATTTGTATGATGAATTAATCGGGGAAGTTATTTATAAAAAGTCGGATATTTGGAAGGATGTTAATGTACAGGATGTGTTTAAGAAGGATTTTCTAATGCAAACTGATTAATAATAATACATTATGATTATGATTATTATATTATTGATCTCGAAATATTGGTGCTTAGAAAAATTTTTATTTGAATCTGAGATGACCACAGATTATCCGGGAACTTTTATGGTCAGACCAATAAGTATTTTTTTATCGTGTAATTAACACCACTTTTAAGATAGTCTTGCTTAGTTTAAACTTTTATAGGCCACAGATAGTATGGTCATTAATTATTTTTGTTTTATTTTTGTTAAAGGTGGTTTAAGCGACTTAAAGAAAATATTTTTGGGATAATTGAGTTAAGTCAGGTGTAGGGAATCAGGCTAGATTTGCTTTATGTTTCTTAAGATAGGGAGGAATTAATTTTGAAATGTATACATGTTAGACAGAGAGCAGTAGGGATTTAAGGGGTTTAACCTGCTGGGGCAATGGGCGGTTTCAACATTAACGCGGTGTATATGTGTAGTTGGTCTGCACATATACTTTTCCAAATTTACCTCCCATTGTTGGATCAATATCGAAAGATCTCCCTCTGACGACGTCTTCCCCTATAGGTAGGCGCCAAGAGACGTTGGCACTTATAGGTAGGTGTAGACAAGAGGTGAAGAAAAGCATTGCTTCACGGTGCGTTTCTCAATTGGCGGTGGGTGATATAGAGATCGTATGTCTCTACATACATCTACTCCCAGCCTCTTTGCTTAGTTTCTTGCCAGCGCGAATCGTATTAAGAATAATAATTTAAATTTGATTTTGTAAGTCATTCGGAAGCTTTTTGAAACAATAGAGAGATTCGAGGGCTGACCGTGAGCCAGGACGGAGGTCCTTTGAGTAAAAGATACTTTCAATTTATCCGCGCGACTGGGCTGAGTTCCCCTAAACCATAGCAAGAAAGTAAGAGGAATCATTGAGGCTACTAAAAATCAGTCAGCCGACAGAGCCTTCCATCAATTTTTACGTTTTTAAAATATCATCATCATTACAGCTCATATACGTCCCCACCGAGGGGCTCGAGCCTACCCTGAATCAGGGCGACTAGGCCTTAGTCGACCACGCGGGCCCAGTGCGGGTTGGTCGACTTCACACACAACCTTCGAGTTTCTTCGCAGGCGTGTTGCAGGTTTCCTCACGATGTTTTCCTTCACCGTTAAAGCAATCGGTAATTATGTACGTAAGTTTTTTGAAAAACTCATTGGTACATTGGCCGTCCAGATTTGAACCCGGTACCTCTGGTTAGATGGACCGAGTCGTTACCGGTTGAGCCACCGACGCTTGTCGACTTTATTAAATCGTGTTTCCATTCGATAAAGTCCCTCGTTACTATTCTCAATAATACCAGTATTTTTACCTAGATTTTAAATTTACTGTTAACTACTTCAAAAATGAATTCTAAAAACCTGTTTAAGTGGATTTTTAGATACCACTCTGGGCCTTAAATGGTACAATTTAGGCGGCCTTATTGCTTAAAGCACAGGAATACACACACACACCACACGTTATTCATATTTCTTTTTAACTTTTGATTTACTAATTCGAACAATCAACATTGTTATGTTATAAGTACTTCTGTTTGATCTGTTCGTTTGTTTATTTCTATTTAGTGGTATGGAAGAACTGTGCATCCTATCACAAGTATCTTTTTTACAAGCTTTTAATTAACTTGCAATGTATGTATGTTTGTTCGAGCGGAATCATGCAAGTTGAATTTGACCCACTTCCTGGTTTCCGATTGAGCTGAAATTTTGCATGCAGATGTGTATCGCGTGACAATGCAATATTAAAAGCTTGAACCTAAAAGTTTATAGGTTATTTCTAAAATTATTACTTAAAAGGATATCCAAACACAAAATATCATGTACGATCGACCTAAAGCTACGTTCTAAAAATCCTACTTAACTCTGAACAAATACTCCTTAAAAATACCGAGCAAGGCAAAACCGTTTAACTTATTTACACCTCGTAAATTGCGACAGACCCAAAAAAGTTTTAATAAAACCAACAGTTAAAGCGGGGCGGTCGCCAAAAGGAGCCAAGTCAAACAAAGACACCAAAGTAAATCTCGTTAAAGCATCTTTTGGTTAAAAAAATAAACGCCACTGTTGTACAGACTTTTTAGGGTTACACCCAAAGGTTAAAAACGGGACTCTATTGCTAAGACTTCACTGTCCGTCCGCCTGTCCGTCTGTCACCAGGCTGTGTTTCATGAACCGGATAGCTAGACAGCTGAAATATTCACAGATGATGTATTTCTGTTGCCGCTATAACAACAAATACTAAAAAAATAATAAGCATTATTTGAGTTTGCGTGTACCATCCTCGACTGCATCATCACTTACCATCAGGTGAGTTGCAGTCAAACGCACTCAAATTTTTAATTTATTTTAAATTTATTTATTTTAAATTTATTTTACAGACAACAAGATCCACGTATGTTAGTAAACAAATAAGCTTAAACCTATGTTAGTAACTTATAATTAATGGAGATTTAGTCCGATTGATCAACGTCCACACAAGTGGACTGTCGAATCTATCGGCTAATGCCCGCAGGATTGTGTTGGGGCTGTCGCGCAACCTGCGAAGTAGCGAGGCAGATTTTTTGCGCCAGACGGCGTCGAACCCATCGGTGTGTGCTTCCGCGAACATCGACGAGGCGCTGCAGAAGCGCGGCAGCTGCAACAAAGCCCTAAACGAGTTATTAAACTGAATTCGCAGAGCATTGTAAGCCTTCTGGGTGTATCTGAACCACAGGGCCCCCGAGTACAGCGATGTGCAGTACGCTTTAAACAGCGTTATTTTGACTGCGGCTGTACATCGGAAGAACCTACGGGCCAGCATGTTCGCCCGGACTGACAACGCCCTGCGTTCCCTTTCCAAATCTACATCGTCTCTCAAGTCGTCTGTTACCAAGTGTCCCAGATATTTAAATTGGTAAACCCTAAAAATAAAAAGTATAAAAAATAAGAGTCATGAAAACGTGTTTTTTTTTAAACATGAAGAAACTAGCGCCATCTAGTATGATAGTACGGAACTCTATGTGTACGGTACTGAATCGCACTTGGCCGGTTTTTTCATATGTGTATTGAAGGTAAATAAGTTTGAAGAGTCTTTTGAACCAAGTTATTTTGAACTTTCTTCGAACTCTAAAATGTTATAGAATGTACATAAAGTACATATTATCAGTATGATATAAAAAGAAAATTCCTGACTTAGTCACTAACTGACACATCAACGCCCAGTCTAAAATTTTGCACCTATAAAACTAGAATTTTGTGAAATATGCAAGGAATACAGGAATACAGGAATACATATAATCTAATGGCTAAGTGGTTAGGTTATTTTTAACCGACTTCAAAAAAAGGAGGAGGTTTCTCAATTCGACCGTATATATTTTTTTTATGTGTGTTCGCGGATAACTTCGTCGTTCATGAACCGATTTTGATGATTCTTTTTTTGTTGGACAGGAGATATTTCAAGGGTAGTAACATGATGAGGAAACCAGAATCTGATGGTGGCATCCCAGAGAAATCGAGTGGAACCTTAGTTTCCTGTTTGAAGTCGGTTTTTTTTTGTTCAAAATTATATTTGCGACATGAACTCGATGTAAGCACATTTGAAAAACTTCCTTCATAATATTCTAGCCCAAAATCGTAAACTTCCTCCATAATATTCTAGAACGAAGTGGTAAAAACTTCCTCCATAATATTCTAGCCCAAAATGGCAAAAACTTCCTTCATAATATTCTAGCCTAAAATGGTAAAAACTGCCTCTATAATATTCTAGTCCAAAATGGTAAAAACTCTCTCCATAATTATCTAGCCCAAAATGGTACAAAATGGTAAAAACTTCCTCCATAATATCCTAGCCCAAAATGGTAAAAGCTTCCTCTATAATATTCTAGCCCAAAATGGTAAAAACTTCCTCCATAATATTCTAGCCCAAAATGGTAAAGGTAAAAATTGAGAGATACAGACAATTTGCTATTCAAATTTTTTAAGCCAAAGTGCCCCTCTGTCCTCAGGCGCGCAACAATGCGTGCAAATTGAGGTACAATGGAAGACCCGCCAGTTTTGCCACTGTCCCCCAAATTTTCAAGGTTTCCCGCGCATTTTAAGGCGTCATTGTTCTCAGAAAAAACTGATCCCCGTTTTAGGATTCCGTAAATCTTAGGAGGAACCCTTTTAGGATCATAATATGGCAGTTGCGTGTTCGATTCCTGGCAGGGTCTAACTTTGTAAGGGTAAAAACGGGACCCTATTACTAAGACTTCGCTGTCCGTCCGTCTGTCACCAGGCTCTATTTCATGAACCGTGATAGCTAGACAGTTGAAATTTTCATAGATGATTTATTTCTGTTGCCGCTATAACAAAAAATAAAAAAAGTGAAAGTCTCCATACAAAAAACAAGTTTTTTTTCAAACTTGAAGAAACTAGCGCCATCTAGTGTGATTGTACGGAACTGAAGAAACTAGCGCCATCTAGTGTGATAGTATGGAACTGAAGAAACTAGCGCCATCTAGTGTGATAGTACGGAACTGAAGAAACTAGCGCCATCTAGTGTGATAGTACGGAGCTGAAGAAACTAAACTTATTCTATCGCTGTTTCCCTACCCAAAGGTTGCCTGAAAGAAATTGCTACCTAGCAATAAGGCCGCCTATTGTATAGGCTTTCTTCTATATTGTTAATTTCTTTTTTTATGTTATGATGCAATAAAGAATATTGTATTGCATTGTAAACTAGCGCTATCTAGTATGATGGTACGAAGCCGTATGTGTGTGGTTCTGACTCGCACTTGGCCAGCTTTTCTAAAATCGTCTGGTTAGCTACCACGATTTTATTAAAGTCCTGCAGCCAAACATCAATGTTTGTGTTCAAAGATTAGATAGGCAGATCCTAATTACGTTGAAGAATATTGGTAACCCCGCTACCATCTTCGGCATTTTCATTTACTACATATTAATTACCAGTTAGTTGAGATTTTGTTAATTTACCAAATTGTCGATAAAAAGTGGCCAATTGCGTGTCTAACTATGCACAAAGTAGGATTCAGTATACACTTCAATAAGTAAATAAAGATTTAGAAAAATACAATTGTTTCTGCAGTTGGTATAATACATTTTGTATGGAAAAACTTTTTAAAAATCTAACTGCACATACTCAATTGGCCGACCATAACTCTAGTAAACTAAGAAAACCAAGTTGTTCGTGGTAATTTTCCTTTTAAAGTCGATGATTCATATTTCATATCAGCTCATATACGTCCCCACCGAAGGGCTCGAGCCTACCCTTAATTAGGGCGATCGGGCCTTAGTCGACCACGCGGGCCCAGTGCAGGTTGGTCGACTTCACACACAACCTTCGATTTTCTTCGCAGGTGTGTGCAGGTTTCTTCACGATGTTTTCCTTCACCGTTAAACCTATATATTCCGATTTCTGTGATTAAAGCAGTCGGTGAGTATATGTACGTAAGTTTCGAAAAACGCATTGGTACATTGGCCGTCCGGATTTGAACCCGATACCTCTGGTTAGGAGGACCGAGTCGTTACCGGTTGAGCCACCGACGCTTTTTTAAAGTTGATTATATGCCCTACTATCTATATATGTATATAAAAATGAATTGCTGTTCGTTAGTCTCGCTAAAACTCGAGAACGGCTGGACCGATTTGGCTAATTTTGGTATTGAATTATTGGTGGAAGTCCAGAGAAGGTTTAAACGTAGTGTAGGGTAGTGTAGGGTAGGGTAGGGTAGGGTAGTGTAGATTAGTGTAGGGTAGGGTAGGGTAGGGCAGTGTAATGTAATGTAAGGCGGTACGTAGTTAGCCGGGACAGCTAGTTATCAATATTTTTCAGATGTCCTGAAATAGCGGATTAGCTAGTAGGGGGTGGGGACATGCTATCCTTATAAAAACCACTACTTCAAAAATGAATAATTAGTAAACAAATCATTTATCGAAAAAACTATGTATGTAACAAGAGCAACATCTACCGCGCTAGACATACTGTGGCTCATTATCATCATCATCATCATCATCATATCAGCTCATATACGTAATGTGGAGATCGTATAGCTCGACTTTCACTCATCTGCGACTCCTTTGCCATCTTTCTATCCGTGAGTCGTTTTAAATAACTAATTTTTGAAATTCAAACTGAACTGTTATTCGAAAGCTTCTTTTAAACAATTGAGATTCATTATATGGGAGGCCGCGAGCCAGGGCAGAGGTCCTTACATCCATTACCGAGTATAGATTTATAAAAGAAAGGGGTTACTCGCATAATGACACATTTAATTGCAAAAGCGTAGCTTATTATTTAAATTCGATCCATTAATCAGCCAGCCGGCGAAGCCCGTATTAAAGTGAATGAATGTGATTTTTAGTCAGCTGCACTAAACAAAAAAAAACTGTATTTTACTAATTATATAAACCACATTGAGTTTACCCCCCGGACGACCAGCAGAGGTGTCACAGTCCCCACCGAGTGGCTGGAGCCTACCCTAATTAGGGCGATCGGACCCTAATCGACCATGCGGGCCCAGATTGGCTCATAACTGCTCAAACACTATTAATGTGTGACATCAAACACTTAATAACAAAGTGAGAAACATCTGCAACAAGTTGCCTCATTATGTGGTTTATGCCCCCTCCGTGAATATTTTTAAGGCGGTAATATTACAGATATTCGATATTTTTGACGTCAATTACTCCTAAACGATAGAAAACCCAAGGTTGAAAAAAAACCCTGGTGATGTTCCTTAAAGACAAAAGCTATTAGAAACACGATTGAGCAGCTTTGGATCGAAAGAAAAAAAACCCTAAGACAGGACTACACCGCTACTTTCAACTCTAGTTATGACCAATATTTTTAAGTATAAATTTAAAAAAATACACAAAAATATTTGTGATGTTAAAACAAAGTGAGAAATGTTATTAATTTTTATACTTACATTCAAAAAATTTGAATTAAACGAAAAAACATTGAAAAAGTGCAAAAGTGTGGTTATTTTCTATACTCTTTACACGTAAAGAAAAAAAAACAGAGACAACTGTTCCAATCGATACCTCGCCTAAAAAGCAGACTAGACAAATGTTGCAAATACAGTCCAATTAAGTGCAGTGTACCTTAGTTTGGACTTGACTATTTTTAAACACTAACACAGATACAGGCACATCAGTTATAAGCTGCTCGCCTATTACAACATAATAATAATACTTCACCTTGTGCCAAGTTAGCAGAGTAGCTTAAATTTTGTATATTGAAATAATAATAACAATAAATACTACGACGACGACCACCAGCCACCTGGTGGTCAAGTATGCAGAAAGAGATCCAGAGCGAGAACCTGTGTACATAGACAAGCCAGAATAGGACTCTCTGGCGCAAGCGTACAAGGAGACCCGACCCCAGATGAACTGGGAAGAGGGTTGGACAAAGAAGAAGAAATACGATGAAAACCTCGTGCAGGCTGATGCCGAAAAAAGAACCAAGTGCCTGGACCTAGCGCACGAGGTAACTGATATGTGGCGAGTGATATCCACCGAAATCATCCCCGTAGACATACCCGTGAACGGGATAATTTCAGCCGACCTTGAAAGTCACCTAAGGCGGCTGGATCTCCGAGGCAGACCAATAATTGCAGCAATGCAGAAAGCAGTCCTCCTCGACAATGTCCGGATAGTTCGACGCTTTCTCTCCCCGTCGCACTGAACTCCAGCCGACTATTCTTCCGCTGGAGGTGCTCCTGCCACTTCGCCTCGTGCCAAGTGAACAGAGAGGCTTAAGTTTTATATTTTTAAATAATAATAATAAACCCTCTGTAGTTTCGAAATAGACATTTAACGTTACCCCACACGATAGGGTAAGTAAAAAAAATCATTTCTAATTTAAATATAGGGGAGGCACCCTAAAATATTATTTTACATGGTTTATAACTGATTTTTAAACAGATTTTACAACTAACACAGATTAGTCAAATCAAATCAAATTTCAGCCCAATAGGTGCAATAGTCTTAGGGAAAAAGGACTGTGATCTACCGACGGAAAGTCAGACGGACACGAAGAAACTAGAACCAAAATCCTAGATTGAAAAAATAGAACCAAAAAAAGGAACAAAAGAAAGTACTCTCGTTGTTACGTCATTTTGCAAAAAAATATATTTTAAGGTGCAAACTTTTTTTTGAAGAGTGTTTATGCTCAAAAAGCCAAACGCACTGAGCGTAAGCGTGCCAAATGTGAATATAAGTACACGACGTTTCCAAATTCAAAAAGGCGAGCACAGCATTTCCTCAGATTCTATTGAAAATACAAGTCGATCCTGGGACCTTGATGCAACCTCTAAAGTTCATCATTAGATAAACTTCAATATACCAAAAGTAACTGACATAGCTCACAGAATCGCTAAACTGAAGTGGAAGTGGGTAGGGCACGTAGCTCGTAGAACAGATGGTCGTTGGGGCAGTTATGACCGCGTACCGGAAAACGTAGCGTAGGAAGGCCTCCCACGCGGTGGACCGACGACCTGGTTAATATCGCGGGAAGCCGATGGATGCGGGTAGCGCATGACCGGTCGTCGTGGAAATCCTTGGCCGTTGGGCGACTTTTATCTAGCAGTGGACGATTTTCGGCTGATATAATCATACTAAAAGTACGGTATAACAGCATACGGTATAAAAGTATTTCAGCCATTTTCAGCTCAATCAGATTTCTAGAAATCACTTTACTATCGTTTACAAAATGTGACCTAAACAGAGAGTACATACACACCATTGCAATTTAAATAAAAGGTTTTAAAACAACGCTTTTTCCACACTTTTCGTCATTTATCCACCGCCACGTAGTCAGCCTTTAATGGCATAATTTCCGCTTGGCTTTGATGTCAGGCGGCAGTGGAGCGGGAACTTAAGTAGGAAACACGTGTTTCGTGACGTGTATAATTTTTTTTTAATGAAAACTCCATTAAATATGACGTGTTTCATTAAAATTTTATAGACGTGTCGCTCATTATTATGTGTAATTTATTGGGTACTAGCTGTTTCCCGCGGCTTCACCCGCGTGGACATCGTTTCTATGACTTTTCGAGGGTGCGCAGTGCCCGAGCCGCAAACGGCCGCAAGCGTAGAAAAAAGTGGCCAATGTGTTAATCCAGGTCGTAATCTGTCTACCTATCAAATTTAAGCCAGACCCGTTCAGTAGTTTTTGCGTGAAAGAGTAACAAACATACATCCATACATTGTTACAAACTTTCGCGTTTATAATATTATTATAGTAGGATTCGCTTTCATAAGAATAGTTCACAAAATGTCTAAACTTAAGTGGCATCGGGCGGGCCACATAGTTCGTAGAACACATAGCCGCGCACCGGAAGACGTAGAGTAGGCAGGTCTCGAACTCAGCGGACTAACTACCTACTGAAGGTCGCGGGAAGCCATTAGTTTCGGCCAGCGCAGGAGGCCTTTGACCAGCAGTAGACGCTTTGTCGTGGATGATGATGATGATCAGACATTTAAGGTAAGTATTTACGACCCAGTTACTGCCATGGTTTAAACGTATCATCATTACAGCTCATATACGTCCCCACCGAGGGGCTCGAGCCTACCCTGAATCAGGGCGACAAACAAACGCGACGTTTAAACGTATACTAGTAGCAAACCCTGGACACTTCAAACAACCAGCCAGAAATGACATTTCAAAAAACGAATGACGGAACAATCAAAATGGCGGCGACATCCTATACGTTCGACAACCAAACTGTAACCAATCTGAATCAATCTGGGTGTCGAGGGGGTGAGGTCGCAATCTAGAAAGCGACAGGAAGTGTCCATACTATATGTTAGTACTAATATTATATACTTTGCTAGTAGTGTTACCTGACGTTCTGTTGGTAAGCGTCTTGGCTTCAAGACCTACCGTAACTGGTCCTTGTCTTCACCTTATGGTGTTGGCAGGAATAGCGGCCCTCACTATATGACCTAGCTGTCGGTGAGTGAGGACGCTATATCATAAACCTGGTAGATTTACGAGAGGGGAACGACGTTCTGCTGACCATACCTCGTAGTACCAATACACTGATGAAGTCAGGACACTTTTACAACCTCCAGAAACTAGTATAAGTTTTTTTTAAATTTTATATTGTCGAACAAAAAACTTCATTTCATATTCATATCCTAAATCCGACACCGCCACTCGATCGTGCAGAAAGTCGCATGTAATGGAAAAACCCCTTCAACTATAAGTGGGGTCGAAAGGAAAACCCTTAACAATCTTCAAAATCCCTTTAGAAGTCCCTTCGAGGCGATGGTACCGTAAGGTAGAATTCTGAAACAAATAAAACCGGCCAAGTGCGAGTAGGATTCGCAAAAAGTAGGGTTCCGTCGTTTTTCAAAAAATATCATCATCATCATTACAGCTCATATACGTCCCCACCGAGGGGCTCGAGCCTACCCTGAATCAGGGCGATTAGGCCTTAGTCGACCACGCGGGCCCAGTGCGTGTTGGTCGACTTCACACACAACCTTCGAGTTTCTTCGCAGGCGTGTGCAGGTTTCCTCAAGATGTTTTCCTTCACCGTTAAAGCAATCGGTAAGTATGTACGTAAGTTTTTTTTTAATATATGTGTATTTTAAAAAGCAAAATTGTTTTTGCAGTTGGTAACAGAACATTTGTATGGAAAATCTATGATTATTTTACAAATCCAATAGCACATCATAAGTTGGTCGAATAAAAAAGCCTACTTAGCCGTGATAGTCCCCCTATTAAATTAATTACATGTCCCGCTATTTTCAATAATATCTTCTTTTATGACCTGTGCACAACCATGTGTTTTTTTTTCTCTCTGTGGTGATACTGTCTGAACTGAACGTTAGTGTAATTAGGATAGGATGACGTAACCAAGTGTTCAACATTGTAACTATGGTTTTAAATATACAGGGTGGGAAGGAGTATACCGACAGATTTTAACCAAAGATTCTAATGCCTATTTAGACAAAAAAAAATGGGCCAGTAAAGCCTAATTTTAGAGATATTAATTTTTTAAATAATTCACAAGTTCAAAAAATCTCAAGGGTAACACGCCCTAATAATATCAGATGTTTATCTGACGTTTGTTATCTTGAGATTTTAATCAAGTGTCATACTGACATCGTACAACATTTTTCATTCTTTAGACTAAGGTTTCGTTCATAAGGGACTACTATCGTTAATTGATTTTTTTGTTCCCGAAATTAAGTAAGTTAATAAGGCAGTTTTGGACCCATGTTGGCATAACATTATTTACTTGTAATACCACCAGGAATCCATGGTTAAAATCTGTTGGTATACTCCTTCACACCCTGTATAAATAAAAATAAATAAATAAATGTCATAACAGTTTACCTGGTGAGGGAGGAAACTTGATTTTAACAAAAAGTAGCACTTAAATCTTAATATTTCTAAAACAGATCCCTAAATCAGAAAATGGTTATGGCAAACCTCATTACTATTGAAAGACCAATTTAACAATACCTCATAAGATAGGGTATGTCACCAAAAAAATCACCCCCTGTTTATATACGTATGGATGGTACCCTAAAAATTTCAATAGTCCTTGAGCTAAGCCGCGGACAGGCGGACGAACATACATAGCGAAACTACAAGGGTTCCTTGTTGAACCCTAAAAACGATTAAGGCAAGGCCATACCAATTCTTGGCTATATCAAAATTTACATGTTCCAGTGTTCGTGATATTCCATAACATCCCCACAGCTCAGCCGGGATCTTTTCCCATACCCTGGGAAGCTTAGGTCTTAATCTACACACATGGGCCAATTCCGGATTGGTGTAGGGAGGTTGAAATATTTTTTCAATCCGCTTTGAAAGCTCTCCGATAAGGATTAGCGACTGCCATTTAGCCACACCCTGGACACTTCATACAACGGGCCAGAAATGACATTTCAAAAAAGGAATAATGGAACAAACAAGATGGCGGCGAAATTCTCTTCGTTCGACAACCAAACTTTAACCAATCTGTATCAATCTGGGCGACCGAGGGGGTGAGGTCGCAATCTAGAGAGCGGCAGGGAATGTCCATACTGTATCATCATATTATCAGCTCATATACGTCGCCACCGAGGGGCTCGAGCCTACCCTGAATTAGGGCGATCAGGCCTTAGTCGACCACGCGGGCCCAGTTGGTCGACTTCACACAAAACCTGCGAGTTTCTTCGCAGGCGTGTGCAGGTTTCCTCACGATGTTTTCCTTCACCGTTAAAGCAATCGGTGAGTTTAGCAGTCTCGGCCGGCCGCTAAGCCAAACCGGTCATGCGAGCGTGCTTTGTTTCGGAGTAGCTCGATCGAGAATTATTGTCGTACTTTGTAAACAAACAAAATGGATATTATAAAGTGTTCATCGTGTAATATTGTTATAAACGAGGTTTTGGTGTTTATCCAAAACAAAATAAAAGTTATGGATAACAAAAGTTTAATTCGTGTTTGTGCAACGGGTTTTTCGGAGTCTGATGTTACACACGCAAAATCTTTACTATTCGATGCGGTGAAACCAAATATCAAGAAGGTAAAGCGTAGAAGTGAAGGCAAGATGCAGAGGGATTTGGAGGATATAATCACAATTTTTAAAGAAACGGATCCGGAAAAATTTCCCATATTCGTTGCTCGCGACCTGTACAAACTACCCCCAATTAATTTCGATCACATTGATGTGACTAGTCTTCTTAGAGAATTACTAGTCCTGAGGGAAGAGATTAACACAATTAAGGAAACGTATGTCACTAAGGATATGCTAGGACGTGAGCAAAAATCGTTTTTGTGCGGTGGTAACCATCTGTCCCCGTCACCTCCGCCGAACCGCTACAGAAACATCAATGTAAACAAACGCGGAGCTTCGAGGCAATCAATTGAATGTGATAGTGGTCCGATTGGTTTATTTCACTCAATAAATGAGAGTCCAGTGCCCATTACCCCTCCGTTCATCACAACTCCCTTCATCAATGACATTTCAAGTAAACAAATTGAAGGTGAGTGCGCGTTAGCGCCGAGCGGTGACAGTGCGGAAGTCACGAGCCCACTGAAGCTGTCACAGCAGCCGTCACCCCAGAAGCTGCCTCCGGCTCCACCCACCAGGGAAACATCGCCGACCCCGCAGTCCTCACCGCGGCAGCAGCTCAAAAGTTCAGCAGGTAAAGGCACAAGGCCCACCATGGCTGAAGTGCTAAGTAAGCCAGGTGAATGGAAAAAGCGCCATCCCGATCAAGGATGGATTGAAGTACAGAGACGTAGACATAGAAATCGCTTAGAGTATTGCACAGGAAAAGCGCCGAGTAAGCAATCGTGCAACTTCAAAGCGGCAGATTCAAAGGTGCCGCTTTTTATTTCCAATGTTCACGTAGACACAACAGAAAAAGATATTACTGATTACATTTTCGAAAATACCAAAGAAAATGTTAAATTAATTTGTATCAAAATGAAGAAGGACAAAGGTTACAAGTCTTACAAATTGTGGGTTTCTAAGGAGAAAGTGAATATGTTTTTAAACGATCAATTATGGCCAATGGGTATAAGTTTTCGACATTTTGTATATTTCAAAAGCTCTGACGCTGTGAATTCTGAGTTGACAAATAACAATACCTAATGGATAATACAACCAAAATACAAATGATTACCTACAATTGTAAAAACGTGAAGACTTCGTTACAAGAGATAAGAAATATGTGCAGAACGGCGGATATAATTGCCCTTCAAGAGACGTGGCTCCTGGACTATGATCTGCCGTTTCTGGGAGAAATTGATGCAGATTTTGCTTACACCGGCTCATCAGCCGTTGACCTGTCGACGGGACCGCTGCGCGGGCGATCGTATGGCGGTGTCGCCCTCTTGTGGCGTAGGTCACTATTTCAAAACGTCTCCGTTATTCCGTCGGAAAATAATCGAGTGATCGCAATTAAAGTGATAACGGGTCAAAGTGCGTTTATAGTGTGTTGCGTTTATATGCCTACCGAGTGTAAGAAGCATTTACCATTGTTTACTGAGTGTTTAGGCGCCTTGGGCGCTATTGTGCATAACAGTGATGTGGAATGTGTTTACATGCTCGGGGACTACAATGCACACCCAACCAAGACGTTCGGTAAGGAAATGTTGTCCTTTTCTTATGAACAAAAATGGGTATGTGCGGACCTTGACTATTTAGGTATGAACTCGGGTAATTTCACATTCATAAGTGATGTTCATAACAGTAAGACATGGATAGACCACTGTCTTGTAACTAGCTCTGCGTGGCAAACTATAACAAATGTTTGTGTTGATTATAATGTGTACTCATCTGACCATTTTCCACTGATATTAGAATGTAATACTGATGCCATAAGATCTAAAATGCAATACCAACAACCCCTATGTAATAAAATTCAATGGGGATTCAGAGATCGTCCACAAAAGGCAGAATTTACAAAATTATGTAATGAAAGATTGCGTGAAATTGATTTTCCTATAGAGTTGAGTAAGTGTGCGGATAATATGTGTAATTGTATTGAGCATAGGCAGGTTATAAATGTATTGTACAAGAAAACTGTAAGTGTGTTAACGGAGGCTGCTATTTTAACGCATAATGGGCACAGGGCTGGCACCAAAAGACGTCATGTAGTAGGCTGGAACCTTCACGTCAGTGAGGCTCACGGGGAGGCTAGGCGTTGTTCTGAGATTTGGCAACTTTATGGCAAACCAATGTCTGGTCAAATTTTTGATTTAATGAGGGAATCTCGCAAAGTATTCAAATCTAAATTGAAGTGGTGTATTAAACACGAAAATCAGATTAAAATGAATATTATTTCTAGTCACCATAAGAATAAGGATTTTAGATCATTCTGGAAAACCACAAATAAATTGAATTCAAGGCCTGGCCTGCCCGAGAGCGTGGAGGGTGTCAGTGACCCTACTCAAATAGCAAATCTGTTTGTGCAGCATTTTAGGGTTCAGGCATTGCCAACTAAGAGTGTACCGGGTTGTGCGGGGTCGCAGTCGGAGATGGTCGACGCTGCAGCGCGGCGTGGTGAGGCACCGGTCAATTTCTCGGCAAGTGACATTAGAAATATTATTAAACACATGACCCGAGGAAAGTCGCCTGGCCACGACGGGCTCAGCGTCGAGCACCTCCAGCATGCAGGGGTGCACTTGCCTCGCGTGCTTAGCATGCTATACAACCTTTGTATTAGGCACACCTACCTGCCTCCAGAACTCATGCGGACGCTGGTGGTCCCGATCGTAAAGAATAAAACCGGTGACGTAGCTGATAAGAACAATTATAGGCCTATATCGTTAGCGACAATAACTGCAAAGGTGCTTGACGGGCTCCTTGATAACCAGCTAAGCAGGTATCTGTGTCTGCATGATGCTCAGTTTGGCTTTCGAGCCGGACTTTCCACGGAGAGCGCGATATTTGCACTCAAGGAGACCGTCCAGTACTACACGCAACGCGAAACACCGGTATACAGCTGTTTCCTAGACCTTTCTAAAGCGTTCGATCTTGTGTCCTATCAGTTGCTTTGGGACAAACTCGGGGCCACTGGTTTGCCTGGAGAGCTGGTAGATCTTTTTAGGCATTGGTATGCGGGTCAGGAAAACTGTGTAAGATGGGCGGGTCACTTCTCGGACACGTACCGGCTGGAGTGCGGCATGAGGCAGGGTGGGCTGACGTCTCCAAAGCTCTTCAGCCTGTACGTGAACGAGCTGATCGTTGGGCTCAGCAGCATGCGGGCAGGATGTTCAGTCGATGGCCTAATGGTCAACAACATTAGTTACGCGGACGATATGGTGCTGCTGAGCCCATCGGTCTGTGCACTGAGGGAGTTGCTGCGTGTTTGCGAGTGCTATGCCGATGCTCATGGGCTCAAATATAACAGCAAAAAGAGTCAGGTGATGGTATTCGCAGCGCGTGGCACTTCTCCTGGTCATGTGCCTCCCATCAGACTGTACGATGAGGAGCTGTCAAGAGTCAGCCAATTTAAATACCTAGGGCACATTGTTACCACACATTTAAAAGACGATTGTGATATCGAGAGGGAACGTAGGGCATTGACGGTGCGCGGGAATATGCTGGCACGCAGGTTCGCTGATTGCACAGATGATGTGAAGGTCACTTTGTTTAAATCATACTGTCAATCATTCTATACAAGCGGCCTGTGGGCTAGCTATACCCTTCGGGCTTTCAATGCTCTACGAGTCCAGTACAATAATGTGTTCAGGATGATGTTGAGGTTGCCCAGGTTTTGCAGTGCTTCAGGCATGTTTGCCGCAGCCCAAGTAGACGGATTTCACGCATTAATGCGCAAAAAAATAGACTCGGTCCGCAGTAGAATGCTGGGCAGCAACAACACCATCCTGAGGGTGCTGGCAGACAGACCTGACAGTGTGCTGCAGAAGCACTGGGTGTCAGCCCTGATTCACCCACACGCTGGGCAGGTTTATTATATTAATTGATTTCTCTATTTTTCATGTTTTACTAATTTAGTCAGTAAGTTTTTTACTAACATATCATGGGCCCATGTTGTCTGGTAAATAAATAAATAATAATAATAAATATGTACGTAAGTTTTGAAAAACTCATTCCAGATTACAGAGATACCCGACCTCATTAACGCCGGGTTAAATTTGTAAAAAATATTTTTGAGACTTTCACAGCTAGGCTATGTTACACAATACATTTTTTTTTATAATTTACACCCCAAAAGTGACCCCGTACACGTCCGGCTTTGGGTCACCAAATTACATGTGTATCAAATTTCAACACAATCAATCCAGTAGTTTCGAGAAAATTGGCTGTGACAGACGGACGGGCAGACAGACACACGAGTGATGCTATAGTGGTTCTCCAATCTTCTTCAAAGTAGTCTCTCTGCGCCTTCATGAACCACTGACGCTCGGCCTCTCTTATGTGCTTTAGCTCCATCTCGGTGGCTCATCGGCGGCATATATCGATGAATGCAGTAAGACGAGAAGCGATTCACTTCTGGAAGCCAGCTGGTTTCTGGGTGTCTGTCTTCCTCCGCTTCTTCTCTCGTATGTGCTACAACGAAGTCCTCCCTTGGCCTTTTGCCCGATAGAGAAATTCTGGACCATCCCCTCTCGTATATCTACCAGATACGCTAGACTATGATATAGCGTCCCCACTTACCTACCCTAGGGCATAACAGTGGGGGCCGCTATTCCTGCCAACACCATAAGGTGAAGACAAGGACCAGTTACGGTAGGTCTTGCCGCCAAGACGCTTGTCCTGGTAATCTGCAAGGCGAGTGCCTCGTGGAAGAGAACCACTGCCTACTGTCCAGGTAGGTCCCGGAGCTGTAGGCGCGCTCACCTCCCGCGGCTTTCGCTGCTGGCGGTTCGATCCCCGCTCATTCATTCTGGACCAGTGAACCATCGGTCCTTGTCTGCCCCGGCAATGAAGTTAGGTCTTGTGGCTTCATCTCCCACGTTGTCCGGTGTTGGAATCCAGCGCCACTGACCCTTCGCTGTTTTCTCAGCGATCTCGCAGAGTCTGTGGGCTATGTAGGGAGTATAACGCGCGTCTTCATTTCTTATCCAGTGCAGCGCACAGAACCCTAAAAAATAGGTATGTTTTATCTCATCATCTTTTATTGTTCTCATTGATACTTTTAAAGTTTTCCTAAAAGTTCAGTAAGCGGGCCCCGGCTTGCACTTGGTCGGCTTTACTCTCTTTAGGCACACTCTGGACACTTAATACAACGGGCCAGAAATGACATTTCAAAAAAGAAATGACGGAACAAACAAAATGACGGCAAAATCCTATACATTTGACAACCAAACTGTAACCAATCTGTATCAATATGGGTGACGAGGGGGTGAGGTCACAATCTAAAGAGCGTCAGGGAGTGTCCAACTGTCCATACTGTATGTTAGTACTAATATATTTACTTTGCTTTAGGTCATCATCATATCAGCCGAAGGACGTCCACTGCTAAATATCGGCCTCACCTAAGGATTTGCACGACGACCGGTTCTACGCTGCCCTCATCCAGCGGCTTCCCACGACCTTCACCAGGTCATCGGTCCACCGAGTAAGAGGCCTGCCTACACTAGGTTTTCCGGTGGGCGATCGCCACTCCAAAGCTTTACTGTCCAAACGGGCATCTGTTCTACGAGCTATGTGCCCCGCCCACTGCCTCTTTAGTTTAGCAATTCTGTGAGCTATGTCTGTTACTTTGGTTCTCCTGCGGATCTTCTCGTTTCGGATTCTATTGATTTCTCTATAGGTATATAATATATACGGAATTTACAATCTTACGGTGACATATATACTATATATGTCGCCGTAAGATTGTAAATTCCGTTAAATTATAATCTAATGGAATTTATTTCGCGAGATTGTGAACTGTTGAAAGATTGTGCACTTGTCAACTGTAACATATTGTTTAAAATTTCATTAGTGACATTGTAAACTCACTAATGACATTACAATAACACTAAGCGAAGTGAAAAATACTAAATAAAGCGAAGCGAGCGATGTTAGGTTCGGTCAGGTTTGATTGACTAAACAGTCAAAGACCCCCTCTCCCTCCCCCCTGGTACACACATGACACTTCATACAAACGGGCCAGAAAAAAATGGAATAACGGAACAAACGAAATGGCGGCGAAATCCTATACGTTTGACAACCAAACTGTAACCAATGTGAATAGACCTGGGTAATGAGGGGATGAGGTCGCAATCTAGAGAGCGGCAGGGAGTGTCTATACTGTATGTTAGTACTATTATATATACTTTGCAGGAGTTGACCAGTATGAGGCCGGAATGGCGACAAAAAACATTTAAAGCCGACCCCAAATAGTTGGGATTAATAAGGCTCGGAAGATGATGATGATATACTTTGCCCCTGGATAGCAGAATGCTTCGCAGCAGAAGAAATCATCAGTTTTATTCGGAGGTACAAGGCAGTGATATTGTGATCCGATTCACAATTTAGCGTTATATCATAATCTTAATAGTGAGATAATAGCGTCGGTGGCTCAACCGGTAACGACTCGGTCCATCTAACCAGAGGTACCGGGTTCAAATCTGGACGGCCAATGTACCAATGAGTTTTTCAAAAACTTACGTACATACTTACCGATTGCTTTAACGGTGAAGGAAAACATCGCGAGGAAACCTGCACACGCCTGCGATGAAACTCGAAGGTTGTGTGTGAAGTCGACCAACCCGCACTGGGCCCGCGTGGTCGACTAAGGCCTAATCGCCCTGATTCAGGGTAGGCTCGAGCCCCTCGGTGGGGACGTATATGAGCTGTAATGATGAATAGTGAGATTGTAATATCGCGGTTTTCACAATATCCCGGTGACATATATTATACTTCTAACCCAATGTTTGTTCTAGATTCGCACAGTACCCACACCAATAAATAACATTACACGAATAGTCCGTATCCAACATAACATATTCCATGGATTTATGATACGCAAAGAACACAATACAATTGAATAATGAATCACGAGAAGGCCTGATGATGAACGATACACATTCATACAGAATCGGGTGGGTTTGTGACTTTTGGTACCTAGTGGAATTTGGTTTAGTGTGTTTTACAACTAACAAAAATAAAAATAGTATTTCTGTATTTTTTTTAGAATGTTCTACGACCTATGGGCCCCTATTAGCTCTGTTATTCCCTTAGCTCCCTAATAAATAAAACCGGCCAAGTGCGAGTCAGAACCGCATACAAAGGGTTCCCTACCATCATACTAGATGGCGCTAGTTTCTTCACGTTTAAAAAAAAACTAGTTTTTGTAGGTATAGAGACTTTCAATTAATCTTATTTTTAGTATTTGTCGTCATAGCGGCAACAAAAATACATCATCTGTGAAAATTTCAGTTTTCTTACTATCACGGTTCATGAAATACAGCCTGGTGACCGACGGACAGACAGACGGTTGGACAGCGAAACCTTAGTAATAGGGTCCCGTTTTACGGAACCCTAAAAAGTAAAAGGAAAATTCAAAGATTCGAAAGGCCACTAGGCACCAAATGCCACTGATCAAATCGGATGACCGAATGAATGGATAAATGGATACTGGCATTATGCTTTTTCATTCATGTTCCGTTACATATTTAACGGATCACATTCATACAAAAATATATGCGTCATGGATCTCATCGCATATTTGTGCATTATGCGAGTATTATTTTATTGAATTGACGCTACTTAATCAGGACCTCACATTATATACAGGGCTTTCGTTTGTGATTCTGAACAGCTTTTATACAGGGCTTTTGTTTGTAATCCTAAATATCCTTTATACAGGGCTTTTGTTTGTGATTCTAAACATCCTTTATACAGGGCTTTTGTTTGTGATCCTGAATATATTTTATACAGGGCTTTTGTTTGTGATTCTGAACATCCTTTATACAGGGCTTTTGTTTGTGATCCTGAATATCCTTTATACAGAGTTTTTGTTTTGTGATTCTAAACATCCTTTATACAGGGCTTTTGTTTGTGATCCTCAATATCTTTTATACAGGGCTTTTGTTTGTGATCCTGAATATCCTTTATACAGGGCTTTTGTTTGTGATTCTAAACATCCTTTATACAGGGCTTTTGTTTGTGATCCTCAATATCTTTTATACAGGGCTTTTTTTGTGATTCTGAACAGATTTTATACATGGCTTTTGTTTGTGATTCTGAACATCCTTAATATAGGACTTTTCTTTGTGATTCTGAACAGATTTTGTACAGGGCTTTTGTTTGTGATCCTGAATATCCTTAATACAGGGCTTTTGTTTGTGATCCTGAATATCTTTTATACAGGGCTTTTGTTGGTGATTCTGAACAGATTTTATAAAGGATGCTATTACGAGCTATTTCCTTCCCCGTGACACAGGCTACCTTGTATGCTAAATTTCATCAAGAATGGTCAAGGTGTTGAAGCGTGAAAAGGTAACAAACAAACAAACGAACACCATTTTCACATGTCACTGCGTACCCTCGAAAAGTCATAGAAACGTTGTCCACGCGGGTGAAGCCGCGGGAAACAGCCAGTGATTCATATAATGCTATTTATAGGCACGCGCCGCTGGTATATGTCCCTGCATTTTAAATGTAAATATAAATATATATAACTCAAAGGTGACTGACTGACTGACTGTCATAGTGATCTATCAACGCACAGCCCAAACCACTAGACGGATCGGGCTGAAATTTGGCATATAGGTAGACGTTATGACGTAGGCATCCGCTAAGAAAGGATTTTGGGAATATCCCACGGGAACCGCCAAAATCGGGATTTGCGCGAGCGAAGCTGCGGGCATCTTCTAGTCTGTAATATATTCGATAATATTCATTTAACTAACATGCTGTAAAGGGCCATATTGATCTATATTAAATGCACAATGTATTTAAGGTACTTAATGGGATAAGGATTAATGCTATATTGCTTAAAATGACTTCGTAAATAAGCCAGTGCCGGCTGAAAATCAGCGCTTTGGCTTTGTTAAAGCCAAAGTGTTATGCTGAGACGGTGCCCTTTTTGGCAGAGTATTTAAATCTATAATATAAGTATTATTATATCAGCTCATATAAGTCCCCACCGAGGGGCTCGAGCCTACCCTGAATCAGGGCGATTAGGCCTTAGACGACCACGCGGGCCCAGTGCGGGTTGGTCGACTTCACACACAACCTTCGAGTTTCTACGCAGGCGTGTTGCAGGTTTCCTCACGATGTTTTCCTTCACCGTTAAAGCAATCGTTAATTATATGTACTTAAGTTTTTGAAAGAAACTCATTGGTACATTGGCCGTCCAGATTTGAACCCGGTACCTCTGGTTAGATGGACCGAGTCGTTACCGGTTGAGCCACCGACGCTTATAATATAAGTATATATAAGAATAATAATTGTACATCCTTACTTGCCTGTCAAAATAAATTCATTTTCTTTCTTTTTATTTCTTTTCTTTCCATTATTTCTCCTAAAAAGTAAAGGGTTAAAAATTGTTATTGTGGGTTATCCCTAAGCGATAGACATATACCATCGTGGATTTTTTTGTAGAACTTTTTAAGGTGTACAATACTGTAGTACACTATTTTGATCTATCTCGTACGGTTCAGCCAGCGTTAGCAATGTAAGCGCTAAAATGTGTTTATTCACTACATTAGATACCTCTAAAATTATCAGTGTTTCTCTACTATATTATGCATGTATTATACATATAAACCTGCCTCTTGAATCACTCTAAATATAAAAAAAAACTGCATCAAAATTCGTTGCGTAGTTTAAAAGATCTAAGCATACATACGTACAGACAGACAGAGGGAAGCGACTTTGTTTTATACTATGTCATCATCATATCAGCTTATATACGTCCCCACCGAGGGGCTCGAGCCTACCCTGAATTAGGGCGATCAGACCTTAGTCGCCCACGCGGGCCCAGTGCGGGTTTGTCAACTTCACACACAACCTTCGAGTTTCATCTCAAGCGTGTGCAGGTTTCCTCACTATGTTTTCCTTCACCGTTAAAGCAATCGGTAAGTATGTACCTAGGCTGTTTGATAAGTACCAGTTTACTAAATATATTAATATCACTGGCCGAAAATAAGTATACCACCTTTTTAAGCCATTTTTCAGAGGCGGGAAAAAGAAAAAAAAATTGCATTCTTTTGTTTTTTTTTCTCATTCGACAGCGATTTAGTGAAAGCGTGAACTTAAAATTGTTAAAATGGAGAAAGAACAGTATCGGTCTGTAATTAGATTCTTGTTTTTGGAAGGAAAAACATGTGATGAAATAATAGTAAGAATGCAAGCGGTTTACCATGAATGTGCTCCTTCTATGACAACCGTCAGATATTGGTATAACGAGTTTAAGCGGGGGAGAACAACCGTCTTTGATGAGGATCGCCCAGGCCGGCCAATTGAGGTGACCACAGACGATATGGTTAAGAAAATTGAAAATATCGTTTTAGCCGACCGCCGAATTTAACTTCAAGAAATCGTTGATGGTGTAAACGTTTCAATCGAGAGGGTACAACACATATTAGAAGAAAAATTGGGTATGAAGAAAGTATCCGCGAGGTGGGTGCCGCGTTTACTCACGGAGGAGCAAAAACGGAACCGACTGACTACTTCGGAGCAGTGTTTGGCCGTGTTCAAACGTAACCCGAAGGAGTTTCTGCGTCGTTTCGTAACCGTGGACGAAACGTGGGTTCACGACTACACCCCGGAAATGAAAGAGCAGTCGAAGCAGTGGATTTTACCGGGTGAACCTGCTCCAAAGAAAGCAAAAACCGTCCCATCGGCTGGAAAGGTCATGGCGACTGTTTTTTGGGATTCGCAGGGTATTATACATATTGACTACTTAGAAAAGGGGAAAACGATAACAGGGCAGTGCTATGCTAATTTATTGGATGAATTTGACGCCGTCTTATAGGACAAACGACCACATTTAAAAAAGAAAAAAGTACTGTTTCATCACGACAACGCCCCGGCTCATTCGTCCAGAGTTGTGACGGCTAAATTAGCACAGTTACGCTACGAACTATTGCCTCACCCCCCGTATTCTCCAGATTTGGCCCCATGCGATTTCTTTTTGTTTCCCAACCTAAAAAAATGGCTCGGTGGTAAGAGATTTGGATCAAATGACGAAGTCATTGCCGCCACAGAGGCCTATTTTAATGACTTTCCAAAATCATACTTTTTGGATGGTTTATTGAAGCTTGAGTATAGGTGGAACAAGTGTATAGAGTTAAAAGGTGACTACGTAGAAAAATAAATGCATATATATACAAAAAAAATATGATTTTTTTTGCCATAAACGGGTACTTATCAAACAGCCCTCGTAAGTAAGTTTTGAAAAACTCATTGGTACATTGGCCGTCCAGATTTGAACCCGGTACCTCTGGTTAGAAGATACGAGTCGATACCGGTTGAGCCACCGACGCTTTTTTATACTATGTAGTGGGTCAAATCACTTTTGTTGGATTTATCAAACAATTCATACAGCTAAATAACCAGCTCAGTATGGTAGATGAACAGACAGACAGCGTAAGTTTAGTAAAAGGGTATTTTTACTTGGTACGAAACCTTAAAAGTAAAAAAAAAAAATTTTTTAGAACGTAAATTTGTTTTAGTTTATAAAATAAAAATACAAAGCTGATTAACTCAAGTTAAATAAATTTAAATATACTCTTGCTTTCTGAAACACAACAAAGAAACGCATTTTGTACCTACTTATAAACTACTTATTTCTTTAACCTAACCTATATGTTTCTCTAATATTTGACTATTATTATTATGATTTTTTTCTTTATATTTTTCTTAACATCGTTTGTACAAGTTTGTTAGAATATTTTTATTAAGTTTGTAGTAATATCCTTCTAAATTATCTAACTGTGGAAATCTTTAGAATTTAGTAATACCATCTTTTTTTTTTTAATTCGCAATTGGTAAACCCTTGATCAGACCCCTTGATGACCGCTGATTCAGGGTAGGCTCGAGCCCCTCGCTGGGGACGTATATGAGCTGATATAAAAAAAATAAACCCTTGACAACATCTCACCTGTTTATATGTGAGCTGTTTCATTTCCCAAACTGTAATCATTAATAAATAAGAATGAGTGAGTTTGAAACTTAACTAACATCGAGAATCAAACACACACAACCCACAATTAAGTGGCATAAACGCCAACCTTTCCAACAACGACGACGTTAACAAAAACAAACTCGCATTTAAAAATGTAGTTTAATAAAAACTTTGAGTGACGTTAGTGGGTTGTAGCGAGCGAGCGTAGCCCCAGTTCGCTACGGTTGACTACGCTTGGCTACGGTCTGTAGAACACGCGTAGCAACTGTTTCATGCCATCGCGTCGTCACAGTATTTCGACAAAGTATATACAGGATGTTGTTTTGGTTGACAACGCTCTTTCCAGTAGGGCAACTGCACAATTTTTATTCTACAACGTTGCTGAAATTGCAAAAAAAAATTGGACTTTTCATACAAATCGATCAGCTGGTTGACCAATTTTGTATGGAGAGGTCAATTTTTTTTATGAGAATTACTATGTGTTCTTTAGGGAAAGTTGTTCAGTTTCATGAGTAGAAAGCTCTCCTGAAAAAGGCGTTGTCGACCAAAACAACAACCTGTATAAGGTCTTACAAAATTAGTTGAAACTATTTTAACTGGTGCTTCTACCCATGAAACTGAACCACTTTCCCAATGACACTTTCCAAAAAAAAATTGTTATTCTTTTGATGACTTTTAAAATTGTGACATTGAAATTTTACATTAATTTACTTTATATTTGACATTAAATTTGTTTTATATTTGACATTAAATTTGTTTTATATTTGACATTAAATTTGTTTTTATAAAATGTTAACATGAAATTGAATATTATGTTATTAGATTTAAGTTTTTAAAATTGTTTCGCACACAGATTGTCTGTTGATGATGATGAATGAAACCCATACTCAAATCTCAAAAAAAATTTTGGACTTCCCATACTAAGTTGGCTGATCAGCAAATCGAGTTAGCATGGGAGAGCCAAATTTTTTTTACTATGTATTCCATGGGAAAGGTTGTTCAGTTTCATGGGTAGAAGCACTAGTTAAAATAGTTTCAAGTAAATTTGTTACGCCGTATATATTAGTACTAACATACAGTACTTAGTACTAACATACAGTACAGACACTCCCTGCCGATCTCTAGATTGCGACCTCACCCCCTCGTCACCTAGATTGATACAAATTGGTTACAGTTTGGTTTTCGAACGTATAGGATTTCGCCGCTATTTTGTTTGTTTCGTCATTCGTTTTTTGTAATGTCATTTCTGGCCCGTTGTATAAAGGGTCCAGGGTGTGATTATGATTTGGCTTACAGTAGCGCAACGCCTTTGATGTCTCACGATGCCGCCACGGCATAGGTACTAGCAGTACTAGACTGTAGGCTCCTGTAGACTCCGCGAGTTTGCTAGGCTGTGCCCCGCCGCCCGCTGCCCCGCAAGTACCCTTCAACTGCTCTGCGTAAGTAAATTCGTTGCACTACTGTAAGCCGCTATATTGTAATACTGTGCCATCGATCCACGTTACACAGACTGCGGTTGGTCAACAACACCAGTATAGAGGGAATAAATAAACACGACCCGTATGAAAAAAAAAGCTTTTTAACCGTCTCTGTGGCGTAATGGTTAGTCCATTTGCTTTACATTAGGAGTTCGCGGGTTCGATTCCCGGTGGTGTCAACTTGTAAGTGTCGGTTTGGTTGGGGGTACGGCATTTTCTAAGCCCGCCTGGCTAGCTACCACCATCTTGTCTAAGTCTTGCCGCCAAACATTAGTGTTAACAACATTGATGTGTTCCGGCTTAAAGATAAGATAGCCAGTTCTACATTGCGTTGGGGAATCTTGGTAAGCCCGCTTAGGCCTAAGAACTGTCTGTGAAATTCATCAATTAAATAGTCGAGTCACATAACTCCTGCTTGATAATATAAAAAACCAGTAAAGTGCGAGTCCGAAACACAAACAAGGGGTTCCGTACCATCACGTTTCTTCAAGATTAAAAAAACCACGTTTTTTTGTATGTAAACTTTCAGTTTTTTTTATGGTATTTTTTGTTATAGCGGCAACAAAAATACATCATCTGTGAAAACTTCAACCGTCTAGCTATTACGGTTCATTAAATACAGCGTGGTGATAGACGGTCAGACAGACGGACGGACGGACAGCTGAGTCTTAGTAATAGGGTCCCGTTTTTACCCTTTGAGTACGGAAACCTAGAAACTACTTGAAATATTCCTTTTTCGTTGTAAGCAATTTATTACAATATTTCTCGGATGTATTCCATGGATATAGTTGGACCTAGTTTCACTAGAACAATCAAATAAAATTGACATATTTTAATGTCACGACATCAAGCATTAAGTAATCTTTATTTTGAACTAAAATTGGACGCTCAAAGTCACGCGTTAAACGCAGTTTCAGATTGGTTGAGCCGTTCATTCATATCAGCTCATATACGTCCCCGTTAACCTTTATTAATTTGTAGTCCGAAAATTTTTTATATGATCTTGGTTTTTATGGGAGGTACTTAAATATGTATTAATCTGAAATAATGAACTGCTCATTGTTAAAGGCCTTAATTAATTATTATTAAGTGATTGTATAAGTCAAAATGTATAAAATTTTATTTAAACCGTTTGAGTCATTTTTGAAAAATAAAACTACCTTATTTTGCACGAGAAGTAGGTAACTTAGTAATTGAAATTTCAAAAAAGGAATGACGAAACAAACAAAATGGCAGCGAAATCCTTTACGTTCGACAACCAAACTGTAACCAATCTGTATCAATCTGTGTGTCGAGGGGATGAAGTCGCAATCTAGAGAGCGGCAGGAAGTGGCCATACTGTATGTTAGTACTAATATATATATACTTTTCCTTCGCATCATCTCACCTGATGGTAAGTGACGATGATGCCGAAGATGGAATAAAGATCTGGATATCTTATATTCAAGTCGGAATTCATGAATGCTATTAACACTGATGTTTGGCGGCAAGACTTAGATAAGATGGTGATAGCTAGCCAGGCGGGCAATAAAAATGCCCAAACACCAAACAAACCTAGTCCTACAAAGGTGACCCCGCCGGGAATCGAGCCCGCGACCTCTAGATGTCAAGCGAATGGACTAACCATTACGCCATGGAGGCGGTTGAAAAGTTGGTATACAGTATGTCGCGCGGCAGGTAGGTAGGTATGTAGGTGGGTAGATATGGAGTTGGTTCTTTTAAACATGCCGATGCATGTTACTTGCACATATACAGATAATTGGAGTTTATTCGTAAAATAAGACCCGTAATGGATCTTTTATAAGATAGAATTACTTCGTTACTATAAAAGCGTCGGTGGCTCAACCGGTAACGACTCGGTCCTTCTAACCAGAGGTACCGGGTTCAAATCCGGACGGCCAATGTACCAATGAGTTTTTCAAAACTTACGTACATATACTTACCGATTGCTTTAACGGTGAAGGAAAATATCGTGAGGAAACCTGCACACCTCTGCGAAGAAACTCGAAGGTTGTGTGTGAAGTCGACCAACCCGCACTGGGCCCGCGTGGTAGACTAAGGCCCGATCGCCCTGATTCAAGGTAAGATCGAGCCCCCCGGTGGGGACGTATATAAGCTGATATAATAAAAAAACTTCGTTATTTAATGATTTTTTTTAAAAATATGACGGATAGTGAAAATATTTGGATTTTTGAATGAATTTGTCAGATGTGATGAAAAGGAAATAGATGGAATGAAAAGAGGATCGGATGAAAAAAGAACCAAATTACAGCGCACCGCGCTACAACTTTACGTGAGTATTACATAGCCATGGAATGCTCCCCCCAACCTCAAATTTTTCACTCGCAACCATTTGTCAATCCAACCTTTTCTTATCGGCCCACAACTCAAACCCCACCCTATTTGTAGCCTCCATTTACCGTAACGTTTGTTATATTCCACCCCCAAAAAAAGTCGCAAAAATGGCCAGCATCTAAAAACTGTGAAAGTAATGACATAACTGCAAAATAAAAATTTAAAAAAAACATCCGCCTTCGTGGCGTAATGATAAGTCCATTCGTTTTACACCAGGAGGGTCGCGGGTTCGATTCCCGGTGGGGTCAACTTGTAAGAATCGGTTTGGTTGGTGGTAGGGCATTTTCGAAGCCCGCTTGGCTAGCTACCACCATCTTATCTAAGTCTTGCCGCCAAACATCGGTGTGTTAAAAACGTCGTTGTATTCCGGCATGAAGATAAGATAGCAAGTCTCCATTGCGTTGGGGAATCTTGGTAAGCCCGCTTCCTTTTTCGCCATCATCGTCACTTACTATCAGGTGAGACGATGCCAAGGGCTAAAAAATGGTGAATAAAAATGAATAAATAAATAAAAGCACTCCTGCATAAAAAACATTACCCCCCAACCCTCTTTTGGTAGATGGGTTGAATGAATTCTAAGTGACTCAAGTAATCAAGACTAATCTAACGATACCTCGCACTCTCAAATCTAATAAGCCGTTAAGAAGAAATCGTGGAATAAAGAAACATACGTTAGTCCTTAACACAATACCAAAGTATATATATTAGTACTAACATACAGTATGGTCACTCCCTGCCGCTCTCTAGATTGCGACCTCACCCCCTCGCCACCCAGATTGATACAGATTGGTTACAGTTTGGTTGTCGAACGTATAGGATTTCACCGCCATTTTGTTTGTTCCGTCATTCCTTTTTTGAAATGTCATTTCTGGCCCGTTGTATAAAGTGTCCAGGGTGTGACAATACACTCCTTTTTTGTGGGCAGTCGGGTAAAAAATCTTGTAAAATGATGGATCTTTAAAGGTTCGTCAGCATAGACCATTTAGGGACTGGAGGTTTATGAGCTAATGTCAAAGGTCTCTTACAAGCCCTTAAGGGTCTTGAAGTCAAACCACGCAAAGGGTTATGGTGACCGGTATCAATCGATAATGAAACTACAAAGGCAGATCGTCATCATTACAGCTCATATACGTCCCCACCGAGGGGCTCGAGCCTACCCTGAATCAGGGCGATTAGGCCTTAGTCGACCACGCGGGCCCAGTGCGGGTTGGTCGACTTCACACACAACCTTCGAATTTCTTCCCAGGCGTGTGCAGGTTTCCTCACGATGTTTTCCTTCACCGTTAAAGCAATCGGTAAGTATGTACGTAAGTTTTGAAAATCTCATTGGTACATTGGCCGTCCAGATTTGAACCCGGTACCTCTGGTTAGATGGACCGAGTCGTTACCGGTTGAGCCAACAAAGGCAGATTGTGAAAGTCTATAATTATTGTCTTTTGTATCTGGTTTAAGGAGATCTTGGAAGATGACTTGTCAACTGCCACTACTGAAACACAAGTACGGTCTGTGACCTTTCGATGCCTAGATTTAAAAAAATATACAGACGACTATATTAGGTCTCTTGAAAGATCGTAATTGTGAATATTTCGGTTTATTTTTTTCATTCACAATTAGTAAGCCCTTGGCATCACCTCACCTGATGGTAAGTGACGATGATGCCGAAGATGGAAGTTGGCTTACCAAGATTCCCCAACGCAGTGGAGAACTGTCTACCTTATCTTCAAGCCGGAACACATTAATGTTGTTAACACTGATGTTTGGCGGCAAGATTTAGATGAGATGGTGGTAGCTAGCCGGGCGGGCTTAGATAATGCCCTTCCAACAACCAAACCCAGTCTTACAAGATGACCCCGCCGGGAATGGAACCCGCGACCTCCTGGCGTGAAGCGAATGAACTAACCATTACGCCACGGAGGTGGTTAAATTAGCACTGTCCAAAGTTTCCACATGACAGGGTTCAAAATTGATTAGGTGAGAGCCCTAAACTGAAGTGGCAGACGGCTGTTTTAGCAGTAAAGTTTTCAAGTGGTGACCGCGCACCGGAAGATGTAGCAAAGGCAGGCCTCCCACGCGGTCGTTGTGGAAATCCTTGGGGGAGGTCTTTGTCCAGCAGTGGACGTCTTTCGGCTGATATGATGAGATTCCTAGCGGCTAGTTACTATGGACAAAGTAATTTAGGTTTGACCAAAGGAAAATATGTAAGATCAAACATCCAACAGAACATGTCATAAACTGACGCCTTGTTTCATCGCAAACATCTTCAATCTCATAATACTAAATTAATAGGCCCCATCCCATTCTTAACCATATTGCGACCTTAAATTTTTAAAGTATTTTCCATGATACCTATTACGAAATCATATTTAGGTCATGGTGCGACCTTAAATATTCATAGTATTTTCGATGATACCTATTACAAAGCCATATTTAGGTCACGGTGCGACCTTAAATTTTCATAGTATTTTCCATGATACCTATTACAAAGCCATATTTAGGTCACGGTGCGACCTTAAATTTTTAAAGTATTTTCCATGATACCTATTACGATATAAGCTCACTGCTTACGCGCAAAACGCCAATCAGTTATGTAACAGTGACATCTAATGACTGTAGAACAGAATTCCGTTGGGGCAGTAAAGTTCTCGAGTGGCGACCACGCACCGGAGGACGTAGCGATGACCTGGTGAAGCTCGCGGGAAGCCGCTGGATGCGGGAAGCGCAGAACCGGTCGTCGTGGAAATTCTTGGAGGAGGCCTATGTCAAGCAGTGGACGTCCTTCGGCTGATATAATGATGATGATGATGAAAGATATTATAATGCTAACTTGAACTTGGCCTGGCGCTCTGCCGTGCGCTCAGATTCAATATCTCTATGAACGTTCCAGTTAATCTTTAATGCTTTAGGGTTGAACATTAAGGGTTTGTCAAGCGAATCACGTACCCTGCGCAGCGGTTATTGAAGAAAAACATTGTGTGACGCTGGGAGATTTTTTCTTGGCACTTGTGTGCTCTTGTTGAGTCAATATTAGGTTACTAGTGATGGACAAAAAGAACCTATATAGCGTGTTATCGACTTTCAATGTCGATAAGTTTGTTCATTACTCAGTTACTAACTTTTTCCCGCGGTTTCGCCCGCGTGGATATCGTTTTTATAACCGCCATCGAGGGTGCGCGAGCCGCAGGCGGTTCACGAGTGTGGACATTAGCTTTCTCCAGATCCCTGTTCCAGATCTGCCTATTCTGATTAGCAGTCTATATCATTTGCAACTCCCTCAACCATATCTGTGCAAAAAAAACACAACAATCCATTGTTCCGTTGCGATGTTAAAGAAATATTACAATATTTAGCTATGCTATTTTCATGGAAAAAGTATCTTTTGTCCTTCACCGTGACACAGGCTACCTGCATGCCAAATTTTATCAAGATTGGTGAAGGTGTTGAAGCGTGAAAAGGTAACAAACAAACAAACACATTTTCACATTTATAATATTACAAGTCCCGGCGAACTTCGTACCACCTAACACTACCCTACCCTACCCTATCTTACCCTACACTACACTACACTACACTACACTACACTACACTACACTACACTACCCTACCCTACCCTAGCCTCCACTCTTCACTACACTACACTGTCTACATTACCCTACACAACCCTAACCTACCCTACATAAGAACCTTCTTCTGACATAAACGAACTCAACAAAAAAATAATTAGCGAAATCAAACCAGCCGCGTGATGCGATAATCAAAATAAATAGGAGTTCATTTTTATATACATATATAGATTAAGTAAGGACTTACTGTATGTGATATCTACAAGTTTGTTCATTATTCAGTTATACACTATATGAGTAGGAGGCCATGCCTAAACTCATACAAACATATCAAAAACAAACTAATAATTAAATTTCTTTAAAATGAATATGCCAATTCCAATTGATTGATCCTTATAGTTGAATGATTTTCTCAAGTGTCACAACACTTTAAAAACAGAAAATAATGAATTTGAAAAAAGAAACGCTCATAGTAATTTTGGGAGCTACTGAAAAAAATCTAATCTGTTAACAAATGTAGAATTAAAAATAAAAATTGTCAATTAACCATTTTAAGGCAGGAGTTTAAGTCTATTTTGAAAACGAATTACAATAAACTAAATTATTTTAATCGATAGATAAACTACACATCTCTTGAGCTCGGATTTTTTTGGGAATACAATCTTCGCTAAAAGGGTAGGTACAGAAAGAAAACGTTGTTATACCTAGTTACTTAATTGAGTGAGGAGATTCAAGGAATTGAACTCTCATGTCAAACACCCATAGTTCTGTTAACCCTTAACTTGGCAGAGATTTGATATACAATGGATAAAAAATTAATTTATAAACGTGTTTTCAGGACAGCACTAAGGGCCAAAAAAATGTTTAGAAAATCCCCCCCCCCCCCTCCACTTTTTTCAAAACAGATCTTCAAGTATACTGGACATTGCCTACAGGTGACGTCAATGTATAGCTATGGATTGATATATAAAGGGTATGATTTTATCGATTGTCAATTAAATAGATTCGATCATTAAATAAAAAAAATGAAATTCCCTAAATAGTATAGTTTGTACTCAAAAGTAAGACGTAGTTTAAGATTGGATATTTTTTTTTTTTTTTTTTTTTTTCTCTATGAATTTGTTTATTGCCCACTACTACCCCACAATAATGATTTCTCATATTTCCTTCACCTAAAGGTTGTCTGGAAGAGATCGCTTGTTAGCGATAAGACCGCCTATATGTACAACTTCCTTAATCATTGTATCTTTTTTTTCTTCTCTTATGTTGTGCAATAAAGTGTTTTCAATCAATCAATCAATCAATCAAAATAGTAGATCTGTCGCCAAAGTAAAGTCATCAAACAACACCAAAACAATACTCAAAAGGAAAAGATTTATCACCAGAAAAGTCTTTTATCGATTGTCAATTAAATAGATTCGATCACTAAATAAAAAAATTGAAATTTCCTAAATAATATAGTTTGTACTCAAAATAGTAGATCTGTCGCCAAAGAAATGCCTAAAATTACTAACAAAGGTGACCTACAGATACTCCCACATCCTCTTCGGATCCCGAAGGTTTGTTGATGTTCGAAACGGGGGGCGGGGGCTACGCCCCCGTTAGGGGTCATCTTCCGATGATTTCTTCTGCGAAGTACTTTTGTAACCAGGGTGGGGAGCCTCGCTTCGCGAGCCTCTTTGACTGTTAAATCAATCAAACCTGACCGAACCTAACATCGCTCGCTTCGCTCGCTCATTTATTTATTGTTTTTGACCGATTACCCCCTAGTTTTCGATTTGTTACCTATTATTATGGATCTTTGGCATCGAATTGGCCCTGACCTTGACCTTGAAAAGACGTTGACCGATTACCCCTACACTCAAAAAAAAAGAGCCGTTTAAGTTCGTAAATCCCTTTGTCGAAAATTTTTTGTGACCCTGACATATCTTTTAAACGGTGTATTTCGGTAAAATCGAACGTGACGTAACAATCTTTTTTGTCGAATCATTTTTTTACGAACTTTAACAGTGTAACCAGTTTTCTGTGTACGCAGCGTTGAATTTTATTCTGATTTAGTCATCTCGACAAAAGGAGGTTAACAATCCATTAATGCCAACATAAGTCAGATGTTACCTTCAAGCCTTGCGTTTGTTTACCACAAAGTTTACGTTGGAATCCACTTTGTCGAAACTCTTTTTACATAGCGTCTATGTTCCCTTGTACGTAGTGTCACAAAGTTTTGTACTGTCGACAAGGTAGGTTTAAACAATTCGTTAATGCTACATTGATACTCAGTCAATATTATAATCCACAAAGGCCTTTGTTTTTTACATAGGTACATGACTGAGTTTTAAACATACTAAAACAGAGCGTTACAAGACCTTTGTGACTACGTTAAATCAACATTGAGCATTTTACAAAGTCCTTTGTCGCAATGTTATATATAGCTATTATAGCTACGAACGCCTGCGCTTTTATTTTTAAGATTTGCTTTTTAGTGTTACCAGTTTAGCCTTTTTGGACTAATTTAGGATTTTTTTTATCTTGCGGTGGCTGTTTGGTAGATAACCATTTGTTTTGACCCTTGTCGTCAACAATTTTGTATGTTTTGGCATACCAGTTATTTTGTTATTGTATTAATTTATATATGGTTTAATTGTAATTTATTGTTGTGTAAGTTGTTTTATAAATGCATTTTGTTGTATCAAAAATAAAATTTTCTATGTCAAAAAAATAATTGAAATTAATGAAATCAGAAAATCCTTTGTCCTCCACCTATATATAGGGTTCCGTACCTCAAAATTGTATTTATTATGTGTGAAAAGCATTTTTTCGAAAATTGAAACTGAATAATACATTTTAAAGATAAATATAAAGATTTAGAAATATGAAACTTAATAATAAAGGACAACAACAGTCTGCATATAAATTTCTGCTTGCAAAGTTGGATGATTGTTATTTTCAGCACTTCTCCATTGCACGACTAAATAGCAGCATAGTTAGTATATAGACTATGATTTTTGTTTGAATAACATACACTGTCAATTTTTAATTATTTTTTAATTTAAAAATTGTACAATATAGCCCATTATTATTATTGAGTAAGAGGGGAATAGGACCAAGGGAGGGTCCTAATGGATCACCGCGACCTACAAGATCTATTGTGATCACTGACCCTGTTATATAATTTCCTCAAGGCCAATAGTTCTGATGAACTGGACGATGCACTTGGGATCAAGCTCTCTGATGCCCTCTGATGCTACCATTGGCCCACCCAGGGAGCGACTTCTGGCTTGGACGAGTGCCTCGCACTCACAGAGTAAGTGAAGAGGTGTCTCCTATTCTTCGAGGCAAAATCGGCACTCGTCTGAGACTGCAAGCTTCATTTGATTCAGGTGTTTATTAAGCTTAAAGTGGCTAGTCAGAGTTCTGACGAGAGCTCAAAGTCCAGGCTTTAGCAATTGCAGTGCTCTAGACGTATAAACCCGAGAGAAACCAGAAATGAGCATTTTCGAATGCTTTTGGCCTGGAGAATTTGCCCAGAGTGCTTTACTCTGTTCATTTGCCCATTCCTTCAGCATTATTTTTCCCGTGCAACGTGACACTTCCACTATTGGTTCAGGTCCAAATAGCTGGTGTCTCTGCTCTGGTTCTTGCAAGCTCATCTGCTATTTCGTTACCCATGACGCCGCTATGTCCCGGCACCCAGTATAAGGTGACCTTGTTTAGTCTCCCCAGCTGGTCGAGGGCAGCAGCGCACTCAAGGGTTAATCAATTTCATGGGATTTCAGTGCCACAAGGGCCGCCTGACTATCCGAACATATGACTATGTTTCTATTTTTATAGGACCTAAGAAGGTTTTCTTGTGCGCATTTTACTATCGCGTACATCTCCGCCTGATAAACCGTTGCATGCGGTCCAAGTCTCCGAACAATATACAATATAGACCACGGGGAGGAACACAACAAAGCATCAGGGCCAGTATCAGATCTATCCAGCAAAAAAACCTTTAAGCTAACGTGTATTCCGAAAAGTGTAATGGAACATAATTCTAAGATTTGGAATGATGATTGCTTGAACAAATTATGCTCAAAATTTATGTATAAAGGTACATGATATGTGCTTGAACCTTGATCTAGAAGTAAGGGGTGCTAACCACTACGCCAGTGAATCAGTAAAAAAACATCGAAAAATTCACTGTATTCAAATTAGCTTCACGTCCTCACCTCATCATCGTTTGTGATTTAGCAATGAACAGTTTTCTTATGTTATTTAAATACCTACGTGGTTTTATTTAAATCCAAAAATGACAGTGTACGTCATTAAAAAAAAGGAAAAATCTCCCTAGTATAATTTATTTAAATTCACAATTGGTAAGCCCTTGGCATCATCTCATCATCTCAAATTAGTTAATACTAACCGAGGCACTATCTTGTAGTGCTAAAAAGTGCTGAAAAAACGCACATGTAATCTTTGGTTCAGAGAATTAAATAGACTATCTCTTGTTATAAGTGCTGAAAAAATACTCATGAAATCTTTGTTTTGAAAGATTTGAATAGAATACTCTGTTATTATTTTTCGACAGAAAGTTATAATATTATGTAAAAGGATCATAATTATTATTCCATAGTCACTGTTGTAGGTATACCTAATTTTATATAGTTATATTATTTAGTTATAGTTTTCCTTATTTCAATCGATTTTGTAAATGATGCTTGCTATTTACTTATATAAGCATATTTACTTATCTACTTACTTACTTATCTATTAATCTACTTAAACACATTTTTTTTTATTACATTTTTTTTGAAATTCAATCTAAATAGACGACCAGTGGTGGCAACACTGCTTACACATATTTACAGTGGCGTGTGTAGCTCATGGCACATTGTCTTTGGGCGTGAGCAAGCTATCGTTACTCGTTAGTCATCCCTCAAACAACTATTTGTTGTACTAGTTATTTTAGTGTCACGAAGAAAAAGAAAATAGCGAGTATGTAGGAAAGTTCACAGATGGATCTCCATGCTGCAAATTTGCCGCACCTATCAACATCTAACATGTAAGTACAATATCCGTATATCAGTGCATTCCAACAACACAACCATCTATTATACTAACTTATTTAAATTTTAGTTTTTTTTACTAACATTTGTCACATTTACACCAGATAAAGCAGTTACGGTATATTTTATGACTTGTTAAAGGGGCAAGGAAGCCGCTGGATGCTGGTGGTCCAGGACCACTTGTTGTGGAAATCCTTTAGGAAGGTCTTTGTCCAGCAGTGGACGTATGTCGACTAATATGATGACGACATTTCTATAAAATAAGCTAGTAAGCTAGTGATCCAGTGGCTTCCCGCGACCTTCTCCAGGTCATCGGTCCACCGAGTGGGAGGTCTCCCTACGCTACGCTTTCCAGTTCGCGGTCGCCACTCGAGAACTTTACTGCTCCAACGGCTATGTGTTTACGATGGATGACGCTGGGTGCGGGTAGCGCAGCACCGGTCATCGTGGAAATCCTTGGGGGAGGCCTATGTCCAGCAGTGGACGTCCTTCGGCTGATATAATGATGATATGATAGAGCTAGTAATAATTTTAGAAATTCTATTTCTTATACTTTGGGACCCCATTTCTCATCTTTAGAGATCGATTTTGAAAAATATATCTTGGTGCTCCTCTGCAACTGCAGTTTTACTGTATTATATTATAATGTATATTTATATTATAAGGGAAAGAACATTGACCAGTCAGAGGCAGGCAGTGAACCTGATAGTGGAAGCCTACCTGTGGGCGACAACTGACAAGTCCCTTTTGTTGGTAAGTAAAGAATTTTCATTATGTTTTTATTCTTTACGTTAACACATGTATTTTAACCAAAGTAGCCCATAGTACATTTTATAAATATATCTTTAATAGTGGAGTTTCACATAACTTCGTTCGCATGGATTTTGGATACAGATAGCTCCATCAAAATTTTGATTTTCAATACTTTAAGACCCCATTTCACCCCTTTAGTGATCGCTCCTCTACTTTTGCTGTATCCTGTAATTATTTCAAAGTAATTATACGAAATATTTGTCTTACTGTTTTTTTTTTATTTTCAGGAGCGAGTGGTCAGCAGAAAAGTGGAACTTTATTCAAGAAATTGGCCCTTTACAAGACAAAAAGCCGTGTAGATGTGAAGATTTGTGCGCTATTATTGTAACAGTATATTTAATTTTAATAAATTGCGTAAACGTATTTCTGTTTTTTTTACAGGTCTTGTCATTGCTTCTTCACAAAGTTTGTCGTGGAGGCCGGCAGCGTGAGTAAACCTCAACCCTTGGATACGCAGATACTTAGCACTACGCTACTCTTTGAAACCTTCGTTACATATAGATTTAATAAAGGCTTCAAAGAAAAGCAAGGCGCTTTGCTCCAACTACTCATCCCAGGAAGTTGAGTAACTGCTGTGCCATTATCGCCATGTATTATCAATATCATGGTAATAGTGACACAACTGTAACACAACCTCGTGAGATGCGCAACAGGTGCGAAGTGCCACGCTCCTCTTTGAAGCCTGCAACCACACCCCGGACACTCCATACAAACGAGCGAGAAATGATATACATATATATAACTGACGTATCTATAGGCAAGAATGCAGGTAGGGTTGAATCACACCGGCGGTATTGGTCACGAATGTTTGTTAGTTATTTACTGCATGCACACTGCAAGATATATATACTGTGCTGCAAGCAACAATCAACAGTTATCTTACATGATTAAGTAACTTACATGGATAACATTGTTCATTTGTTCTTCAAACACAGGAGCTTTTGTCCGTGAAACAATCTCATTTAGCAACCTACAATAATAGTCAATCTCAATCTATAATTCCGAGATCACATTTTATAATATTACACCACTAGTTATTTCTATACAACTCATACTTTCACGCCATCTAATCAAATTATTACAAACAATAAATAAAACGAACAAAATATCTCACAAGCCACAATAACAAACTGATATCTGACATATGAAAAACATAAAGAAACTACATTTCTAAAAAAAAAGATACAGCTAGTATGAGATTCATAGGAACTGATTGTTCTTAGATTTGGTCGTATAATATTGGTGGTCAGCCAATCATGATACGAGGCATCTCAGCGCCGCGGCCGCCTATTGGCGTCGAGCGGTGAGCGGCGCGCAAAATAAATATAAGTGACGTTAATCGCGCATGCGTAGTTCGTCCTTTACGTTCGGTAACTAGTTGCTTTTTATTCCGGTGTACGAAATCACAGCGGCGCGCAAAGTGAATATAAGTGACGTTTATCGCACTTGCGTAGCTCGTCCTTTGCGTTTGGTACCCAATCTACATCCAATCTGAGTGACGGGGGGGGTGAGGTCGAATTTAGAGAGCGGCAGGGAGTGTCCATACTGTACGTTAGTACTAATATATATACTGTGCTGCAACAGTCTATGCATGTTTAAGGTTTTGAGGAAGAGCATAGTGCACAGCACCGGCGTACCCAGGGTTGTGTTTCACGTTGTCGCTACGACAAACTTCGGGGAGACGCAGTGAAAAGGCACCTTTGTGATAGGGCAATATCACCTTAGATGCAGCGACTTGGTACCTTTGTGATAGTGACATATCACCTGAAACAAAGGGACAAGGTACCTTTGTGAAAGGGACATACCACCTTAAACGCAGCGATAAAGTCACTTTGTGATAGAGACATATCACCTGAAACAAAGCGACAAGGTACCTTTGTGAAAGGGACATACCACCTTAAACGCAGCGATAAAGTCACTTTGTGATAGGGACATACCACCGTAGACGTGTCGACAATCGCCGGGTTTTGGAAGCGTTTAAATTAGCTTTGTAGCTGGGTTCAAGTTCTTTAGACGACTCCCATCTGTTAATGTTTTGTTGTCACTGCGTTTAAATATTAATTTTGAAGAACTTATACGAGGTGACAACGTTTGTAGATCAGCAAGCGTCTAAATTAGCTGTGTCGCTGGGTTCGAGTTCTTTAGACGACTCCCATCAGTTAAAGGTTTTTTGTCACAGCGTTTAGAAATTTCTTAGAGTGTAGTTTTCGATTTGTTACCATGCAATAGCTTTACCGCGGCAGTCCCCGAGTGCCACACGTATTTTTTAATGACAGTTCTATCAATTTGATGACAGATCTATCAATTCGATGACAGATCTATCAATTTGAGAACGAAAATATTGAATACAGATGAATCTATTTAATTGAGGACGAAAAATATAATTTATATATGAATGGCTTCAAGTAAAATGTTTTTTTTTATTATTATTATTACGGTACGTCGGAGCGTCTGTGGCTCAACCGGTAACGACTCGGTCCTCCTAACCAGAGACGCCGGGTTCAAATACGGACGGCCAATGTACCAATGAGTTTTTCGATACTTACGTACATATACTCACCGATTGCTTTAACGGTGAAGGAAAACATCGTGAGGAAACCTGCACACACCTGCGAAGAGACTCGAAGGTGAAGTCGACCAACCCGCACTGGGCCTGCGTGGTCGACTAAGGCCCGATCGCCCTAATTCAGGGTAGGCTCGAGCCCCTCGGTGGGGACGTATATGAGCTGATACGGTGGACTAACGGTAAAGATGGAAAGGAACTCAACTAAGGTATGTTATCATAGTTTTGAACAGCGTTTAAGATAGGAGTGAGTTGTAATTCGGTATCAGAGTTGAGATCTATTAAGTTTTCTAATTCTGGTTTAATACTGATAATACTCTGGTTGATAGCAATCTGATATGTCTGGCTCTTGATCCCTGTCTATTTTTAGAATTTCAGTTTCAATATCGGAGCATGCATCACTGTACTCTGAATTAGCATGGCGTGGTGATAACAATAATGTTGACGATCTATGCGCATGCGCTTTAAACGCTAAGAAAAACGCAAAGAAAAAAAACCATTACACCAAAGCAAGTATAATATAATAAAAAGAAATTTTCAAAATAATTAAAAAATATTTTTTTTATTATATTATTCATTATATTGTTAAATATTTTTTTTTGCTCTTTTTTTTTTTTTTAAATCACGTCAAGTCCCAATACAAATAAATAGTCAAGCATAGCTAAATGGGCAGTGTGAAGTATACTGAACAATTCATTTGAAGTTAGTTTTTGTACATAAAACACTCAATATTGGTAATTTTTTTTTGTATTTCATTGTCCAGACCTCAAAAAAAAAACCTATTTGAGTGCGATTAGTCGTATACATTAAATCAAATGACTTAATTGAGAAACGCGAACGGGCCGTTCCTACGAGGTTCTTTTATGATTTTCACAGTTCGTAGTGTTGCCTTAAGTTAAATTTATTTTTCTTCCAATTATTAGAGATGAAAGGTTATAAAAAGTTATAATAAATGAACGGTAGAAATATGTGAATACAGTAGATACTTTTTTTGATATGTCCAGCGCACTGTTAAGAGGTACTATTTTTTTAGGGTTCCGTAGTACAACAAGGAACCCTTATAGTTTTCTGTCTGTCCGTCTGTCTGTCTGCGGCCTCGCTCCTAGACTATTAGTAGTTAAGAGCTAAAATTTGGCAAATATAATAATAACGCAGAAAAAACTGTAAAAAAATATTGGAAAAAAACTTTTTAAAGGTGTTTTTTTCTCGTCAAACCCAGTCGTGTGTGGTATCGTTGGTTAGAGCTTAAAAAATAGTTGTGAGTCTTCTAAGACCATTTTATAATTTAGGGTTTCGTTTTCGAAAAAAATGGGCATGAAAGTGCAAAATTTTGTTGGAGTCGAGTGTACCCACGCCCTAACAACTAAACCGCTGTATTTGGAAATTTGAAAAAAAAATGAAAGTAATTAATTTAAAAGTAACGGACGAAGAGAACGGCGTCCGGTTCTGCGCTACCCGCATCCAGCGGCTAACCGCGACCTTCACCAGGTCATCGGTCCACCGAGTGGGAGGCCTACCTACGCTACGTTTTCCGAAGCACAGTCGCCACTCGAGAACTTTACTATCCCAACGGCCATCTGATCTACAAGCTATGTGCCCTGCCCACCGCCACGTAAGTTTAGCGATTCTGTGAGCTATGTCGGTTATTTTGATTCGATCACGCATAGAAACTCCGAGAAGAGGACGCTCCATTGCCCTAGAAGGACCCTACATACAGATATCAAACAACCAGACATAAAGCAGATAAACTTGCGGGTTCAAACCCACGACTTTGACCCAGCAGGCAGAATCGCTGACCACTACACCACCGGGTCAGTCTGGCCCTATCAAACACATATTTTCAACCGACTTCCAAAATGGAGGAGGTTCTCAATTCGACTGTATGTTTTTTTGTTATGTGTGTTACCACAGAACTTTTGACTGGGAGTACCAATTTTTATGATTCTTTTTTTTTGAAAGGTTGTATTTTTCGTGTGGTCCCATATAAATTTTATCAAAATCGGTGTAGTACTTTTTAAAAATTAACAAAAACAAAAAATAATAATGCAAAAATGTACTAAGTTGTTGCGATGGAAGTCGGTTTTTTAACGTGTTTAGCGTTTTTTGAAACGAAAATCATTAAATTCCACACAAATCAAAAAGCCATTTTCGACATTGCAGCTTTTCTCCAGCCTATGAAACTACAAAGGGATCATTACCATGAACCGTGAAGAACAATTACGAAGGAGGTTGTGATTACGTTCTTCAAACCTGGCTGCGGGTACAAAGGCTTTGATTTTTGTTCGTCTAGGTTGAGGTCATTAGGTTCGCTATTCTTTTGACGTGAAAACGTCTCTATATTTGAGGTCATTCCTAAAATAATTTCCAAAAAACCTAAAAGCTTTAAGGTACAAGCTTTTGACGATCAAAGTACTCGTCAACTGGAGTTAACTACTTAAGTACGATTGTCTAAACAGGCACAAAACAGACTTGACTTTGGTTTTAAGTTCACTCTGCACAGTTTTTATAACTGATGATACCAATTTCCGGCCTCTTTTCATAGCTGATGTGTCAGGTGTTTTAGCTCCCATGATCGCAGCTACTAATGATCCATCTGGTGTTTGGCAGGGACTAACCTCATATGCTTTGAATGCAGTTATACGAGCATATCTTAGGTCATACCAGAAAGGGCTCTTACATTGGTTTCGAGTTGACTTTTCAATTAAATCAAGAGTATTTTTGTTAAGTTTGTCTTGTAATGTTTCTAGTAATTTGTTGACATCATTCTTTTTATTATCAATCGCTTGAATAAGGAAATGATGAAGTGAAAACTGTCAAACATCACTGTGTTTAAAGTCTTTCTGATACTTCAACAGTTCCCAATTCATTTTTTTCTTAAATAATTCCAGCCACAATATACACTGTTGTGTTTGTTACTGCTAATCTTTGATTTAAATTCTTGAAATCCTTTTAAAGAGTCTTGTTCCTGTATTTTTCTATGAAGCTCTTCACATCGCTGCTCTCTCACTGTTTGTCTTTCAGCGGGATCCACCCTAGACATCTTCGTTTTACTCATATATTGAGGCAGATTGGGGAAAATATGAGGCACAGCACCAACAACTAACTTCAACCTCGCGCGTTCCATCACTTTTACTTATATTTTCTCTCCGTATTATTTCATTTTCACTAAAATGTTTGCAGCACACGATAGATCCTTTCGAAGGCTGCCATTTGGCTCTTGGTATTGCCCTTGTCCAACGGCTACGAAGGTTTTCATCTCGTGGAAAAACAAAAGTAGAAACTGGCTTTTCTCCATTTTTCAAACTAGAATCATAATTTGATTTACAGCTAGGTACACAGCAATGTCGAGGCATCTGAAAGAAAATTGAACTTGTTACTTTCTTACCGATCAGCTCTAGAAACTGAATGGGTTTTTAACAGAAGATTGTATGAAATTACATAATAATACGTACCTTGTTTGATAGCACAAGCTGTGAATATAATGTATAATAATGTTTTCTTAGGAAAACTAACGCCTACGCAACTAGGTCGCATAATCTGTGGTGTAACGTTATCTTAGATTCAGCCAATCCTGACTGTTTTACTGGAAGTGAAGCTGCGCACAATAGTTGCGCGCCAAAAACGTGACACGATCACTAGATTTTACTCCTCATATTTTTTCATACCGGGCGCCTTATATGAAAATTGATTCTTAAGGAGTAAACTCCAAAAAAAACACTTTATAACATTATTTCTCTAACAAAATATGTTAAAAAGTATTTTTTTTCCATTCCGATACAAGTTAATCGAAAAAGTTAATATCACCAAGAAGTTCCATATCATTTTTTTTTATTGGAACGCACATGCAGTTTGCGCCATTTTTACAGCATTTACAAAAAGTTTTCATTCGAATTTTTACTTGTCTGCGACTGTGAATTTTTACTTGATGCGCGGTGATGAGCTAGGCTTTGGCGCCATTCATTGAATACGTTCTGTCATAGTCATTGAATTTTGTTGTAGATACTGAATTTCGTGGATAATTTTCATTCTTGCTTAAAAATGTCTGAGACCAGTGAAAGCATTGTTTATACCTGAATGTGACAGCGTCCGCTTTAGCACAAGCGCGATGATGTGCCGGGATTTAGCGCTATGACACGTCTTGTTGTAGGTACTGAATTTCGTGGGAATTCTTTTTCTTACTCTATTAACTTTGATCTTTGTTGTTTAGTTGATTCAATCCCAATGTATGAGATTACATAAAGAAGTGTATGAAACTGCACATAACTAGGTATTAAAACATAGAAATTGCTACCTAGCAATAAGGCCGCCTATTGTATAGGCTTTCTTCTATATTGTCAATTTCTTTTTTTATGTTGTGATGCAATAAAGAATATTGTATTGTATTGTAATACTCCTCATTATGCAACAGTTTCATAGACTACTATTATTGCACAACAAATATACAAAAATGAAAAAAATTATTAACTAGTAGAACACACAATGATATGCAAAGGCTGACTTATCGCTTTAAGCGATTTCTTCCATCCAACCTTTGGCGAATAGAGGAGACGATTACCAATGTGTTTTTGAATTTCGATTTCATTTTCTTTTATCTGACGTTCTTACGGTAAAGGAAAACATCGTGAGGTAACCTGCAGACACCTGTGAAGAAACTCAAAGGTAGTGTGTGAAGTCAACCAACCCGCTTTGAGCCCGAGTGGTCGACTAAGGCTCGATCGCCCGAATTCAGGGTGCGCTCGAGCCCCTTGATGGGGACGTATATTAGCTGATATATAATGATGATAAGATTTCTTCATAAACGCTGAATTCCAAAACGCACAAAAATAAAGCTTTTAACAGACATTTGTGACGCTCATTTCACAGCCACACATCCTGTTCGCACGCGAATCATAACAGAAATTATGTGGGCGTCTCGTACGTTAAGTACGTATTCTGTGTGTTATGAGCGCCTTGACGAACTCGTGAGCTCAATATTTTGGGGCAGTGTCAAGTTGTCAAATTTGCAGAATGTCATTCGCATAATTTCCAAATCTAACAACGTTCACTTCACGTACAAATCATTGTATATTGAACAAACATGTAGTTAAATAATTACGAGTTGTATCATCATATCAGCTCATATACGTCCCCACCGAGGGGCTCAAGCCTACCCTGAATTAGGGCGATCGGGCCTTAGTCGACCACGCGGGCCCAGTGCGGGTTGGTCGACTTCACACACAACCTTCGAGTTTCTTCGCAGGTGTGTGCAGGTTTCAAGGTTTAAAGCAATCGGTGAGTATATGTATATGTAAGTTTCGAAAAACACATTGGTACATTGGCCGTCCGGATTTGAACCCGGCACCTCTGGTTAAGAGGACCGAGTTGTTACCGGTTGAGCCACCGACGCTTTTGTATTTATATAATAATAGGCAATGTTCTTCGTTAGTAATGTGCGTGTCAAGAATGTGGCACATCTGAAAGCTGAAAATGGATTTTATTGGAATATCAGTGTTAACAGCATTGATATGTTCCAGCTTGAAGATTATATAGCCAGATCTCCATTGCGTTGGGGAATCTTGTTAAGCCCGCTTCCATCTTCGGCACCATCGTCACTTACCATACCATCATGTGAGATGATGCTAAGGGCTTATCAATTGTGGATAAAAAAGTATTTAAAAAAAAATAACTTAACCATCGTATAATTGTAGGGTATCTGTAGCATTTAAACTATTGTAAGTGCAGTATTATTCTTTTTTTTTTAATTTACATTTTTTTTTAATCACAATTGGTAAGCCCTTGACATCATCTCACCTGATGGTAAGTGACGATGATGCCGAAGATGGAATCGGGCTTACCAAGATTCCCCAATGCAATGGAGAACTTAATTGGAGAATTTAACCATAACAGCCGACCCTGCCGTTCTTGCGTGTGGCCTATTGTGGACAAGTTTGTAGCAGTAAATAAGTTTTTTGTGCGTTAGGTTAAGAGCAGGCTCCCAGTGCGGCACTGGCGTACAACCTGATATTAACCCTATGAAATCAGCTTTAAAGTTGAATTTCGCGTAAGTGTCTTAACGCGACTTACATCCTTTACTTCGTGCAAAAATTCACATTTTCGTTTATTGCGAGCTTAGTAAACATTCAAGGAAAATTTTGTCTCAGCCCTTTTTATAAATACCATTAATCTCTTACTGTAGGTATTTCTTTCATGCGCCTAACTTATGGAATGTAGGAGAAAAATCTAATAATCTCTTAAAACTACATAGTTTTACAAAATAAAAAGTATCGAGAAAAAACCAATAAATCGTGTTTTTGTTTTAGTCATACCAAAGAAAAAGGTTCAAAGAATGAGATGAGTACTTTTCAAGTTAACCCAGCTTGCGGCTGACTCAAAATATTCTATCCCAAATGCACTTATTTTGGGAGCCTGCCCTTAACATGCACTTATTTTGGGGACCTGCTCTTAACATGCACTTATTTTGGGAGCCTGCTCTTAACATGCACTTATTTTGGGAGCCTGCTTTTACATGCACTTATTTTGGGAGCCTGCTCTTAACATCACATATCGTCCACACTGCTGGGGTACGGGTTTGTTCCCAAAATGATGGAACGGTATGAAGTGGCCAATTTCGGTTTGGTGAAAGTTTTTTTTTCATAATTAGTAATATCTTGGCATCAGGTTGCAGACTAGTGGCGAACCCCACTATCAAGTCTTACCACTTTAAGGTCTACTATAGGCCTCTGACATGGACTCATGATTACTATCTTGAGAAAGTAACCGGCACCATCGACTCAACGTGTCTTGCGGAGAACGGAAACGTTAGTGAGGATAAATGCCAAGGGCTTACCAACTGTAAATAAAAAAAAATGCAACCTAAAATCCGTCCCTCAAGGTTGGAAGTGACCGTGATTATGGACAGTTAACCTGCGTGATCGATGATCTGTGATGTGAAGCACCACAATGTAATTATGTAATGAAACTTTTGTCTGAGATAATTCAACATCATGAGAACTTTTGAGAGAAATACTTCGAAAGTTAACTGGTTTCAGGCCAAACTTGGAAGGCGTTTTAGTGATCCCATGTCATTTTGCAAATAAGACAATCCACTTCTGGACCTCAAGTTTCAACGTTTGCTTTACTTTAAGACTTTATTGAAAGCGGTTTGCGTATAATGGATATTTGAGCTTCTTCTAATGAGTTTTTGAGTCTCAAAGTTTCGAACTGTTAGGACACAATTTTATAGGATTGTCTCAAATATAATTAAAAACGCTAAATACGTTAAAAAACAACTTCCATCGCAACAACTTAGTAAAATTTTGCATTTTTTTTTTTGGTTTTTGTTAATTTTGTAACAAAGTACTTCACCGATTTTGTTAAAATTTATATGAGACCAAATCGGGAGCAAACCCTATCAAATAAAAAGAATCATGAAAATCAGTTTATAATCTGCGAAGATATCGCGTAACAAACATACAAAAAATAACATACAGTCGAGTAGAGAACCTCCCCTTTTTGGAAGTTGGTTGAAAAATGGAGATTAAGTTCTAGTTTCTAGTCATATTTTACCTAAAAACCGGCCTATTGCGAGTCAGAACCGCTTACAATGGGTTCGGTACCATCACACTAGATGGCGCTAGTTCCTTCACGTTTAAAAAATACACGTTTTATGTATGGAGACCCCCCTTATTCGACTACTTTTTCTATTTTTTAATATTTGTCCCTAAAACGGCAACAGAAATACATAATCTGTGAAAATTTTCTTAGTTAGTATTTTACATGATGTTTTAAAAATAATTTAATATCAATGTTGTTTACACCTGTATAAGCATTGGTATTAGAATAAGACCTAACTATGTTATGGAAACGTGTATTATTGATGCCGTTGGTGTGCCTTATTCAAATAAAATAAAATAAATAAATAATTCAACTTTACAGCTATCTCGGTTCATTAAATACAGCCTGGTGACAGACTAACAGACAGACAGACAGATGGACGGACAGTGGAGTCTTAGTAAAGGGTTCCGTTTTTACACTTTAGGTACGGAACCCTAAAAAATAAAAAAAAGCTGTATCTGTCTAAACAAGGTTTCCGCCATATTCTGCATTTGTTCAAGACAATTTTTAACACATGCTTATTCCTTCCTTAAAAAGATGAGTGGTGGGTGGACCACGGGCAATATCTTTTTTCCGTGATCTTTCGGTAACTTTTATTTAAATTTTGAAATAAGTATTGCCCGTGATACACCAAACAAAAATGTATATTGATATTTTTATAACAGAATTAAATTTTAAAATTGAAGTTAATCGTTAAGTTTTTAAAAATCGTGACCAGACAATAAAATTACAGAAAATGTAACTAGTTTGTCAGAGGACAAATTTAAGACTCATGTCAAAAAATGCTTGTGCTCTAGAGGATATTATAAAATAATAGATTATGTAAATGACAAAGATATATATGTTGATTCTATAACAAATACCTGAAACTGTAATCTGTATTATGACATTATGTAATAGACAATAAGTTTTTTTTTTTAATATTTAAAAGTGTGTGTGTGGAAGCACCTATTTAAAATAAATTATTTTGATTTGATTTGAGACCAGCGAAATAGGCAGATCATGAAATGCCCGGGCTGATCTGATATCAGCGAGCATGGCGAACGACAATAATCACGTAAGATAGGTTTGATGATGATACTGTCGAATGTAGTTATGATAGGTTCGTTTAGGATGTTATGCGTCGGTGGCGCAACGGCAAGGGCCGCTACCTCCTATCCGGGATTTCGTGATTCGAGTCCTGCCACGTACCAATGTGTTTTCGAATTTCGATCTCATATGTACGTTTTTCCGACGCTCTTACGGTGAAGGAAAACATCGTGAGGAAACCTGCACACGCCTGCGAAGAACCTCGAAGGTTGTGTGTGAAGTGGACCAACCCGCACTGGGCCCGCGTGATCGACTAAGGCTCGATCGCCCTAATTCAGGGCAGGCTCGAGCCCCGCAGTGGGGACGTATATGAGCTGATAAGATGAGGATGATATGCAGAAGTTGCCTGCCTACGGCGGACCACGGACATCCTTTTTTAGGGTTCCCTACTTCAAACGGAAAAAAACGAAACCCTTATAGGATCACCCGTGTGTCTGTTCGCCCGTCCGTCACAGCCGATTTGCTCAGAAACTACTGGACCGATTGAGATGAAGTTTTGTACACATACGTAAGTTACTGACCCAAAGACGGACATATAACGTAAATAAATTAATTTTCAACACGGGGGACACTTTTTAACCGATGAAAAATGGAAGAGGTTCTCAAGTTGAGGCGTATATATATTTTTTTATATATGATCACTCATATCTTTTTACAGAGTAGTCTGATTTTAATAATTCTTTTTTATTTGTAATGTTTAACCCCAAAAGTGGTCATATATAAATTTGGAATAAAAATCCAACCCCAATGGTAGGAAAAGAGGGGATGATTGATTACTCACTCACTGATTGTAATGTAAGACCACGCATAACTTTTTACAGAGTAGTCCGAATTTGATAATTCTTTTTTATTGGTAATGGTTAACCCCAAATCTGGTCCCATCTATATTTGGAAATCCAATCCTAAGGATATAAAAACAGGGGATGATTGCTTATTCACTCACTTATTGTAATGTATGACCACGCATAACTTTTTACAGAGTAGTCCAATTTTGATGATTTTTTTTATTTAGAAGACAAAAGTGATTTTAATAAGATGCTGCACCCATTAGTATATTTAAGCCACAAAAAAAAAATTTTTTAGCAAAAAATTAAACCGACGAAAAAAGAAAGGAACTAAAAAGCGAAAAATAAAAAAAGAACCTTTGTAGTCTAATTTAAATACCTAAATAATTTTGAGTCGGTGCCAAACAAACAAACGAAACGATCGGAAATTGCCAACAAAGGGACGCATCACGTCGGTCGCCACCGCCGTGCATTCCGCTGCTGTGATTTTATTTTACGTAATAATTAATTTGCTTATTTGCGAATTAATTGCGATTCTGAAGATTGCGCTGTAGATGAAAATTAGTTTTTGGTACGAAACCTTTACAGTTAGTACGAGTTAGACTCGCACTTGGCTGGTTTTTTTCCGTGGTTCACCTTAGTCCACCCACCACGCAAAAAAACATATTGCCCGTGTTCCACCCAGGTGGATTGAGTAGATGGACCACGGCCAACATCTAATTTAGATATATACCAAAAACGAGTGTGTCAGGCTCGTGCATCGAGGATTCCGTTCTACATTGGTGTGGTTCCGGTATGAAGATAAGATAGCCAGTTCCCCATTGCGTTGGGGAATCTTGGTAAGCCCGCTTCCATCTTCGGCAACATCGTCACTTACCACCAGGTGAGATGTTGTCAAGGGTTTACCAATTGAGAATAAAAAAAAATACAACATGTTTGAGTATGGAATCCTAAAAATATAATAGATTTCAATAAAAAATACATCAACGAGACTGACAATAAAATCATCAGAATCATAAGCAGAAGTACGACTCACACTTGGCCAGTTTTAGTTTTTTTTTTGTTATACTTCAGGGTTTGCACAGTAACCACGCTAAGTTTGGGACTTGTACGTATAACCGTTTTTAATGATAAAAAAAACCTTTAAAAACACTTTTTTTGTATGGGACCTTCCTTAATTGTTGATGTTTATTATTTTTAGGAAATCAATCAAAACATACACCGTAAAATGGACATGTTTGGCGAAACATTAACTAGATTTAAGAGTTTATTTAGAAAAAAAACTACTTTAAATATTTTAAACTTGAATCACATAATCTTGCTATGTTTATAAAGTAATTAAAAATTGTCTGTAGTAAATATGTTGTTTGCGCTTAGCATTTGGGGTTAATTTTGCTAAAACTTAAATATAGGAAACTATAGGTCTATTATCTACTAAATTTAAGAAATATTTATATATTAAGTTACGACTGTTTGTTTCTTAAAAAAAAACTAAAAACGATCGGCTACATATTATGGGCGGACAGGCGGACAAGCGGACGGCAAAGGCTTCATAATAGCGTCCCAGGCACCCTTTGCGTCCAAAACCCTTAAAAATTACACGATATCAACGGAGATCGCGATGAATCATGACGTCACACAGCCAAGTATTAAGTCGTCCCAGACAAAGCGCAATTAAAATCTGTTCAGCCGTTAGCCCGCTGAAGGGATAGATTAATCATTCGGTAACGACTTCCTTTGGCAATTCAATTTCTTGCCATTTCCTCTACGCGGTGTTGCCATCTACTGCAGAAAGGGACAAAATTATTGGGGTACTATCTTTTTTTGTATAAATTTTGTAAAACTTTATACATAGGTTTAGAAATCAGTAGTATATGTCCATGAAGAATAATTTTTGAAAAACCTAAAATCTTTTTGGTACATGATTTTAAATATTGTATTATCACTCGATATACATATACATACAAGATTTCAGCTCAATCGGAAACGAAATGGTGGGTCAAATTTAACTTGCAAGATTTCACCCGAACAAACATACATACCAAGTTAAATAAAAGCTTGTAAAAAAAACAAGTGTGCTTTAGACCACACTACTGAAGTAAAACTTAATCACCGTTCGCGTAACGCATTCACCAGCTTACTCCTAAAGAAAAGCGTGCGTAAAGAAGTTTTACTTCAAGAAGTATGCGGTTCCCTATACGGAGTAGTTGTCATGCCTATTTGTATCGATACCTATTCAATGTATCATCATTATCATATCAGCCGAAAGACATCCACTGCTGGACAAATTCCTTCCCCAAGGGTTTCCACGAAGACCGGTTTGGCGTTTCCCGCATCCAGCGGCTTCCCGCGACCTTCACCTGGTCGTCGGTCGTCGTCGCATTTAATTAAACATAATAAATTCTAAGCATCATCTTAGTCACATCAGCTCTTATACGTCCCCGCCGAGGGGCTCGAGCCTACCCTAAATTAGGGCGATCAGGTCTTAGTCGACCACGCGGGTCCAGTGCGGGTTGGTGGAATTCACACACAACCTTCGAGTTTCTTTGCAGGCGTATGCAGGTTTCCACACGATGTTTTCGTTCACCGTATAAGAGCATCGGATAAACGTACATATGAAATCGAAATTCGAAAACACATTGGTACGTGGCAGGACTTAAACCACGACCTCCCGGACAAGAGGTAGCGGCCCTTGCCATTACGCCACCATCATCTTAGTAAGACGACACAAACGTAGATAAAAATTCACGGTTTATGCGAACACCACTGATTGTTATTAATCTACAATAATTATCTTTCTTTCAAATTTCCTTAAATTACGAACAAATCCAAAATCTAGCAACACCGAGTAGGTGGTAGCTACCCTCAATGTTTTTTCTTACATTCTGTCCATTATTCTTGCGAATCTCACACAGCTTTGTAGTGAATTTTAATATCTTTTCCTCTCCAGCGCCTTAATTAAGGCACTTTATCTTTTTTTTTTATTTATTAGATCAAGGAACGCCGGGCTCTGCACGATGTTCGCAAAAAAGACTTTCGATGTAAAGACGTAACATTTCTCTTAATTAGAGGAAATCTCGTTACTTTAAGTGAGCAAGTCTTGTATAATATACTAGCTGGCCCGGCGAACTTCGTTCCAACTTACACTACACTACACTACCTTACCCTACCCTAACCTACACTACCCTACCTACACTACACTACCCTACCCTACCCTAAGTACACTACACTACACTACACTACCCTACCCTACCCTAAACCCAATTATTTTAGACTGATATTTTTTTATTGATGAATATAATATTTTAATACTTATTATTCTATTCCGGAAGCAGACAAATGCAAAAACACAAAAATCATAAAAAATGGTCAGCCGTTCTTGAGTTATAATTAATGGTGTAACTAACAGGACTTTCTTTTATACATATAGACTAGCTGTCTCGGCGAACTTCATTCCACCTTACACTACACTACACTACCCTACACTACACTACACTACCCTACCCTACACAACCCTACCCTACACAACCCTACCCCACACTACCCTACCCTACCCTACACTAACCTACCCTACACTACACTACAATACCTTACCCTACACTACGCACCCTACACTACCCTACCCTACACTACCCTACCCTACCCTGCACTACCCTACCTACACTACACTACCCTACCCTACACTACCCTAAGACACTACACTACACTACCCTACCCTACCCTAAAACTAATTATTTTTGACTGATATTTTTTTTATTGATAAATATTGTAATACTTATTATCCTATTCCGGACGCAGCCAAATGTAAAAAGACAAAAATCATAAAAATTGGTCCAGCCGTTCTTGAGTTATATAAATGGTGTAACTAACACGACTTTCTTTTATTTATATAAAATTGGTTTCTTGGAAATGTCTCTTACGATTTGGATGAAATTTTGTATTTAAGTACGTACAATTAATTTTCATCTACAATCGGTAAGCCCTTAAAATCATCTCACCTCATGGAAAGTGACGATGATGCGCAATGGGGTACTTGCTATCTTTATCTCCAGTGATGTCATCAGTGATGCGATGTTAATATTGATGTTTTGCGGCAGGAATAATAAAATTTATTTATCTTTTACCAAAGAGTCGAGTTCATTTCGGTCTGATCTTAACAATGTTTCCTTGCAGAAAGTTATGTAACCGCCTCCGTGGAGTAATGGTAACGACCATTAGCTTCACATTAGTAGGTTGCGGGTTCGATTCCCAGCGGATTCTAACTTTGGCTGGTGAAAGGGTATTTTTTAAGCCCGTCTGGCTATCTACCTAATCTATCTTATCTAAGTCTTGCCGCCAAGTATCAATGTTGACAGCATTGATGTGTTCCGTCTTGTAGATAATATAGCCAGTTCTCCGTTGCGTTGGGAAATCTCGGTAAGCCCGCTTCCATCTACGGCATCATTGTCACCTTCAGGCGAGATGATAACAAGGGCTTACCAATTGTAGATAAAAAAAAAGAAAAAGAAGAAGTTGTTCAAATTTATGATAAATGATTTTAAGTATAAAAATTGGCTAATGATTCTAATTTGACCAATGATTCCAATTTGGCCAATGATTCCAATTTGGCCAATGATTCCAATTTGTCCAATTATTGCAATTTTAAACCGCATGGAGTTGCTTGCTTACTTGTTAACAAGCCATAAAGTCCCCATTGCTGAGGCATGACTCTCCTTCAAAAATTGGGACGGTTAGCCCACATTCCACACAAGGGGGTCAAGTTCAGTTTGGTGCAGGTTGTAGGGCCAGTGGCGAACCCCACTGTCGTTTTCAAGCAGATTATATATAAGACCTATGACACAGCATAACGACTGCCGTCTGGTGATAGCAATCAACACCAAAGGCTTAAAGTGGCTTGAAAAGCACGGAAACGGTCAAGATAAATGCGACTAACGGCCAAACCCATTAAGAGAATGAACGTAATTATGGTCAGTTAACCTGCGTGATCGCAGGTTTTGTGTGAAGTCGACCAACCCGCACTGGGCCCCTGTGGTCGACTAAGGCCCGATCGCCTTAATTCAAGGTAGGCTCCAGCCCCTCGGTGGGGACATATAATTATGAGCTGATATGATGAAGAAACTGCGTGATCGACACTATCACTTATTTACTAAGTTATTTGTAAACAGTTAAATCTGAAATTGAAACTGTAGTAGGTAACTGGACCCTGCCTACGCTATATGTCCTCCGTTTGTGTCTATCCATCCGTCTATCCAAATTTCAAAAGGCTGTATCTCTTGAACCTTGATAGGTAGCCAGCTGAAATTTTCACAAAATATGTGTCATTATAGGGAAATGTACTAAGAAATCCTTACTAACATTATAAATGTGAAAATGTGTTCATTTATTTGTCACCTTTTCACGCTTTAACACCTCAGCCAATCTTGATGAAAATTAGCATGCATAATCTGTATCACGGAGAAGGATATAAGCTACTTTTTTATCCCGTTTTAATAGCATAGTCCAATGCAGTTCCTGAGAGAACTTAAAAAATACTCTTTTTACAAGCTTTTATTTACGTTCACCTGTCCCGGTGTCTGTTATGAAATCTTGCAAGTTAAATATGACCTACTTTCTGGTTTCCGATTGAGTTGAAATTTTGCATGCATATGTATATCACGTGATAATGCAATATTAAATGATATGGAGTTAATTTCATGCAGGAGCTGAAAGTTACAAGCTTTTTATTTTTACCTGTCGCGGTTTTAGTAATGAAATCTTGCAAGTTAAATTTGACCCACTTCCCGGTTTCCGATTGAGCTGAAATTTTTCATGAATATTTTTATCCCGTGACGATACAATATTTTGATGACACTGAGCTGATCTGATGCTGGAGCTGGAAGCTGGCCATAGAAACTCTGCAGTCAAACAACACAGCCCCATCGAGTTTGGGCTCGTTTGATTCGTATTGATAATTACTTTGATCGTAAAAAGCTTGCACCTTAAATCTTTTAGGTTTCTCGAATATTATTTTGGTTAATTTCTTTAATAACTTAACTTTGGATTGTTGTGATTTTTTTGCACACAGATAGTTGAGGGGGAGGGGGATGGGGGGTAATGACATAATTTACTAATTTTCCTGACATAGTCCCCGAGGGATCTGGGGAAAACTTATTTGCACGTTCGCGCCCATTAGCGTCGCAACGGAGCTACGGATTGAAGTGTTTTTTTTTTATATACAATTTTTTTATATACAATTCTTCGAGGCGGTGGGATGTGACACAGAATGGCAAATAAAAAATATTTGTATTTGTTAATCAGAATAGCACGATCTAGAATAGGGATCTGGAGAAACCTCATGTCCACGCGGGCGAAGCCGAGGGCAAAAGCTAGTAATAAAAATAAAGGGGGTCCCATAGATGAAACGTTTTTAAGGATCGCGGCCTCGATCGCCAATATCCGATGGGCTGAATACAAATAGCCATGTAAAGAATGTACATAATATTATAGTGTTTGCAAAAGTTATGTTATTTCATTAGTCTCAGCTAGGTTAAATTGAAACACGTTAAAAAAAATAAGATCCTATACAATAAAGTATTTTATGCAGTTCCAATGTCACGATATCGAAAATCATGCTACACAATCATTGCTTAATCATCATCATCATATCAGCCACAAATCGTCCACTGCTGGACAAAGGCCTCCCCCAAGGATTTCCACGACGACCGGTCCTGCGCTGCCCGCATCCATCGGCTTCCCACGACCTTCACCAGGTCATCGGTCCACCGCGTGGGAGACCTGCCTACGCTACGTTTTGCTTAATAGTAACCAGCTTTTGCCAAACGGCTTGGCCATCGAATCGACATCGTTTTTAGGGTTCCGTACCCAAAGGGTAAAAACAGGACCCTAGAACTAAGACTCCGCTATCCGTCCGTCTGTCTGTCTCTCTGTCCATCTGTCACCTGTAGATAGACTCAGTGATAGACAGTTGAAATTATAACAACAAATACTTAAAATTAGATAAAGTTAAAGTATCCATACAAAAAACGTGTTTTTTAAACAACATGAAGAAACTAGCGCCATCTAGTATGATGGTATGGAACTCTTTGTGCGCGGTTCTGACTCGCACTTTACCGGTTTTTTTATGATTTCTGTCTTCGAGGTTGACTGGTGCGCAGTGTCATTTTCATCAATTCCAGGCTCTTTTGCCAGAGTACGACTTACACTTGGCCATATTACTAGCTTTTGCCAGAGTACGAGTTACACTTGGCCATATTACTAGCTTTTGCCAGAATACGAGTTACACTTGGCCATATTACTAGCTTTTGCCAGAGTACGAGTTACACTTGGCCATATTACTAGCTTTTGCCAGAGTACGAGTTACACTTGGCCATATTACTAGCTTTTGCCAGAGTACGAGTTACACTTGGCCATATTACTAGCTTTTGCCAGAATACGAGTTACACTTGGCCATATTACTAGCTTTTGCCAGAGTACGACTTACACTTGGCCATATTACTAGCTTTTGCCAGAGTACGAGTTACACTTGGCCATATTACTAGCTTTTGCCAGAATACGAGTTACACTTGGCCATATTACTAGCTTTTGCCAGAGTACGAGTTACACTTGGCCATATTACTAGCTTTTGCCAGAGTACGAGTTACACTTGGCCATATTACTAGCTTTTGCCAGAGTACGAGTTACACTTGGCCATATTACTAGCTTTTGCCAGAGTACGAGTTACACTTGGCCATATTATATTATAGAGCTATGCTATCGGTGGCGCAACGGCAAGGGCCACTACCTTCTATCCTAGTCGTGTTTCGAGTCCTGCCACGTGCCAATGTGTTTTCGAATTTCGATCTCATATGTACGTTTATCCGACGCTCTTACGGTGAAGGAAAACATCGTGAGGAAACCTGCACATGCCTGCGGAGACACTCGCAGGTTGTGTGTGAAGTCGACCAACCCGTACTGGGCCCGCGTGTTCAACTAAGGCCTCATCGCCCTAATTCAAGCACTCAACTATCTCTGTGCAAGAAAACACAAATCCGTTGCTCCGTTACGATGTTAAATAGGTTAACCAAAGAAATAATTTACAAAAAGAATCTTTTTTTCAGTTCCTCCAGGAACTGTAACGGGCTATGCTATTTTCGCGTATTAAAAGTAGCGTTTGTCCTTTACCATGACACAGGCTACTTGCATGCTAAATTTTACCAAAATTGGTTGAGGTGTTGAAGCGTCAAGAGGTCACACACAAATACATTTTCACATTTACAATATTAGTAAGGATTGACAGGTCTAAAAACGTTAAAACTAACCTGCTTAAATCGTAGCAACTCCGCAATAACCAGAATTTGGCTATTTTTCGTTATTGTTAATTTGCTAAAAAAATGTATTTAAATTATTTCAATTTTAAATTTGTATGGGACTCACCTTAAGGCACAGTCTATTCAATAATAAGCTCTTCATAATCTGCTTAGAACCGGTGAAGATGTCGCTTAAAAAACCGTCCAAGTGCGACTCGGGGTCACACAAACAGGGTTCCGCACCAAAACCTTGACTACTAATGGAACAAGACCTCTCAGAACATAATTTTCTTTAAGTAAATAGGGATCTACTTATTCTGGACATTAGAAATTTCATTTTTACCGTGGGAACGGAAGCACTTTAGATTTTCTCATATATTTTAATGTAATCTATGCATTTAACGTCATATACTGTTTTTTTTTAAGATTTTAGGCCTAGTAGTTTCGGAGATTAGTAGGGATAATACCAACCCGCACTGGGCCCGCGTGGTCGACTAAGGCCTAATCGCCCTGATTCAGGGTAGGCTCGAGCCCCTCGGTGGGGACGTATATGAGCTGTAATGATGAAGTAGGTGGGGAATTGGTCAATTTTCACCTATTTACTTAAGTTACTTCAAAACTGTTTATCTTAATATTATAAAAAAAAAATATTTGACATTCTCACAAAAAGTCCTTTCTTTTGATATGTCACACGATAAAGTTTGTAAAACATTTCTTTCTATTTTTTAATTTACCCCCCAAAAGTGGCTCCCACGTTCAAAGTTAATTTATTTACGTTACATATTCATCTTAAGGTAACCGACTTACATATGTTTATTAAATTTCAACTCAATCCGTTCAGTAGTTTCTGAGAAAATTGGCTGTGACAGGCGGATGGACAGACGGACACACGAGTGATCTTATAAGGGTTTCGTTTTTTTCCTTTTGAGGTACGGAACCCTAGAAATCACTTAGCCGAATTGATAACCTCCTCCTTTTATGAAGTTAGTTGAAAAAACCAGGCAAGTGTGAGTCGGACTCGCACAAAGTAGGGTTCCATAGACTTTTCAAAAACAAATGGATATTTTAAAAAAAAAAACTACTGGACCGACTCAGTTCAAATTTTGTACTCATATGTAAGTAGATGACTTAAAGACGGAAATCTCATTTTTAGTGTAAGAACGGTAAGGTTTTAGATATTCTCATAGATTTTCCTGTTATATTTGTATTAATCCTCGTATACTGTATTTTTATTTTTATTTTAGGCCTAGTAGTTTCAGAGATATGGGGGAATGTTCAATTTTGGCCTATTTTCTTAAATAACCTCAAAACTTTATACCTTAAAACAATAAAAAAATATATATTTAAGATTATTTCAACAAGCCCTTTCATTTTATACGTAACACCATGAAGTTTGCGAAACTTTTTAAATTATTATCTAATTTACCCCTAAAAGTGTTTATAATGTGTTTATTTTTTAATTAAAGTTACATGTTCGTCTTTGAGTCAGTGACTTCCATATTTGTACCAAATTTCAACTCAATCGGTCCGGTAATTTCGGAGAAAATTGCCTGCGACAGACGGACAGACACACGAGTGAACCTATAATGGTTCCGTTTTACCTTGTGAAGCATGGAACCCTAAAAAAAAAAAAAAATACATCTTGTTCTAACAAATCGTACAAAATGATTGCCATTTTCTTAAATGAGCCACCGTTCCATCTTATAGCCCTATAAAAGCGCCCAAGATTATAATATTAAAGCCTCACGCCAGTGCAAAGTGGACTGTAGTGTTATTAAAATAGAGTGCAGTGTTGAATGTTCCACGTTTAAGGCCCCGTCATATGCCACTGTATTTAAATGTTCCCTAATGTTCCCCATTTTTTTCAGGATTCCATTGTCAAGAATATAGGAAGGCAGACTCGCAATGTTTTGGTCATTTTGTAGCTTTTAACATGGGTATTTAACGTGGGTATTTAACATGGGTATTTAACATGGGTATTTATCATGGGTATTTAGTATCATGTTTAGTAAAATATTCAATTAATTTTTGTTAGGATTCTACCTTAGAAAAAAAAACTGTCCAATACCTTCACAAGAAATTCTTATATATATATATATGTATATAGGTATAACCTTGGGGGAGGCCTAAATCCAGCAGTGGACGTCCATCGGCTGATATGATGATCAGAGATTTGTTACCATAGATGGGTTATGCACTAACAAACCACAGTTGAAAATCGAACCCATTTACACACACAATGTAATAGCCTCCGTTGCACCGAATGCTACTAAGAAAAGAGATGCCTATTGGCATCTTTTATTTGCTTCACTTTTTGGGCGCATGTAATCTACCTCCCCTTATATTATAGCATATCTCTGATGATGATGATATATATATATATATAAATAACCTGAATATCGAAAACGGCTTCAACGATTAGCTTGAAAATTAGTACACGGGGATTTTCGGGGGCGAAAAATCGACTTAGATAGGTCTCATCTCTGGGAAAACGTTATTTTCCAAGATTTTCGCACTGGGATCGGGCGCGAAAATGAAATATTCCGCGCAATGTGTATCATAGGTAGCGTATTTTTAATTATTTTTTTAACGGCTCTGGGTACTATGCCTCGAACAGACCTTGGTCCCCCAGGTACTATTTATATTATACATTAAATTTACATCAATAATAATTGAGTGTCAGTGGTGGAACGGCCAGGGCCACTACCTCCGGCTAGGGAGCTTGTGGTTCGAATTCTGCCACGTACCGATGTATTTTCGTACTTTGATTTCATATTTACGTTTATTCGACGCTCTTACGGTGAAGTAAACATCGTGAGGAAACCTGCACACGCCTGCGAAGAATTTTGAAGATTCAATTGTGTATAAATTCGATCAACCCGCACTGGGCCCTTGTGATCGATTAAGGTCCGATCGCCCTTATTCAGGGTAGGCTCGAGCCACTCAGCTGATATGGTGATGAATAAAAATCACACTCTAAAACACGTTAAAAAACCTACTTCCATCGCAACAACTTAGTACGTTTTTGCATTACTATTTTTTGTTTTTGTTATTTTCTAATAAAGTACTTAACCGATTTTGATAAAATTTATATAGGACCACACGGAAAGCAGTAGGTTTCAAATAAAAAAAGAATCATAAAAATCGGTTAACCCAGTTCAGAATTATGAGGTAACATACATAAAAAAACATACAGACGAATTGAGAACCTCCTCCTTTTTGGAAGTCGCTTGAAAAGAAGATTTAGGTAGGTGTAAGCATTTATAGTAATAATTCAAGTCCATGACACGAGTTATGGCTGGCCATTATCGGCTGTCATTCATGGGTCATTTATTGTCGGTTCGGCCATTACTAGGACCTTTTATTGCAAGTTTCCAATTTCAAAAAGGTGAGCACATTAATTACTATGTATATACGATTTTATTGAAAACAATTTAAGATCCTGAGACGCTGATTCCACTTACAATGTTCATCATGAGATCAACTCCAAAATACCAAAAGGATCAATTTTCACCAGGAATACAGCTTCATACCAAATTTCAGCTCAGTTGGACCCCTGGAAGAAACTCTCGAATTGGATGCAAGATTTGAACCCTATAAAACTCGCCGCAAGTATATAGTCAGAGCTTAAAGCGACACATTTCGGACCAATCTTGCATTTTATGGTTATGCAATGCCATTAAATAAAAAACCGGCTAAGTGCGAGTCGGACTAGCACTCCGAGGGTTCCGTACCACTACACCTCTCCCCACTACTACATAGATAGTATAAGGACAATGATATATATTCATATTACAAACAGAAGACAAAACAAAAGTCTGGAAGAGATCGCTTGTTAGCGATAAGACCGCTTATATGTACGACTTCCTTAATCATTGTATCTTTTTTTTCTCTTATGTTGTACAATAAAGTGTTTTCAATCAATCAAAAATATGTTTTTTTGTCCTTCAGTTAGGACTTCTTAGCGCGAGTACGACTCACACTTGGCCGATTTTTATTATTTGTTATTTTACTTCAGTATTAGTACAATAATCACACCAAGTTTCACGCTTGTATGTATTACTGTTTTTACGATAGAGCTAAATCAAAAATACATCTAAAGACCTATAAAATAATAGGCTTTTTTGGTATGGAGACCCCTTTATTTTTTCACTTTTTTAATTTTTAGTATTTGTTGTTATAGCGGCAACAGAAATACACATCCTGTAAAAATTTCTACTGTCTAATTATTACAGTTTATAAAATACAGCCCGTTGACGGACGGACAGACAGACAGACAGCAGAGCCTCAGTAATAGGGTCCCATTGGTCACTCGTTGGGTATACGGAACCCTAAAAAATATAAACCTCTTTTTTAGACAGTCGGAAAAAAAAAACGCGTTCTAAAAAACGATCGAGGTTTAAATAGGAACATTCCCGGGTATGCTGGAAGGTATTACTTAATTCTAATAATTTTTTTTTTTTCTGCCTGTTATGTTGTCTCTTTTTATACACTATAAACTGTTAAATAATAATATATAACATTATTCAGAATCGTTCTGGGTGATGTTGAAATACTTGTAAATTTTAATTTGAACATTTATTTTGTGTGGGAAATATGAATTTTGGTAAAATTATCGATAAGAAAACTTACCAATTACATGTTGTAGCAGCGCCAATATGTGTAACTATCTGAAACAAAAACACATTAATATTAAGTATCTATCAATAATTTTAAGTTTAAATCTAATAGTAAGATCTTCTTTTGTTGATTTTTTTATACCAATACCCACCCTGGACACTTCATACTACGGACCAGAAATGACATTTCAAAAACGAACGGCGGGACAAACAAAATGGCGGCGAAATCCTATACGTTCGATAACCAAACTGCAACCAATCTGCATCATTCTGGGTGACGAGGGGGTGAGGTCGCAATCTAGAGAGCGGCAGGGAGTGTCCATACTGTATGTTAGTACTAACGCTGGTTGTCGAACGTATAGGATTTCGCTGCCATTTTGTTTGTTCCGCTATTCGTTTTTTGAAATGTCATTTCTGGTCCGTTGTATGAAGTGTCCAGGGTGTGGTACAGGTTTTGTTCATTTGAAGGGTACAGGGGCATAACAAGAAATGTCACAATGTAGGAGATTTTCTGTAATTAATGTTTTAATGTATGAAACCAATTTTTCTTAGAAATTATTAATAGGAACTTAACTTTACATAGCAGATATCAGTTTTAGGTATGAATCAACAGTTTGGCATATGTTTTGGCATTCCTTGTTACGTTCCTTTACACTAAAGATATTCCTTGTTACGTTCCTTTACACTAAGGTCATTCCTTGTTACGTTCCTTTACGCTAAGGACATTCCTTGTTACGTTCCATTACACTAAGGACATTCCTTAAGGAACGTATCCTTTACGCTAAGTACATTCCTAGTTTTTAACCTGTACCATGTTATGAATAATCGATGCCACGAATGACTGTGATTGTATTTGCGCTTTTTAGTTTATACCATTTACAAATACGCGCGAAAACCTAAGTGTTGCCATACTCAGTTAAAAAAAATTCGAGCGAGACCTACAGTACTCGCATATGATGTGTAACATGTGACAAAATACTTTATAAAAGGACGGCAAAGATACGGCAGACTAGGCTGTATGGTCATAGATACCTTTGCCTTTTCCGCGCTTTTAAAGCCTGAAAAAAGGACGGCAAAGATACGGCAGACTAGGCTGTATGGTCATAGATACCTTTGCCTTTTCCGCGCTTTTAAAGCCTGAAAAAACGTGACTTCCTGTTACACATGGGACACATTTCCGTCCCATTTCACGAAATCACTCCCACAAATTGCAGGAAAGCGAGAGCGAAGATGTTACACATCAAAAACAACTCTTGTGTGACATTTCTGGTAATGCCCCTGTACCCTTCATTTAAGAAATTGGCTTGTGGGCCCTGGACGTAAAAATATAGTAACAGAAAACCGGTTTCGCCACATTTCGTTAAAACACTCTTATGTTTTACTACCTCTTTTAACGTAACAGTTGCATAAACTACTAATTGTTAGAGAAATAGTGTTTTAATATGTTTTTTTTTCTTAATATCGGTATGGAGTTCAATATAGTATGTCAATTTAAACTTGTTTTAAAGTTTAAAATTCGAATTTTACGATATGAGGGTAGATAAAATGTATTTTTTACAAGATACCATTGCAGTCAGAAACGTTTTTGTACAATAATGTTTTATGCCTTCCATAAAAAGTAATGTCTTTTGACAAAAGTTCAATTATAACTTTACACGGAGCTTTAAACTGCAGCATTTTAGGGATGGCAAAAGTTGGTGTTAAAAAACTTTTTAAAAATTGTAGGTCAGGTCAAAGCTAAAAAACAAAAACCGGACAATCGCGAGTCGAACTCACGCTCCGAGGGTTTCTCACCACCATACTTTCCACACAACTATGACAATAATACCTATTCACATTACAAACAAGAGATATCAACGCGAGCGACAGGATTATTTAATTATTTGTTGTTATAACGACAATATAAAAATACACTTTGTGAAAATTTCAACTGTCCATTACAGTTCATAAAATACAGTTTACTGAAAGACGGACAGACAGAAAGTAGTAGGGAGGGTCCCGTTGTTCACCCTTTACATGTACGGAACCCTGAAAATTATTATTATTATCCACTCCCCTGGCAAATGCCGAAATCTGGTCCGCGGCGAGGACGAATCAGCTGGCGCTGCCAGCGGCGCCATCTTGCTTCAACTGGCGGGGCTCTTTGTGGGTGTTCGCCATTATTGTCAAGGGTTACAAAAACAATTATTTCTCAATATCTTTGTATGGACACTATATATAAAACTTATAACGGTGAAATCGTCATAAACTGACTATCTGACTAAAATATTTGTGTATTAAACTTTGTGAAATATAATTCAACAGTCTCGGCCAAAGATAGGTTATGTAGGTATTAGTAGGTATTGCACTTGAACGTAAAAAAACGTGAACTGTGAATGCTACAATAACAATAGATAATATAATAACATTGTATTGCTTACCCAGTTTATTGGGAATTTCAACAACACCGAGTTTTTCTATGCAAAACAACAAAACAATCACTAAACAATCACTTTAAAAACAGGTACGCGCACCGCCCGGGCGCACTTGAAAGCACTGACTAATTCGAAGGAGATTTCTATCGAAAATCATTCACCGTTGGCTTTGCACTCATTCCTAACTCTATCCTTGTCTTATCAAGGAGCTTTAGCAAACGATAGAACAACGCAGCGATAGTTTTCGCTCCATACTCAGGTAGGAAGTGAGTCGCTTCCCGCGTAAAGGGATCTGACCAGATTTAGGCGTTTCACATAAGCGTCAAATTCCCGCCGCGCCTACTATTGGACAAACACAGATCCGCATAATCTGCCAAAATGGCGCGCCATCGGAGTATCCCTTACTTTGAAATTAAACCTGGTGTGGACATTCAAACGACGGAAGAAGGTCAGACCTGGACATGCGACGGTCTTCTGTAGCCGGGCCTTCACTTGTATACTCGTCGTTCCCAAGAATCTGTTTCCAGGCGATGCAGTATCTGTGACTAGAATTAATCGTATAACAAAGACGAAACATGCCAATCAGATCCCTAAATAAAGTACGTTATAGACTGTAGCTAGAATGGCTGAAAACGAAAGTCTTGAATCAGTGCGTCCTACCCGAGGCCTGCCTCGCTACGTTTTTTTTTTTATTCACAATTGGTAAACCCTTGACACCCGGCGTAAGGTCGCCTTTCAAGAACTGTACTGCCCCACCGGCTCTGTTCCATGAACGATTTACCCCGCCTACTGCCACTATTGAGTTTAGCGATTCTGTGAGCTATGTGATAACTCTACCTCAGGTCTACTGTATTAACATAACCGACTTTGATATACATAGCGTTCATTTGAAAGTAACCCCTCCATTGTGATGCAAAAAATGTTTCATTCCCCACTGTCACTTGAGTATAGCGATTCTGTGAGCTATGTGACAACCCTATCTTAGGTCTACTGTATTAATATAACCGTCTTTGATGTACAAAACGTTCATTTGAAAGTAACCCTTCCATTTTGATGCATAACAATGTTTCATTCCCCACTGCCACTTGAGTATAGCGATTCTGTGAGCTATGTGACAACCCTATCTTAGGTCTACTGTATTAACATAACCGTCTTTGATGTACAAAACGTTCATTTGAAAGTAACCCCTCCATTGTGATGCATAACAATGTTTCATTCCGGTCTCTTTGAGAACAAACTGTTTTAAAGCAACGACCGTTCCGCTTATTTCTTCAGGGGTTAAAAAATATTGTATATTTGTGTATGCAAACGGGTGTTTCTGCAAAGTGTTTCAGGGAATCTGGTTATAAGATGCAAAAGGCTTTTTGGGGTGAATTTTGATATAACGATAATATTCCGATTACTTTGGTAATGTGCTTACTGATTTAATATCAATATTTTACAATCATGTATGTACAAAGGTACCAACCTTATATCTCAGCCGTGGTCAATTTTTTTTTTGAGATTTGTATATGGGTTTCTTGGGGAAAGTTGTTCTGTATGATGAGTAGAAGCCCCAGTAACGGGGACCTACACCAAAACACTCTTTCTCTCTCTTATCGTGTGGCACAATTAATCGTGCTATGCAAGGGATAGACTGCGGTTGCCTGGTAAATAAACACTAACACTCTTTCTCTCTTTTATCGTGTGGCACAATTAACCGTACTATGCAAGGGATAGACTGCGGTTGCCTGGTAAATAAACACTAACACTCTTTCTCTCTCTTATCGTGTGGCACAATTAACCGTGCTATGCAAGGGATAGACTGCGGTTGCCTGGTAAATAAACACTAACACTCTTTCTCTCTCTTATCGTGTGGCACAATTAAACGTGCTATGCAAGGGATAGACTGCGGTTGCCTGGTAAATAAACACTAACACTCTTTCTCTCTCTTAGCGTGTGGCACAATTAACCGTGCTATGCAAGGGATAGACTGCGGTTGCCTGGTAAATAAACACTAACACTCTTTCTCTCTCTTAGCGTGTGGCACAATTAATCGTGCTATGCAAGGGATAGACTGCGGTTGCCTGGTAAATAAACACTAACACTCTTTCTCTCTCTTATCGTGTGGCACAATTAACCGTGCTATGCAAGGTATAGACTGCGGTTGCCTGGTAAATAAACACTAACAATCTTTCTCTCTCTTATCGTGTGGCACAATTAACCGTGCTATGCAAGGGATAGACTGCGGTTGCCTGGTAAATAAACACTAACACTCTTTCTCTCTCTTAGCGTGTGGCACAATTAACCGTGCTATGCAAGGGATAGACTGCGGTTTCCTGGTAAATAAACACTAACACTCTTTCTCTCTCTTAGCGTGTGGCACAATTAATCGTGCTATGCAAGGGATAGACTGCGGTTGCCTGGTAAATAAACACTAACACTCTTTCTCTCTCTTAGCGTGTGGCACAATTAATCGTGCTATGCAAGGGATAGACTGCGGTTGCCTGGTAAATAAACACTAACACTCTTTCTCTCTCTTAGCGTGTGGCACAATTAATCGTGCTATGCAAGGGATAGACTGCGGTTGCCAGGTAAATAAACACTAACACTCTTTCTCTCTCTTATCGTGTGGCACAATTAACCGTGCTATGCAAGGGATAGACTGCGGTTGCCTGGTAAATAAACACTAACTTAGCATGAATTATGTTACTCACTGTATGTGTAGCATATCTCTGATACCAACTGTATGTAATCTTCTAAGAGTACTTGTATATGTAGCGCACAGGTAGCAATTCAGCAGAATATCAGCGCTGCAGGTACATAATTACCTGCAGTATATGCTGAGTCTGAGCCATTTCGAAGCTACGACACAATTTTATGTATATCCTCTTTTTAAACGACTTCAAAAAAAGGAGGAGGTTTCTCAAGTCGACCGTATTTAGTTTCACAACTTGATGTGATTATATTACTTTTCCTTAGGTAAAACAACACATACAAAAAACCAGTCAAGTGCGAGTGGTGTCCGCGCGAGACCGAACTGAATGAAAAAATTCGAGCGAGACCTACCTGATGTGTAACATGTGACAAAATAATTTAGGTTAGTTAGATTTGATGACGATATTGTATCTGGGTGGCGGATCTGACAGTAACGAAAAAAACCGACCAAGTGCGAGTCGGACTCTCGTAAAGTAGAACACTTCCTGTTACACATTTCCGTCCCATGTTACACATTTCCGTCTCATTTCACGAAATCACTCCCTCAAATTGCAGGAAAGCGAGAGCAAAGATGTTACACATCAAAAATGTTACATTATTCTGGTGCTCTAGTTGATGTCTTTTGTTACAAATGAATAAGTATCATTATCAAAAATGGGAAAAAAATGGCTCTATTCTTCTATTGTAATCATTATAGTATAGTTCGAGAGTGTGGTGGTGGTACCCTCGATGTGCAAGTTCAAATTTTCAAGTTAACTTATTTGCCTTAAACATGGTACAAAAAGATCTTTAAAATTATGTAGGTACATAGTACTCATGTTTAGGTATTGTTAGGTAGTATTCCTAAGTAGTACAAAAATATACAAAATGACGTCAATCTTAAGGCGATGTATTGATTGGAGCAGTTTTCTCTTTTTCTTTACGTGTAAAAAGTAAAGAAAATAACCACACTCTTTCACTTTTTCAATGGTTTTTCGTTTCAATCAAAAACTGCATTGAAAGTATATATAAAAATAATTCGAGCGAGACCTACAGTACTCGCATATGATGTGTAACATGTGACAAAACACTTTATAAAAGGACGGCAAAGATATGGGAGACTAGGCTGTATGGTCATAGATACCTTTGCCTTTTCCGCGCTTTTAAAGCCTGAAAAAACGCGACTTCCTGTTACACATGGGACACATTTCCGTCCCATTTCACGAAATCACTCCCACAAATTGCAGGAAAGCGAGAGCAAAGATGTTACACATCAATAATAACACTTTTTATTTTAATCTATAATATAATAAAACTGTAACGGGGCCGTGTCTGTACATGAAATATTTTTGTAAAATAATAACTGTGGTGGACATTACTAACATTACAGAGGCCAAAACAACAACTTTCGGAATTTTTGTCTGTCTGTCTGTCTGTCTGTCTGTATGTTCGCGCATCACGCAAAAACTACCAGGCTGATTTTGATGAAATTTTGTATGGTGGTTCCTTATAGCCCGGGTTAACATATAGGATCCTTTTTATCCCGGAAAATTCAAGAGTTCCCGTGGGAAAATCAAAAGTTTATTTATAGAATGGCTCACCACGCAAATGTGGCTTGACCTATTACAATCTAATTTTACACGCGATTTTTATCGCGAACTAAAACTGGGACATTGTGAATCCCAAAAAAAATTAAGGGTTCCTGCAGGAATGCAAAAAATTGTATCTTTAGAATGCCTCTACGTAACAATATGAAAACTTTACACTGGGATGGGGTGTTTTGACCATCATTGTATAGTCGGGTATTCTTTATCCCGGAAAACTAAAGAGGTCCCGTGGGAAATTATCTATCGATACTTACAATAATAACAATAGAGTACTTTTTTCCACATATTAGCTACACATACCACACATTATAATCATAGCAGCAGAATGTCAATAGATGGCACTGCAGGGATAATAAAACGCGCTTAAGTTGTATTAAAACATTATTTTTATACTTTTGAGTGGATTTCTTTTATGTATTTTTCAGCATACGCTACTTTACACAACTCTAACTCTGGAACTATGGAACGTAGCGATGTGTTTCATAGACGAACAGATAGGTATTTTTCTACAGATTCCAATCGTGTAAAAAAAATTAAAAAAACAAAAATCGAGTTTAGCATCTTTAGATATGGGAACTCTTCTGACGGCGACTATTTGCGTGTGGTAGTTGCTCTCCGCCTGCAATATCAATATCTGTGAACCTCATTAATGGATTTGCGGGGCCACGGTGGAGGCAATTGGCCATCACTCACTGAGTTGCGGTCGTTGTTTGTGAAGATTCCTTAATGACCTCACTCGGAGGGCACTGGTCTCGGCCAGATGGAATATTCCATCTTTGATGCAGCCGCCGGGCTTTAGTCGATCTGATGGCAAAAGGCCGGAGGGTTTAAACAGGTGCTATGGCAGAGAGGAACGTGCCTGCTTTGGGATGCCACTTTTTCTGCCTCACTCCTCACCCGTACGGTACTGCTGCTCAATTTGCGGCGAGAAAGAAGCATAATAAGTACTCGGTCTTGGAGGCAAATTACAGCTTTGTGCTGCTGGTCTGTGAGATAACCGGCTGCTGATCCCTCAGAGGCCTTTGCCTTCACAAAGGAGATTGGCCGTCGCCTTCGAGAGAGGAGATGTGACGTGAGGTCCTACCTGCTGCTAAGTTTGTCTATTGCCATCCAGCGCGGCAGCGAAAAGTGCATCATGGGCTCCTTTGGAGGTGATACGACTCGAGGATTTGACCCATATTAATATTTTTAGGAAATTTTATTACTAGATTGATATAATGATTTGAATAAGTTTTTTTGATAATATAGGTATATGTGTTATTTCATCATATTAGTTTATATACGTCCCCACCAAGGGGCTCGACCTGCCCTGAGTTAGGGCGATCAGGCCTTAGACGATCACGCGGGCACATTGCGGGTTGATTGACTTCACACATAAGCTTCGAGTTTCTTCGCAGGCGTGTGCAGGTTTCCTCACTATGTTTTTCTCACCGTAAGAGCGTCGGATAAACGTACATACCAGTATAGATATTGGTAAGTGGCAGGATTCGAACCACGGCCTTCCGGACAGGAGGTAGTGGCCCTAACCGTTCTGCCACCGACGCTCTATATGTTATTTAAGATTTAGAAATCCTTACTTAATATTATAAATGTGAAAATGTGTTTGTTTGTTTGTTAGCTATTCACACTTCAACACCTCTACCAATCTTGATGAAATTTGGCATGCAGATAGCCTGTATCACTGGGAATGGAAAAGTCTACTTTTTATCTGTGGAAATATTCATAGTCCGATGCAGTTCCTGAGGAAACAAAAACAATACTCTTTGTTCGTTAAGTTATTTAAAATCGTAACGAAAAAATGGGTTGGGTGATTTTTAGCACAGAGATGAGGTGGAAAATGGTATAATTTATGGGATTTGGAGACAACTGTTTTCTACGCTTGCGCACGTCAGTGGCGTCGCAACGGGGCAACGGATTAAAGTTATTTTTTGTATAGAATTTGTTGAGGGAGTGGGAAGTGACAAAGACTGCTAATCCGAATAGCCCGATACAGTTCCTGAGGTACCTACAGAAAACTCATATCCACGCTTGCGAGCTGATTGCGGCTCGCGCACCACTGACCCTCAAAAAGAGTCATAAAAGCTATGTCCACGCGGGCGAAGCCGCGGGCAAAAGCTAGTAACAAATATAGTTGTATATTTTTTAAAATTTTACTTCAAAATATTAGTCATACTAGAGTTGAAATGAAAGTAACGGTGTAGACCTATCTTTGGGATTTTTTTCTGTCGAGCCAAAACTGCTCAATCGTGTTTCTTTTGACTTTTGCTTTTGACTTTCAGACAAATCGTCAGCAATATAAGTGTTTTTTTTTTCAACTTTGGGTTTTCTGTTATATTACCGCCTTAATCCAAATTAATGTAAAATTTTAAAAGTCTTGGCATTCACATCACATGCTCTTTTGAATAATTCGCCATTAGTCCGTACAAATGTGCAAATTTCATTAACTTATAGAGAGGGTTCGACTCGCATTTGGACGGTAATTTTAGGGTCCCGTATCCAAAGCGTTAAAACGGAATCCTAGGACTAAGACCCCGCTCTCTGTCCGTCTATCACCAGACTGTATTTCACGAACCGTGCATAGCTATATAGATGAAATTTTCACAGATGATTTATTTCTGTTGCCGCTATAACAACAAAATAATACTAAAAATTTGAAAACGTGTAGAAATAAAGGGGCCCTCCATACAAAAAACATGTTTTTATTAAACTTGAAGAAACTAGCGTTATCTAGTATGATGGTACGGAACTCTTTGTGTGCGGTTTTGACTCGTAGGTACTTGGCTGGTTTTTTTGTAGGAATAGGTCGTAATGAAATTAAATTGAGAACTTAGACGAACGATGAATGAGTACTAACTTAACGCAGATACGCATACCAGCAGTTATAACACCGGAAATTTTATTTTTTCAATATTTTTCTTTTATTTTTTACTAGCTTTTGCCCGCGGCTTCGCCCACGTGGACATAGCTTTTATGACTCTTTTTGAGGGTGAGTGGTGCGCCAGCCGCAATCAGTTCGCAAGCGTGGACATGAGTTTTTTCTCCAGGTACCTCAGGAACTGTATCGGGCTATTCGGATTAGCAGTCTTTGTCACTTCCCACCCTCTCAACAAATTCTATACAAAAAATCACTTTAATCCGTTGCTCCGTTGCGACGCCACCGACGTGCGCGAGCGTAGAAAACAGTGGTCCCCAAATCCTTCGGGAACTATGTCAGGATATACTTATTAGTAAATTATATCCTTTTCCACCTCATCTCTGTGCTAAAAATCACACCAATCCATTTTTTCGTTTCGATTTTAAATAAAACGAACAAAGAGTATTGTTTTAGTTTCCTCAGGAACTGCATCGGGCTATGATAATTTCCACAGATAAAAGGTTGACTATTTCATTCCCAGTGATACAGGCTACCTGCATGCCAAATTTCATCAAGATTGGTAGAGGTGTTGAAGTGTGAATAGGTAACAAACAAACAAACACATTTAAATAAAATATAGAGCGTCGGTGGCAAAACGGTTATGGCCACTACCTCCTGTCCGGAAGGCCGTGGTTCGAATCCTGCCACTTACCAATATCTATACGAATATCGATTTCATACTGGTATGTACGTTTATCCAACGCTCTTATGGTGAGAAAAACATCGTGAGGAAACCTGCACACGACTGCGAAGAAATTCGAAGCTTATGTGTGGAGTCAATCAACCCGCAATGGACCCGCGTGATCGTCTAAGGCCAGATCGCCCTAACTCAGGGCAGATCGAACCCCTTGGTGGGGACGTATATAAACTGATATGATGAAATAACACATATACCTATATTATAAAAAACTAATTCAAATCATTATAGGTATCAATCTAGTAATAAAATTTTCTAACAATATTAATATGGGTCAAATCCTCGAGTCGTATCAGCTCCAAAGGAGCCCAAGACGCACTTCTCGCGCTGGATGGCAATAGACAACCTTAGCAGCAGGTAGGACCTCACGTCACATCTCCTCTCTCGAAGGCGAAGGCCAATCTCCTTTGTGAAGGCAAAGGCCTCTGAGGGTTCAGCAGCCGGTTGTCTCTTAGACCAGCGGCACAAAGCAGTAATTTGCCTCCAAGACCGAGTACTTATTATGCATCTTTCTCACCGCAAATTGAGCAGCAGTACCGTACGGGTGAGGAGTGGGGCAGAAAAAGTGACTTCCCAAAGCAGACGCGTTCCTCTCTGCCATAGCACCTGTTTAAACCCTCCGGCCTTTTGCCATCAGATCGACTAAAGCCCGGCCGGCGGCTACATCAAAGATGGAATATTCCATTCTGTCTGGAATCAATTCCATCTGGCCGAGACCAGTGCCCTCCGAGTGAGGTCATTAAGGAATTGGTGACGTGGGAATCTTCACAAACACGACTACAACTCAGTGAGTGATGGCCAATTGCCTCCACCGTGGACCCGCAAATACATTGATGATGTTCACAGATATTGATATTGCAGGCGGAGAGCAACTGCCACACGCAAATAGTCGCCATCAGAAGAGTTCCCATATCTGTGCCTCCTGTTAAAAGATGCTAAACTCGATTTATGTGTTTTATTTTTTTACACGATTGGAATCTGTAAAAAAATACCTCTCTGTTCGTCTATGAAACACATCGCTATCGTACCATAGTTCCAGAGTTTAAAGTAGCGTATGCTGAAAAATACATAAAAGAAATCCAGTCATAAGTATGAAATAATATTTTAATGTTTTAATACAACTTAAGCGCGTTTTATTATCCCTGCAGTGCCATCTATTGACATTCTGCTGCTATGATTATAATGTATGGTATGTGTAGCTAATATATAGAAAAAAGTACTCTAGTGATATTATTGTAAGTATCTATAGATAATTTCCCACGGGACCTCTTTAGTTTTCCGGGATAAAGAATACCCGACTATACAATGATGGTCAAAAACACCCCATCCCAATGTAAAGGTTTTATATTTTTACGTTGAGTCATTCTAAAGATACAATTTTTTGCATTCCTGTAGGAACCCTAATTTTTTTGGGATTCACAATGTCCCAGTTTTAGTTCGCGACAAGGGTATCAACGTGTAAAATTTGATTGTAATAGGTCAAGCCACATTTGCGTGGTGAGCCATTCTATTAATGAATACTTTTGATTTTCCCACGGGAACTCTTGAATTTTCTGGGATAAAAAGTATCCTATATGTTAACCCGGGCTATAAGGAACCACCATACAAAATTTCATCAAAATCGGCCCTGTAGTTTTTGCGTGATGCGCGAACATACAGACAGACAGACAGACAGACAGACAGACAAAAATTCCAATAGTTGTTGTTTTAGCCTCTATATCGTTAGTAATGTCCACCACAGTTATTATTTTCCAAAAATATTTCATGTACAGACGCGGCTCCGTTACAGTTTTATTATATTATAGATAAGCTAGTAGAACGATAACAAATCACATGCAATTATAAAAAAAATGTAATTTCCATAGTAAGTGGATTAAGGCGACGCGTTGGATACTTTGGTCGCAGGGATCTCGATTTTTTCAGCAATTACAAAACATATGAAAGTGATATTTTGTAAAATGATTCTTCATTTCAATGACTTCATTTTGTTTGTTGTAGAAACACGATTCGTAAACTTTTATAACAGAAAAAATATATCCAAGAAACATCAGTGTTAACAACATAGATGTGTTCCGGCTTAAAGATAAGATAGCTAGATCTCCATGGCGTTGGAGAATCTTGGTAAGCCCGCTTCCATCTTCGGCATCACGGTCACATACCATCAAGTGAGATGATGCCATGTAATATATAAGTCATTGGATGATGCCACGGGCTTAACAATTGTAACAAATAACCTCTTTAAAATCAGAGATTTGCATTCTACAGGCAAACCTCTAAACTTTCTTAGTAGATTAGTCTAAACACACACTTCAATATGCCAGTTGGGTTTTTGTTTATTGTGCTTTTTAATTGAAACGAAAAAAAACATCGAAAAACTGCAAAAGTGTGGTTATTTTCTTTACTCTTTACACGTAAAGAAAAATCAGAGACAACCTGTTTTACCAATGCGTCCCATGAAGAGGAAACGCGGTCTAAAGAATAGGTATTTGAATAAAATATTGCTGTCTCCCTCCCGCAAACCTCTCCGTATACAGCAAGAAAGGAAGAACTGCAGCGCAGACCGATAATACGCAGTAAAATTAACCAAAACAGCATTTTGCAGTCCCATATTTCCTCCTCCAAAATTTGAGCAATAATGATTTTTTTTCAATAATAATTTAAAAAACGCGTCACTTAGGCCTCTATGTTTTCATTTTATTGTTAATATGCGCATCATTTTTTGGTGGGTGTCTGAAAATGACGTTTCAATTGGGAAATTTTCTCAGTTTTTGAAGGCTCCTATTTCCTATTAGTATTAGAATATGGGAAAAACAAAACATAGGGGCATGGCCATGGTAGATATAGGTTTAGGGGACTACGTTTGTACCTACGCCTCTTTCAGCGGCACGACGACGCCATCAAAAAAAATATTTCTGATTTCCAATACAAAGATAACTTTATTGATAAATCCAATAGAGGTCTGTAAGCAATAATTTTGTTCGTGAATTGACTGCGAGTTCCGTGGGGAAATAATATTCACACCGATACATGAGCAGGTCTACCGATTACTTGATATACGTATGTATTTGGGATTGGAAGAAATCTATACATCAAATAGAACCCATAGCACACTTCATACAACGGGCCAGAAATGACATTTCAAAAAAGGAATGACGGAACAAACAAAATGGCAGTGAAATCCTATACGTTCGACAACCAAACTGTAACCATCTGGGTGACAAGGGGGTGAGGTCGCAATCTAGAGAGAGGCAGGGGGTGTCCATACTGTATGTTAGTACTAATATATATAAGGTCTAACAAAATTAGCTGAAACTATTTTAACTGGTGCTTCCACCCATGAAACTGAACAACATTCCCCATCAAATCCATAGTCAAATCTCAAAAAAAAATGTAACTTTCCATATTAAGTTGGCTGATCAGCTGATCAAGTTAGTATGGGAGAGCCATTTTTTTTTTGCGATTTGACCATGGGTTCCATGGGGAAAGTTGTTCAGTTTCATGGGTAGAAGCACCAGTCAAAGTTTCAGCTAATTTTGTTACACCTTATATACTTTGCCCATAGGAAGATATTATGTAAGTAAGTTTTATTTAAGGTACTTAAGGTGTTTTACTTTAGGTATTTTAGACCTTTTTATTAAATTTTATTTACATTTTATTTTTGCTATGCTCGGAGTTTCTCTGCGTGATCGAATCAGAAACGAGAAGATCCGTAGGAGAACCAAAGTCAGAATCGCTAAACTTAAGTGTCGCTAATCTCTCAGAATCGCTTAACTTAAGTGGCAATGGGCGGGGCACATAACTCGTAAACTCGTAGAACGGATGGCCGTTGGGTCAGTAAAGTTATCGAGTGGCGACCGCGTTCCGAAAAACGTAGCGTATGCAGGCCTCCTACTCGGTGGACCGATGACCTAGTGAAGGCCGCGGGAAGCCGCAGGATGCGGGTAGCGCAGAACCGGTCGTCGTGGTAATCCTTTGGGGAGGCCTATGTCCAGCAGTGGACGTCCTTCGGCTGATATGATGAGACATTTTATTTTAGGTGTTTTATATAGATTACTTTAAGAGTTTTTTTTTATTATTATTCACAATTAGTAAACCCTTGACAACCCTTGTATGCAATCATATTTTATTAAACAAAATTAAAAGTTTCATGTAAGTAGTTAAGTAAATATCCATTATTGCAGACAAAAAAAACGGCCAAGTGCGAGTCGGACTCGCACACAAAAGGTTCCGTACCATTGTACAAGATCTAACAAAATGTACTTTTTAGGATAATCTTCACGTTTAAAAATTACGTTTTTTGATAAATCCCCTTTCATTTTTTATTTTACTTTATTTAAGAGGACTGTTAGATTGATCCAGGGTAGGCTCGAGCCCCTCGGTGGGGACGTATATGAGCTGTAATGATGAAGAGGACTGTGAACCCATGGCGAAAATTCGACTTGTCATACAAACGACGATAACGTTTTTCACCTCTTAAATGTTAAACGATTTGGACCAATTTTTGATAGGTTGTCAGTCAGAACAAAAACTTGGCTTGTACGTTTCATTTTTTAAATTGTTGGTTTTAAAATATAAAAAAATGGCTGAAATTAGTTTTATATAAAAGCACGTGAACGACCATAAAATTAAACTCATTAATTTAATAAAGAGTTTGATTGTCTTCTGAAAATAATCAAATCTTTTTTGTCATATGGAGGTATAGACAATTTATTAAAAGAGTATTATCATAATTTGAAAATGATCAATTCTTTTGTATCTTATATGTTTGTTTTAATTGTTTTTACAACCGATATTGTTGGTAAACAAAAAATAAATAGTATTTTGTAATGAAATGTTATGATTCTGATTATTTGGGCCGAAATTATATATTATAAATTTGTTGGTCGCTGTGGTAGCGATTTTTTTAAATTTTAGCGGCCGTGTCAGCGCATGCGTAAAAGAAAAAATAGATGGAATGAAAAAAAGGTCGAATGAAGAAGGTTATATTAACAGTGTTACCGCGTTACAAAGTTGTATCGTTCTTATTTAACCTGAACGTACGTAGCCAAGAGGAATTAATTGGCAAGGGTTAAAGCTTGTACCTATATGTTAATTTGGTTCCTACTAAGTAACTTTACATGAATAGCAAGCATCCTGGCGAGCAAAATCAGTCTCCTTCTCCGAAAATCTGATTCGAATGTATCAACCTAGCTTAGATTTAATAGGATCTATGCGAGTTTCGTTCAATTCAACACAATTTACTTGTACCTACCTAATAATATGGACCTGCTTTTCCGAATTTCTGCTTGCATTTTGTTCTTATTCTTAATATACTAGGAGCAAAGTATATATATTAGTACTAACATACAGTATGGACACTCCCTGCCATTCTCTAGATTGCAACCTCACCCCTCGTCACCCAGATTGATACAGATTTGTTACAGTTTGGTTGTCTAATGTACAGGATTTCGCCGCCATTTTGTTTGTTCCGTCATTCTTTTTTAAAAATGTTTTTTTCTGGCCCATCGTATTGAAGAGTCCAGGGTGTGCAAGGAGGGAACAACAAATTTGGTGACGATAACGGATTGGATAAACTTAGGTTGAGATGATAAATGGCAACCCTCTAATGTTTAATACGTCGGTCCGGGCGTTGCCCCATAACGCAACCGAATATTTTGTCAGTTTTTGCATAATTGTCATCAGTACAACTAGTACTTTCATTTTATATCTTACTCAGCCATTTCCCTTATAGTTTTTTTTTTGCTAACGATAACTAGTTTTTCAGGCGTTATAAGTACATAACCCAACAGCTTTGCGCAGGCAGACCGACATATTTAGCATCAGAGGGTTGCCATTTATCCTCTCAACTTAAGTTTATCCATTTCCGTTATCGTTACCAGATTTGTCATTACCTCCTAGTCTATGATGTTGTGAATTTAGTAAGCTGTGATTAATATGGAAAATCTGAAGAATTCATAAATTTGGTTGGCAAATAGTATAATAGTAAAGTCGACCAACCCGCACTGAGCCCGCATGGTCGACTAAGGCCCAATTGCTCTAATTCAGGGCAGGCTTGAGCCTATTTTATTTATTTATTTTTATTAAAAGAATAGAAATAAAAATATACTTGTTTCTAAATAATGGTGTGAAATGGTAGTTATTAAGTATCCTATGTTGTTCTCCACCCTTTACTTTTAGTTATATTCAAAATTTCAGCGAAATTGTTTAGCCGTTTAGGCATGAAAGTAGAAAAAATAAACAAATGACCATACTTTCGCGTATATATGTGGCAGACATATTGTATGATTAGTCATTTTACAAATGTTATTGTATATATTCGTCCATATATAAACGGTCAGGCAAGTTGTAAAATGCTGTACGCAGATTGTCTATTGACCAAGCGAATGTATGATTAGTCATTTTACAATTGGTCAGCGTAGAGCGTCGGTGGCGTAACGGCAAGGGCCACTACCTCCTGTCCGGAAGGTCGTGGTTCGAGTCCTGCCATGTACCAATGTGTTTTCGAACTTCGATTTCATATGTACGTATATCCGAGGCTCTTACGGTGAAGGAAAACATCGTGAGGAAACCTGCACACGCCTGCGAAGAAACTCGCAGGTTGTGTGTGAAGTCGACCAATGCGCACTGGGCTCGCGTAGTCGTCTAAGGCCCGATTGCCCTAATTCAGGGTAGGCTGGAGCCCTTCGGTGGGGACTTATATATGAGCTGATATGATGGTTATGATAACAAATGGTCAGGCAAAATTATGAAGTGCCATACGCAGATTATGCGAAATATATATTATGATTTACAGCAACAGTCACTGCTAACTGACGACTATGAATGGGCTCTACTAAAATCGTGTTCAAATCATCATAACAGCGAATATACGTCCCCACCGAGGGGCTCGAGCCTACCCTGAATTAGGGCGATCGGGCCTTAGTCGACCACGCAGGCCCAGTGCGGGTTGGTCGACTTCACACACAACTTGCGGGTTTCTTCGCAGGTTTCCTCACGACGTTTTCCTTCACCGTAAGAGCGTCGGTTAATCCGACGTGTTCAAATAATTATATGAAAACAAAGTGGTCCCACTATCCATCCCTGTCGATGCGACCGTCCTCACGAAGTACTATATAAGATCTTTGTTTGAACCTTAATTTGCTTAGAATATTGCCTTAATTTTAACATTGTTCTCAAGTAAGTAACACACCCTCCATTAAGAGGATTAAGAACCTTTAGTGTTATAAATACATCATCAACGTATACCAATACCGACGAATGCGAAGTTTTAGCAGGTATAAGAGTTTTCCTCAACGATTTACTCTTGATTAAAACTTTCTAAATTACATCAGCGGAAGTAAAAGTCCTATTTATCTTTTGTTTTCATCCAATATGGTATTTTAATACTAGTCATTTGAGTATCTTTTTGATCAACTATCAAAAAATAATGGTTGTTCTGCAATATAATTGACACAGTAACGGCTAGGGCCGCCGCCTCTTGTCCGGGAGGTCGTGGTTCGAATCCTGCCACGTAACAATGTGATTTCGAATTTAGATTTCATATGTACGTTTATCCGACGCTCTTACGGTGAAGGAAAACATCGTGAGGAAACCTGCACACGCCTGCGGAGAAACTTGCAGGTTGTGTGTGAAGTCGACCAACGCGCACTGGGCCCGCGTGGTCGACTAAGGCCCGATCGCCCTAATTCAGGGTAGGCTCGAGCCCCTCGGTGGGGACCTATATGAGCTGATATGATGATGAAATTTCTTCAAAGGAAGTAAAAGTCCTGTTTGTCTTTTCAAGCGACTTCCAAAAAGGAGGAGGTTCTCAATTCGTCCAATGCATCCAATACGGTATTTTACTACTAGTCATTTGAGTAACTTTTTATCAACCGTCAAAAAAAAAATGATTTTTCTGCAATAGGGGATTAAAATGATAAAAAACAGAATAAAAATAAAATCTGAAATATGATTTCCTAAATTGCTCTCCCCTTGAAGTTTCAAAAAACCTTACTTATTTTGTTTTTCCAACACGTCTTCAACTTTTGATTGATCATATTCACAAAATAAGTTCGTCAACGACGCCTAAAATCTATCACGTCATTTGTGGGTATTTCAATCATTTTTAAAACAAAATTCCATTTTTGAAAGATCATAAAAAGTAACTCAAATGACTAGCAGTCCGATCCCCTATTAATGACACAGTGACGTCAAACGTGGCATAGTCTTTAACTAACTAATTTTCTGTTTTTAATCATTTGAAAATTAAAGAATGTATTTGAAATCAGCAAGCGTATTTGCTATTCTAAAAGAAATGCTGTTTATTGTATCGTGTTTTTTTTTTATTATTTTTTATACGGTACATAGCCTATTATTACTTCCTGCGTGTTGAATTTTGTATTTTTAGCATTTTTAAACACTAAATGCATACTTCCACTTAAGTTTTGCTATTCTGTGAGCTATGTCAGTTACCTTGATTCTCCTACGCATCTCCTCATTTATGATTCAATAGCGTAGAGATACTCCGAGCATAGCTCGCTCCATCGCACTCTGAGCCTTGTTATGAGGCTTCTTGCTTTAGTATAGCGTTTCAATGATAAGTACTATCTTTTGCCTGCGGCTTCGCCCGCGTGGACAACGTTTAAATGACTGTCTATGAGGGTGAGGGGTGCTCGTAGACATGAGTTTTCTCCGGATGCCTTGGGAACTATATCGCGCTATTCTGTTTTTTTTTTTTTATTCTTGGACAAATCACACATGGTCATCTGGCCCCAAAGTAGGATTCCCTGTGTTACGGGTTACCAGAGACTGATATACATACTTATATACGTTTAAATACATACATATATAGATAGGGATCGAACCCACAACCCTTGGATCAGTAGTCAAGGGCACTAACCACTGAGCCACCGAGTTAGTCAAATAAAGTCAAAAAAAGTCGATTAGCAGTCTATGTCACTTCCCACCCTCTCAACTATTTCTATGCAAAAAATCACGTCAATCTGTTGCTCTGTTACGACGCCCACGTATGCGCGGGCGTGAAAATGAGTTTTCCCCAGATCCCTCGGGAACTATCTCTGGCTATGCTAAGTATAAGTCTATGTCATTTTACTTAAACTTGGCTGTCCATCCGTCTGTCTGTCTGTCCGTCTGTCAACAGGCCGTTCATGAACCGTGATAACTAGATAGCTGAAATTTTCACAGATGATGTATTTCTGATGCCGCTTTATCAACAAATTCTGAAAATTAGAAAAAGCTAAAAGTAAGGGGGGTCTCCATACAAAAAAACGTATTTTTTTGAAACATGAAAAAACGGGCGCCGCGCCCCCTTTAAGACAGTCGTAAAAAGATGTCCACGCAGGCGAAGCCGCGCACAAAAGCTAGTTATGTAAGTTTTGAACCATGAAGGGGGAAAATACCAAAAACGCCTATTCTTACTATACCTATACCTATTCTTAGACCTACCGAATATACACAGAAAATTTCATGGAAATCCGTCCAGCCGTTTCGGAGGAATATGGCAACTAACACTGTGACACGGGAGTTTTATTTTAATTAAGATTAAAATTAAAATAACTCTTTATTGTAAATCAAAATATATACAGTGCAAAATTTAAATTAAAAACTAAAAGGCGTACAATTTAGGCGGTCTTATCGCTGAGAGCGATTTCTACCAGACAACCCAGATTAAAGTTCTATAGGTACAGAAAATAGTGGACTGTATTTTAGCGAAGGCGAGTGGAATATAGCGATTTATCAAATACTATCTGTGTCCAGTCTATCATTTATGTGGTAGGAGACTGTTCCGCCCTGGAATGAAACAGGAAAGAGAAACAGAACAGTAAAAATAAAAGTTGAAAAAACTTAAAACCGACTTCAAAATGAAATTCACTCAAAAGTATGAAATAATATTATTATACTTAAATACACATCATCTCAGCAGCATGAAAGTTAAGAGTTAAATCGTCCATCATAAGCTCACCTGAATAACCTGAAAGAATACAACTGTTGGTCTATGCATACCTACCTACATATCTATGTATAATATTGAAAGAATTTTCCTTCAACTCCTAACCGTTAAGGAGTTGTAGGTACATTCCTTCATCAGCTTATCAACACGAGATCATGACTAACAGACGCAAGTATTTTAATTGCTTTAGAAAACATATGAATAACGTAATAAGTGCCTATTAAATTTAAGGGTTGCCCTCGATTTCCCTAGGATGCCATCACCAGATCCTGACTTGGAGTATACTCTTTCGAATAAAAAAAGAATTTTGAAAATCGGTCCACCATTGACGGAGAAATCGGTGAACATACATTTAAAAAATATATATATGCAGTCGAACATAGAACCTCCACCTTTTTTGAAGTCGGTTAAAAAAGGAGAGGAACTCACCTGCACCACAGGGAGAAACGTAGCCTGTGACACGAGAATTTTATTAAAGTGAAACTTTTATTACATCGTCTCAAATTTTTTCGCCTGTGTGTCGCGTGACGGTCTGTATGATCGTTTCGTCCTCTGTACCGTAGCTCCAAGACGAGAGCTCAGCCATGATCGTTTCGTCCTCTGTAAATGTCTATACTGTGAAAAAAAGTTTCACTTTTACAGTGATTTCATAAAACCACACACTACTGTTTTTTGAAGTAGAACATCTTCACGCACGCTTGAATTGGGCAGTGAGCTGGTGAATGCGTGACGAGAGCGTTACAGAAACTGACGAGAGCGTTACGGAAATTGATGAGAGCTTTACGGAAAGTATCGTCGGGCAAGGCGAACGGAAGCAACAATATCGGTTGCCAATTCAACAATATCGGTTGTCAAAACAATCAAAACAAAAATTATAAGATAAAAAAGATTTGATCATTACACCACACACTACTTTTTTTAATTAAGGGCCGCCAGGAGGCTCGATTTTTCATACAAACGTAGTTCTGATTTAATATAAAAACTACATTCCAGATTAAATCCAAACTTTTCAAATATATTGAGGAGATATATATCGATGTTTGTAATTAGTTTTTGAAGTACTAATATAAAACGAAAAAAAATAAGACCAGTTTCAAACTTTCAGTACAAAACTAAATAAAATTAAGCCTTGGTTTAGTTACATTAAAATTTACTATACGATGAAAACTAATTACAAACATCGATATGTGTCTACTCAATATATTTACAAAGTTTGGATTCAATCTGGCATGTAGTTTTTGTATTAAAGCAGAACTACGTTTGTATGGAAACTGGAGCCTCCTGGCGGCCCTTAATTAAAAAAAAGTAGTGTGTGGTGTAATGATCAAATCTTTTTCATCTTATAATGTTTATTTTGATTGTTTTGACAACCGATATTGTTGAATTGGCAACCGATATTGTTGCTTCCGTTCGCCTCGCCCGACGATACTTTCCGTAACGCTGACGACAATTTCCGTAAAGCTCTCATCAATTTCCGTAACGCTCTCGTCAAACGAAACTCGAGCCTCCTGGGGACTCTTAAGATTAAAGTTCTATAGGTATTCGTACATTGACTAATATAATAACAAAAGCAGGACGTCAAAGTTAAGTTTCTTTGTCGTTAACAAATTAATTCAAAAGTATTTAAGGTACCTTACGTACACAAAAGGTTCATTACTCGAGTTGCCGAATTCAAATTTGTTTATTAAGTTTAATTATAATGTTTTATGTTTGTGTAGGAGAATTTAATTAAAGTCGTAAATAAATTATTTATTGTAATAAAAACCAAAATCCGTCCAAAATTCCAATCAGTATCATCATCATATCAGCCGAAGGACGTCCACTGCTAGACATAGGCCTCCCCCAAGAATTTCCACGACGACCAGTTCTGCGCTGCCCGCATTCAGCGGCTTCCCGCGACCTTCGCCAGGTCATCGATCCACCGAGTGGTAGGCCTGACTACACTACGTTTTCCGGTGCGTGGTCGCCACTCGAGAACTTTACTACACCGACGGCCATTGTTCTACGAGCAATGTGCCCCGCCCACTGCCACTTAAGTTTAGCAATACTGAGAGCTATGTTGGTTACTTTGGTTCTACTACGGATCTCCTCGTTTCTGATTCGATCACGCAGAGAAACTCCGAGCATAGCACGCTCCATTGCCCTTTGGGTGACCTTGAGCCTTCTTATGAGGCCCAATCAGTATCATAAATGTGAAAATGTGTTTTTTTTGTTTGTTACCTCTTAACGCTTCAAATACCTCGAAATAGAAGTGTAATTCCCTTCCGGCGTCTGTATTCCCCGATTCGTATAATTTAAGAATCTTCAAGACGAGAGTGAATGGGCACTATTTGAGCTTGCGTGTTACATCCTCGGCTGCATCGGCACTTACCATCAGATGAGGTGCAGCCAAACGCGCTCAAATTTTTAATTAAAAAAAGCCAATCTTTTTTTTTTTTTTTTTTTTAATTCACAATTGGTAAACCCTTGACAACATCTCACCTTGGCAAAATGTGGCATAAACGTAGGTTGTGTCATGGAGAAGGACATTGTACTTTAAATTGGAATCACATGTTGCACATCAGTATGCTTTGGCATGTGATGATGGTGAAAAAAAAGACGTCCATTGTCGGACATAGGCCTCCCTGAATAGGTATGACGACAGCATCAGAAATAAATTATGAACTCTTGATCACTAAATTGCCCTCCTACTTAAACTTTGGATAACCTTACTCATTTTGTTTTTCATCAAGTCTTCGATTTTTAATTCACTAAAATCACAAAATGTGTACTTAAATGACGCTGCTAAACTATGACGTCACGCCTAGGTATTTCAAACATTTTTAAAATAAAATGAAGTTTTTGACAGATGATAAAAAGTAACTCAGATGGCTAGCATTCTTCAGCCCTATTGGGGGCTTCTGCCGTAATCGCCACACTTGGCAGGCGGGTTGGCGATCACAGTGTGCCGTGTGGTGGCACAGTACGAGGAAAGGGCGCTGCTGCCCATTCTCAGGTTTTTATCCTTTAGTCGCCTTTTACGACTCCCTCGGGAAGAGATGGGGTGGTACTATTCTAGGGCCGCACCACAGGCGACGCTTCGCATGTTAAGTACTCTTTCAACCTTTTGATGCCGATGGGAAATATGTGCCACGCATCTATTATATGAGCCGTAAATCCACTGTGACGCTATTTTAGCAAAAATACGAACCATTTTTGTATTGAATTAAATATAGGTAAACCATTTTTGTATCTAAAACAATGTGTATTCTGTTGTTCAGCCTATCTGAATTATAATCTAGTAAGGTGTATTTTGTTCAAAAACTAAAATAACTATATTTACCTTAAAGCATTTAAATTAAACCTTTGGCTGATATGATGATGATGATGAGGATTTAAATTAAACAGTAACTACTTCGAATATTTTAAACAAAAAAAAGAAAAAGAATATAAAAAGTACTTAATTCTATTCACAATTCATCTCGCAGCCAACGGAAGCGCGCGATTTACTGTCGGCCATTTTGTCTGTCCGCCATCTTGGGAGGAACATGTAATGGCGCCGCACGAGCCTTTGTCTGTTTAGTTGTGGTCTTTACGAGCCCATGTTAATAGCTCGAGACGTCGTAAACGGCACAGTATGGGGATGAGCTTTGCTTACGTCACTGGGGTAGTATTACATGTAATTGCGTTTCCATTACGAGAGGGATGTGGAATGAAGTTAGGTCTTTGCGAGAGAGGGATATTAGTTTAATAGGGATTCCAAATTGTTTGCGAGTTCGTCGATAGGTATCAACACGTGGATTGGTTACAATTAATTTGTACGGAGAAGTTTTGATTGCGTTACGTGCTTGGTGGATTGATATTAAGTACTTACAACACGATTTGGTACTCAAATTGTTTATAAATTAATTCCGTAAATTAAAAACTTTCCATGTAGCATCCAAGTAGTTAAATTAAATGTGGTTTTATTTTACAAAGTTACCCATTGTACAGTAAATCGATGGTTAGTGGACTTTGCATATATAGTGTAACATAAATGGAGTAGGTCCCGTTAACTGGGGCTTCTATTAATCATACTGAACAACTTTCACAAAAAAAACTTCTCTTCTTACAAATCGATAAGCTGATGGACCAATTTTGTTTATTTCCGTATAGAGGGTCCAATTTTTCTTGAGAATTTTCTAAGGGTTTCTTGGGGAAAATTGTTCAGTATGATGAGTAGGACACAAAGTTAACAGATCCTACATAAATTTTCTTACACATGTATATTAAAAAAAAAACAGCCAAGTGCGAGTTGGATTCGCACACAGAGGGAACTGTACCTACACAGATCTCTACACAAGTATAACAATCTTAGATATTTTCAACAAAAGACATCAAACGTGAGCGACAGAAAAATGCTGGTTTTTATTTTATTCAGTTCGGACTCCTTAGCCCTAGTACAACTCACACAAGGCTGGTTGTATTTCTTTAGGATTTTTTGTATTTGATTTATTTTATTTTCTTAAGTAACAATCACAAACAAAAATGCTAACAAATAAACTTATCAAAACATCATTTAGTACTATAAATCAAACAAAATTTCACGTTCGTATGTATTACAATTTTTCAACCGACTTCAAAAAGGAGAAGGTTCTCAATTCGACTGTATGTTTTTTTGTATGTTTGTTACGCGGTATCTCCGCCGATTTTGAACCGATTTTCAAAATTCTGTTTTTATTCGAAAACGTATACTCCCGAGGGGGTCCCATTGTCACCAAGTCAGGATCTGATGACTGGATACCAGGGAAATCGAGAACAACCCTCAAATTTTATAGGCACATATTACGTGTTGCATGTATTTCCTAAAAATATTCAAGTTTTGGCGTCTATTAGTCATCATCTCATGTTGATGAGCTGATGAAGGAAGGTAAAACTCCTTAACGGTTAGGAGTTGGAGGATAATTCTTTAAATATTTTGCGTAGATACATAGGTAAGTATAGACCGATAGTTGTATTCTTTCAAGGTTATTCAGGTGAGCTGATGATGGAAGCTACAGGAATCTGTATCTGTTAATGAAACACATGCTTTATGATTTGATGGTTCCTGTAGGCGAGTGGGTAATTGGGTATAACGTTGTTAGATAGATAAAATTATCACTAAAAATAAATAAAATGAAAATAAAAGTTTTAAAAACTTAAAAACCGACTTCAAAATGAAATTCATTTAAAAGTATGAAAAAATATTATTATACTTAGATACACGACATCAAAGGTAGGTACGAATTGAATTAGGGGCCTAAAATTTTTTTTGAGGTCGGTGTCAGCAATGCCATGAATCATTACATTTTATACGTAAGTAGCTGTGTGCTGGTACCAACCTCAAAAATAAATTTAGGCCCTTAATTTAATTCGTACCTACCTTTGATTTCTTTATTGTTGGTTAATGTCGTGTATTTAAGTATAATAATATTATTTCATACTTTTGAGTGAATTTCATTTTGAAGTCGGTTTTTAAGTTTTTAAAACTTTTATAATAAAGTAAATACAAAAAAGGAGTTTTTTTACACAACAGTACCAACTTACCTTATCAATAGGCTAGCCCAGTAATTGAAATGGATAATCTTACAATTTTTTTTCGTGACACAGTGTTAGTTGCCATACTTCTCCGAAACGCCTGGACGGATTTCCATGAAATTTATTGCGTATATTCGGTAGGTCTAAGAATAGGTAAAGACATTTTTTCACCGGGATCTGAGCGGAAAAAGTGGCGGAAACAGCTAGTATTACTAAAATTTTTAGTTTTTACCCATTAATTTATTTTTTTACGTTCAACACATGTCTTTTATCATACTGTGTATTATTAGAATTAGTTATTATAGTTTCCCATGAATCATTTTGTCTCAGACGGAGAACCGATGGCCGTTGGGGCAATATAGTTCTCAAGTGGTCACCACCTACTGGAAGACGTAGCATAGGCAGGCCTCCCACACGGAGGACTGGCGATCTGGTGAAGGTGACGGGGAGCTAGTGGATGCGGGCAGCGCAGAACCGGTTGTCGTGAAAATCCTTGGGAGAGGCCTTTGTCCAGCAGGTAGACTTCTTTAACCCGATATGATGATGAATTTTTCCTCGTCACACTTCTTATAGATTCAACAATTGTGTATTATGAAGAACTCACTTAAATGTTAAAGCAATACAAAAAATAACAATGAAATATTATTATGATATTTTAAGTTTCAAAGAGCAGCCGAATTAAAATATTTTGAACTTTAAAGAGCAGTCGTAATGAATATATAAGGTGAATCAGCGGTAAGGCTTTAAGAAGACTCAATCCAAGCAGGTTGATATGTATTAAAATAATATCGAACGTAAGCCTATTCATTATAAGGTTAAATCAATGCGGGCTTCAAAGCGGCCGTCACGTTAAAACCGAACGTCCAATTCTCGATTTTTACTTATTTTTATTTCTTTTCTTTACTTTCAATTAAGTTTTAAAAAAATGTGTTCAATTAAAATGAAAGGTCTTAAAATCACCGATTTTTGTGTGTTGGTTTCATTCAACATTAACTATTTGTTTTCGCGAAATTTTGTAATTAATGCCAAAAACAGGGTCTACAGTATATATTTTTTAACATCAAAAGAGTTTTTTTTTTTAATTATATTCCATTAAATTGATTTTTTATTTTTTTATTTGAAGCGTCGGTGGCTCAACCGGTAACGACTCGGTCCATCTAACCAGAGGTACCGGGTTCAAATCTGGACGGCCGATGTACCAATGAGTTTTTCAAAAACTTACGTACATACTTACCGATTGCTTTAACGGTGAAGGAAAACATCGTGAGGAAACCTGCACACGCCTGCGAAGAAACTCGAAGGTTGTGTGTGAAGTCGACCAACCCGCACTGGGCCCGCGTGGTCGACTAAGGCCTAATCGCCCTGATTAGTAGGCTCGAGCCCCTCGGTGGGGACGTATATGAGCTGTAATGATGAAATTGATTTTTTATTACTTTAAGTATATTTGATATTTTTTCCATAGTTTTATACAATCTTTTAATAATTTGAATTGAAAATTTTCATTGGACAACGAAGTATGAAAGGGATATTAAAACGGTTAATATTGTAAATATGTAACGTCACAACGTCAGGTACTGAAATTTTATTAGGAATCTATTTAAATATTATTTTTTACAATTTCTCATGTAATTTACTAAATATTTCGTATATTTAGCGTTTTATAATAAAAATTATTAATTTATAATTATGGGTTATCATATCAATTGTGGATTAAAAAAATCAGGAAAAAGTATTTTTTATGTCAGCGATAAGACCGCCTAAATCGTACTTAGTTTATCGTCTCTTAGTTTTAATTTAAATTTTGCATATGTATTTATTTTGATGTACAATAAAGAGTTATTTGAATTTAATATCTATCTTGAATCAGAAAATTACCTATAATGACTCGTTAATAAGCAGCTATTTATTTGAAACTTATTTCTCGACAAACAGCATATAATTAATGTTTTCTACCATTTATAAGATATGTAGGTTATCTTATAAATGGTAGAAAACATTAATTATATGCTGTTTGTCGAGAAATAAGTTTCAAATAAATAGCTGCTGAATAGAAGCTGAATTAAAATTAAAGTGTACGAGCGAACCTAAACAGAAGAGAGCGGATCGAGTGCATCGACAGCCAGCGCCACCTAGACACTGGAATGCGATACTTGATTCTATCTTCGCATTCAACACGGCCACCGACCGCCGCAGCTCATATTTTCTATATTTTATTAACTTACACAGTGTAGAGTCTCCAACCTTTAGAGGGGCGGGTGCGACACGGACATTTAACATTATTTTCGTCTTGTCCATGTACATTTTAAGACCCACTTGTTGAGAGACTTTACTGAGGCCATCGAGCATTTTTCTTAGGTCTTAGGGTGGACCGACGACCTAGTGAAGATCGCGGAAAGCCGATGGATGCGGGCAGCGCAGGACCGGTCATCGTGGAGATCCTTGGCGAAGGCCTATGTCCAGAAGTGGACGATTTTTGGCTGATATGATGATTAACTTACACAGTCGTTTAAGCTATTTCCCTTAGTATTAAAAGTACATAAAAACCCAAAACTGTATGTGTTGTGTACCATAATTTTGAATCGCTCCAACAAGCCCCAAGAAATTTAACACATTAAAAAATGCAATGCCTGCCACATTAACTTTTAATTCACCTTATACAATACACATTTGGATAAGACAGAGATAAGAAAATTCGCTGATTCTCCATATACGGCCCAGACATAGACATAGATATAGACATCATATTATATAATAATAATATACATTACACGTCAAGAAATTAAAAAAATAATATAAAATAAAAATTATCTGATTAAATTACATAAAAATGACATTTAAATATAGCCATAACCAAGGTATGTTATTTAAAAAAAGAAAATAAAATATAAAATTCCAGCTGTCGGTCACTAATTCGTTTTAATAGTCATAAACTCATTACGTTGTATATGGACGGGCCCATGACATACGTTGTTCGGGATAACTCTTCTAGTCTCCTCGGAACACCAGCTAGCTTATTTTATTACCATGCCTAGTATTGTATTGGTGTCCTTCACCACGCGTCACGTACATGTCAAGATTTTCCCTTTTTATTGTAAAAAAAAAAGCATACAAGGCTACCTAGTGTATCAGCACACTCGGAAGTATCATGATCCTAAGGGCTCTGAAGATCCAAACATAATTTTATATTAACCGCCTCAGAGGCAAAGTTCACTGGCTTTACACAGGAGGTCGCGGGTTCGATTCCCGGCGGGGTCAATTGTAAGACTCGGTTTGGTTGGTGGTAGGGTATTTTCTAAGCCCGCCTGGCTAGCTACCACCATCTTATCTAAGTCTTGCCGCCAAATATCAATGTTGATATCATTGGTGTATTCCGACATGAAGATAAGATAGCCAGTTCCCCATTGCGTTGGTGAATCTTGGTAAGCCCGCTTCCATCTTCGGCAGCATCGTCACTTACCACCAGGTGAAATGTTTTCAAGGGTTTATCAATAGTGAATAAAAAAAAAAAAAAAAACAATCATTAAAAAAAACTCATTTATACGCAGACAACAAGAAACGATCATTGCGATCAGAAATAAATCCAGAAGGGAAAGATTAACGGCTCCCCATACATTTTTGTTTAGAAAAATCGCTTACAATGAGGGTATCTAGATGACCGGTTGGGAGAAACGAGACATCAGACAAATGGTTGAGAGTTTTTCGTCATATATCATTTGTATAAAAAATGACAGTTAATCTGTAATATTCTTGTTAGTTAGATGGACTAACTAACAAGAAATCGCCCTGATTCAGGGTAGGCTCGAGCCCCTCGGTGGGGACGTATATGAGCTGTAATGATGATTCTTGTTAGTACCATTTTTGGTAAAGTTTTTTGCATAAATGTAAAATAAAGAAAGTACGCGTCACTTAAGGAGATAATATACGACCCTATATTTGGCAACTTGTTTCGTGTCCGCACAAATTTCGAACAAAAATGTTTTAAAAAGAAAATACAGAAATAACCTGTACATGTTTTTTTGCATAAATGTAAATGAGGAAATTACGCGTCACTTAAGGCGATATACGACCCTAAATTAACAAATTGTTTCAAGTCCTCACAAATTTCAAACAAAAATGAATTAAAATGAAAATATAGAAATAAGCTGTATAAGTTTTTTTTTTGCATAAATGTTAAATAAGGAAATTACGCGTCACTTAAGGGAATGTACAACCCTAAATTAGCAACTTGTTTCGAGTCCGCACAAATTTCGACCAAAAATGAATTAAAATAAATCCCACATTCGTTACGCGCTGCAATGTGGCTGTTACGACCTCTGCTCTGTCCGAGTGCCGCAAAAATAATCATATAAGACTTTCCTGTGTAAAAGAAACAGCCAAGTGCGACCCGGACTTGCGCACTGAGGGTTCCGTGCTAGACATCATTTTTTTTAAGCTTTATTAATTAGTTTCACCTGTATGTATGTATGTTTGTAACCGACTCCTTTGCACTCGATTTTGATCCATTACGGACAGATTTATTCAAAATTTGTAAATTTATCAAGAATCTATAGCAATACAATAATTTCATAAGTTTATCCCATTATCCTGAACTAAAAATTGAAAAATAAATATACCTCCCATACAAACCCATATTGATATATTCTTTTCTTTTGTACTAGGTAAGCGTATTTAAATCTGCCTAAGAAAGTAATGCCAGTTTTATAAAACCGGCCGACTCGGGGTCACACACAGAGGCTCCACACCGAAACTTTGACTACCAACAGAACAAGTCTTCTCAGTACATAATCTATATAGTTCTTATAGATTTTGCTGTAATCGGAATAAGGGGGGGGGGTGGTCAATATTTGCCTATTTTCTTAAATAACTTCAAAACTATTTGTCTTCAAATTATTAAAAAAAAAAAAGATTTTCTTACAACAAGGCCATTCATTTGATACGTCACACAACAAATTCTAAAAAACTTTTTTTAAATTCTAATTTACCCCCCTCAATCGGTCCAATAGTTTTCGAGCAAATTGATTGTGACAATCGGACGGACAGACACCCGAGTGATCCTATAATGGTTCCGTTTTCACCTTTTTAGGTACGGAACCCTAAAACATCAACTTGGCATGAAAAATAGTTCAGACGACAAGAGCATCTATCTTCAGCCGCAATTCAGCATACCTATACAGCTTGTGCCTATGAAAATGGTAAAAAATTTATCCGAAACTAAAACGTGGGACCGCTATCTGCTCAGAAAATCGGAGAGCCCGCCACGAACCTGATTCCCAGCGATTTTTCAGCAAAAAAAGGGATTCAGGAGCCTTTGAAATAGGTTAGGTTGGCCCTTTTTTGAACCGTGCGAGCCTTTTTAGATTTTTGCCCTATCTTAAACGATTGGTTATCCGTTTTCGCTTTTTGTGCCAGGTTTTTGATTTGTGACTTTAGATTTAGAAGACAAAATAGCTATTATTAGGTACCTACGAAAAAGTTTAGAAATAAATGTTTTTTTTTTTATTTTGACCTGTTATCGTCTAATAAATCAATGGACGCCGCCTGCACACACGAAAAAGGATGACTTATTGTCCCGTTACGCTCATTGTCCCGTTACGTTATGACTTTGTCACGTTAAACTATCGCACGTAAACCGACTTTACAGACAACAAATTTTTTTATCAATGATTTGAGTGCGTTTGGCTGCGTTTAGTTAAACTAAAAAAATATATATTACTAGCTTTTGCCAGCGGCTTCGCTCGCGTGAACATAGTTTCTACGATTTTCGTCGAGGGTGCGCAGTGTGCGAGCCGCTTGCAGCTCGCGAGTGTTGAAAAAAATAGCTTATATTATTATGTTAATCCAGGTCTCATCTACCTACCAAATTACATCCAAATCGGTTTATCTTTTGTGGCGTGATAGAGTAACAAGCATCCATACATCCTTTTAAACAAACTTTCTCGTTTATAATATACTTCGTCTATTTCACTGAAATCTACAAACAACTATTTTAAGGCGAAGCATTGGAAACTTAAGTCGCAGGGACTCGATTTTTCTCAGCAATCCCGCACCAAAACTTATGAAAGTGACATTTTGTAACCTGATTCTTTATTGCAATGACTTGATTTTGGCAGTTGCAGAAACACGATTCGTTCACTTTTATAACAGAAAAAATATATCAATGAAACCTTTTTGATGTGTAACATCTTTGCTCTCGCTTTCCTGCAATTTGTTGGAGTGATTTCGTGAAATGGGACGGAAATGTGTAACATGGGGCGGAAATGTGTAACAGGAAGTCGCGAAAGCGCGGAATTCTACTTTACGAGAGTCCGACTCGCACTTGGTCGGTTTTTGCAATTTGTGAGAGTGATTTCGTGAAATGGGACGGAAATGTGTAACAGGAAGTCGCGAAAGCGCGGAATTCTACTTTACGAGAGTCCGACTCGCACTTGGTCGGTTTTTTTCGTTACTGTCAGATCCGCCACCCAGGTACAATATCGTCATCAAATCGAACTAACCTAAAGTATTTTGTCACATGTTACACATGTAGGTCTCGCTCGAATTTTTTTAAAACAAGGATTTGCATTCTACAGGCAAACCAGACCGATTTATACCTCTACATTTTCTTAACGAAAACACAAACTTCAATATGCAATTTTGATTTTTTAAAATTAATTTTAGTTTTTAATTGAAACGGAAAAACATTAATATACGTAAAAAAACAGAGATAACTGTTCCAATCAATGCTTCGCCACAGATGAGGTACTAGTTACTTCGTGCTTCGCCTTAATAGGAAACGCTAAACATTAAAATTTTATAAAAAAAAAACATAAAATTACGTTGCCTCAAACCATCCCTCTTCATACTCGGTGCAAAGGTGTCCATAACACTCGCTGCATTTTGGCACTGAATGGCTATGGATCAAGGAAGTTCTATTTCTTCCTCCGAGCTATGGACAGCCTCTGCACTAGTAATGATCCGAGTGCATAGGTGCCCATAATACTCGCTGCATTTTTGCGCTGAATAGCTAATGGACAGCCTTTGCACTAGTAATGATCCGGGTGCATAGGTGCCCATAACGCTTGCTGCATTTTCGTTCTGAATGGCTATGGACAGCCTCTGCACTAGTAATGATCCGGGTGCAAAGGTTTCCATAACGCTCGCTGCATTTTCGTGCTGAATGGCTATGGACAGCCTCTGCACTAGTAACGATCCAGGTGCAAAGGTGCCCATAACACTCACTGCATTTTCGTGCTGAATGGCTATGGACAGCCTCTGCACTAGTAACGATCCAGGTGCAAAGGTGCCCATAACACTCACTGCATTTTCGTGCTGAATGGCTATGGACAGCCTCTGCACTAGTAACGATCCAGGTGCAAAGGTGCCCATAACACTCACTGCATTTTCGTGCTTAATGGCTTCAGACAGCCTCTGCCCTAGTAACGATCTGGGTGCAAAGGTGCCCATAACACTCGCTGCATTTTCGTGCTTAATGGCTTCAGACAGCCTCTGCCCTAGTAACGATCTGGGTGCAAAGGTGCCCATAACACTCACTGCATTTTCGTGCTTAATGGCTTCAGACAGCCTCTGCCCTAGTAACGATCTGGGTGCAAAGGTGCCCATAACACTCGCTGCATTTTCGTGCTTAATGGCTTCAGACAGCCTCTGCCCTAGTAACGATCTGGGTGCAAAGGTGCCCATAACACTCACTGCATTTTCGTGCTTAATGGCTTCAGACAGCCTCTGCCCTAGTAACGATCTGGGTGCAAAGGTGCCCATAACACTCGCTGCATTTTCGCGCTGAATGGTTATGGACAGCCTCTGCACCAGGAACGATCCGGAGCGGTAGTCCAAACCTCTCTGAACCAGACGATAACCACCCTAATAATTTTAATATGAAATTATTTTTATTTTATGTTATTATGTCATTGATAATCATATTATCCTCCGATTTTCTGCTGTTTATTTATTTTAAACTTGACATTGATAATATGAAATTGCGTTGAGCGGCGCACCTTCCACTAAGTGGTCGCACACACAATACGGTAATTGGTAATTTATGTAGGGAAGGGCAGGGTCCAATTATGTAATATAGAAATCAACCAGAAAATAAATATGTATTAAAATCTGATATTGAAAAAAGAAATAAACGTGAAATATAGAAATAGACAATTTTGATGATCGGAGCTGGAATTGTATGAAATAGTCACATTTTGAAAAACAAACAAAAAAACAAAAAGTAAAAATTTACAAAAAAGATGATATAAAAAAAGGTTGAACGTAAAAGATCTTGTCACAAAATTATTTTTAATCTAATATAATCTATCTTGATCACAAAACGACGTGGCTAAAACTAACATTATTACAGACATACTTAGAAATCGTTTTCAAAGGTCGTTTAAAAGTAAGCTTCTGCTAATAAGGAACCCAAAATTTAATAACTTTTTCTTTCCCAGAAATGCAAACCTAAAACAAATATAAACAAAAAACACACACACACACACACACTTTAAATATTTTGTATAAAATCACTTCGAAAAAGCTAAAGGCTATTTGTGGTAGCTGAATATTATGTGGCTATTCAGCAAATCCTTGGTTTTATACAGCAACTTGATTTGCATATGACACTTAAAATTTCGAGTGTATTTACTAAACAACGTAGAATTAAAATAGGTGAGTATGGAATAGTCATTTTTATCGGACACAGAAAAAATCTCATAGGCTAAAGAAATTATTTTGACAACTACTTATGGCGAGGTATTGTTTGGAACAGTTGTGTTTGTCTTTTTCTTTACGTGTAAAGAGTAAAGAAAACACTTTTTTTACTTTTTCAATAGTTTTTCGTTTTAATCAAAAAGTACAATGAAAGTATTAAAAAATAATAACATTACTCACTGTGTATTATAAGAACAAATATAGTTTTATATTTTTTTTTATTTATACTTCAAAATATTAGTTAAAAGTATAGTTGAAAGTGACGGTGTAGACTCATCTTTGGGATTTTTTTCTATCGAGCCAAAACTGCTCAATCGTTTTTCCAATAGCTTTAGACTTTAAGTAAAATCATCAACAATGAGGGTATTTTTTTCAACCTTCGGTTTTCTATCGTTTAGGAGTAATTGTGCTATCGTTGGCGGCGAAATTGACCGGCCCCGTCGTCGTGTGCAAAGCGCCTTGTCCGACGCTCTTACGGTGAAGGAGAACATCGTGACGAAACCTCCACACGCCTGCGAAGAAACTCGAACGTTGTATGTGAATTCGACCAAACCGCACTGGGCCTACGTGGTCGACTAAGGCGCGTTCAGGGTAGGCTCGAGACCCTTTGTGGGGACATTTATGAGCTGATATGATGATAAGTTTGAGTGAATGACGACTGCCGAATAAACTAAATTTCTTTATTTCTTTTACCTGATGGAAATGGCTCCCGCAGCGTGTAAACCACTATGATGACACCACAGACTACTCGTAGGCTTTGCCGCTGTACTCTTTGCTTTGCCAACCCTCTGAGACCAAGATTTAATGCAAAGAGTTATGTAGTATAGTGGTGGGGCCCACGTGGTCGACTGAGGCCCGACCGCCCTAATTCAGGGTAGGCTCGAGCCCGTCGGTGTTGACGTATGTGATGATCACACATAAAGGCGAAAGCTTGTGAGTTTGTGAGTGTGTATGTTTGTTACTTCTTCAAGCAAAAACTACTGAACGGATCTGGCTGAAATTTAGTAGATAGACAGATTAGGGCCTGGATTGACACATAGGCTACTTTTTTCTTGCTCAAGAGCCGCATGCGGCTCGGGCACTGCGCATCCTCAAAAAGTCATAGAAACGTTGCCCACGCGGGTGAAGCTGCGGGAAACAGCTAGTGTAGTATAATATTAAGAGTCGGAATGCAGAAAGCTACGAATTATAGGTCTGGAGCAAAAAGTGGTGGGTTCAGTGAAGTCTTGTATATTTGGTATATGATCTTACTAGCTTTTGCCTGCGGGTTCGCCCGCGTGGACATCGTTTTTATGACCGCCTTTGAAGGTGAGTGTTGCAAGCGGCTCGCGAGCGTGGTCATGAGTTTTCTCCAGATCCCTATCTCAGATCGGCCTGTTATGATTCGCAGTCTACGTCACTTCCCACCCCCTCAACCAATTCTACTTATACAAAAAGCACTTCAATCCGTTGTTCCGTTGCGATGCAGACGTGCGGGATCGTGGAAATGAGTTTACCCCAGATCCCTCGGGAACTATTTCATGATATGCTAATTAGTAAATTATGTCATTTTCTACCCCCTCAAATAACTTTTTTCAAAATATATACATTGTTCCGTTTGGATGTTAAAAAAATAACCAAAAAAGAGGTTTTTCTTTCAGTTTCCTCAGGAACTGCATCGGACTATGCTATTTTTACGGGAAAAAAGTAGCCTATGTCCTTCTCCGTGACAAAGGCTACCTGCATGCTAATTTTCATCAAGTTTGGTCAAGGTGTTGAATCGTTAAAAGGTAACAAACAAACACATTTTCACATTTATAATATTAACTAGCTGTCCCGGCGAACTACGTACCGCCTTACATTACATTACACTGCCCTACCCTACCCTACCCTACACTACACTACCCTACCCTACACTACCCTACCCTATACTTTCCTACCCTAAACTACACTACTCTACCCTACACTACACTACCCTACCCTACACTACCCTACACTACCCTACCCTACCCTACCCTACACTACCCTACCCTACCCTACATACACTACACTACACTACCCTACACTACCCTACACTACACTACCCTACACTACACTACCCTACACTACACTACCCTACCCTACCCTACACTACCCTACCCTACCCTACACTACCCTACCCTACACTACACTACCCTACCCTACACTACACTACACTACACTACACTACCCTACCCTACCTTACCCTACCCTACCCTACACTACCCTACCCTACCCTACATAAGAACTTTCTCCTGACAATAACGAACTCGACAAAAAAAGAATTAGCGAAATCGGTCCAGCCGTTCTCGAGTTATGCGCTTACCAACACATTTTGCGATTCATTTTAATATTAAAGATTAGTATTAGTATTTTTGTAAGGATAGTATAGTAAAATAGTATAGAGTATATAGTAAGGATTACAAGAACACATTGTATGAGTTTAAGCAAAAGAAACATTTTAAAAATGATTTAAGTTTCTGAATTATGCTTAGATAATGATTTCTAAAATACTAAATTAAGATGATTTAAGACAAAAACATCCGTCACTCGGTCGAGCAGGCAAGTTAAGTATCACCACATTCGTCAGCGCTAGAAAGCCGTACAGTCGCCGCCGCAATTCGCGCGCCGCCCGTGTACGCAGTTATAACCGCTAAGTCGAGCGCCTTAATACCCATGTTTCCATGTATTGTCTGACAGTGGGAAGGAGTAGGTGAATAAATGCGTAGGTATTTTTGTTTTTTAAGAAAGTGCAATATCTGTTACGAAATAACTAGTATCTCATCTGTGTCTATAGAAAGAAATTGCGACGTTACTTCTAAAACAACACTCAGTCAACTGTGTACTAATAACAGCTCGTCTAATAGAAAACCCTAAAAATTAAAAGAGGTAGGTGACCAAGGGTTACTATATAGAGTGTAACAAAATTGGTGTAGGTCCCGTTAACTGGGGCATCTACTTTTCATACTGAACAACTTTTGTTCTACGACTTCACTGAAATTGCAAAAAAATTGTTCATATAGATAATTTTGTTACAACCTGTGTATCTGTAGCCGTCATCTGGTCGAATCTGCTATTTGATTGAAAGACTAGCGCGTTCATTGAATGACGAGATTCAATTGAATCACTAAAGGACAACTCGTCAAATTGTTGAATGTAACGTTCAACGTCTTGACTGAAAGTCATTTAGCGAAGTTGTTAAATGGGATGATCCGAATAAAAACCGACGATTTCATCTTCTGCGAAACGTTCGGCCTAGTGATTTAATTGAATCTTGTCATTCAATGAACGCGCTAGTCATTCAATCAAATAGCAGATTCAACCAGATGACTGCGACATATCCATTATTTAAGTTTATTATTTATGTTTTATTTACTTAAGAACTCCTTTTTTGCGGCTTCCGCTGTTTTTAAGTGGGATCGCATATTAAAATCGTGCGAGAGCCAGGAAAATGAACATTTGTTTTATAGGTCCTCTTAATGCCGCTTGTGTTACGTCCTATCATTGTAAAAACGTCTGTTTTTACAATGGCCCCATCCAGTAGGTTTTAATTACTTACTCTTTACATGCTCGCTTGCCGAGAAGAATGCAAGTGATTATTCCCCGTCCACTAATGGTATGTTAAAACATGCGAATTACTTTGGCCCTCATTTTTCCGAGTCAGACGTAAAATTTCCGATTGTCAAAATGTCATGCGGCCCAAAAATTCCAGCAAGTGTCTTAGTTTTCTAATACATCATCTTATCAGCTCATATACGTCCCCACTGAGGGGCTCGAGCCTACCCTGAATTAGGGCGATCGGGCCTTAGTCGACCACGCGGGCCCAGTGCGGGTTCGTGGACTTCACACACAACCTTCGAGTTTCTTCGCAGGCGCGTGCAAGTTTCCTCGCGATGTTTTCCTTCACCGTAACAGCGTCGGATAAACTTACATATGAAATCGAAATTCGAAAACACATTGGTACGTGTCACAATTCGAACCACGGCCTCACATACAGGAAGTATCGCCCGTAACCGTTACGCCACCGACGCTCTTTCTTACATGTAATACATATACTTTTAAATTTATTACTAGCTGTTGCCCGCGGCTTTGCCTTGATAACGAGGGTGCACGGTACGCGAGACACAAGTTGCTGACAACTACGTACACCAAAAAAAAAACAGCTAAATAAATTGAGCCGTTCTCAAGTGATGATCTTTCATTTATGCGGCAATTGAATTTTTTACACCCGACACAAAAAGAGGGGCGTGTGTATCTCTCAATCTGTGTATCGCTAGATCTGTGTGTCTGTCTGCGCCATCGTAGTTCCTGAACGAATAGACAGATTTTGATGCGTTTTTTTTTGTTTGAAAGACGAAGTGATTGAGTTGGTTCTTAACTATAACTGTTCAGCCATTTGAAGATCATGAGCTCTTTTCTAAGTTATGAAGGGATATGGGCTCCATCGGTCTGATCGATTCGAAATTTGAAGTGCTGGTACTTTAGCGATATTGCAAAAATATAGTGTTATCAATCAGAAGAAGATTTATTAAATATCACAAGAAGTACGTTCCAATTGTTCACAATATAATTTTAACGAATAACTTTAATTTAGCAGCGATTCATAAATAGCAATAATCACGCACTATGCACACTTATTTGTACTGAGCAATACAAAATTAACACGCAGCGCACTGACGTCCGAATACGTCGACCTCCGAAGAGAAAGTGGCTGCGGCGGCCATGGGCTGCCATTTATATCCCCGCTCGCGGGCGGCCCCACCTGGCCTCCCTGCAGTGACATTAGCGCCTGCCACGTGCAGCTCGCGGCCACGCTCCTCCGATCCACGATAATTGCAGTACAAATCATACCCACAAATCATCCCTGAAATAACCAACAACACAATCAAATCAATAAAATATTCGTATTCTAACAATAGTAACTTTGAACTGATGCTGCAGCATCTCCTGGAATCTGCAGGATACTCAACTCCTCATCACCTTACAGCAGTGTTTGGGCTCATTGGAGTAGTCTCAATGAATAGGTGTTAAATATAACTTGGTAACCTTGATCTGATTCTGCAGTGTCTCCTGGAATATTCAGAATACCTAGTTCCTCAATAAATAACAGCAGAGTATATTGTTTGGGCTCAAAAGAATAGTCTCAATGATTGGGTTTTAGATAGAACATAGTAAATTTGACGTGATGCTGCAGGATACCCAACTTCTCACCAACTTACAGCAGAGGTATAGGCAGAGGTAAAACAAATTAAATATCGTCCGGTCCTTTTCTAGCCCATTATGGGGTCTCGGAAACTTCCACAGGTCCAATTGATTTGAAGTTTACAATTATGAAGTACATTTAATTGCAGCTTCAAACAAGGGAGGTGAGCAACTTCCAGAGGTTTTTTCGATTCAGAATAGGCTAGATTTTGTGTCGCAATTTCGTGTTTCGTCCCCAAAAGCACTTGTGTGAATGTGGGGATAAATTAACGTTTGTAGCGTGTCTACAAGTAATATTTAAAGTTTTAAAAGCATAAAATAAAACTTAAAATTAAAAAATTAAACCACTGACAAAAACCTCAAAAAAAAAAGTCTGAAAATGTATTGGCCCTTTAAGTTATGTAGTAATAATTTAATCCAAGAGTCGTCGCGTAGGAGGACCTATAAATTGATTAAAGAAAAAAGATGATTTACTTAATTACTACTAATTTTACTTTAATAAAATTAATTACTAATAATTTCTCAACTTAGCCGTCCCCCTACACGACGACTCTTGGATCGAAATATTAATACTTACTCGTATATTAAACTTAAAGAGCCAATACATATTTTTTTATTTCTTACTTTTTAGAGGTTTTTGTCGGGGGTTTTTTAAACTTTTAGATTGAGTTTTATTTACATAGAATATAAATTATCGAGATTCTACTACGTGAACAGAAAGTAATATTTATACATTAATGACGTTCTAATGACGTTAGATATGTGCATAATTAAATTTACCTTTTATTACAATAACATTTGATTCCTAATAACTATAATTGTCGGCTAAATTCGTAACCTTGTTATTTAATCTCGAAAAAAATAAAATCATGGTATGAAACTTTAGAATCGGACATTATGAGAATACATTGAGCTTGTAAACAAGACATTTTGCAACTCGGTCGTTTTGCATCGGAAATATTTCTACAAGCTCGAGGCAAAAAAATTAACTCAGCGCCAAAGCATTTGCAGTACAGATTAAAAACGGTGGGGTTTTTTTGCGACACGTCTCTTAGTTGGCGCTAATTAGTTTTTGTACCATTATTGCACTCATTTCTTGTTTATTATTATGAGTTTCATGGATGTGTTGAAATGATTGTTAGCCGTGAGGATGGGGTATAACTAAGCAAGCTTCTATTTTGTAAGATGTAACTTAAATAAGTACCTCACTGTGTTTATTGTGTATATAAGATCTAACTAAATTAGCTGAAACTATTTTAACTGGTGCTTCTACCCATGAAACTGAACAACTTTCCCCATGGAACCCATAGTCAAATCTCAAAAAAAAAATTGAACTTCCCATACTAAGTTGGCTTAACAGCTGATCGAGTTAGTATGGAAGAGCCAAATTTTTTTGCGATTTGACTATGGGTTCCATGGGGAAAGTTGTTCAGTTTCATGGGTAGAAGCACCAGTTAAAATAGTTTCAGCTAATTTTGTTACACCTTATATAGCGCTACAACTTTTGATGAAGTTAAAAGACTTTATAATAAAATGCGACGAAAATTTATGACATACCTATGGCGGTTATATTACAGATTTTCGTTACTTTTGACGTCAGTTACTCCAAAAAGATAGAGAACCGAAGGTTGAAAAAAAGTACCTTAATTGTTGATAATGTTCCTTAATGTCAAAAGCTATTAGAAACACGATTGAGCAGTTTTGGCTCGATAGAAAAAAATCCTAAAGATAGTTCTACACCGTTACTTTCAACTCTAGAGCTATGACTAATATTTTGAAGAATAAATTTAAAAAAAAATATACAACAATATTTGTTAAGATAATACAAAGTGAGTAATGTTATTATTTTTGTATACTTTCACTAATAGTTTTTGATTGAAACGAAAATCCATTGAAAAAGTGAAAAAGTTTGATTATTTTCTTTACTCTTTACACGTAAAGAAAAAGACAGAGACTAATGTTCCGATCATTACCTCGCCCTAATGAGTAAAGAGTTCTCTTAACACGAATGAATTTTGTATTGGTAGCATTATGTTATAACTACCATACATTTACAAGCATTTGACATCAGCTCCAAACATGTGGAATTTGACATTTTCTAAGGCGGTTTCTAAAGCGTGTGTTATTATTTTACGATTAAGGTCATGGCGCGAATATTTTTAAACATTTTATGAGTATCGTATTTTACTGGTTGTAATTTAAGCTACTTTTTATCATGTGTCAAATTTTGTTCCAAAAATGTTTTATTTAGCAAGGCATGACGTCATAGTTTTCAGGGTCACTGATGCACTTATTCATTATTTTAATTAATTTAAAAAAACGAAAGACTTGATGCAAAACTGGATATGGTTATTTTTTTAAAAATTAAGGAGGACATGTTATGTAGTGAAATTATAGTTCGTAGTTAATTGTGTATGCCGTCAACTACCCTATTATGACGCCAGTGTTGGTTTTGAGTAATAACTTGGTTACGGTAAAGCTTTACATGGATTCCTATGAATTTTTATGTTATATACAGGGTGTAACAAAATTGGTGTAGGTAACGTTCTGCGAGTCATACTGAACAACTAACTCCAAGGAACCCATAGTCAATTCTCAAAAAAAAATCGGACCCTCCATACTAAAATGCACAAAATTGGTCAATTAGCTGATCGATTTGTATGAAGAGTAAACATTTTTTTGAGATTTCAGCAAAGACGTAGAACAAAAGTTGATCAGTATACGAGACCTACACCAATTTTGTTACATCCTGTATAAGTTATAATTTTTAAGATATTGGGTTTCTGTCGGTGCAGCATCCATGTCAGTTCAGTTGTGCAACTCTCTCCATTTTTCTCTATTCAAAGCCGACAAGAGCCTAGCTTTTAAATAAAAAAATAATAGGTTTATGTGCCTGTATAAAAAATTTGAGCAGTTTTATGTTGTCATTTTTAGATTAGGTTAGATTAGAATTCTAATTTATTTTTTAATAAGTAACATTAAAGTTGACAGAAAATAATAAGAGGTTTACTCTAAACAGATTAAACTTATTAAACAAAGACACATGAAGTTAAAAATTATAATTCAAAAAAACATTAAAAAAAAATAGCGCCACGACTTTAACCGTTGCACCTTACATACGCCAATTTGTTGATACTAGAATAAAAATTAATGAAAATCATTAAAAAGAAGAAAGAAAATCATCACTTGTTTATAATGATTTTACTTGCCCCGAAGATTCTGTAAATAAATATTAATATGGGTTATTATTAATATAAATTTATTACATTAACAATAGGGATGACGATTGCTAGTCATCTGAGTTACTTTTTATCTTCTGTCAAAAACGACATTTTATTCTAAAAATGTTTGAAATACCTAGGCGTGACGTCAGAGTTTAGCAGCGTCATATATGTACTCATTTTGTGATTTTAGTGAATTAAAAATCGAAGACTTGATGGAAAACAAAACGAGTAAGGTTTTCCGAAGTTTAAGTAGGGGTGCAATTTAGTGATCAATAGTTCATAATTTATTTCTGATGCTGTCGTCATCCCTATTAGTTACTACTCCAACACAGCGAAAACAACTCCGTGACTGCTTTAGTTAAGACCAAAATTGCGTGGAAACCACCACACAAAGATAAAATATCCGGGGAATGTACTACAATAAAATGAGATCTAAAAAGATCGTATAAAATTGATAGGTATCACATGGCTATGAAACTAGGGGTGACTGTGCTTGTTGTTCCGTTCAAATTGAACCGAATGTACAGGGATGTATTCAGGTGGAGAAGGACCCCTCCTATACTATGTTGATTTGTACAAGAGAGTGGTGATAATATTTGAAGGTTGAGATGAATGCAATCGGAGATGAAACTATAGATCATTCTAAGATGCCTACCAGAAAGTGATTTAAATTATAATAAAGTAAAAATTAAATCAAGAAAAATGTACCGCTTATCCGTATGATTCTTTCGAAACTCGCAAACAAATGTTTTGATCTCTCATGACAGGTATGAAAGAATACTACTATCCAGCCATGAAATAAAGAGTCTTATTTTAAGGACAAGGCGAATCCGAGTACTCCCGAAGTAGCGTCAGCTGAGCTTTTTAAAAGCCCAGAATCAGTGAGGAAAAATAAATAAAATAAATCAAGAGACCAAAAATTTTTTTTTATTCACTATTTGTAAGGCCTTGACCTCATTCAAACTGATGGTAAGTGATTTGCAGCAACAGTTACACTGCACTTTGTACATTAGAAAGACAACGTGGCGCACATTGGCATCACAGGGCGGTGGCGAGCGGCATTTTCGGATTTTTTACTGTTGTTGCCTTATTGAGTCTATTATTCTCTATGGAGTCTATTATTACAACCTTTGACGTTGTTAGTAGTTCGGTGCATTTCATCGCTCACACACCATACATCTACAAAAGATACATTTTGTAGCCAAAACTCAACCATGTAATTTTAAACTCGTCCATTTTGTAATTTATAGGACAAATAGACTCTATGCAACACCATCCCTCCGCAATTTCAATAGAACTTGGAAAGTTAAAGTAAAAATTAAGTTTTACACTAAATAATAACAGCCACTGCAAGCTATACAACTTTATGCACTTCGTGCAACGGTTACGCGTGTAAACTGATAGACTCAATGACAAAAAGGATAGTTATTTTATTTTAAACATTTTTGTTGTTAAAAGTACCCGGATTTCATTTTAATAAAAACCGACCATCAGATGAGAGTCACACTCGCGCTAAGTGTCACAAACTGCATAAAAAAACATGTTTCTGTCGCTCTCGTTGATATCTGTAGATCAAAATGAACAGGTGTCATTATTGTACTTGTGTGGAAAGGTTTGATGGTACGGAATTCTCGGTGCGCAAATTCGACTGGCACTTGGTCACTTTATAGCCCCTATCATTGGTCCCTTAATTCTGCCCTGTGGTCATTCCAACTTTTACGGTATTTCGATGAGCAGGGACCGTGATAAAAACAATGGCGAAGACAAATGAAGGGCTCACGGAAACCCGGTTTTTGTTGAAGGAATGTTCCAGAAAGACGGATCTGGAGCCCTTATTCCCTTTACGAAGGCTCCCTCCCTTTAAACCCTGTTAGGAGATGATTCATTACAATATTGGAGCTAGAGGCGCTGAATTTCGTAATGTAATCGATCAAGTTGAATTTGGGATCGTTATTTTTTAAATTTCTCCCAGCTTGATGTTTAGGGTTCACAACATAGTAAAAAATCACTTTTTAGGGGTCCGTAGTACAACAAGGAACCCTTATAGTTTCGTCATGTCTGTCTGTCCGTCTGTCTGTCCGCGGCCTAGCTCCTAGACTAAGTTAAGAGATGAAATTTGGCAAAGATATATCTAATATATAAAATTCTCGTGTCACAGTTTTCGTTCCCTTACTCATCCGAAACGGCTTGACCGATTCTCATGAAATTTTGTGAGCATATTGAGTAGGTCTGAGAATCGGCCAACATCAATTTTTTTTTTAGGGTAGGGTAGGGTAGGGTAGGGTTGGGTAGTGTAGTGTAGGGTAGTGTAGGGTAGTGTAGGGTAGGGTACTGTAGTGTAGTGTAGTGTATGTAGGGTAGGGTAGGGTAGTTTAGGGTAGGGTAGTGTAGTGTAGGGTAGGGTAGTGTAGTGTAGGGTAGTGTAGTGTAGGGTAGGGTAGGGTAGTGTAGTGTAGTGTATGTAGGGTAGGGTAGTGTAGGTTAGGGTAGTGTAGGGTAGGGTAGTGTAGTGTAAGGTAGGGTAGGGTAGTGTAGTGTAGTGTAGGGTAGGGTAGGGCAGTGTAATGTAATGTAAGGCGGTACGTAGTTCGCCGGGACAGCTAGTATATTATAATAGTAACGCAGAGTGAACTGTAAAAAAATATTGAAATAAAAACTTTTTAAGGGTACCTCCTCTACAACTAAAGACGGATGATTTTTTTTTCTCATCAAACCCAGCCATGTGGGGTATCGTTGGTTAGAGCTTAAAAATAGTTGTGAGTCTTCTAAGACCATTTTATAATTAAGGGTTCCGTTTTCGAAAAAATAGGCTTGATAGTGCTAAATTAAGTTGGAGTCGAGTGTCCCCACCCCCTTACAACTAAACCGCTGTATTGGGAAATTTTGAAATTAGATATGGACGCGATAATGGCAACTATGGAACCTTACAATTGTGTCAAATGTTTAAACTGTCAATGTCAATGAATAAATGATTTATCTATCTATCTACATTGTACGTGGCCCGACACGCACTTGGTCGATTTTAAACAATATCTAAATGGATAAGATTTATCACCAAAATATAAAAAAGCACATCGCTAATAAAAATTCGAGCGAGACCTACAGTACTCGCATATGATGTGTAACATGTGACAAAATACTTTATAAAAGGACGGCAAAGATACGGCAGACTAGGCTGTATGATCATAGATACCTTTGCCTTTTCCGCGCTTTTAAAGCCTGAAAAAAGGACGGCAAAGATACGGCAGACTAGGCTGTATGGTCATAGATACCTTTGCCTTTTCCGCGCTTTTAAAGCCTGAAAAAAGGACGGCAAAGATACGGCAGACTAGGCTGTATGATCATAGATACCTTTGCCTTTTCCGCGCTTTAAAAGCCTGAAAAAAGGACGGCAAAGATACGGCAGACTAGGCTGTATGGTCATAGATACCTTTGCCTTTTCCGCGCTTTGAAAGCCTGAAAAAACGCGACTCCCTGTTACACATTTCCGTCACATGGGACACTTTTCCGTCCTATTTCACGAAATCACTCCCACAAATTGCAGGAAAGCGAGAGCAAAGATGTTACACATCAGAAAATGAAGAAATATTTGAAATGTGGTTCGTAATAAACGAACAAAGTTGCTCCTGGCGCTTTGTTATGTCAAACCTAACCGCTCGCGTGTCGCTTCGCTCCTCACAACTTACCTAACGAATTTTACCTGATCTTTATTTGGTGGTAGATCTATCAATTTGATGACAGATTTAATAATTTTATAACGAAAATCTTTAATTGAGATGAATCGATCTAATACGATTTATACTTTGGTGACGATAAAATATTATTGTTTAGGAATTGTAAATATTTTTGTAACGTTTGTCTCTCCGCGAATCTGAATCTTGGATGGTCCAGAGCGTCAAGGACGCGTGCCTGTAACTGCTCAGTGGATAAAAGATAAATGTTAAAAATATGAGCAGGTTATTCTTCAATATTTTAACTTTACAATAGATGCTGGAAATTTATTAATAATCAGTAACTTGTAATGTTTAAAATTAATATAGTTTAAAAAAAGTAAGTGTGTGGTTTTATGAAACCACGGTAAAAGTGAAACTTTACACAGGACGAAACGATCAATGCTGCTCTCGCTACGGTACTGAGGACGAAACGATCATACCGTCAGACGAAAGCGACCGTCACGCGACATGCAACACATAGACGAAAAAATTTGAGACAATGTAGCAAAAGTTTCACAAAACTAAAAATACACTCTTTTAAAGCATATCAAACTAAAAAGTGAAAAATAATTCTTAATATAAGCTGAAAATATTATTGAACGAAAAATACTAGTATTATTGTGAAAAAAGCGTGGGGCGCTTTGTACCATACTTTTCGTTTAGTTTTTAGTTCAGGATAATGAGATAAACTTACGAAATTATTGTATTGTCACTGATTATTGATAAATGTACAAATTTTTAAATCTGTCCGTTTAAAGTGGGTCAAAATTGAGTGCATAGGAGTCAGTTACAAACATACATACATACAGGTGAAACTAATAAAAGCGTGATAAAAAAAAAATAAAGCTCAGCAATAAAGCTGAACCGGTGCCTTTCCAATGCATAGCATAAACTGTCAGTTTGTCATTGTCGTTTTTGGTTCTGGGCTCGAATGTCCAATTTTCCAAATGCCCAGTCCCCGTGCGTCCAATTCCTTGAACGACCAATCCCCGTATGTCTAATTACCTGTACGTCCAATCTTTGTATGTCTAATGACCCAATTGACCGTTTCGTCTGTGATGAAACATCAGAACCTGGCTGGACGTCTAGTAGAGTTACAAATAGTCCGTGTTTTTATCCTTTTGTATTGCTGTGTTTTGAATAAAAGCATTTATCTATCATATTATATATAAAAATCGGACTTTTAGCTCCTATTTTTACCCGACCCTAGAAGATTGTATTCTTTTTCGGATGTATTTATTTATGTATGTATGTACTGGCGGTCAATTCACATTGTTTTTTTACTTTTCAATTTTTTTTTAATTCTAAAATTTTATTTGCGTTTGTAAAATTTCTCGGAGAAATTGTTTTACAATGACGAGTAAAGCCCTAACACAGTACCGGGTAGGTAATTATAAAGCAGGACCTTACTTACTGGATTACATATTTTTAGGGTACCATACACCCAAAGGGTGGACCAACGGGACCCTATTACTCTCTGTCAGCGGGCTGTATACAGGGTGTAACAAAATTGGTGTAGGACCCGTTAACTGCGGTTTCTACTCATCATACTAAACAACTTTTCCCAAGAAACCCATAGTCAATTCTCAAAAGAAAATTGACCCCCCATACAAAAATGCACAATATTGGTCGATCAGCTAATCGTTTTGTATGAAAAGTTAAAACATTTTTTTGCGATTTCACCAAAGTCATGTTGTTCAGTATAATGAGTAGAAGCTCCAGTTGACGGGAACTACACCAATTTTGTTACACCATGTATAAGCCATAATAGGTAGAAAGTTAAAATTTTCACAGCGTGTATTTCTGTTGCCGCTATAAATAATAAAAATACCAGAAACGGGGTTTCTTTAAAACGTGAAGAAACTAACGACACCTAGTAGTTTGTTTTATATAGTTGTTTTATGAAATGTTTACATACGGAATCCTCAGTGGGCGAGTCCAACTCGCACTTTGCGGTTTTTATCCACACTTGGTAAGCCCTTTGAAAGAGACTAACAGCCAATTTAAGTTATAATAGCAAACTTCATATTTTAACGTCATATTTCCTGATACACCTAACAGGGTCTTTTTATCATGTTGTTATCACAAAAAAAACGTATTTGATTTTATGCTCTATGCCTTCGAATTAAGTGCTCCCAAGCGCAAAATTATATCGCGTCAAACGCAAAATAAGTTTTTTTTTCTTGGTTAAACGATAGATGACGCTGTCATATTTTTGTAGTATAAAGCTTTAATGGTAGGTACGGTTCGTGTACGTACAAGATATGATCAAAGAATACTAAATATTACTGCTTAAAGAAGGGACACTCCCTACCATACGCATACCCGCACTGGTACTTGATATTCGATTGTCACAGCTCAAACGTAGGGATTCTAGTCTCTTTGGTCACAGGTCCCTTAGTAGCTCAGTGCCTTTATTAAGTTGTTTATTTTTGCGTTCTACTCTTTTCAACCGACTTCCAAAAAGGAGGAGGTTCTCAATTCGACTGTTTTTTTATGTTTGTTACCTCAGAACTTTCGACTGGGTGAACCGATGTTGATGATTCTTTTTTTTATTTGCAAGCGGGTGCTTCTCGTGTGGTCTCATATATTTTTTTTCAAAATCGGTGTAGTACTTTATTAGTAAATTAACAAAAACCAAAAATAATAATGCAAAATTGTACTAAGTTGTTGCGATGGAAGTCGGTTTTTAAACGTGTTTAGCGTTTTTTGTAGGCAGTGACCAGTGACCTAAATACAAATATAAATGGCCACCGGCTGCTCGTTCGCATGTTTTCAAGTGACTTCCAAAAAGAAGCCAAAATCATCGTGCAACATCAAAGGCGTTGCGCTACTGTAAGCCATATCGTAACACTGTGGTAATAGTCTCTTTTCTTTGGTACGGCTATAAATTTAAATGTTCGAGCGACTCTATCTCTTTAATACACAAGTAAGTACGAACGTAGGGAAATGGAATTCTAGAATAGAAAATGTTAGATCTTACTTAATACGTAAAGACTTTCCTCATGAGCCGACTCGCTTCAGAATTTTGTCTTTTTAAAAGCTTTTAATTAAAATGCAATGTATGTATGTTTGTTCGGGTGAAATTTTGCAAATAAAATTTGACCAACTTCTCGGTTTCCGATTAAGCTAAAATTTTGCATGCAGTGACATTTTGTATATAAGGTCTAACAAAATTAGCTGAAACTATAATAACTGGTGCTTCTAACCATGAAACTGAACAACTTTCCCCATGGAACCCATAGTCAAATCGCAAAAAAAAATTTGGCTCTCCCATACTATCTCGGTCAGCTGATCAGCCAACTTAGTACCTATGGAAAGTTTTTTTGCGATTTAACTATGGGTTCCATGGGTAAAATTGTTCAGTTTCATGGGTAGAAGCACCAGTTAAAATAGTTTCAGCTAATTTTGTTAGACCTTATATAGCGTAACAATGCAATATTAAAAACTTGTACCTAAAAGTTTTTAGGTTTTTCGAAAATTAATATCTGAAGGATTTATCGTCGTCCATCGGTCTACCGAGTGGGAGGGCTTCCTACGCTACGTATGCCGGTGAGCGGTCGCCAATCGAGAACTTTAATGACCCAACGGCCATCTGTTTTAGGAGCTACGTGCCCCGCCCACTGCCACTTAAGTTTAGCCGAAGTATATAATATATTAGTACTAACGTACAGTATGAACACTCCCTGCCGCTCTATATATTGCGACTTCCCCCCCTCGTAACCCAGATTAATACAGATTGGTTACAGATTGGTTACAGTTTGGTTGTCGAACGTATAGGATTTAGCCGCAATTTCGTTTGTTCCGTTATTCTTTTTTTGAAATGTCATTGTTGTATGAAGTGTCCAGGGTGTGGTTCAGCGATAGTTTATACTTTTGATTGTAGGTTCTCGGTGGAACATTATATCACACATATTGATATTTCTACATTTACTTCAAATAAAACTGCATTTATACGTTGTCAGCGACCGGTTTAAAAAACCCTCTTCAGGTAGCCTATTTAATTGCGCAATGTTTAGTTACAAATAAAATTAATTTTAGGAATACCAGATTCACCAATTTATATATCCCTCTAAACTTCCGTTCGCCTCGCCCGATCAAACTTCCGTAACGCTCTCGTCAAGCATCCACCAGCTTACTCCCCAAATCAAGCGTGCGTAAAGAATTTTTAACTTCAAAAAACCTTTACTTTTCAAAATGGCTGTCTTTTAGCAATGATACGGCTAGGTAAGTTTATTACTGATAGTTGTCCACATTTAGCGAGGAAAAGTTTTAATTAAGAAACGGTAATGAAAAGCGTCGGTGGCTCAACCGGTAACGACTCGGTCCATCTAACCAGAGGTACCGGGTTCAAATCTGGACGGCCAATGTACCAATGAGTTTTTCAAAACTTACGTACATACTTACCGATTGCTTTAACGGTGAAGGAAAACATCGTGAGGAAACCTGCACACGCCTGCGAAGAAATTCGAAGGTTGTGTGTGAAGTCGACCAACCCGCACTGGGCCCGCGTGGTCGACTAAGGCCTAATCGCCCTGATTCAGGGTAGGCTCGAGCCCCTCGGTGGGGACGTATATGAGCTGTAATGATGAATGATGAATGAAAAGCTTACAAATATACTACTCTGTATCTGACATTTAAGCTATTGCATAGCTTTTATCGCGGGCTTTGAGCGCGGCGACCGAATCAAGAAATTCCGTAACGAAAAAACCTAACACTACCGCGTTCTAAAAAAAACTTACAGTGCCATCTATTAGCGATTTGCGGTACTAAAAGGACTTGGTAAATTTTACTGGTGTAACTTTCTTAGTCTTAAAAGTTGATAAAAAATGCTATGCAACAGCTTTACCGCGGCATTCCCCGAGTGCCACACGTCTTTTTTTTATTAGAAGCATTACTGTACCTGGCTTTACTTGGAATGAGGGGAACTCTAGGAAGTATGTCTTCACGGTTTAATAGACACGTATTTTTGTCCCACTTTTCTTTATTTCCCGCCATAAATTCTGATTTGTATGAGTAGTCACGCGCTTCGTCATTGGGACTTCAAAAAATATTCTGTGCGTTCCGGAATACGAAATGTTTTAATTTTTTTTTTACCTTCAAGCGACGAAAGAGTATGAGAAGGTGATCGTACCTAAGTCTTGTCGATAATTTATTTGCTTACTAGCTGTTTCCCGCGGCGTCACCCTCGTGGACAACGTTTCTATGACTTTTCGAGGGTGCGCAGTGCGCGAGCCGCGAGCGTGAAAAAAGTAGCGTTAATACAAGTCCTAATATGTCTACCTACCAAATTTTAGCCAGATCCGTTAAGTAGTTTTTGCGTGAAGAAGTAACAAACATACACACTCACAAACTTTCGCCTTCATAATATAAGTGTGATTAGAAGGATATTTTCGGAGTCCGCCTGGCTGCTACCACCACCTTACGTAAGTCTTGCCTCTGAATATCAGTGTTAAGTGCATTGATGTGTTCCGGCATGAAGATAAGGTAGCCAGTTCCCCATTGCGTTGGGGATTTTTGGTAAGCCCGATTCCATCTTTTTTTTTAATAAATAAGGCTACTCGATTACGTGGGATGCACATTTCTCACATTTCTTTTATCATATTTTTAGTGTTTTTAACTAGATATATGTAAAGTGTGTGTCAGAGTAATCTGAAACCATTACAGTGTGTGTGTTAGTGTGTCTTGCAAGGTTACAGCAGAATCACCAGCGTAGCTGAGGTTTTGTCTCTGCTACATATGCTGAGCTGGGACCTTTTGATGTCGCCGGACTTATAACTAAATTACCTGATGTATTTACTTCTGCCCGTTTATTTAAAACAAGCTTTTTCCCGCAGCTTCGCCCGCGTGGACATCGTTTTTATGATTGTCTTTAAGGGTGATTAGTAAATTATGTCGTTTCCCACCTACTCAACCATCTCTCTGCAATAAATCACAACAATCGAGTATTTTTTAGTTCCCTCAGGAACTGCATTAGATTAGGCTTTTTTACCGGGATAAAAAGTAGCCTATGTCTTTCCCCGTGACACAGGCTACCTGCATGCCAAATTTCATAACGATTGATCAAGGCGTTGAAGCGTGAAGGTAACAAACAAACAAACACATTTTAATTTTTTTCTAGTGTAAGTAAAATTTTAATGTTTAACATAAAAGTAAATATGTACCATTAAGTGTATATTATGTGCCTGGTGTCTCAATAAACTTATTCTATTCTATCTTCGGCATTCTCGTCACTTACCATCAGGTGAGTTGATGCCAAAAGCTTACAAATTGTAGATAAAAAATATAAATATAAATGATGGCAGTATAGATGTCAAGCTTTAGCACGCGTATTTCTATTTCCTCTTCCATGCGAACATTACAAAATGTTGGCATGTCGGATGGCTTAGCAAGATTATGTATGTTTGTTTGTGTTGTTTTCCTTGGCGTATATGCTCATAAACGTCCAAACGTAACCAGCTTAAGTGGCATGTGTGACAAGAATGACAAATATTTTTTTGCTTTGTCTAAATCTTTCTTCCCAAAAAGGAAGAGTCACAAAAAAGTGTTCTTTTCATTTGGTAAAATAAATCTACCTCCATGCTGCTATGACCGAAACAGGTTAAGTGACATTTGAAATGTTGCTGATTTACTAATTTTTATTAAAGTTCACCATCAACATCATCATATCACATAGGCCTCCCCCAAGGATTTCCACGACGACCGGTTTTGCGCTGCCCGCATCCAGCGGAATTAATTTGAATAAATTATTAAATTAAACATAATTAGTTTAATTTTCGCGAGCAATAGCTAGTATATAATTTTTTTCTTTTGTTATCCTTATCAGCTCATATAGTCCCCACCGAGGGGCTCGAAACAACCCTGAATTAGGGCGATCGGGCATTAGGCCCAGTGCATGTTGGTTGACTTCACACACAACCATCGAGTTTTTTCGCATCAGGCGTGTGATTGTTTCTTCACGATGTTTTCCTTCACCGTTCTTTTGTTTTGTATTTTTTTCTCATATTTCTTATCTATGAAGTGCACAAAGCTCGGGCCCATAACCTAAAAATGTATCAAATTTTATGAACCAAAGCAAAATGTCCCTTACTTTATCAATGCCGTCATTGCCCGTGAATCATGGCGGAACGAAAGGGGTGTTACCCAATATTTCATTATTAACGTCAGGCTATAAAGCTGGAGTTTCATGAGTTATCCTATTTCGCCGCGGACGATTATGTGGCAATCAGTTTGGTGGTAGCCGTTTTATAAATAATAATACAGTGTAACTGGTTGAAGGCGAGGCCAGACTAGCGAAACTGTATAGTGAAAAATATTTTTTAGGAAACTCCTACGAATCAAAGAGAATTAACAACGAACTATGTTTGTCTCTTTCTACCTTGTTCACACTGTGGCACGACGGATAGGAGTAGGTACGGTAGAGTAAACTCTGTTCGTGGATACGTGAAAATCAGACCTAAGAAGAAGAAATATAAAAATAGTCAAAATATAATACACTTAATTGAAATTAAAAACCACAAAATATAAATCTTACCCGGTAGGGGTCCTTTATAAGTCATCATTACAGCTCATATGCGTCCCCACCGAGGGGCTCGAGCCTACCCTGAATCAGAGCGATTAGGCCTTAGTCGACCACGCGGGCCCAGTGCGGGTTGGTCGTTATGGTGAGTATATTATGTAAGTAAGTTTCAAAAAACTCATTGGTACAGAGGCCAGCATATCGAACTAGACACTTTGGACTTTGGACCTTTCTTATGTCTTATGCATATGGATTACAATCGCACTACGAGTGTCTAGCTTGATGTGCAGGCCTTATACATTGGCCGTCCGGATTTGAACCCGGGACCTCTGGTTAGGAGGACCGCGTCGTTACCGGTTGAGCCACCGACGCATAAATGCATATTTTTATGCACTCGGTGTTTTAATTTATAATGAATTCCTCATTCTTTTATTATATTATTATTATATCAGCTCATATACGTCCCCACCGAGGGGCTCGAGCCTACCCTGAATCAGGGCGATTAGGCCTTAGTCGACCACGAGGGCCCAATGCGGGTTGGTCGACTTCACACACAACCTTCGAGTTTCTTCGCAGGCCTGTGCAGGTTTCCTCACGATGTTTTCCTTCACCGTTAAAGCAATCGGTAAGTATGTACGTAAGTTTTTGAAAAACTCATTGGTACATTGGCCGTCCAGATTTGAACCCGGTACCTCTGGTTAGATGGACCGAGTCGTTACCGGTTGAGCCACCGACGCTTCATTCCTCATTCTTTACTATCTTCATTTACTTACACTCGAGTTGAATCACGAACGACAGGCGTTTCAAAATCTTGTTCCTGACCTCGATTCTTTCGAAATTGACAATGAATAAAAAATGTACTTTCGTCCCTTTATTTCCATATTTTAGGATAAAGCAGAAAATGGCAATTCTGAGACACCAAACTGCCTATTTGATACCTAGCGGTAATTTTTCTTATTCCTTTCTTTTTCCTCACAAAAGTCCCATTCCAATTCCATTACTTCTAGTCCGTGTTAAAAAAAGGTTTTTCGCATGTTCTTTCGTCTGAAGAATTTGAGTAAACAAAGTTGTGAGAACAAAGCCCTGTTTCTATCTTAAGATTTCTAGGGTGTAAGATTTGGATTTTTTATTACGCTAATGCTTTAATCGGAAGCAGCAGGTTTTTTTGGTAAAATTTGAAGAATCAGAATATATAATGTGTCGGTGGCGTAATGGCTAGGCCGGCCGCCTCCTGTCAGGGAGGTCGTGGTTCGAACCTGCCACGTACCAATGTGATTTCGAATTTAGATTTCACATGTACGTTTATCCGACGCTCTTACAGTAAAGGAAAACACCGTGAGGAAACCTGCTCACGCCTGCGGAGGAACTCGCAGGTTGTGTGAGTAGTCGACCAACCCGCACTGGGCCCGCGTGGTCGACTAAGGGAGGTCGTGGTTCGAACCCTGCCTCGTACCAGTGTGTTTTCTAATTTCGATTTCATATATAAGTTTACGAGCGTCGGTAACGTAACGGCTAGGGCCGTCGCCTCCTGTCCGGGAGGTCATTGTTCGAATCCTGCCACGTATTAATGTGATTTAGAATTTAGATTTCATGTGTACGTTTATCCGACGCTCTTACGGTGAAGGAAACATCGCGAGAAAACCTGCACATGCCTGCGAAGAAACTCGCAGGTTGTATGTGATTTCGACCAACCCTCACTGGGCCCGCGTGGTCGACTAAGACCCGATCGCCCTAATTAAGATAGGCTCGAGCCCCTCGGTGAGGACGTAAAAGAAATGATATGATTGATATAAGTTTAGCCGACGCTCTAACAATGAACGAAAACATCGTGAGAAAACTTGCACACGCCTGCGAAGAACCTTGAAGGTTGTGTGTGAAGACAACCAATCTGCACTGGGCCCGCGTGGTCGACTAAGGTCCGATCACCCTAATTCAGAAAAGGCGCAAGCCTCTCGAAGGATACACATGTTATGAGCTGATATGAAGATGATGGGGGTTCCACATCGGTTCCAATAAAGTGGACCCACTTTCGGTGCCAAAGGGCTCGTTTTACGACACGCAATACCTATTGTTAGATCTTTGGGCTTGATAAGGTAATCTATATTTGTTCAAAGTAAATTTGCTTAATTTATCTTGAAATTTTCCTTGAGATTATACCTGTAAAAAAGAATACTTAATATTTCTGTATAATATCTTTTAAAGGAATTTTGATTTAATCGAACACATTTATCTAGGTTAAGCTTCTTTTTATAATTCTGATCTATATTCTTTGAGGAAATTATACCTACTTAATTATTTTTTGAAGTTGCTGACTCTCGCGTTATACTCGTGACCGGGTGCTGCCCGTGTGAACTGGCCTACTCTTGTCAAAGGTATTAATGTCATTCAATGTTTTTTATGTATAATTTTTCGTTGTCATATTGTTTTCATGTTCTAATGACATAATCTGGTATATAATTTTGACACTATTAAATAATGATTGTTTACTTCTAGATTTTTCACAAATGACATATTATTATTATTTTATGACTATCAGAAAGAGTGGAACTTGAACTTATTTTGAATAAATACCTTGAATCTTTAATCTGAGTAAAACTTCTTTACGCACGCTTGACTTGGGGAGTAAGCTGGTGAATGCGTTACGCGAACGGTGATTTCTAGCGTTACGATAGGTGTGATCTGGTGAGGCGAACGGCACGCTTGAATTGGGGAGTAAGCTGGTAAATGCATTACGCGAACGGTGATTTCTAGAGTTACGAAAGGTGTTATCTGGTGAGGCGAACGGCACGCTTGACTTGGGGAGTAAGCTGGTGAATGCGTTACGCGAACGGTGATTTATAAAGTTTAGAAAAGTGTGATCGAGCGAGGTGAACGGCACGCTTGACTTGGGGAGTAAGCTGGTGAATGCGTTACGCGAACGGTGATTTTTACTTTAGTCGTGTTGTATAAAGTACACCCGTTTGTTTTCGAAGAGGTTTTTTGGGGGATTCGTTTAGAATTTTGAGAAAAAGATAAAGTTTTTATTATAGGTTTATTTTAAAATTTAAGGGATAGGTACCCTATATTGCTAGTAAGTTTTGAAGCAAATCCTTAAAATAGTAAAAAAAACCAAATTATTTGTACGTAATTATTTAACAGTCTTAAAGTCCCGTTTTTTTATTGTCCTTCCAAAATTTAATCATACAGTTAAAATTTTTCTTGAATATACCAAAATATATACGACACGTTTTAGATATTACTAGCTGTTTCCCGCGACTTCACCCTCTCGAATCCCGTTGAAAAATTTTCTATACCTATTTTTAGACCTACCGAATATACACAGAAAATTTCATGGAAATACGTCCAGGCGTTTCGGAGGAGTATGACAACTAACTCTGTGACACGAGAATTTTATATATATATAGATTCAGTATCGTCTATGATGAAAATCCTACTAATACTATAAACGCAAAAGTTTGTAAGAATGTATGGATGTTTGTTTGTTACTCTTTTACGCAAAAACTACTGAACGGATCTGGCTGAAATTTGGTAAATAGACAGATCTTTTAGATAGATAGATCTGTTCTATGCTCGCGAGCCGCTTGCGGCTCGCCACTGCGCACCCTGGAAAAGTCATAGAAACGTTTTCCACGCGGGTGAAGCCGCGGGAAACAACTCGTTTTAAATAAATCCTTAGCGCCATTTTTGAGAAAAAAAATGTATGTATGGGAGCTACCTTAAAATTTTGAAAATTAAAAGAAGTTGCTACTGATAAAAAAAAACAAATACCTATCTATACGCAAAATTTAATTTAAATCAGTTCAGTATTTTTGTAACCACATTTGGTAAGCCCTTGCTTTCTCCGTGAATTGTGGATACGTCATGTACGTGATACGTGTTCGTGATCAGAGACCTTCAGATATCGATTTTGGATGAGATCGATCCAGTAACTAAAAAGTTCAAAATGGCAGCCGCCTTTTTCAATCCTGACAACGGATCCGCGAACAGAGACCTAAGGAACCTTTGGAAGCAATCAGTCCTGTATTTAAATAGTTCAAAAATGCGGCCGTTTTATATAATTCTGACAACGGATTCGTGATCAGAGACCTTCTGGGATCGATTTCTGGAAGCAATCTGTCCAGTTACTAAAAAGTTTAAATGGCGGCAGCTTTTTTAATTCTCACAACAGATTCGTGATCAGAGACCTCCAGAGATCGATTTTGGAAGCAATCAGTTCAGTAACTAATAATTTTTAAATGGTGGCCGCTTTTTTATTTCTGACAAAGGATTCGTGATCAGGGACCTCAGGGACCTTCAGATATCGATTTTGTAAGCGGAATGCTAACAAAATCGATATCTGAAGGTCCAGTCACTAAATGTCTCAAAACTCAAAATAGCTGCCACTTTTTTCAATTCTGATTAAGGATTCGTGATCAGAGAGCTCAGGGACCTTCAGATTAATTTATATTAAAAAAAATGCTTATTTCTCTTAATATGATTTGTTATACCTATTATTAAATAAAATTTTAGTTTATTTTTTAAGACTTATCTAATGTCTTAAATTTTAATATAGTTTTTAAAATCGACCCGAAATCGTTATACTCTCAAGTGAACCTAACAGAGTCAAAAAACACATTAAAGTTTAAAAATTGATAAGTTGGGTTGTCAAAATTAGGCCAAATACATACTGGATCACAATAGGCTGTCTAAATAAATACATTTCACAAGTCCAGTCCCCGTTAGCGCTAGGGAGTTACTGAGTGAATAGAGGATCGGACTGCATAAAAAATAAAATCTGAAATATGATTGCTCTCCTCTTGAAGTTTTAAAAAACCTTACTTGTTTTGTTTTTCCATCACGTCTTCAATTTTTAATTGATCAAATTCACAAAATAAGTTCGTCAATGACGCCTAAAATCTATGACGTCACTTGTGGCTATTTCAAACATTTTTAGAACAAAATTTCGTTTTTGTCGGATCATAAAAAGTAACACAAATGACTAACAGTCCAATCCCCTACTGCTGTACGTGTAATCATCTTGAACGGAACACGGTTGCTTTAAGCAGTGTCTTCTCTTTGATAAAGCTCGCTAGATAAAACATACTGGGCGGAGAGAACAAAATTTTAGCTCTTTAAGAGCCTGCTGGAGTACATAAATCCCATACAAACGTAGTATTTGATTCATTTGTTAACCAAACAAGCGATTTTGAAATATTTTTATATCGATAATCAGATGACGTATATCTGTGTCTGTACCGCATTATTTTTTTGAAAAACGAAACAGGAATTAATTTAATACCAAAAACCGTCTTTTACCTTAGTTTATTGATATTAATAATGTATTCCTCTTTCGTTTTTCAAAAAACTAATACGGCACAGACACAGATACGTCATCCGATTATCGATATAAAATTATTTCAAAATCGCTTGTTTGGTTAACAAATGAATCAAATACTACGTTTGAATGGGATTTATGAACTCCAGCGGGCTTTTAAGACAGTAATATTACAGATTTGCGTTATTTTTGACGTCAATTACTCCTAAACGATAGAAAACCCAAGGTTGAATAAAATACCCTTATTGTTGATAACGTCAAAAGCAATTAGAAATGAGATTGAGCAATTTTGGCTCTATAGAAAAAAAAATCCTAAACACAGTTCTACACCAATACTTTCAACTTTAATTTTGACTTATATTTTGAAGTATAAATCTTAAAAAATTAAAGAAAATAAAAATAAAAGTTTAAAAAACTAAAAACCGACTTCTCAATGAAATTCACTCAAAAGTATGAAATAATATTATCATAATTAGATGCACTACATTAACCAACAATAACGAAATCAAAGGTAGGTACGAATTAAATTAGGGGCCAAAATTTATTTTTTAGGTCGGTACATACCAGCACACAGCTACTCACATTTTACTTATGGAATTGCTGACACCGACCTCAAAATAAACTTTAGGTCCCTTATTTAATTCGTACCCACCTTTGATTTCGTTATTGTTGGTTAATGTCGTGTATCTAATAATAATAATAATATTTCATACTTTTGAGTGAATTTCATTTTGGAGTCGGTTTATAGTTTTTTAAACTTTTATTTCTATTTTCTTTATTTTTGGTTATATAGCTAACTATCTAACAACGTTAAACCCAATCACCCATTCGGCAATAGGGACCATCAAATCATAATGCATGTATTTCATTAACAGATACTGATTCCTGTGGCTTCCATCATCAACTCAACAGCATGAAAGTTAAGGAGTGAAATCTTCCTTAATCAGCTCATCTGAATAATCTGAAAGAATACAACTATCGGTCTATACGTACCTATGTAAAATATTTGAACAATTATCCTCCAACTCCTAACCGTTAAGGAGTTGTACCGTCCTTCATCAGCTTATCAAAATGAGATGATGATTACCAGTCGCAAATACAATAATGAAAATGAAATAATATGAAATAATGAAATGAATGAAAATAGAAAATATATGAAACACGTAAAACGTGCCTATAAAATTTGAGGGTCTCCTCGATGTCCCTGGGATCCCATCATCAGATCCTGACTTGGTGACAATGGGACCCCCTCGGGCGTATACTCTTTCGAATAAAAAAATATTTTTGAAAATCTATTCACTATTGGTGGAGATATCGCGTAACAAACATACAAAAAAAAACATACAGTCGAATGGAGAACCTCCTCCTATTTTAAGTCGGTTGAAAATATACAACAAAATTAGTTATATGATAATACAAAATGTTATATTTTTTTTTACTTTCATTGTAGTTTTTGATTAAAACGAAAAACCATTGAAAAAGTGAAAAAGTGTGGTTATTTTCTTTACTCTTTACACGTGAGAAAAAAGACAGGGACAAATGTTCCGATCAATAACTCGCCTTAATCGGTATTTTGAACAGGAACCGAAATCATTTCACTGTTCTGTTTGATCATTACCAGAAAAATATCGAATCAGTTTGAGCGAAAATCTAACGAAAACGCTTTATTGTAAAATGTATGGCGCCGCGGAAAACCTGGTTTGAAATGTTAACCAGATTAAATAGCCCTGTCCACAAGTGGTAAGCCCTTGATTTCTCCGCGACTTGGGGGACATACATTTATACGCACGCTCACAGTTAGAAGACGTGCATTTTTTACAAAATCTCGTAGTTGGTGTATCGGAGAATCACTTAAACTATATTTTACTCCTAAGCCACTCGAAGATAAAATATGTACAATGATCAAAAATACGCAATATCAAACAAAAAGGCCAAATGCTTATCAAGATTGGGAGGTGACAGAGCGGATAAAAGTATCATAGGGAAAACGGGAGAAAATAAAGGAAATTCAAAGCAATTTGCTTGACGTAAACATGGGAAGCTTGATAATGGAAATTTTACACCTCAGCTCTGTTTTGTTTACAGGAAAAAAAACCTTGTGAACGTGAAGCTGTACAAAATAATCGTAAAGTTCTTATTGTTCGGCTCTTTGTGGTGGGAAGTGAAATTGATGGCTGTGCAAAGTTCGAACTTATAACATAGGCAATGATTTTTTTGTCACTTCGGAATACCGAATAGGCCCGATTTTAAAAGACTCAGTCTTTTATCTTTCGATAATAATCAGGTTTGAGGAGCTACGCCGGCCCCAGACAGTGCTTAATAATCATTTTATTACAATTTAACGTGTTAGTAACTATTATTAGTTTTATTTCAGTCCTTACAGCTGTTATTCTAATTGATTGATTGAAAACACTTCATTGCACAACATATGAGGAAATTCTGTTAAAAAAAAATATTTCAGTACGCTAGCTTTCATAGTTTCGGAGATATTTAAATTTTTGTGACCGGACCCTCTTTTTGTAAAAACTCTTTGCTTTTGTAACCGGTCCTTTACTTTTGTAACCAGCACTTTACTTTTGTTAGCCAGCCCTTTACTTTTGTTAACCGGCCCTTTCCTTTTGTTTACCGGCCTTTTTTAAAGTGAAACTTTTATTACATCGTCTCAAATTTTTTCGTTTGCTCTCACAGAGGAATGGGAGAATATTCCCCAAAATCGTATAAGGAACTTGGTGTACAGCATGCCAAACCGCGTAAACACAGTGATGGAAGTACGAGGAGGCAATACGAAGTATTAAAATTCAAGTAAATCGTAATGTTGTTCAAAAATGTCATGTTTCCTATTTTTGTTTTAAGGCGAGATCAGCAGTTTTTTTTATTTATGTAATTTTTTGTAAATAAAATGTAGTGACTCGTAAATTTTATTACTTTCATATAAGGGGTATTAAAGTGTCTATTAAACACAATTTATTTCATGAAGCTAGCCTTCTTAGTTTCCGAGATTTTTAGGATTATTTAAGTGACCCGGATTCATCGCTCTCGAGTGTACTTGTCACGCTTTCAATATAATCGGAGCATCCATTTCCAAGAAATTGTTATATTTAAATTGTACCTATAGAAAAAGAGTTTGAAAAAGACGTCATATGGAGTTAAATTAATTAGATTTCCTCTGAATAGACCAACTGTGTAGACCAGTTCAGAAATACCATTATAAGTTCATAAGGTAATTTCAACACAATTGTGTAATCCGCAAAGACCAGTATTAACAACAACCACTTCGATATAAGAGAATGGCAACCCATCAAACCACGTATTGCCAAACGGCGCTCGTCAACCAAAAGGGCCAATAAAGGAAAGTATGAGGTCGTCAACCACCCAGCAGCAACATAAGCTCGATTGTTGGTGACACCATAAAAAAAACATAACTTGTGGCGATGGAAGAAAGTGTGCCATTTGTTTTGGACATCTTGAAATATTGTTCATATAAACCAATAAAAAGACGTGAGAAGCTGGATTGATAAGAATTTTACAGATTAGAGACTTACCAGAGACCGATTAGGGATTTTAACAGCGATAATAGTTTGAACAAATTCAGATGTGTTTATAATTTAAAGGTTGCTCAGGGTATCGTACCTAAAAAGAAAAAAAGGATTGTGTGGTTATAAGAAACCACAGTAAAAATGAAACTGTTTTTCACACTATAGACATTTACAGAGGACGAAACGATCATGGCTGCTCTGACAAGCGCTTTTCACTTTATCCCTACTCCGCGGCAGACCGACCGTCACGCGACATGCAACACACAAACGAAAAAGTTTAAGACGATGTAATAAAAAAGTATTACTTAAAAAAATTAGGAATTGATTAAAAATAATAAGCGTCGGTGGCTCAACCGGTAACGACTCGGTCCATCTAACCAGAGGTACCGGGTTCAAATCTGGACGGCCAATGTACCAATGAGTTTTTCAAAAACTTACGTACATACTTACCGATTGCTTTAACGGTGAAGGAAAACATCGTGAGGAAACCTAGACACGCCTGCGAAGAAACTCGAAGGTTGTGTGTGAAGTCGACCAACCCGCACTGGGCCCGCGTGGTCGACTAAGGCCTAATCGCCCTGATTCAGGGTAGGCTCGAGGCCCTCGGTGGGGACGTATATGAGCTGTAATAATAATAAAAATAATAAAAACTCGACGGCATAAAAACTTTACCTCTATTTTTCGGCCAGTCAGGTAAAAATATATCCTATGTCATCCACTGGATCAATATATCCTATGTCATCCACTGGATCAATATATCCTATGTCATCCACGGGATAAATATATCCTATGTCATCCACGGGATAAATATATCCTATGTCATCCACTGGATCAATATATCCTATGTCATCCACGGGATAAATATATCCTATGTCATCCACGGGATAAATATATCCTATGTCATCCACTGGATCAATATATCCTATGTCATCCACGGGATAAATATATCCTATGTCATCCACGGGATAAATATATCCTATGTCATCCACTGGATCAATATATCCTATGTCATCCACGGGATAAATATATCCTATGTCATCCACGGGATAAATATATCCTATGTCATCCACTGGATCAATATATCCTATGTCATCCACGGGATAAATATATCCTATGTCATCCACGGGATAAATATATCCTATGTCATCCACGGGATAAATAAGAATCTAAAGACACCTCGCACTCCAAAATCCATCAACCCGTTAAGGCTACACAGCGTTCCAAAAAATTTAACTCTTTTTTGGCTAGTCAGGCAAAAATGTATCCTGTTAATGTAAAAAAAAAACACATACGTACATAAATACTTACTAACATACATACATACGCACATACGTACATACGTGCATACATACATTCGAAAAACATAACCCTCCTTCTAGCGCAGTCGGGTAATAATTAATTGTAAAGCCGCGCTGTGCATACATAACGTGACCATACGTCCCGCTTTCAGTCTGTCTGTCCCGCTGTCCCCATCGAGGGCAAAAACGTCCCGCTTTCAGTCTCTCTGTCCCGCTGTCCCCATCGAGGGCAAAAACGTCCCGCTTTCAGTCTGTCTGTCCCGCTGTCCCCATCGAGGGCAAAAACGTCCCGCTTTCAGTCTGTCTGTCCCGCTGTCCCCATCGAGGGCAAAAACATCCCGCTTTCAGTCTGTCTGTCCCGCTGTCCCCATCGAGGGCAAAAACGTCCCGCTTTCAGTCTGTCTGTCCCGCTGTCCCCATCGAGGGCAAAAACGTCCCGCTTTCGCAAACAGACCAAACGATAAATTAATTTAAGTATATATACCTTTTATTTTTGCACTCGCAAACAACTGCTTAGACATTAGAAGTCATCTGATTAAGGCTTACTAAAGCAACTAAAGTGTACATGACCAGTACTAAAAGAAACCTACTTATTATTCGGCGTTCACGTCCCTACCAAGGGGCTCAAGCTTACCCTTAATTGGGGCCATCGGGCCTTAGTCGACCACGTGGGCCCAGTTATTGATTTTCTAATAAACACTAGAAAAATAAATAAAAAGTTTTTTTTACATAGTTCCGCTGGTGTCCCGCTCTGAGAAAAAAAAAATGGTCACGTTATGCATACATCCTCCACATTGTGTCTTTATTTTTAACTATACATACTAAAATGTTATATTAGTGCTGAATAAATGAACTGTATTGAATTAACAATAATGATAGCAGTAGAGGTAGCAGCAGCACTTACCATAATCAAAGCAGCAGAGGTAGCAGCAGCACTTACAATAATGATAGAAGGAGAGGTAGCAGCAGCACTTAGAATAATGAAAGCAGGAGAGGTAGCGGCATCACTTACATTAATGATAGCAGCAGAGGTAGCAGCAGCACTTACAATAATGATAGCAGCAGAGGTAGCAGCAGCACTTACAATAATGATAGCAGCAGAGGTAGCAGCAGCACTTACAATAATGATAGCAGCAGAGGTAGCAGCAGCACTTACAATATAGATAGCAGCAGAGGTAGCAGCAGCACTTACAACAATGAAAGCAGAAGAGGTAGCAGCAGCACTTACAATATTGATAGCAGTAGAGGTAGCAGCAGCACTTACCATAATGATAGCAGTAGAGGTAGCAGCAGCACTTACCATATTCAAAGCAGCAGAGGTAGCAGAAGCACTTACAATAATGAAAGAAGGAGAGGTAGCAGCAGCACTTAGAATAATGATAGCAGCAGAGGTAGCAGCAGCACTTACAATAATGATAGCAGTAGAGGTAGCAGCAGCACTTACCATAATCAAAACAGCAGAGGTAGCAGCAGCACTTACAATAATGATAGAAGGAGAGGTAGCAGCAGCACTTAGAATAATGATAGCAGCAGAGGTAGCAGCAGCACTTAAAATAATGAAAGCACGAGGGGTAGCAGCATCAATTACATTAATGATAGCAGCAGAGGTAGCAGCACTTATAATAATGAAAGCAGCAGAGGTACAAGTAGCACTTACAATATAACAGATTATCAGTAGTACAGTATCCCACCAACTGGATATGACCCCCTTTTGCCACTTTTTAAGGATTCAAAAGATTTATTTTGAAGTCAAAGCAAACTCCTTTTTCAATTTCCTTATGAAAATGCCTAAAGGCCTTAGAAGCAGAAAAATATATAACAACAAAAACTTTCTCCCTAAACCCGATAAGACCTTCCCAAGGCTGTTTTGAGCAATAAATAACGTTTTACTAACGGTTTATATGTTTTCCAATCGATTAATCTCAGCCTGGCCAAGTTTGACAAATGTCCCCATCTAACTTTAATAGGTACTAACGACACTAAATCAGTACAATGCCTATAAACCATTGAAATTTATTGGAATCTGAACACAAAGACAGAACTCCAGTGAGTACAGGAGTTTCAGTATCTACAATAAAATTGGATTTCTGTTTAATCGGTTCCATTCTACAGATATAATTGAATTAGAACTACGGATAGAATTCGAATGCGTCGGTGGCGTAACGGCTAGGGCCGCTGCCTCCTGACCGGGAGGTCGTGGTTCGAATCCTGCCACGTACGAGTACCAATGTGATTTCGAATTTAGATTTCATGTGTACGTTTATCCGACGCTCTTACGGTGAAGGAAAAACACCGTGAGGAAACATGCACACGCCTGCGGAGAAACTCGCAGGTTGTGTGTGAAGTCGACCAACCCGCACTGGGCCCACGTGGTTGACTAAGGCCCAAAGGCCCTAATTCAGGGTAGGCTCGAGCCCCTCGGTGGAGACATATATGAGCTGATATGATGATGTATAGAATTTAATTGAACTGAACTACTTAAAGAATTGAATTGAACTGTATCTTAATATATTTACTACTCAATTTTTAGCATTGTTCAGTTTTTAAGGCATGTTAATAATAAAAAAAACCGACCAAGTGCGAGTAATAAACAAAGCTATTATTACAGTATGTTGGTAATTAAACATTTTGTATGTAGAATCTGTAGTTAACAAACAAACAAACACTAAACCAGTGGCAACCATATAGTTTACAGGCAGTTGAGATAGGTAGTAAAGTTCTCGACCGCGTACCGGAAGACGTAGGTAGACGTCCCACTCGGTGGAACGACGACCGGCTGAAGTTTGCGGGAAGCATCTTAATGCGGGCATCGCAGGATCTGTCGTTGTGGAAATGCTTGAGGGAGGTCTTTGTCCAGCAGTGGACGATTTTTAGCTGATATGATGATGAAATAGAATCTAGATCTAGAACTGCACGTCTGAAGTTGATCGAGAATTACTTCTAAACTAAGAAAGCCTACTAAGCGATGATAGTTTTTCTTTTAAATCGCTTTTACGAGTATGTCCTACTATTTACAACTTTTGAGATGTCCTGAAATAGTGGTTTTGCTTATAGTGGGGGGAGATACTTGACTCGAACAAAAATTAGCACTTTGAAGCTTAATATTTCGCAATCCGATCCCTGGATCACAATATGGTTTCAGCAAACCCTCTGTTGTTTTTAAAAACCTATTCAACGATATCCAACAGGATAAGGTACGTTAGCAAATAAAATTACAACCACTCTTCACATGTAGGGGTGGTACCAGAAAATAATTATTTTTCAAGTTTTTATTGTACAACTTTGTCGATGTGATTAATATCTATAACCAAAGTATATATATTAGTACTATAGCTATTTATTATATCAAATAATAATCTGCTTACCCAAGAGGGATTTACTCGTATATAGTAGTTCACTACACTAGGTAGGTAGGTTAAAATAAGTTTTAAAAAAAAGTTTGATGTGCGCGTGTGTGCTAATCAGAGCGCTGATTCGTAGTGACGGACGTATTGACCCCACCCTCGGTAGCTCGTCTAGAAAGTAGTTTTAGGGTTCGCGGGCGGTGGTTCGAGCACCGAACGTCATTAAATTTGAACGTAGCTATACTCATGCCAAATTACAGATTTCTAGTATAGTGTCTGAGCTAAGACGCAGACAGACGGACAGACAGACATGGCGAACTTGTAAGGGTTCCTTGTTGACTTCGGAATCATAAAAAAATTGGAGATTTGATTTGATAATTTAAAAAGTAATTTAATAACCTTAATTCATTTCATAGGTAATCGTAATTAGTACTCGGTTTTTTTTTTCATAGTATATAAGCCTGTGACGTCATCACTTTTTGACGTTTGAAAAGTCATAAAAAAACAATACACTAATTTATTTCCTTGCTCATTATTTAAATACTTTCAGTAATAAAGGGTTGGATGGAAGAGATTCCTGTTTGGGATAAGTCCGCCATTGTACATGTTATTCCTATTCTGTACCTATAACTGTATATTTTGTTATACAATAAAGAGTTAACAAATAAACAAACATTAAACCAGTGGTTAACCATGTAGTTTGCAGGCAGTTGAGATAGGTAGTAAAGTTCTCGACCGCATACCGGAAGACGCAGGCTGGTTTTAGGATGCTGAAACGATGACCGGCTGAAGTTCGCGGGAAGCATCTAAATGCGGGCATCGCAGGAGCTGTCGTTGTGGAAATACTTGGAGAGGCCTTTGTCCAGCAGTGGACGTCTTTCAGCTGATAATATGATGATGACGGTGACAATAACAGATTCTAGTACTTCTTTAAAAGGTATATAATTTTGACCAATTTACTTCCAAACAGGTGAAACACGCTATCGTTCCCAATTACTTTAATAAATAGGCTATTTTACCGTATAAAAAATAAATTAAAAAACACTATTCAATAAATAGCATTGCTTCTAGAATAGCAAAAACACTTACTCATTGCAAATATTAAACAATTTTTAATTAATTTTTTAAATACAGCAAAATAGTTCATTAAAGCCTATGACACATAAGACATCACTATGTCAGAAATTAAAAAACACTATTCAATAAATAGCATTTCTTCTAGAATAGCAAAAACACTTTCTCATTGCAAATATTAAACAATTTTTAATTTATTTTTTAAAAACAGTAAAATAGTTCATTAAAGCCTATGACATATATGACATCACTATGTCAGTAACGAATGTGAATAATTATTGCGTTTCGTTTTTGACAGTAGATAAAAAGTTGCTCAAATGACTAGTAGTTAAATACCGTATTCTATATTGTTTACAGAAGCAGACCTGTCGCTCTCCACGCTGTAGGCATGAAAATTTACCTACGCCACGCGGCCTCCTGCAGGAGTCAAATCAGTAGTCAGAAGAGATAAAATTTATGCGATAGAAAGAGAGGCAACTTGTAGGTGAATATAACTGTAAGTAACTGGCGCTGTGCGAATCTGATTTGCACTTTATTGTGTTGACGCAAGAGTCGCCATTTATTTAAATGATTTTGCGGAGTGAAACTTCTTTCACGTTAGTAAATAGTCTTTATTCTTTGACAGAAGTTATTGCATCTCTCTTCTTAAATGAAAGTTAAATACAAAAATTAAGCGGTCGCAGCTAAGTGCGACTTGCGCAGTTGCATCTATCATGCAGGTTTACCGACCTAAAGCACGTTCATTGCTTGGATGGGTTTGACTGTTAAGCCGCGGTCTCGATGACAGCTGGCAGTGGCGTGGCAGCGGCGCGTTCAAAGGAGCTGACTTGCCGGTAGCGGGCGGCGATCATTTATTTCGACCGTTTCCGTGCTTTGCAAGGCACTTCAAGCCGCTTACCTTATAGGCGGCTTGAAAAACTTCTGACAGTTGAATAGGGTTTTGCCATTATAGTCCTAAAACCTCCACAAAACCGGACTCGACCCACGTGTGTGGAGTTTGGCCTAAATTTTCTGAATTTGGGAAGAAACCCAGCAGTGGGGATGTTTTGACGAAATACAAAGTGGAGATACCACGCAGTATACGTCAATCAGTACTAATAATATTATAAATACGAAAGTTTGTGTGTGTGAGTTTTTGTGTGTTGGTACCTCTACACGCCTAAACGGCTGAACGGAATTTGGTTTGGTCTGTCTAAGATTAGGACTTTTTAACGCGGCACAAACCAAGTCGTGGGCAACAGCTAGTAAACCATATATATATATAGAAGAAATGCATTAATTAGGTTCTTGTCATTAATAAACTTTCTGAAAAACGGGAACCTACAGGCGTACCCCGGACACTTCATACAAGGGGCGAGAAATGACATTTCTAAAAACAAATGAAATCACGGGGAAATTATATACGTTCGAGAACCAAACTTAAACCAATCTGTATCAACCTGGGTGACGAGGGGGTGAGGTCGCAAACTAGAGAGCGGCAGGGAGTGTCCATATTGTATCATCATTATCATATCAGCCGAAGCAGTCTAGCGACAAAAAATGTCGACATTACATTGGCTTCATACATTTTAACGACTTTTTTAAACAGTTACAAAATACATTTCATCATTACAGCTCGTATACGTCCCCACCGAGGGGCTCGAGCCTACCCTGAATCAGGACAAAATACATTTAGCGACAAAATTATCAATTTTTTATTGCTCTGGTGCCTTTTTGGCCATTATTTAGCAATATATAAAAAAGTCGTAATGTGAGAGCGTCGTTGGTGCAACGGCAAGGGCCGCTACCTCCAATCCGGGAGGTCGTGGTTCGAGTCCTGCCACGGACCAATGTGTTTTCGAATTTTGATCTCATATGTACGTTTACATCGAATTAGAAACGAGGACATCCTTAGGAGAATCAAAGTAACCGACATAGCTCTTAGAATTGCTAAACTTAAGTGGCAGTGGGCGGGGCACATAAGTCGTAGAACAGGGCAGTAAAGTTCTTGAGTGGCAACCGCGCACCGGAAAACGTGGACCGATGACCTGGTGAAGGTCAAGGGAAACGTCGTGAGGAAACCTGCACACATCTGCGAAGAAACTCGAAGGTTGTGTGTAACAACTGGGCTCGAGTGGTCGACTAAGGCATGATCGCCCTAATGGTAGGCTCGAGCCCCTCGGTGGGGACATATATATGAGCTGATGTGATGATAAAAAAAAGCCGCCTGGCACTGCAGGTGATTGCTCGTTTGCGAATGTTACACGTCACAGGAAATGTTCTAAACAACTTAAGTTACCAAGTCTGACTTTGGAATGTGGAAGCTAAAGTTTGTACCAACGATTAATTTTGATTGCGAAACCTTGTCGCTAACTTATATTAAAGGCCATACAAATAAGAACTAAGTTGAGTCTGAAATCGCGTTCCCTTTTCATTATTATGCTCGAGAAAGAAAAATTTGTCCAATTTCAAACGTGGAATATTAGAAAACTTTATCGCGGTATAGGGCTGCCAAGTTTTTTTTTATTAGCTTTTATTTAAATTGCAATGTATGTGTGTTTGTTCGGATGGTGCAAGATTCCACCCGAACAAATTTTGAAGCAGATATCTTCAACCGATTCAGCTGAAATTTTGTATAAAACTTCAGTTTGGATGACAAAGCATGGTTAACTGTGTAACGTCATTCTAAATCCAAGATGGCGGCACACACAAGATGACGGACTAGTTATTTTTAATGCACTCCTACAATAAGGGTATCAAATAAAAGGGTTTGTTAAGAAGAATAGGAAATAATTAAAAAAAAATCAAATAAAAGCTTGTACATAAAAGTTTTTAGGTATTTCGAAAAATATTGCATTGTTACGCGATATACATATGCATGCAAAATTTCAGCTCAATCGGAAATCGGGAAGTGGGTCAAAATTAACTTGCAAGATTTCACCCGAACAAACATGCATACATTGCTAGTTAAATATAAGCTTTTAAAATAAGGGCATATTACACTTTTTCTAATAGTCATAAAATAGTAAAATATTTCATTACATAATGTCAAAGTTTGTGAAAAACAAGTATAAACAATACGTAATAATCCTTATCCTTACTAGCAATGTTAATAATCCTACTCATATTATAATTGTGAAACTTTGTATGTATGGATGTTTGTTACTCTTTCACGCTTCAACCACTGGACGGATCGGGATGAAACTTGACCCACATATAGTTTAAGTCCTTGAATAGGACATACACTACTTTTTATTTCGGAAAAACGTCCTATTCCCACGGGAAAATCGAAAATAACGCGGGTGTAGCCGCGGGCGGATGGCTAGTAAATCCTACTAATATTATAAATTTGAATGTTTGTTACTCTTTTACGCTGCAACCACTGAACGGATCGTGATGAAACTTGGCACACATATAGGTTAGGTCCTGGAATAGAAGATAGGTTCCTTTTTACGTATTATTCCAACGGGGGGAATGGTCAATTTTCGTCTTCTTTAATGAATAAAATAAAAACTATTTATTTTAAAATAAATATTAAAAGTGCCTTAAATTTTTCTTTATATGCATTCATATAATAAAATATCATGTCAAACTAATTCTAGGTCATATGTAATTAATTTTTTGTTTTTTAATATTAAAATATATTTGAGATCCCCATACCGACCCATTTATTTACTTTGCACATCTGTGTTTGGGTCATAGGATTTTATCATCCTAACAAATTTTACCTGATTTGGTCCAGTAGATTTGGAGCAAGTTGGCTTTGACAGACGAATGGACAGAAAGACAGACGCACGAGTGATCCTATAAGGGTTCCGTTTTTTTTGTACGGAACCCTTAGAACAATAAAATACTTAAAGTTATACATTATAATTATTGAATTCGTTATTTGAATAAAAATACCGTCAATAATGCCTGTATGACAGAGAAGGCCAGTTCACACGGATAGCACCCGGTCACGAGTATAACGTAAGAGTCAGCCATCGCTCCCCGCGACCATATTATTAATATTTTTTTTATCAACAGTGCCCACAGAATAAAAGTTTCGTGTACGCTAAAAGGCGACAAAAAAGCCCTATTTTGTACAGAAAAAAACAAATTACGCAAATCAAAACACAGGCCGCTAAACAAGCCCGATGTTTGCCGAAAACGGTGTAAACAAACAAATAAAAAGTCCTATTGAATTACAAAACTAAAATGTACCGCCTCCGTAGCTCAGAGGCAAAGTTCTCTAGCTTTACACAGGAGGTCGCGGGTTCGATTCCCGGCGGGGTCAATTGTAAGACTCGGTTTGGTTGGTGGTAGGACATTTTCTAATCCCGCCTGGCTAGCTACCACCATCTTATCTAAATCTTGCCGCCAAATATCAATGTTGATATCATTGGTGTGTTCCGGCCTGAAGATAAGATAGCCAGTTCCTCATTGCGTTGGGGAATCTTGGTAAGCCCGCTCCCATCTTCGGCAACATCGTCACTTACCACCAGGTGAGAAGTTGTCAAGGGTTTACCAATTGTGAATAAAAAAAATTAAAAAAAAATGTAACAAACATATTATAGCTGAATGCGGAATAGTATTATTATTATCATCATCATCCTTAAGGTTGTCTGGAAGAGATCGCTTGTTAGCGATAAGACCGCTCTATATGTACAACTTCCTCAATCATTGTATCTTTTTTTAGGGTTCCATAGCCAAATGGCAAAAAACGGGACCCTTATGGATTCGTCACGTCTGTCTGTCTGTCTGTCCGTCCGTATGTCACAGCCACTTAATTTTGAAACTATAACAACTATATACTGTTGAAACTTGGCAAGTAGATGTATTCTGTAAACCGCATTAAGATTTTCACACAAAAATAGAAAAAAAAAATCGGGGTTCTACATACTTAGAACTGAAACTCAATTTTTTTTTTCATCAAAACTTATCCCTGTGAGGTAACTATGGATAAGTCTTCAAAAATGATATTGAGGTTTCTAATATCATAAATTTTTTAAATGATATTACGGGGCCAAAGAATAAAGACTATTTACTACAAGAAGGTTAACTCCGCAAAATTATTTGAATGAATGGCGACTCTTGCTACGACACAATAAAGTGCAAATTCGGGTCGCACAGCGCTATTTACCTACAGTTACTCGTATATTCACCTACAAGTTGCCTCTCTTTCTATCGCAAATATATTTTTTTATAGGTTTCATACATTTGTTTTCTCTTACATCCGGGCCGGTGCTGGTGCCGTGTCGGCTAGTGGAAAAACGCACAAAAATGGCCGAAAATACAATAATGGCCACAAAACATTTTGAATTGGCCGCCAAATACAACTACTAGTACTACTAATATTATAAATTTGAAAGTTTGTATGTATGTATGGATGTTTGTTACTCTTTCACGCTTCAACCACTGGACGGATCGGGATGAAACTTGGCACACACATAGTTTAAGTATTGAATTAACATTTAGGCTACTTTTAATCCCGATTTCTTAAGTGGTTCCCGTGGGATAACTATTAAATCTCTCTTCTTTGTTAATTTATGTCACGTGGCAATTAAGCGAAGGATTGACGTGCTAATTAATACTGATTATTTAATTGACTATTGGTCGAGTCAATTAGATAATCAGTACTAAGTGAACTTTGTTAAACAGCAATAAAGGCTTATGTAAATAAATAAAAAAATAAAATCTAATTGACTACTAATTAGTATAGCCCGACGTAGTTCCCAAGGGATCTAGAGTTGACTCAGTTCTCAATCTCGACAGCACGACAGACATAAAAACTATGTTCACGCGAAAACTAACTAACCGCTGAACATATCTGGCTGAAATTTGGTAGGTAGACAGCTTAGGACCTGAATTAACATATTTGCTGCTTTTTTCCACGCTCACGAGCCGCTAGCGGCTCGCGCACTGCGCACCCTCAAAGACAGTCATAGACACTACGTTGAAGCGTGTATAAACAAAGAACTAAATTACCTATCTTTTCTATTGATGGCTTTGTACCTAACCGCGTTTACCGATAGCAGCTGTAATTGCGACTAGAAAGGCTTTGTACGGTATCCACTGAGAGGTTCGTTTGCAATTCTGTTCCTGTTGCAATCAATAAAATAAGTTAAAATAATCTTTAAGGTACAAGCTTTTATTTAAAAAATAGATTTTATGCTCAAAAGCCAAATGCTCACGGCACATTTCCAAATTCGAAAAAAAGACTAGCACAGTATTTCCTACAATCCTATTAAAAATAAAAGACGACCCTTGGACTTTGATTCCACCTCCTAAGTTCATCATCAGATCAACTTCAAAATACCAAAAGGATGTACTGTCACCGGGAATACGGCTTCATACCAAATTGTAAGATTTGAACTAAACAAACATACATACATATATTCATACATACAGACAAACATTTCAAGTTAAATAAAATCTTTTAAAAAGCAACGGTTTTTGAAAAATCTTAATGAATAAATAGTTTTACAGTTAATCTAAAGGTCTGTCCAAAAAGACTAGATATTAAATGAGCTGTTCGTTTATTTTTATTTATTTTACGTCACAAATTCATAATTAAACATTGTAAGTCATAATATATAATGTCAATAGTGATTTGATCGTCAAAGAAAGCAACACAGAGAATTAACTAATAAAATAGACAAAATGACAAAGTAAAGGTTAGGAAACAACATTAACACAGTAATAAAAGAATGTAATACATATTGGTAACTCATGTTACTAAATTTTAAAATGTCACAATTATTATTAAATTTTCTCAAACAATTCTTCAACAGAATAAAAGTCACTTTTCAACAAGAATTCTTTAACCGGAGCCTTAATGTCTCGTCATTGGTTATTTCCCACAGAGTGTACCTAGGCCAAGGAGTTTATAGGTAAAACTGGAGGCCACACTCTAAATACCTAATTGAAGCAAAGAAATATGCCCTTGAAATGTCTCTTTACCGCTCCGTCTCTTTTCAATTAGCGGGTGTGAGCAAGAGCTTCACCTATACACGTCTTGTTCATACCTCCTAATTAGAAAGAGACGGAGCGGTAACGAGAAACTTCAAGGCCATATTTCTTTGCTTCAAGTAGGTATTTAGAGTGTGGCCTCCAGATTTACCTATAAACTCCTTGACCTAGGCCATATGTCACGCGGATTTCTCGTGGCCAGTGTTGTACGTCGGGGCACACATTATAATCGCCCATTGTCGATTGTTTCTTAGTACGCGATTTCCGCCTCAGACTTGAAATTGGATCAAATTTTATCGTACGTATCCAAAATATACCGCCTCCGTAGCTCAGAGGCAAAGTTCACTGGCTTTACACAGGAGGTCGCGGGTTCGATTCCCGGCGGGGTCATTTGTAAGACTCAGTTTGGTTGGTGGTAGGGCATTTTCTAAGCCCGCCTGGCTAGCTACCACCATCTTATCTAAGTCTTGCCGCCAAATATCAATGTTGATATCATTGGTGTGTTCCGGCCTGAAGATAAGATAGCCAGTTCCCCATTGCGTTGGGGAATCTCGGTAAGCCCGCTTCCATCTTCGGCAACATCGTCACTTACCACCAGGTGAGATGTTGTCAAGGGTTTACCAATTGTGCATAAAAATATATATATATATATATTTATTGGGAAAACCTTGTCAATATTCCATGTCTCCTGAAATGCGAGCGACACGTGGTACGTGATTTAGTGCCCAGACAATATTCTGACAGTTCCTTTTTGAGCGATTTTGGTCGTTCTTATGTAGTAATTTCCTTCAGGTAAGTGTCGTTGATTGAAATGGTCGAATCATTTAGTAGTGTAGTTGAATCTTGGTAGGGTCAAATCGAGCATAATCCTCCACAAATGAGGATTCAGAATTTAGTTCCAACAACATTTAAACCAAACTCTTTTTGGATAGACTTTAGATTTTTTCTACGCTTGGGAGGAGCTTTGAGTTTTCTCCAAAAAGATTTATATCTAAAGACCGGAGGGATGATGTCATAACTTTTTTTTCTCGATAAAAGTCCGCCATTTACCGTCGTCGCGTCGAGTCGAAGTTTGACAAAGTTTTTTTTTATATTGAGTTTTTACAACGCTCATTGCCAATGGAATTGGTTTTGTTATCAACTTTTATTTAAGCAGATTATTTTTCCAGCTCGCGCATACAGTTGGGTGCGATAACTCACTTAAATTTGACGTATTGGTTATTATGAATAACTTTGTATACGGAGACTTTTCCATCACAAATAAAAATGCCATTGAATTTTCATTATATTTTTGTATATACATTTATTACTTATGGCAGGATTGTGTGGTGGCCTGGAAGTGAGTTAGGCACATGCAGGCAAACACTGACAATACTTAAGCGGTTGGCTTGCCTGGCAATTACTGGAGCATTTCGAACAACACCTACTGCATCTATGGAAATGCTGCTAAATCTAAGGCCGTTTCAAATACACATTCAAACAGAGGCGGCTAAGGCCCTACACAGGTTATCGATGGCATGTGAAACTTTGACATGCCCAAAACCAGACATACCAATCTACCATTAGATACAGACATGGAGCCTTATGCGCATTGGATGTGACAAAATACAGACTGTGCACATATTCAAAAAAGAATATAAAATCTATGTTCCGACAAAGGAAGAATGGAATAAGGGATTTAAACAACAAGGACCAAACAGACTAAGATGGTATACAGACAGATCGAAAATGAAATCTGGTGCTAGCGCAGGCGTCTACGCATAGGATTACTTGGCGAATATCAGTCTGGGGCAATACCCAATAGTCTTCCAGGCGGAGACCTATGCTATCATTGCAGTGCACCGGAGATTATAGACAAGGAAGTCAAAGACAAAACTATCTTTATACTCAGCGATAGCCAGGCTGTTCTTAAAGCTCTTAACTCCTGCAAGGTTGACTCTGGGCAAGTGCTAAATTGTGTAAAGGTCCTCAACAAGGTGGGCCGACACAACAAAGTGCAACTGCTCTGGGTCCCTGAACACAAAGGAGTGGAAGGCAATTAAGAAGCAGACAAACTGGCTATAAGGAAATCATAGACATCAATGTGTGGTCCAGAACCAGGGATAGGGCTACCAAGGAGCACTATTATAAAGGCATTAAAGGAACAGGCCGAGGGAAAACACAGACTAACATGGCTATCTAAGGATGGACACAAACACTCTAAGCTCTTCATCCATGAAGTTACCACAGGGGCAACCAAGTAAATTTGGAAAAACAGCAGGACGTGCGTTGGAGCTGTAACAGGAGCGTTGACGGGCCACTTAGCCACAAACGTACACCTGGAAAAGATCGGTCTGACGAATGACCTGACCTGTAGGGCCTATGGTGAAGATGCAGAATAAATGGAACACTTACTGTGGCACTACGGTGTTCTGGTCAGCAAGCGTATGTACCTCCTAGGTGATGGCTAGCGAAAACCGGAGGACTACAAGCAGCTTCCTATCATGGGAATTGCTGCATTGATGCAGCATATCTTCGAGTAGGTTGAGGTGCAAAGGTTATAGGTGTAGACACAAAAGACGCCATTGGGTCGAAGTGTCGCTGCAACTGCAGCCCCTTCTTATAAATATATGATAACAACAATCTTTGTAAGTCCGCTTCCATTTTCTATTTTCTTTTTGTGTCTGACTAACATTAGTCTATAAGCAACTTACTAACAAAAATGGACTCTACTAGTTGTCTGAATAAATAATTATTATTAATAATAATAACTCCTCGATTTAATAATTTAAAACTCTTAAGTTCCAAATGGTCCCAATCGGACTAAAGATTTAGCCTCCAGAGCCAAGAGTGACGGGCGGACGCACGGAATTGAGATGTTCCGTTTTTCGGTACCTATGTGATAATGATACAAAACAAATTTTCACGTTAATATGGAAAAACTGTTTTTTACGATAATAATACTTCTTCCACCCTACGAATGTATGTACCCCACTCCGGGGTCAAGAAAGTAAACAGCAAGATATAATAGATTTAAGATATGTATTCAAAATAGGTGCAAATTATACTATTTCGGATAGTCATAAAATAGTTATTACATAATTCCACTTGAAAAAAAATCAAGAAAGAAATACAATCATTAGTTAATAACGTCAAAATCCAATCCTTGATATAAAAAAACAAATTATGTCATTAGAACATAAAAATAATATGACACGAGAAGTTATACATTAAAATCATTGAATGTCATGAATGCCTTTGACAGCTGTAGGTCAGTTCACACGGACAGCACCCGGTCACGAGTATAACGCGAGAGTCAGCCATCGCTCCTCTCAACCATATTAGAGGGAAAGGAAAGGAATAAAGGTAGGAAATCTTGTATGTTTAAGATTTGTTTCCAAACGGGCTAAACATATTTTTTTCAAAGCACCTTATTACAATTTAGTGCTTACCTGAAGCACACCCTGGACACTTCATACAACGGGTCAGAAACGACATTTCAAAAAAGGAATGAAGGAACAAACAAAATGGCGGCGAATTCCCATACGTTCGACAACCAAACTGTAACCAATCTGTATCAATCTGGATGACGAAGGGGTGAGGTCGCAATCTAGAGAGCGGCAGGGAGTGACCATACTGTATGTTAGTACTAATATATACGTTTGCCTGAAGATTGCCTACTACCAGAGATAACAATGTCTCCTGTCTTCTTGTCTCCCTGTCTTTTTCTGTGCTATCTACTAAACACGATCTAAAACGTGACTCATGATAAATTGTACAGCCACGATGTGCATACTTTCCCGCGAAGCCTTCACCGTCCGGCGTAGTCGGGAATACACAAAACAACAATAAACCTTGCGCTTACAAAAGAGGTGTATTAGATTTGATCAAAATTTTACAAATAATTTGGGATTGTTCTGGAATAATGAACTACCCACATCATTGAAGCCATTTTTGAGAGAAAGTAACAAACAACCTGGAGCACAAGACGCGTACACACAAACACACGCACACTCATACAGAGAAAGAGAGAGAGATTTTTACTTTTTAGACTTTTATCCTCATCTCAATATCAACTTCGATTTTTAGGGTTCCGTAAAAACGGGACCCTATTACTAGGACTCCGCTGTCCGTCCGTCTGTCACCAGGCTGTATTTTATGAACTGCGATAGCTAGACAGCTGAAATTTTCACAGATGATGCACTTATGTTGCCGCTATAACATCAAACACTAAAAATTTGAAAAAGTTAAAAATTGATGGGAGTCTCCAATGTACAAAAAAGTGTTTTTTTTAACACGATTTTTTTTCATACGAATCTAGTATGATGGGTTTTGAACTTTTCACAGATGATGTATTTCTGTTGCCGCTATAACATCAAACACAAAAATTAGAAAAAGTGAAAAATAAGAGGGGTCTCCGTACCAAATAACGTGTTTTTTTAAACATGAAAAAACTTGCGCCATCTAGTATGATGGGTTAAAAAACATGATACTAGCGCCATCTAGTATGATTATTTCGTAATTCCTCTTACCAAGGTCTGCTGGAAGAATTTTTTTATAGAAATAAGCTGTACCTTTTGTATGTTCTCATCTAGTTTAATGTTTGTTTGTCCGTATTTCTGTGTGCAATAAATTGTGAAATAAATAATAAATAAATAAAATTGTACGGAACCCTAAGGATATGGTGCGGTTCTGACTCGCACTTAACTGGTTTTTTTTGCCATCACAATAACTTCTTCACTCCTTCGTCGCTCACTATCGCTCGCTTCTCAGTAGCACGAAAGTAAAAAGTTAAGCCAAAGCACTTTTTTATCTCCACCTTACATAACGCTCGCGCGGCGTCGCATCGTCTAACGCGCACGATTTTATCCTTATTACGTTTAGAGTTATTTATTTGACGTTCCCAAATAATAACGCGAGACGCTCGAGAGTAGAGACGTAGACGGATATTGTAATAGGTAATATTTGTGGCTTCGCGATTTGTGTCGTTCACATCCCTTGCTTATTCTACTTTTTTATGTGGAAATTGGATTTGGGATTAAATAATTTACCCTACACTACACTACCCTACCCTACACTACCCTACCCTACACTACCCTACCCTACTCTACACTACCCTACACTACACTACCCTACCCTACACTACCCTACCCTACCCTACATACACTACACTACACTACCCTACACTACACTACCCTACACTACCCTACACTACCCTACCCTACCCTACCCTACATAAGAACCTTCTCCTGACAATAACGAACTAGACAAAAAATAATTAGCCAAATCGGTCCAGCCGTTCTCGAGTTATGCGCTTACCAACACATTTTGCGATTCATTTTTATATTATAACCACATTACCTTCTTCAAAAAATTATCATAAGAAATGACCTCATAGGTGACAACCAATATGTCCCTACTGATGGCGCACTACGCATAGGGCACTACGTATAGGGCACTACGTAGGGGGCACTACGCATGGGGCACTAAGCATGGGGCACTACGTAGGGGGCACTACGTATGGGGCACTACACAGGGGGCACTACGCATGGGGCACTACGCATAGGGCGCTACGCATGGGGCACTACGTACGGGGCACTACGCATGGGGCACTACGCAGGGGGCACTATGCATGGGGCACTACGCATGGAGCACTATATACGGGGGCCCAGTTCGCATTGGTGGAGGTTATAATATAAGGCTATCAGAAGTTTTCAACCCGCAATCGCCATTTTGACACGGTTAGGAACTGTCATCCATCAATATAGCTGATAATAAATGAAAGCAACGGGCACGTTTCGGACAAAGTTTCAACTATAAAAACACTTATTTACTAACCTTACGTAAGCAAGGTTCTTTATCTAATATCTTAATATCCCACCACATCTCCGCACATTTCTGGCTCACTCAATATAAATCTAATAAAACAGTCACAAGGCGCCTTTATGCCGCGCCAACACTCGGGGCGCAGGAAATATTCTCCCGAAAATCCAGGGCCGGTTTCAGAGCCTGGGGGGTATAAACTCTTAAAGCACCAGCTTTAGCCCGGACTAATCCACATCAATCACAAAAGTCAGACGTTAAATATAGCCACTGCGTTTGAAAGACAACATTCACTGTTCAATCTCTGAATATCAATGTAGCAATAATAAAGTCATTGGACAGCAATATTAGTAGGTTTATTAGTTTATTAACTTGTCGTTATTTTTATTTTATTTTTTTGACATGAAGTGTAATTTGACATTGTTTTTAATTTTGTTGTTTAAGTGTATTTTTTTAGTATAATATCAAGATAAAATGAACGTTAATTATTTTATATTCTGCATACTACGGAATCATTTTTCTGAAATAAAATATTTGAATTGAATTGAATAAGGCCAACTCCTATACTTAGTTCTTAAATACTTTTTGCCATTGTAATAATTACTTACCTACTTGATATTTTAAAATGGTTACATCTGTGTTATTGACTCGAATAGGGTGTTTTACTTACAACGTTGACATAATATAATAATAATAATTTTTGACATGTATTTCTTTTTGGTGTGTTATGTATCTGACGTAAGGAAAAGATTTGTTTTGTGTTGTGTGATTTTGATTAGGTTATTTTTATTTTATATTTATGTCTACTTTATTTTTATATTACGAGTACTTTGACATAAGTTTTTGATATAAGTTATGGATTCTTGACGTGTATTTATTTTTGATATGTGTTGAAACTGACGTAAGGAAATGTTTAGTTTTAAAAAAAATTCTAACTAATTTGATAAGATTTATTATAATTTTTAAATTATTAAATTTTTCAAGCACCTATTTAATACTAATACCTGAGATGATACTAATATCTATTGGCTACAGCTACTAAGAGTCAATTCATACTAGCGCAAAGTCAAAGCGCATCGAATAGTCAATCCGAAACTTAATATAGCAAATTCTCCCTTATTTCAACAACGTAATGCACAGTTTTTTTTGATTAAAAAACGTGCGAATTCACGCGCATTCGAGGAAATTTGCGCGTCTCAGCGCGAGTAACTCTGATTGGTGCGCGCGCGTTCGCGCGATCCCAAGCGGCTATTAGGCGAGCCAACGCGTCATCCCTGGTCGTCGACGAGATTCAACTGGCAACTGATGTCCATCAATGTAAAAGCGTGGGAATGCACACGAATTCACGCGTATACGCGTGCATTCGTGCAACCTCGCTTTGATTGTGAGGAATTTGACGTTTCGATGCGCTTCGACTATGCTCTAGTATGAATTGACCCTTACTATTGCCATACACTTCATACAACGGGCCAGAAATTACATTTCAAAAAACGAATAACGGAACAAACAAAATGGCGGCGAAATCCTATACGTTCGACACCAAACGGTAACTAATCTGCATCAATCTGGGTGACGAGGGAGTGAGGTCGCAATCTAGAGAGCGGCAGGGAGTGTCCATACTGGTTTTATAATTTTTTATTCACAATTGGTAAACCTTTGACATCTCACCTGGTGGTAAGTGACATGATGCCAAAGATGGAAGCGGGCTTACCAAGATTCCCAAACGCAATGGGAAACTGGCTTTCTTATCTTCATGCCGGAACACACCAATGATATCAACATTGATATTTGGCGGCAAGACTTAGATAAGATGATGGTAGCTAGCCAGGCGGGCTATATATAAAATATATGTATATTAGTCCTAATATTTATACTTTACTATTGCTCTCTATTTGACGTTCTTTAAATGGGTCCAACCAGAGATTGGTGTATTTTCCAGGGCCTCCTTATATCTTAATACGGTCCTGAAAATCACAGACACACTTGAATTCTTTACGCCTACGCGCGTCAGATATTAGGGAACCTAATCTGTCAGGTATAGGGGTTCATATCCTGTCTATGTCAAGACCTAGGCTGTATTATTTGTAGCAGTTAGAGAAAGCTGTTTCTTTTGCAAACGTTAGAGTATTTTTTTATAGGGTTCTGTGCACCTAACGGGTGACCAACGGGAACCTATTACCACAGTTCTATTACTAAGCCTCCGCTGTCTGTCCGTCCGTCTGTCAGCGGGCACCGTAATAGGTTTCATAAACCGTAATAGGTAGACAGTTGAAATTTTCAGAGAATATGTATTTCTGTTGTCGTGAAAAGATAAGGGGGTCTCCATACAAACCGTGTTTTTATAGGTCTTTAGAAGTATTTTTGATTTAGCTCTATCGTAAAAACATCAATACATACAGGCGTTTGTATATAGTACTTATACTATAATAAAATAACAAATAATAAAAATTGGCCAAGTGTTAATCGTACAAAAACATATTTTGGCACTCGCGTTGATGTCTTTTGTTTGTAATGTGAATAGGTATCATTGTAATTTTACTATGTAGTTGTGTGGAGAGGTGTGGTGGTATGGAACCCTCAGCGTGCTAGTCCGACTCGCACTTGACCGGTTTTTTGTACCTATGCCAAATATAATAAATGAAGCGAGCTATTATTAACACTTCGCTGCATGCGATATGATATTTAGCTACCGCCGGCCGTTTTAATCTGCCCTAAAAAGAAAAATAATTTTCGAAAAACCTAAAAATTTTTAGGTACACGCTTTTAATATTGCATTGTCACGAGATGTACATATGCATGCCAAATTTCAACTCAATCGGTAACCGGGAAGTGGGTCAAATTTAACTTGCAAGATTTCACTCGAACAAACATACATACATTGCGAGTTAAATTCAAAGCTTGTAAGAAGAAGGTACTGTTTTTAGATGTAGGATCATGCTTTTCAGTGTGTGTGTATATGAGGGTGTGTGTGTGTGTGTGTGTGTGTCACAAATAGAAAGTAATACTACATATGTAAAAAAAAATACATTTTTATATAAATGAAAGTAAATATAAAAGTAAGTTAAATGTAACATTCAAGGGCGTTTTCACAAATGTGTTTCCCATACTAATTTAAAATCACTACTTATTGAAAATTGATGGGCCGATTCCAATGAAACTGTATACACATAAGAAAATTAATAAATTATAGTTTATAGAAAGATTACCTTTTTAAAAAAAAATGTGTTGTCACTGAATAATAGTTATTTTGGATTTTCGTAGTATTCTTACACTTCACTTTTCAATTCACTACACTTTTTTTGAAATAAAAGTATTTCGAAAATGTATTATAATTATAATCGCAAAAGATTTTAAAATAGCACAAGCTAACCAATTGTGAATTAAAAAAATTGGGTTAAAACCTCGTGTCCTTGCTAAATTTTGGGCAGCGTGCCAATGGTACACAATGTCAGACGGTCAGTCACTTTTGTTATGTTCAACTACTATTTTCAGCGCCAAAACTATCGAGAATTTATTGATTTTCGGAATAACAATTAACTTTTTCATTATTATAATTATCATCATCATCATCATATCAGCCGAAAGACGCACTGCTGGACAAAGGACTTCTACGACGACAGGTCCACTCGAGAACTTTACTACCCCATCTGTTCTACGAGCTATGTGCCGTGCCCACTGCCACTTCAGTTTAGCGATTCTGTGAGCTATGTCGGTTACTTTGATTCTCCTATGGATCTATTTTTTTTAATGACGCCAAACGGTCCTATTCGTGATGAGGATCAAAGACAGCTGCTAAGGCCAACTGATCTAAGAGAAATACAGGATTATCCAGAAGTCGCAAAAACTTCACCCATACACAAAATATATGTAATTTTTTTTGCGTTTTTTTTTTTTTGTACATTTACATTACTTGGTTCCGTAGAGTATTTTGCTCCTTATCAGAGACAGGACCAATTGACATAATTAGAAAACGGTATAGAATTTTTTTCATTTTCTATATACACTTTTAATTTTTTTTCTGAATAAAAAACCATTGCAGTAATTTAATTTACAACTTAATTATACTGTTTCCGTAAAAACTGTAGTCAACGGATCATTATTTATAGCGTGTAGTTAAAATGTCGGGTTTATATTACTGTAGGAGGCTAGATAAGATCGCATCAAATGGTATCTATGCATATAATAAAACTGTAACGGGGCCGTATCTGTACATAAAATATTTTTGGAAATCAATAACTGTGCTGGACATTACTAACGATATAGAAGGCAAAAAAACAACTTTTGGATTTTCTGTCTGTTTGTTTTTTTTTTTTATTCACAATTGCTAAACCCTTGACAACATCTCACCTGGTGGTACCTAAGTGACGATGTTGCCGAAGATGGAAGCGGGCTGTGTGTATGTTCACGCATCACGCAAAAACTACCAAGTCAATTTTGTATGGTGGTTCTTTATAGCCCGGGTTAACATAAAGAATACATTTTATTCCGAAAAATTTAAGAGTTCCCGTGGGAGAATTCAAAACCCCCATGCTGACGAAGTCGCGGGCACAGCTAGTGTATTAATAAAGCCATTTTCAAGATTGTTATCAAAATAATTGTTATTCATTTATATAACGTCGCTCGCTTCAATGTTGGGGCACGTGTTCTATTCAACAGACTTAAAAAAAAAACAGCCAAGTGCGACTCGGTGTCACACAAACTGGGTTCCGCACCAAATCTTAGAATACCAACAGAATAAGACCTCTCACTACATACTATGCTCTAGGTAAATAAATAATAATAAATAATAAATATTCTTGGACAAATCACACATGGTCATCTGGCCCCAAAGTAGGATTCCCTGTGTTATGGGAACCAGAGACTGATATGAATACTTGCATACGTTTAAATACATACATTTAAGGATATTTAACACCCAGACACAGAGCAAACAAATCTGCTCATCACACAAAGGTCTACTTATTCTGGACTAGCGAAATTTCATTTTTCCTGTGGGAACGGTAGGATTTTAGATTTTTTTTACAGATTTTTCTACTACTCTATGCACTCTATGCATTCAACCTCATTTTTTCAACATTTTAGGCCCAGTTGTTTCGGAAATAAGGGGGGATTGGTTGTTAAACAATAGGTATTACTTATTTCTAATTAGAAAGTTCTTCCAGCAAACCCGGGAAAGAGTACGTTTTAGTTGAAATGGCAGACATGTACGTACACAAATAAATCAAACCATTAAAAAAAAAAATAAGTAAGGATACAATAGTGTAAATTTTATATTATTTGTATAAATACTTATATAAGTTTAATTATATAACATAGAATATATATGTAATAAATAATATAATACATGGCTTATCGACCTCAAGAAGAAAGGGAGAGGTAGTGCTCCTTGGGTTTCTTTTTGAAGGACAAGATGTTCTCACCATCGGGGATTTCGTGAGGGAGAGAACTCCACAACCTAACGGCATGAACAGAGAAGGAGTAAGAGTTAAAATCGGTGGTATGAGGGGAACTTTCAGGAGGAATTTCAGGTGAGATCGGGATTGTTGTTCTGGCTTAATAAGTAACTAAGAAGTAGAAATAGTTAAGTCTACCTTTGTATAAGTAGTTCTTTTAAATTTTTAGGGTTTTATATTCAAATTATTACTAAGCCTTCGCTGTCCGTACGTCTGCCCGTGTGTCTATCAGAGGGCTGTGTTTCATGAACAATATATAGGTAGACAGTTGAAAATTTTCACAGAGTTAGTATGGATTTGTTACCGATTTCTGTGATTGCTGCTCAACATCAAATAATTAAAATAAAATAAAACTGAAAATAAAAGGGAAACTATACATTAAAAGCGACAGTGAACTTTACTGTATAGACTACTTAATCAAAACAAACTGGACATCAAATTAGCTGGACTGCTAAGGCGTTTTGGACTTTTCGCAGTTGGAATAAGGTACGGAATGTAAATATACTAATTGCTACACCGATGCAATGCACCACTGGCTCTTCAAGGCACCAGCCGCAACTGCTTCAACGTTTACGTGACTCATGCTGACCTATTTCGGTGACAAAAAGAAAATGTGATTATCTAGTAAACTGATCGTTATTGGCAACGATATCTATGTAAAGTCGTTCATTCATTTAATTGAAACGTTGATGAATGCCGCGAGCAGCGAGCGTAGTACATAATACTTCGATGGCCGCGAGCCGGCAGCGGCGAGAGTCAAACACTGTGACAAAGGGGCCGCGCTGAGTTCAAACGTGACACCGACAACTCGGCAGCGGCACGGCAGGAGGCGCAATTAAACTCAAAGCGGTCTCTATAATAATAAGTTTATTTGACCAATGAATGTTAACAATACATCTTACATCTAATTTAGAGCTAGTTATTGTACAAAATCATTATAAGAGCATCTGTAACCGAGCTATGTTTGTTAAGACCTGTATTTCAGTATACAGTGCACTTCCCCGAGGACATGAGGCTTAACTTATAGCCGCAGCACTACTCAATAACGTTTCAACTATAGTATTGATGTGTGTTTGTGTGTGTGCTTTTATATGGTATCCAGATGTCGATTAATTAACAATAGCAAGTAATTTCTCTGTGTCATCATATGATAAGGTGAGCAGCCAGTGGGTTACCTTAAATTTACAATCCGTTTTTGTTTTTACAAGCTTTTTTTTAACTTGCAATGTATGTATATTTGTTCGGGTGAAATCTTACAAGTTAAATTTGACCCACTTCCCGGTTTCCGATTGAGTTGAAATTTTGCATGCATACGTATATCGCGTGACAATGCAATATTAAAATCTTGTACCTAAAAGTACGTAAAAAGTAAGTAAATTTTAGGTTTTTCTAAAATTATTTGACAGAGTATTTGTCGCAAGCCGTCAAAGCGCAGTTAAATCACCAAACGAACCTACTTAAGTGTACGATGTTGGCAAAATTAAAAGGAAAAGATCAAGATGTCGATCACCATCACTAGGGAGCGATCAGATCAAAGAAAGCACCACCTCTAAAAGTTTCCGTCAGGCGGTGAGGTGAGGCCGACCGACCATGGACCGGAATTGATGGAGACAAATCACGCGATTCAATACCAACACAACTAGGTACTACCAATATTTATCTACGAGAGATAGAGAAAGATAATATTTGCAGGATAATACAGATACATAAGCAAATCTAAGTATCTACATATATAAAGTGCGTGAAGATGTGTAAGTAACCCTTAGACAAAGTATATATATTCGTACTAACATACAGTATGGACACTCCCTGCCGCTCTCTAGATTGCGACCTCACCCCCTCGTCACCCAGATTGATACAGATTGGTTACAGTTTGGTTGTCGAACGTATAGAATTTCGACGCCATTTTGTTTGTTACGTCATTCGTTTTTTGAAATGTCATTTCTGGCCTGTTGTATGAAGTGTCCAGGGTGTGCCTTAGACAAGATAGTCTCCTCTAAGGAGTAGCCTGATTGTGTTTGTGTGAATACTGTCAACAACACCACAAAGTAGATACTTTGCGACAACGCTCCTTTTCAACTACCTACAAATTTTCAGCAAAATATGATCGTAGACTGTCGGCAGGAGCTTTTTAAAACGATAAGGAAAACGCGGAAGTTGCTTCAACTAATGTTAATATAAGGTTCAAAAACGAAGTTTAGTTTATTAGGTTACAGCTACACAGTTGTATACAGTGACTTAACCTATGTCTCCTTTCGTAATAGCAGTTTGTGGACAAAAGACACCACTGTAGTTCAAAACTGTTTTACACACAGAATTGAAGAATTCTACAGAACGCTGAAGATGTTTTTGAAGCACCAGCACCGAGCGAGCCATTTCACATACAGCACACTACAAACACGCTGATTCTATTGGATTCTTTTGGGTTTTTTTCGGAGCGGCCAGTTTTTTTTTTCTTATCTGTGGTTTCACATCACTTCTCTTACACAACACTGCGTCGTCAGTTCTTTCACATCACATATCTTCTGGGTCCCCAGGAGGCTCGAGTTTCCATACAAACGTAGTTCCGCTTCAGACAAAAACTAAATACCGGATTTAATTCAAAATTTGGGAACATTATTGAGTAGACATATTTCGATGTTTGTAATTAATTTTTGATGTACTTATATAAAACGGAAAAAAATAAGAGAAGTTTCAAACTTACAGTACTTACAAAACTCATCTAACCCTTACGATGAAAACTAATTGCAAACATCGATATGTGTCTACTCAATTATATTGGCAAAGTTTGGATTTAATCCGGCATGTAGTTTTTGTATTAAAGCGGAACTACGTTTTTATGAAAACTCAAGCCTCCTAGGGACCCTCGATGGTTGGGAAATCGGTTCTTCAGCAGCAGATGAAGATACCTATGGCCACAACAAGCGCTAGCTGATCTATTAAGTATTGGTTTTTTTTGTTGACATCATGACTGTCATAACACACTAATATGTGGCGTATTGGTTAGTCCATTCGCTTCACACCAGGAGGTCGCTGGTTCGATTCCTAGCGGGGTCAACTTTGTAAGACTCGGTTTGGTTGGTGGTAGGGCATTTTCATAGCCCGCCTGGCTAGCTACCACCATCTTATTTAAGTCTTGCCGCCAAACATCAGTTTTAACAGCATTGATGTGTTCCGGCTTGAAGATGAGATAGCCAGATCCCCATTGCATTGGGGAATCTTGGTAAGCCCGCTTCCATCTTTGGCATCATGTCACTTACCACCAAGTGAGATGATGCCAAGGGCTTACCAATTGTGAATAAAAAATATTATGTTGAAAGTTTGTGAGTGTGTGAGCGTGTATATTTGTTACTTCTTCACGCAAAAACTACTGAACGGATCTGGCTTTAATTTGGAAGATAGACAGATTAGGACCTAGATTAACTCACAGGCAATTTTTTGTCACGCGCGCGAGCCGCTTGGAAACAGCTAGTAAAAGATAATAACGAAAGTTTTTTATACCTGGAATCTGGATTTACTGTGGCGTGGTAAAATTGTCAAAAAAAACCTTGCCACCTAGACATAAAAGGGGAAGGAAGACAAACAGAAAGCTTGTTTTCATCTAAAAGGGACGCGCCTTGAAGATGTTGACTTTGTTTAGAGGGTTGACTAAACAAAAGTTCCAAGCTCTCTGAGACAAACGCTTCCCCCACTTGGGTCTTGTACAATTGATTCGTTGATTTGATGTGCCAAATATGTGTATAGCAAAATTTTGCTAAAAAAAAGGCCAAGTGCCAGTCGGACGCACCGAGGGCACACCCTGGACACTTCATATAACGGGCCAGGAATGACATTTCACAAACAAAATGGCGACGAAATCCTATACGTTCGACAACCAAACTGTACAAATCTGTATCAATCTGGGTGACGAGGGGGTGAGGTCGCAATCTAGAGAGCGGTAGGGAGTGTCCATCCATACTATATGTCAGTACTAATATCCATACTTTGCAGAGGGATCTGTATCAGTTAACTCTAACGGGTACAAAATGACAGGTACCTACTACTTTGAATCAGGAGACATCAACAAGAGCGACTCTTTCTTTTATCCACAGTTGGTAAGCCCTTGGCATCATCTCACCTGATAGTAACTTACAGTGATGCCGAAGATAGAAACGGGCTAACCAAGATTCCCTAATGCAATGGGGAACTGGCTATCTTATCTTCAAGTCGGAACACATCATTGCTGTTAACATTGATGTTTGGCGGCAAAACTTAGATAAGGTGGTGGCAGCTAGCCAGGCGGGCTAAGGAAATGCCCTTCTTAAGACCAAATCGATTCTTGTAAAGTTAGACTCCGCCGGGAATCGAACCCGCGACCTATTGATGTGAAGCTAATGAAATGAGCTAATGGAAGCGTCGGTGGCTCAACCGGTAACGACTCGGTCCATCTAACCAGAGGTACCGGGTTCAAATCTGGACGGCCAATGTACCAATGAGTTTTTCAAAAACTTACGTACATACTTATCGATTGCTTTAACGGTGAAGGAAAACATCGTGAGGAAACCTGCGCACGCCTGCGAAGAAACTCGAAGGTTGTGTGTGAAGTCGACCAACCCGCACTGGGTCCGCGTGGTCGACTAAGGCCTAATCGCCCTGATTCAGGGTAGGCTCGAGCCCCTCGGTGGGGACGTATATGAGCTGATATAATAAAAAAAATGGACTTGATTATTACGCCACGGAGGCGGTTAAAAAGTATAAATAAAAATAATATAAATATTTTTTTTCATTCAGTTTGAGCTCATGGCCAGACTTGGTCAGTTTTTACAAGCTTTGATTTAACTTGCAATGTATGTATGTTTGTTCGGGTGAAATCTTGCGACTCAATTTTGAAGCAGATATCTTCAACTGATTGAGCTGAAATTTTGTACACACGTTCTGTTTGGATGACAATGCATGGTTAACTGTGTAACGTCATTCTAAATCCAACATGGCGGCAATTATAAGTTTTTTATAAATATCATACTATATAGTAATAAACTACCTGAGAATAAATGAATAATAAATAATTTTGAACAAAAAGAAATCGACTTCATACAGGAAAGTAAGGTTCCCTTCGATTTCTCTGGGATGCCATGATCAGGTCCTGGTTTCCTTATCATGGAGAAACCTCCTCCTTTTTTTGAAGTCGGTTAAAAATAATAATATTATTACCCTCTATACGATTTTGCGAAAAAGACGTTTAACATACCTTAATATTTACATTTTTATTATTTTTCAGTAAATCTGCCATAACAAGACAAATTCTATGAAAACTGCCGCTGTCATCTTATTACGATTCCAAAGAAACAACCTTTTTAAGGTCAGACAGACAGACAGACAGATAGATAGATAGAAAGCGTAAGGTTGTAATAAGGTCCCGTTAAACCTGTACCTCCATCTTGTGGAGGGTTTAAGGTAAATGTACTATCCTTTACGTTTACACGGTTCAGCGACCCGGTATATGTACTTACTTACACTATACTCGAGTACTGAAAAGGTAGACCCTTAATAAGTTATCATCGATATATAAAGCTATTACACACGAAGCCTCGGTGGCTCAACCGGTACCCACTTGGTCCTCTTAACCAGAGGTGCCGGGTTAAAATCCGGACGGTCAATGTACCAATGAGTTTTGCGAAACTTACGTACATATACTTACCGATTGCTTTAACGGTGAATGACATCATCGTGAGGAAACCTGCATATCTGATTTCAGATGTGTATGAAGGTCACGTTGCACACGTCCGGTCCGTAGGTGTAAACTTCAATACCCTGCACGTGACCGCGGGTGATGCTAAGTGCAACACCAGACAACGGCCGTCTATCCCTTGGATAAGAGAGAGAGAGAGACTACACACGACTTTAAGGGTTCTGTACCCAACGGGACCCTATTATTAAGAGTTCGCTGTCCGTCCGTCTGTCTGTTTCGGAGCAAATTTTTACAGATGATGTATTTCTGTTGCCGCTATAACAACAAAATACTAAAATTAGATAAAATGAAAAAATAAGTTTTCCTCTATACAAAAACATGTTTTTCTGAAACGTGAAAAAACCAGCGCCATCTAGTATACGGAACTTTATTAACCGCCTCCGTGGCGTAATGGATGTCCATTCGCGGGTTCAATCCGGCAGGGCTAACTTGTAAGACTCGGTATGGTTGGTGGTAGGGCATTTTCTAAGCCCGCCTGGCTAGCTACCACCATCTTATCTAAGTCTTGCCGCCAAACATCAGTGTTAACAACATTGATGTGTTCCGGCTTGAAGTTAAGATAGCCAGTTCTCCATTGGATTGGGGAATCTTGGTTAGCCCGCTTTCATCTTCGGCATCATCGTCACTTACCATCAGGTGAGAGGATGCCAAAAGGGCTTACCAATTGTGAATAAAATAAAAATGTGTACGGTTCTGATTCGCACTTGGCTGGTTTATTTTTTAGTAAATTTATTATTATTATTATATCAACTCATATACGTCCCCACCGAGGGGCTCGAGCCTACCCTGAATCAGGGCGATTAGGCCTTAGTCGACCACGCGGGCCCAGTGCAGGTTGGTCGACTTCACACACAACCTTCGAGTTTCTTCGCAGGCCTGTGCAGGTTTCCTCACGATGTTTTCCTTCACCGTTAAAGCAATCGGTATAAAATAAATAATAAATAATAACTAATAAAATAAAATAAGTAATTATTAGTAAATAATGGCCCTCTATTTCATCTTTTATACTTTTTAGGGTTCCGTGGCAAGAAATGCAAAAACTGAACCATTTAAGGGTTATAATTCGAAATGTTCGTGCGTCTGTCTGACTCTGAAATGCAGTATGTGTGAAGTAAAGATAAAGATAAGATAAATACTCTTTATTGTACACGCTATAGTTAAAAAAAATATAAACAAATTATAAAAACTTAAAAAACTACAATAGGTACTATAGTGACGGTACAGCTTGGGCGGTCTTATCGCTCAAAGCGATTTCTTCCAGACAACCCGGTCTTTGGAGAAAAAAGTATAAAAAACAGGTAGTGCACGAGTATCTAATTCAAAACAATACTTAATTATGTAATTAGAGTTTAACAAGTTAAAACTGAATGATATACATGATATGTAAAGTTACGAGTACAATACTTATAAATAAGACGATTCTGTATAAAAAATAATAATACACATATGTACTTATCAATAAAACATATATAGCTATTTATTATAATATGTCTATAATATAAAAATGAATCGCTAAATGTGTTGGTAAGCGCATAACTCGAGAACGGCTGGACCAATTTCGCTAATTCTTTTTTTGTCGAGTTCGGTATTGTCAGGAGAAGGTTCCTATGTAGGGTAGGGTAGGGTAGGGTAGGGCAGGGTAAGTGTAGTGTATTGTAGGGTAGGGTAGTGTAGGGTAGGGTAGGGTAGTGTAGGGTAGGGTAGTGTATGGTAGGGTATGGTAGTGTAGGGTAGGGTAGGGTAGTGTAGTGTAGTGTATGTAGGCTAGGGTAGGGTAGTGTAGGGTAGGGTAGTGTAGTGTAGGGTAGAGTAGTGTAGGGTAGGGTAGTGTAGGGTAGGGTAGAGTAGTGTAGGGTTGGGTAGTGTAGGGTAGGGTAGTGTAGTGTAGGGTAGGGTAGGGTAGAGCAGTGTAATGTAAGGCGGTACGTAGTTCGCCGGGACAGCTAGTACGTAATATAAATAAAATGATATATTAGTAGTATGACTTAAACTTCCTGATTTTAGGAAGAGACACGTACCCCAGCAGTGGGAAGTTGTAGAATGTAAACCAGCGTGATAATTGATCAGTGTCAAGCTGAGTTTATCACCATGTCAGCTCATAAATGTCCCCATCGAAGGGCTACAGCCTACCCGGAATTAGGGCGATCGGGCCTTAGTCGATCACGCGGGCCCAGTGCGGGTTGGTCGACTTCACACACAACCATTGAGTTTCTTCGCAGGCGTGTGCAGATTTCCTCACGATGTTTTCCTTCACCGTAAAAGCATCGGATAAACGTACACATGAAATCAAAATTCGAAAGCACATTGGTACGAGTACATGGCAGGAATCAAATCACAACTTACCGGTCAGGAGGTTGCGGCCTCAACCGTTGCGCCACCGACGCTCTTATACAAGCTGAGTTTATACTTGAATCCAAATGAATCCAATTTGATGATTTTTTAATTCACATTTGGTAAGCCCTTGACATCATCTCACTTTATGGCAAGTGAATATGATGCCAAAGATGGAAGCGGGCTCACCAAGATTCTCCAACGCGATTGGTGACTGGATATCATAATTTCAAGCCCGAATACATTAATGCTGTTGACATAGATATTTGGCGGCACGATTTAGATAAGATGGTGATAGCTAGCCAGGCGGGATTAGAAAATGCCCTACCACCAACCACACCGAGGGTCACAAGATGACCCCACCGGGAATCGAACCCGCGACCTCCTGATGTGAAGCGAATGGATTAACCATTACGCCACGGTAAGAATTAATATTTAAGTAAAATATTTACGTAATATTTACGTTAAATTCTTTACTTTAGTCAGGTGGGCGTAGAAAATGCCCTACCATCAACCAAACTTGGTCTTTCAAAGTAGGACCCCACCGGTAATCGAACTTAGAATCTACTAGTGTGAGGCGGATGGACTAACCATACGCCACGGAGGCTGTGAATTATAATGGTCAATGTTAGAAGAATTTCGTTTTCCGATGTTGAAGAAAGGTTTTCGAGTAAGGATCGAGGGTCGGAAGGAGTAGTGTTGATTGTGTTGACACCTTGACAGGTGCTCGACTGTGAGCTTGTAGGAATACTCTCGGTGTGTGCGGCTCAGGAACGGACTACTTATTTAAGAGGATTGTGAACGTGCGACTTTTCATACAAACGGCGATAGCGAATTAACCTTTTAAAAGTTAAGCTATTTTGACAAATTTTTAGGGTTCCTTACCCAATTATCCCCCTGTTACTAAGACTCCGGTGTCGGTCCGTCTGTCTGTCTGTCTGTCCGTCTGTCACGTTTCATGAACCGTGATAGCTAGACAGTTGAAATTTTCACAGATGATGCATTTCTGTTCCCGCTATAACAACAAATACAAAAATTTGAAAAAGTGTAAAAATAAGAGGGAGTCTCATCTCCATACAAAAAACGTTTTTTTTTTTAAATGTTAAGAAACCAGTGCACTCTAGTATGATGGTACGGTACCCTTTGTACGCGATTCTGACTAGCACTATACCGGTTTTTTTATTAGTTATCAATTGGAACAAAATCTAGGTTATTGGTTTTGTTTTAAGTTCAGTTTAAATTGTCGTTAAAAGTTTTAATTAAATTATTTTCTTATTTATAATCAAAAACTCAACCTGTGAACCTTGCTTTTGTTCCAACTGCCTAACCTTTCAAAAATTGGTCGAATTCGGTTAAATTTTAACAGGTGAAAATCGCTATCGTCGTTTGAATAAAAAGTGTAATTTTCGCTGTAGGTTACCTTTAGGTGTTCTTACAGTTCAAAATGTTAATAAATATAGTTTATAAAAACTAAAAAACACACTTTTAAAGCACATCAAACTAAAAAGTTAAAAATTATTCCTAATATTAAGTGAGAACAATAGTGAACGAAAAATACTAGTATTATAGTGAAAAAAGCGTGGGTTGCTCGATATACGAAAAATATGGCACAAAGCGCCTCAAGCCTTTTTCACAATAATATAAATATTTTTCGTTCATTATTGTTTTCAGTTTATATTATGAATTATTTTTTACTTTTTAGTTCGATGTGCTTTAAAAGCGTGTTTTTTAAACTATATTTATTTTTCAATTTTTAGTTCAGGCTAATGAGATAAACTTACGAATTTATTGTATTGTTACTGATTATTGATAAACGTACAAAGTTTGAATTAAATCTGACCGTTTAAAGTGGGGCAAAAACGAATGCAAAAGAGTCGGTTACAAACATACATACAAACATACAGGTGAAGCTAATAAAAGCGTGATAAAAAAGCATATTTCTGTAGCTCGCGTTGATGTCTTTTGTTTGTGATGTGAATAGGTATCATTGCCATTACACTATGTACAGTAGGATCTCTATAAGTCGAACACCAAGGGAGACGCCAAAAAATTCGAGTTATAGAGTTTTCGACTTATGGAGGATTTCGACTTAGGAGGATTTTGATTCGACATATAGAGGTTGAGATTCATTCGTATAAATTTTGAGTTAGAGAGGTAAAATATATAAAAATTCAAGTTGCAGAGGTGACACACATATTTTTATAAATCAACAGTTTACGTTTCACAGCACTCATGTTTTAACAATTTTATTTGTAAACTGTTGTACAAATTGATGTATGTGTATTGCAGTAGAACCAAACTACTTCTGTCAATATTTCAGTCGACAACAAATGACTTGCTTCAACATTCGACAACAAGTTCAAATGAAATGAAAAATATTAAACACCTGACACCAATCAAGCAAACACGTGTTAACGTGAGTAATAAATTCGTGATAAGGTTCTAGCGGGTAATAAGACCTAGTTGATGGATATTTGTAAAGAAATGGAAAATATTTAATTTAATCAACAATTTTTAATGTTAATCATTAGTTTAATACATTTTCTATAAAATAATAAACAAAAAATGCATTTTTTTACCATAAACAAAAACAAAATTAACCTTTTAAAAAACGTAACAAGTAGGCCTTATTTTACTATGGAAGGGTAATAAGGCCTACTTCACCATAATTAAAATAATATATTAGTTATATCATTAATCACAGAATTGTTGTTTCATCTATGTGATTATTGATGTCAAATCCCTTATTACCGGACAGGGCTTATTACCCGAAGGTACCTTAATCCTATTTATTGTGTACTCCTTTGTTTTCTAAGCAACAATGGTGTACTTACATTGTCGGCAAATTCTTAAAGTCGGTAACTCATTTTTCTTAGAACTGTACAGGTAAAAAGTTCCAAATAATCGAGTTGTAAAGGTTGTAAAATAAAACATTGCTATGTTCGAGATACAGAGGTCCAATATAATTTTTCGAGTTATAGAGGGAAAATATGTACCATAATGGCTTGCAGGGACTCACTAATTATTTCGACTAATAGAGGGTTGATATTTCGAGTAATGAAGGTTTTGGTGTTTGAAGGGAAGGGAACAAGACATTGTTTCGAGATCTGGAGGTTCTACTGTAGTTTTGTGGAGAGGTGTAGCGGTAAGGAACCCTTGGAGTACTAGTCTGACTCGCGCTTGGCCGGTTTTTAGGGTTCCTTAGCCAAATGGCAAAAAAACGGAACCCTTATAGATTCGTCATGTCTGTCTGTCTGTCCGTCCGTATGTCACAGACACTTTTTTCCGAAACTTTAAGGACTATACTGTTGAAACTTGGTAAGTAGATGTATTCTGTGAACCGCATTAAGATTTTCACACAAAAATAGAAAAAAAAAACAATAAATTTTAGGGGTTCACCATACTTAGAACTAAAGCTCAATTTTTTTTTCATCAAACCCATATGTGCAAAAAATTATATTGAGGTTTCTAATATATTTTTTTTCTAAACTGAATAGTTTGCGTGAGAGACACTTCCAAAGTGGTAAAATGTGTCCCCTCCCCCCCCCTGTAACTTCTAAAATATGACAATGATAAAACTAAAAAAAATATATGATGTACATTACCATGCAAACTTCCACCGAAAATTGGTTTGAACAAGATCTAGTAAGTAGTTTTTTTTAATACGTCATAAATCGTAAACCGCAATATACCAAACTCGCTGCAACGGAACCCTTCATGGGCGAGTCCGACGTTCACTTGGCCGGTTTTTTATCTCTCTGTATGTTTGCTAGAGTCTGGTTTAAATCTTTACCCTACTCCCTATAAAAAGATGTTTCACATACTCTAAGGCGACTGCGTAACCGTTACAAGCCTCCCTCGATATTAGAATAATTTTACAGCCAGTCCGGACCGGATATAAGTACCCAATGTGTGAAACCCCCGACTTGAAGGCTGGATCCGCCCTTCGCCTGGATCTGGGCCAGACAAAAATTCTGGGTACGTACGTGAGTAGGTTGGTGCCTAAAAAACCGTTCAAGTGCGAGTTGAACTCGCGGTATGAGGGTTCTGTATCACCACACCTCTCCACACAACTATGACAATGGTACCTATTCACATAAAAAACACAAACGCGAGTGACAGAAAAATACTACTAGTGCTATCTAGTGGTATTTTAGTGAACTATGGTCAATTTTCGTCTTCTTTCATGAAACAAATCAAAACAATTTATTTTACAATAATAACCAAAAAAATATTTGGGATCCTCATAACGAGCCTTTTCATTTGATATATGAGAAATTAAGGTTTGTTAAACTTGTTTTTTTAAATTTCCTAATGTTTCCACAGAAAATGACACTAATTTAGAAAAAAAAAATTCGAGCAAGACCTACAGTACTCGCATATGACGTGTAACATGTGACAAAATACTTTAGGTTAGTTAGATTTGATGACGATATTGTACCTGGGTGGCGGATCTGACAGTAACTAAAAAAACCGACCAAGTGCGAGTCGGACTCTCGTAAAGTAGAATTCCGCGCTTTCGCGACTTCCTGTTACACATTTCCGTCCCATATTACACATTTCCGTCCCATTTCACGAAATCACTCCCACAAATTGCAGGAAAGCGAGAGCAAAGATGTTACACATCAAAAAAATATTTATTTGCTTTGCATATCTGTGTTTGGGTCATAGGATCACACCATCCTACCAAATTTCACCTGATTTGGTACGTAGGTTCGGAGCAAATTGGCTGTGACAGACGGACGGATAGGCAGACAGACACACGAGTGATCCTATAAGGGTTCCGTTTTTTTGTTCTTGTACGGAACCCTGAAAATCGGCTATTTTAACAACTCTTCTGATAGGATGGAGAAAATATACTTTGCATAAAAACATTGAATAAAACAACATCCAATGACCTAGATGCCATGTTAGGCTGGATAAATGAAGGCTGTAACTAACTTAAAAGCTTCATCTCGTAAACGAGTTTAAATTTTTATTATGTTGCCTGCCGGTTGCGTAACGGCTAGGGCCGCCGCCTCCTGTCTGGGAGATCGTGGTTCGAGTCCTGCTACGTACCAATGTGATTTCGAATTTAGATTTCATATGTACGTTTATCCGACGCTCTTACGGTGAAGGATAACATCGTGAGGAAACCTGCACACGCCTGCGAAGACACTCGAGCCCGAGTGGTCTACTTAATTCAGGGTAGGTACGAGCCCCTCGGTGGGGACGTATATGAGCTGACATGAAAATGAATGTTGCCTGTACTTAAATGTGTGTATCCCTTTTGATACAAATAACTTCTTTATGACCTAACTCTGCCTCGTATAATCAAACTTTCATCTAACCCTGTAATTATTTCTGAAATTAATACAGTAGTGTTCGAAAATAATGGTAGGCTGAATCGCACGCAAGTACCTAGCCTAGGTGGTAATTAAAATTATTTTCAAGCGACTTCCATAAAGGAGGAGGTTCTCAATTCGACTGTATTTTTTTTATGTGTGTTACCTCAGAACTTTTGACTGGGAGAACCGATTTTTATGATTCTTTTTTTTATTTGAAAGCTAGTGATTTCCGTGTGGTCCCATATAATTTTTATCAAAATCGGTGTAATAATTTATTAGAAAATTAATAAAAACTAAAAAATAATAATGCTAAAATGAACTAAGTTGTTGCGATGGAAGTTTTTTAACGTGTTCAGCGTTTTCAATTATTACATTGTTTATTATGCACGATTGTTTGTTTATTAGTTCTCGAGTGGTGACCGCGCACCGGAAAACGTAGCGTAGGTAGCCTGGTAAAGATCGCGGGGAGCCGATGGATGCGGGCAGCGCAGGACCAGTCGTCGTGGAAATCCTTGGGGGAGGCCTTTGTCCAGCAGTGGACGTTTTTTCGGCTCATGATGATGATGATTATGCACGAAACATCCTACTAATAATTATTATAAACGCGAAAGTTTGAATGTATAGATGTTTGTGACTCTTTCACGCAAAAACTACTAAATGGATTCTAATGAAACTTTACAATAATATAGCTTACACATTAGAATAACACATAGGCTACTTTTTACCCCGGGAAAACGTCTTATTCCCACGGGAAAATCGAAAACAACGCGGGCGTAGCCGCGGGCTGACGGCTAGTTCTATATAAATAGTTCTTTTATAAATAGCTACTATACCTAGCTATAATTATAATTATTTAACCGACTTCCAAAAAGGAGGAGGTTCTCAATTCGATTGTATGTTTCTATGATTCCGTAATTGAAAAGGTAAAAACGTAACCATTAAAAGATCACTAGTGTGTCAGTCTGTCCGTCCATGCGTCGGTCTGTCACAGCCAATTTGCTCCGAAACTACTGAACCGATTGAGTTGAAATTTCGTACACCTATGTTAGTCGATGACCCAAAGACGGACGTGTACTAGTTACGTAAATAAATAAATTTTAAACATGGAGAGGAATTTAGAAATTGGGAGGTAAATTAGAAATTTTAAAAAAAAAAGTTGTTCAAACTATATTGCGTGATATGTGATATCAAATGAAAGAGTTTGTTGTGAGAATCTCAAAAACTTTGGGCCAAAAAGCTTAGTAAAAAATCACAGTATATGAAGTTGAATGCATAACTTACAGTAAGGTTTTACAAAGACCGACGTGTTAGAGTAACGTAAATAAATAAATTTTAAACATAGAGAGGATACTATTGGGGGGTAAATTAGAAAATTTAAGAAAAGTTGTGCAAACTATATTGTGTGGATATAAAATGAAAGAGTTTGTTTTGAAAATCTAAAAAACATTTTTTTTTATAATTTACGCAAAAAGTTACTATTACCCCCAACCCCCCCCCCCCCCCTCCTATAAAGTTGACCGCATAGATTACAGTAAACCTATGAGAAATCTAGTTTTTTAGTTCGTAAAGGAAAAAATAAAATTTCAAAAGTCCCTATGTACCTAGAGCATTGATTATGTATGTAAGTACTGAAAGGTCTTTTTCTGTTGGTAGTTAAGGTTTTGATGCGGAACCCTGTTTGTGGGACCCCAACTGGCACTTGGTCAGTTTTTTGACATCTTCGCAGATTGAGAACCTATTTTTTTACTGTGTTTTCTTGTATTTTTTATTACTAGCTTTTGTCTGCGGCTGTGCCCGCGTGGACATTGTTTTTATGACTGTATTTGAAGGTGAGCGGTGCGTGGATATCAGTTTTCTCCATATCCCTCAGTAACTATATCAGGATATTCTGATTAGCAGTCTGCACTTCCCATCCCCTCAACCAGTTCTATACAAAAAAATTACTTCAATTCGTTGCTCCCTTGCGAAGTCGACGTCCGCGAGCGTGAAAATGAGTTTTCCTCAAATCCCTCCTCGATCACCTCTGTGCAAAAAAATCATAACAATCTATTGTTTAGTTGAGATGTGAAAGAAATTAACCAAAAAAGGGTATTTTTTTTCAGTTCCCTGGGGAACAGCATCGGACTGTGGTAATTTGAACGGATAAAAATTAGCCTAATGTTCTACCCCGTGACACAGGCTCCCTGCATGCCAAATATCATCAAGTTTGGTCAAGGTGTTGAAGCGTGAAAAGGTAACAAACAAATAAACAAACAAACACATTTTCACATTTATAATATTAGTAAGGATTTTTCCGATCCCGCCAGGTTGGTTCCGTTGCCATAAATTTTGTCAAAATTGGTTTAGTACTTCTTTTAAAGAAAGTTAACCAAAACCAAAAATAATTATGCAAGATTAAAGATATTTGTATGTATGTACAAATTCTTTATTGCACACAAGTAATAATCTCAAAATGGTATAAATATGATTTTTATTCAAAATAGGTGCAAATCACATTCTTTCTGATAGTCATAAAATAGTGATTACATAATTATATTCGTACAAAATCAAGAAATAAACAATCATTAGTTAATAACGTCAAAATCCAATCCTTGATATAAAAAAAACAAATTATGTCATTAGAACATAAAAATAATATGACACGAGAAGTTATACATTAAAATCATTGAATGTCATGAATGCCTTTGACAAGTGTAGGTCAGTTCACACGGACAGCACCCGGTCACGAGTATTACGCGAGAGTCAGCCATCGCTCCTCTCAACCATATAAGAGGGAAAGGAACGACCCGGCTCCCGATGCGCCAACATTTTAAGCGAGTATATACTACTCATGTCAATGCTAAGATAAAAAAAAATTAAAAGAAGTATTAAACTTGTCATGTCTCGTCGCTTTCACGTCAATTCTTAGTTTGATCTTAATTTTATTACTATTTAACACGATAAGTAGCGTTGATAGAAGAAACACTGTCTACCCATACATTTTTGTCATTTATGTATTCGGATGTCTTATAATAAACTTTTTTACAGAGAGTTCTTTTGACACAATTTTAACACGCTTTTATTAGCTTCACTTGTAACTAACTATGTATGTAATAAATCTTGGAATCTTAATTTGACCCACTTGCCGGTCTTCGATTAGGATGAAATTTTGCACACGCTCTGAGTTCTGATGACAATACATGACTAGCTAAGAAACGTCATTACAAATCCAATATGGCGGCCTACCCAAGATGGCGGGCTGGCTGTTTGAAATCCACCCCCATGATATGGGTATCAAATGAAAGGGTTTGCTGTCAGGAATACAAAAAAATAGTCACGTGACTTAAATCCAACATGGCGGACATCCAAGATGGCGGATTGGCTATTTTTTTAATTTTTATCGCGTGCTAAAAGCGTGTTTTTTAGTTTTTTAAACTATTTTAAAGTTATTTAAACTGTTTTTCTGACAAATTTAAGACATCATCGGGTAATTTGTTATATATGAGTGTGCATTGACCCACAAAGGACTTATTTATTTTGCTAAGTCTGGTATAAGTCACTTGAAGTTTATTCTTATTCCGAAGATGACGATTGTACCTAAACTATTCAGTGAAAAGAGATGTAGATTTTTGCGAATATACATTATATTTTCATAAATGTACTGACAGGGCAAGAATGTAATAAGTTGTATCGATGGAAGTATTTTTTTTTACCGTATTCAGCTTTTCCAATTAGCCGTAATCGCGATTTCGTACGCTTGGAGGTTTTGAATTTTCCCACGGGTACTCTTGAATTTTTCCACGGGTACTCTTGAATTTTCCACGATAAAAAGTATCCTATAAATTAACCCGGGCTATAAGGACCCACTATACAAAATTTAAACAAAATCGGCGTAGTAGTTTTTGCGTGATGCGCGAAAATACATACGGACAGACAGAGCGACACACAGACAAAAATTCTAAAAGTTGTTGTTTTGGCCTCTACATCGTTAGTAATGTCTAAAAATATTTCATGTACAGACCCGGCTCCTTTACAGTTTAATTATAATATGTACCTTTATATAGATTTATTCACTATTTTTTTTTATTTTATAATTCTAATAATCACATGTCGACCAACCCGCACTGGGCCCGCGTGGTCGACTAAGGCCTAATCGCCCTGATTCAGGGTAGGCTCGAGCCCCTCGGTGGGGACGTAATGAGCTGTTATAATAATATAATCACATGTTTACTACATAAAAACTTAAATAATCTGGTTATTTCTTCGCTTTATGACAACGCATTGTCGAAAAACGGTCTTTTCTGAAGTTTTGGAAATCAAATCCAATTTCAGACTTGTAAATATCAAACAGGCTTACTCATGTAAGAATTCACTAATAAAAATTCACAATACTTAAATGCTTTTTTATTAATAAATTCCTAAGTAGATACCTACATACTTATAAAATTTTAGAGGGAAAAACCTGACAAAAAAAGCGGTAGTTTTCTTTAATAATACCAACTTAGGTATTTTATTAGGGAATAAATATAATGTAACTGCATACATACATACAACATTCAGTCCGCAAAATAACTACTTGAGCGGCAAGATTTCATGATTGAGCGGCAGAAAAACATGTCTATAAGCAGCAACTCAACACTGTAGGAAGAGTGTGGTACGAGGAGTTCTAAATGGAAGCGGGAGCGAGCGAAGCGAGCTCGGACTTGCGGAGCACCCCGACTCGGATCCGTTAGGTTCGGAGACTGTGCGGGGAGGCGAGCTAAGCTCGCCTCCCCGCACAGTCGTAGTGTTTAGTTTAACATGAGAACACAGAAGTAGGAGCCCCGAAGGGGCTCCGTCGACCACTCAACACTGTAGGAAGAGTGTAGTACGGGGATGTTTAAAATAATTACAGCCATCCAGAATGACATAAATTGCTGATTGATTTTGAAATGTTTGCTGACCATGAGTTGCTGACCAATTAGCTATTTCTGCTGACCAATTAGCTATTTCTGCTCACCGATTATATTTTTCTGCTCACAGAAATAACAATACTATGCTAACCATTTAATTGACACCCTTTTAATAGTTATATTATATTTTAAACTAACGAAACATTTCAAAAGCGTGTTGATTCATAAATTCTTATCCGTTACAAATTTCATTTTAATTTGATCTGATACGATAGAGGCTATAAAAACACTCGAAAATACAAGAGGGAAACTTTAAACGACCCCATAATTTCCTGGTCACGAAAATGTGTAGTTTTCCCACACCCTGGTACGTATTTGTTTTTCTCCACCCTAATTTTCTGAAGGGAAAATTACTTTTTACCGTTTACACAATTTTATTTTTACCTAGTTGTAAACTTATTATTAATTTTAACGTGCTGTGTTATTAGTTCAATTAAGTTAGGTGATGTTTGATTTCTAAAAAAAAGGAATATGATTAACTGTAAACTCATCGCAAATTTTTAATTTATATTTGCAAAAGTTTCAAGATCTTACGTGACCTTCGCTTCAAGTCTTAATTAATTCAGTTTAAAGGTAGGCCTTCATTCAGCCAACCCTTAACTTTTAAAAAGATTTTTTAATAATTAGACTTACAGATTTCCTCAAGGCCAGTTCATTCCAAGATTTAAATTTCGAAAATCCACAAATAATCACTACACACACCAACACATGCACAGTACACAATTCAAAAATCGATGTTTTATTATTATCAGCGGACGCCACACACGCGTCGACACTTGCTGGTTGCCCGAGCGCGACTGCCGCGCGCGCCGCGCTGGAGGGCGCCACGGTCGTTCCCGGGTATCGCGATGACGCGGTTTTTTTTTTCGATATTCCCCTCTCAGTATGTAAAGTTTTCCGTGGGAATGTGCGTACGGGAGATGAATGACACTCTGAAACTACGTAACTACATATATCATGAGTATATGTGACATTAAGCCTACGTAAGCTTATAAGTGGTGATACGCAGTTTTGAACAAAACTTACATAGGTCGTCATGTAAGATATGTCACCGTGAAATTGTACCTATCATGTGAGAGTCGGTGGCGTAAAGGCTAGAGGGCAGCCACCTCCTGTCTGGGAGGTTGTGGTTCGAATCCTGCCACGTACCAATGTGATTTCAAATTTAGATTTCATGTGTACGTTTATCCGACGCTCTTACGGTGAAGGAAAACATCATGAGGAAACCTGCACACGCCTGCGAAGAAACTCGCAGGATGTGTGTGAAGTTGACCAACCCGCACTGGGCCCGCGTGGTTGACTACGGCCAGATTGCCCTTATTTAGGGTTTGGTCAGGTTTGATTGATTAAACAGTAAAAGAGCCTCGCGCTCCTCCCCCTGGGTAGCAGAATGCTTCGTAGAATAAGAAATCAGCGGTTTTATTCGGAGGGGCCGTGAAATTGTAAGCTGATTGAGAATTTACCGTCATATTATCTCACATCAGCTTATAAACGTCCCCACCGAGGGGCTCGAGCCTACCCTGAATTAGGGCGATGGCCTAAGTCGACCACGCGGGCCCAGTGCGGGTTGGTCGACTTCACACACAACCTTCGAGTTTCTTCGCAGGCGTATGCAGGTTTCCTCACGATGTTTTCCTTCACCGTATAAGAACGTCGGATAAACGTACATATGAAATCGAAATTCGAAAACACATTGGGTACGTGGCAGGATCGAACCACGACCTCCCGGACAGGAGGTAGTGGCCCTTGAGATTACGCCACCGATGCTCATGGTCGACTGGTCTGTGGGGGTCGACTGGTCTGTTGGTTTGGCCACTTTAGTAGGACCTGATGCTACCGAATCACACCAGGAGAGGCCGCAGGGTTCAGGCTAGTTCGTCATATTATAATCCAACTGAATTTAATGTAGTGAGATTGTAATATACCGGTTTTGATAAAATACCGGTGACATATAAAAATATAAGATCGTTTAAACAATATTTTTGATGCTTTGAACGTATCTATATTTTTGTTCTTGAATGTACATAATTGTATCAGTGGGCACGGTAGTGCCCCCTGCCAAATCGAGCAGACAAGCACTGCCGTATATTCTTTTCTCGAAGCAACTCATCGCATTTTCTACCTAGGTCTTCTAGGATATCTTTGTTAGGGACTAAAGAAACTGCCTGAATTTTATTATTGCATTGTTTACATAATTTAGATAGCGTGCATTCCAAATTTACAAGTGCCACCTTTACAGGTTTTTTTAATTATCGTTTAAAATATCACTGATTGACTCACTGATCATCAAAAAGACAGACCATTTCCAGGTGACTTAGAAAGTTGAAATTTCGCATGGCGATAGGTAATTAATTGGACGTAACCAAAGGAAAAAATCGAAAAACAGCCAATTGTGCGAGCCGTACTCGCACACTAGAAGTTCCGTATCTTCACTAATCATAAAAATATATAGACTACTTTCAGATAACTTATAAACTTTAAATTTGCCATTGAGTTATTGGATGTATATAAAGGAAGAATTCAAAAAATCGCACACCAAGGGTTCCATATCACCACTAATAAACAAAATTTAAACACCACTTCCAATTAACTTATAAATTTGAAATTTGGCATGGAGATAGCTAATAAGACGTATACAAAGTAAAAATTTAGAAAACTGTCAAGTAAGAATCGAAATCGTTCACCAAGGGTTCCATATCACCGCTAATAATAAAAAATATAGACCAAATATCGGTAATAACAGGTTTCATTAGGCGTATACAAAGAAAATTTTCTCAAAATTAGGTACAAGTCTGACTTGTGAAATTATAGTTCCTTGATATATTACCACCATTTATTTCAGGTAACTGATATACTTGATAGGCATTTAAGTAGGTTATTGGGCGTATACAAAGCAAAAAGAAAAACTTATGAATTATTTTATGTATATTTGGCAAGGTAGCCTACTCGGTAATGAAGGGGAGCAGCCACAAACCTACCTAATAATGAGTTCCAATACAGCGACTGAAAAGTTATATTTAAACGGAAATCCTTGGGAGTGGGCTTTACGTCTTTTTCTTGAGATTTCTTTTTGTTGGGCATTTTCTTGTTTTTTTCTTTGGCAGTTCTGATTCTTGTACGATGGCTATTGGTTGACGTAAAGCCCACTCCCAAGGATTTCCGTCAACCAATAGCCATCGTACAAGAATCAGAACTGCCAAAGAAAAAAACAAGAAAATGCCCAACAAAAAGAAATCTCAAGAAAAAGAAACTCGGTACGCTTAAAAGAGAACAATGGTACAATTTGCTGAATATTGATAAAAAAAGTCAAACCCGACTGCGGAAAAGTATGAAAACAAGAGTTTTATTTTTCCCTTATTTTTCCCTTCATTTGGCGAAATAGTCGTGATCGCAAGCCATAATGATAGGTACTTGGGATAAAAATTTTGATTACGATAGGGCTTGCGTCTGTCAAAAATATAATCCTCTGCCTAAAAGTACTGTCAGACTTGGCTCTACCTTAAATCTCATATATTTTTAGAGGAGACTCACGAGATCTGGCGAATTTTTATTTTTCTTAAAGATTTGTTTTTCTGAAAGGTAATGCAGATACAATGTGTCTCGCGCGGTACTGTCGGCACACTTCGTGAACAATAAAGTACTTAGATAGATCTGAAGTTAATTCAAATTAAAAGAAGTGTAATTATTGGATATGGATAATAATATTCGATTGCATTCGGAAATGCTATGATTGCCGAGAGATAAGTTGATTTTTGGAAAGATACATCTTGCAAGTAAAGATATGTACATCTTGCAAAAAAAGATACATCTCGCAAGTAAAGATATATCTTGCTAGTAAAGATATATCTTGCAAGTAAAGATACGTCTGACAAGTAAATATACATCTTGTTGATAAAGATACATCTTGCTAATAAAGATACATCTTGCCAGTAAAGATACATCTGACAAGTAAATATACATCTTGCTAATAAAGATACATCTTGCCAGTAAAGAAACCTATAGCAAGTAAAGATACATCTTGTAAGTATAAATACATCTTGCAAGTAAAGATACATCTTGTAAGTATAAATACATCTTTCAAGTAAAGATACATCTTGCAAGTAAATATACATCTTGCTAGTAAAGATATATCTTGCTAGTGAAGATACATCTTGCTAGTAAATATACATCTTGCTAGTAAAGATACCTATAGCAAGTAAAGATACATCTTGCAAGTAAAGATACATCTTGCAAGTAAATATACAACTTGCTAGTAAAGATATATCTTGCAAGTAAAGATACATCCGGGTCGTTCCTTTCCCTCTAATATGGTTGATGGGAGCGATGGCTGACTCTCGCGTTATACTCGTGACCGGGTGCTGTCGGTGTGAACTGGCCTACTCTTGATATATGCATTCAATGATTTTTATGTATAACTTTTCATGTCATATTGTTTTCATGTTCTAATGACATAATCTGGTTTATATCAAGGATTTAATTTTGACGTTATTAACTAATTATTGTTTATATCTTGATTCTTCACAAATGACATTGTTATTATTATTTTATGACTATCAGAAAGAGTGTAATTTGCACCTATTATGAATAAATATATTGAATTAAATTGAAAAATTTTGCTAGTAAAGATACATCTTGTAAGTAAAGATACATCTTGCAAGTAAAGATCCATCTTGCAAGTGAAGATACATCTTGCTAGTAAAGATGTATCTTGCCAGTAAAGATACATCTTGCCAGTAAAAATACACCCGAAAAACTTTACCCTCTTTTTAGGCAGTCGGCTAAACATTTTTTTTTATTATTCACAATTGGTAAGCCCTTGTCATCATCTCACCTGATGGTAAGTGACGATGATTCCGAAGAAGGAAGCAGGCTTACAAAAATTCCCCAACACAATGAGGACCAGCATCGGCAACTCGAAGGGCCGCCAGTAAGGTTTGCAACATGAGTCCTCACATCCGTTAGGCAGTAACTAAATACTATCCTATGACGGGATATTAGACCGGGGCCCCCCAACGGGTTTCCGCACACTCCCCTATCCGCCTAAGCTCTAGTCTCTCACCGCTCTCTGCGGATAAAAGTCTACCCAAAACAACATGAGGGGAACGTACGCAATGTTCCCCTCCACAACACTGGGTAGACACCCCTACTTACTAAGGCTGAATTAAAGCGTTGACCCTCACATCCACCTAGAACAGGAAAGTGCTTCAACGACACTAACATGATGAGAGAATTCTGTACTCAGCACTAGCACACCCCGGACACTACATACAAATGGTCGTAAAATGACATTTCTAAAAACAAATGACGGAGCAAACAAATTCACGGCGAAATCCCATACGTTCGAGAATCAAACTGTAACAAATCTGTATCAATATGGGTGACGAGGGGGGTGAGGTCGCAATTTAGAAAGCGGCAGGGAGTGTCCGTACTGTTTGTTAGTACTAATATATATAGGGTGACTTTTAATTAGTTCTCGATAGCGAAGGATATGAATTTACTCGTGATTACAAACAACTTTCCCAAAGAAACTATATGTCAAATGTAAAAAAAAATTTGGTCCTACATACATTTTTGCCGATTTGATAAATTGTTATGTACCGAGGACCTAAAATTTTTTCTGATTTGACATATAGTTTCTTTGGGAAAGTTGTTTGTAGTCACGAGTACATTCATACCCTTTGCTATCAAGAACTAATTAAAAGTCACCCTATACATACTTTGCCACTACTGTGGCAACAAATTGTAAGATGACCTCTATTGGTCCTTGAAACTTGACTGTAAACCGCGATGTAATATCACATGAACTTTGCTGAGCACAATTTATCTAGGCCTTGTGGAGACACATTTGGTCACATCTTATTAGCTGAGAGAATACATCTTGGTGTCTCCACATGTCATAATTTTTCACTGGAGGCACGAAGGCACGCTGTCCAAGTTTTCCCGCGCTCACTCACACGGCCGCTCAACTTGACAGCTCCTAAAAAATAAGAACAAAGACAATCTTTTCTTTTTTTTATTCAGTGTTGTGACAGTCAAATAACAATTTCCAAATAAATATGTCACTCACCCGACACTGGATTCGTGGAAATCCGCGACAATTTGTTTCTTTTTTTCGCAATAAATTAAGGCGGTAATATAACAGATTTTCGTTATCTTTGACGTCAATTACTCCTAAACGATAAAAAACTCAAGGTTGAAAAAAATACCCTTATTGTTGATGATGTTCCTTAAAGTCAAAAGCTATTAAAACACGATTGATCAGTTTTGGCTCGATAGAAAAAAATCCTAAAAATAGGTCTACAGCGTTACTTTCAACTCTAGTTATGACAACAATATTGTAACGTGTATGAGCTGATATGATGAAACGAAATATCACCATTTGACAAGCGCACAAGAATGTCGAGCTATGTCTATTTAACAAGAAAAAAATCTCTACAAAACTGACCCAATTACTTCCTTCCGAACACATCGTCGCCATAAAAACTTTATGGTATAACCGACAGCCGTCTACTTTATTATTTTTGGGATCCCCTTTAAAAAGGGAGGGGGATGAGATGGCAACATAGTATCTAAAAATAAGAAAATGTATGTTGTTACAAATCTTATAAGTGAGAAATATAATTATTGTAAATCAATGTTTTTAGGTTAGTTTATATTAGATAAAACCTAATATAGTGAGAGTTGGACTCGCGCAAAGTAGGGTTCCGTAAAAAACAAATATGTTTATTTAAAAAAATATATTATTGAGTATTTTGTATGAAAAATCTCTGAACTTTTGCAAATCCAATTTGGTCGCTTATTGCTCCAAATTTGATAAAACCAACTTCAGCAGCATGAAGGCAGCACTTATTAAGACGTGAAGCTAACGCCACCATGACTGACTGGATTGAAAACGTGCTCCGACAACGGGTCGTCACACTGGCGAGGGAGACTAGAGCTGCCATGGTGGCAAAGGAATGCCCTCAAGGTGGAGTCCTATCACCGCTACTGTGGAACTTGGTGGTAAATGACCTGATTAGTCTTCCTCTTAAATTATATTTCCCACTATATACATTTTTTTCTGATCTCTTGTAACAACGGTTTAGTTGGCAGGGGGGGGGGGACACTTTCCGATTCCTGAATCGAAAAATAGTACACGCAGACCCTCAGTAGTATTGAAAAACCTATTCAACGATACCGCACATTATATAATACATCAATGAAAAACCTATTCAACGATACCGCACATTATATAATACATCAATGAAAAATAAAATCACCCTCTCTTTATATCTTATTTATTATATCAACTCATATACGTCCCCACCGAGGGGCTCGAGCCTAACCTGAATCAGGGCGATTAGGCCTTAGTCGACCACGCGGGCCCAGTGCGGGTTGGTCGACTTCACACACAACCTTCGAGTTTCTTCGCAGGCGTGTGCAGGTTTTCTTACTATGTTTTCCTTCACCGTTAAAGCAATCGGTAAGTATGTACGTAAGTTTTTGAAAAACTCATTGGTACATTGGCCGTCCAGATTTGAACCCGGTACCTCTGGTTAGATGGACCGAGTCGTTACCGGTTGAGCCACCGATACGACGCTTTTTAGCCACCGACGCTTTTTACGCGATATCTTATATCAAATAAAAAAAGCACAATGTAAACAAACTTATTAGGGATTTGACAGTTTCAAATGTCAATTCCATAGTACTTTTTTTTTTTTTTTTTAATTGATATATTATGGTATGCATGTAAGAGGTATCCTGAAAAATGATTTTGTTGTAACAATTTGTCGGCGTGATTAATATATACATATAATTATGCCGAATTACAGCTTTCTAGTAGTAATAGTCTCTGAGCTAAGGCGCGGATAAATGGACAGACGGACAGATAGACAGACATGGCGAAACTATAAGGGTTCCTTATTGACCTCGGAATCCTAAAAAATAACACCCCGGTCGCCCATGTCGCCCATGTCCATTTAAAACCCATTTTTCTTCATTTTAATTAGTATCTTTACTTCAGAGACCTAAAATAAGACGAATCTACTAAGTAGAACCCACGGCTAAAATAAGACTTTTGACACAATCGATTTTGACTAATTTTTGATAGGTTGTCAGTTAGAAATCAGAACAAAGGCTAGGTTTTTTTGTAGGTTTCGTTCGTTTTTCAAATTATGGATTAAAAATAAACAAATAATGGCCTCAATTAGTTTTGTTGTGAACGACAGTAAAATTAAATTGTTAACATAACATAACATTTTAAAAAAAAACCTATAAAACTAGCTTTTATTGAGACGACAACCTATCAAAATTGGTCAAAGAGATAAAAATCGCAAAAGTCGTTTGCGTAAAAAGTATTTACAAGTTTCTTAATAATACTAACCTAACTAACAATTACAACCTTACCTACTAGTTAGCCGAAAGATGTCCACTGCTGGATAGAGGATTTCCACAACGACCGGTCCTACGCTGGCCGCATCCAGCGGCTTAACTTTGAATTTTCAAGCGACTTCTAAAAAGGAGGAGGTTCTCCATTCGACTGTATATTTTTTTAATGTGTGTTACCTCAGAACTTTTGACTGGGTGAACCGATTTTATGACTTTTTTTATTTAAAAGCTAGTACTTCCCGTGTGGTCCCATATAAATTTTATCAAAATCGAAGTAGTACTTTATTAGAAAATTAACAAAAACCAAAAATAATAATGCAAATATATACAAAGTTTTTTTTTTATTCATAATTGGTAAGCTCTTGACATCATCTCACCTGATGATAAGTTGTTGCGATGGAAGTTGGTTTTTTAAATGTGTTTAGCGTTTTTTATATAAACAAAACATAGCATTCCAAGTGCTGCGGCACGGTTCTCTTCCTAAACCCGGGAAGGTCATGCTCCACACGTTGGGGCTAAGTCCGGGTCAGTGAAGGTTGTAGGCTAGTGGAGAGCCCACTTAATGTAAGAAATTTTGAAGTCGATGTTTTAACTGCGTCTAAATTCACACATACACACGCACACACACGCACACACACACACACAAACACACATAGACACACACGCATATCTTCGAAAAAACTATTTCTTGTTCTTTAAGTTAAGATAATATTTTTTTATTTTTATTTAATTCGTTTTTTATTTATTTTGCTTTTGTAACTAACCTAACTTAAGAGTATCTAACTAAATAGTTACAATAGAAAGTTAAGTATTGTAATTTACAGCAGGGGAGTCATTAACTCCTGAAATACAGGTTTCTACCTAGTTTAGGAGTTAAGGTTCACAATGCTTTGTAAATCTTTCTCTTGTACAATAAAGATTTAATTATTATTATTATTATTAAATACATACATATATATATACATACATACATATATACATACATACATATACACATACATACATAGATACATACCTATATATAAGTTCTAACAAAATTAGCTGAAACTATTTTAACTGGTGCTTCTACCGATGAAACTGAACAACTTTCCCCATGGAACCCATAGTCAAATCGCAAAAAAAATTTGGCTCTCCCATACTAACTCGATCAGCTGATTAGCCTACTTAGTATAAGCACCAGTTAAAATAGTTTCAGCTCATTATTATAACATATATTTTTTTTAATATTCACCTAAACTTTTGTCACTAATATATAATGTAGGTACTCGTATTTTGGTGTGGTGTTACTGGAACTAATTAACGTATTTCTTTCTTTCTTATAAATTTACTTTCTTGTCCGTCTGTCTATCTGTCAAGACCCTTTACCTGAGGTACGCTTGGAGGTATCGAGTTGAATCAAAACCATATACAGTCCCTTGAAGATGCGAAAAAATCAAACTTTAAAAAAACGTATATTTCGACACTCTCAAGGAAATCAAAATTTAAGGGGTATTTCCGTTGACCTAGAACTATGAAACATGAAATAATGTAATACCATCTTATCCTACAAGTATAATAGGGAAAAATACGAAAATTATACATTTGTTATAGAATCATAAAAAATATAGTCTATATTTAAAATACGTAATCAAAAGGAAGGAACGGCGGTTCAAATTTTAAATTGAGTTAATCGTGTCATGTGGGGTATCGTATGAAAGGGCTTGAATGGCACAAGCTTTTAAATTAAAAACAGATTCGTATTATTTTTATGATATACAGTTTTCGATTTATTATTTTTAAGGATTCTTGTCAAGAGATGTGGTGGTACGGAACCCTTGGTAAGCAAGTCCGACTCGTACTTGGCCGTTTTTTATTTTTATAAAGTATCGCTTAATGGAGCGAGCTATGCTCGGAAAATCAGAAATTAGGAGATCCGCAGTATAACCAAAGTAACCGACATAGCTCACAGAATAGCTAAACTGAAGTGGCAGTGGACTGCGCACCGGAAGACCTTACGTAGACAGACTTTCCACGTGGTGGACCGATGACCTGGTGAAGGTCGCGGGAAGCCGCTGGATGCTGGCAACGCAGGACCGGTCGTCGTGGAAATCTTTGGGGGAGACCTTTTTCCAGCAGTGGACGTCTTTCGACTGATATGATGATCATCACATAACGATGGAAATAATTCATTTGGAAATAATTCACTAGTAGTGCGATTCTAATCCTTAAGCGTGCGGCATAAGAACGCTACAAAGTCCAAAGTGTCTAGATTGATGTGCTGGCCACTGTACTTACCTACTTATGCACTTACCAGTGTCCCGTGCTCTAAATATTGCTTTTTTTTAATCACAATTGGTAGGCTCTTGGCATCATCTCACCTGATGGTAAGTGTCGATGATGCCGATGATGGAAGCGGGCTTACCAAGATTCCCAAACGTAATGGAGAACTGGCTATCTTATCTTCAAGCTGAAATACATCAATGTTGTTAACACTGATGTTTGGCAGCAAGACTTAGATAAGATGGTGGTAGCTAGCCAGGCGGGCTTAGAAAATGCCCTACCTCAAAGCACATCGAGTCTTACAAGGTAACCCCATCGGGAATTGAACCCGCTACCTCCTGGTGTGAAGCGAATGGACTTACCATTACGCCACGCCACGCCAATGTATTGTCACTGATTCCAACATTGTTATAGGTATTTTCTTGTTCGGAGCCGCTTTTTATGAGATCCACAAGCCAATATATTGAATCTTTTGTAACTCCAAGTTCTTTGTTAGAGGCTAATATAAATAATATAAGTCTTTACTTATGAAATTGCCGATTGTATAAAAAAGTTTAAAAATGAAAATTAATATTAAGAACAATAGTTATTAAAACAAAATTTATTCTCAAAATTGCATTAGACTATTAGAAATTAAATGGTGGTAAACATATGCCTATTGTTTAGATAATTTGAGAGCATGGTGGCTTTAACACCATGAAGTCGGGTTTTTTCACCTGAAAAAGTCCCTTTCGGCCGCCATCGCAACTGTGTTTCACGACCAGTTGTCTATTATGATTTTTTAATTTGCCTTTATTGAGGCAATTAATACACATTTTTAATTTTAAAGTTTCGCCCCTCAGCCTTCAACTGATTGCCCTGCCTAGACATCTCTATTGGACAACTGAATAGATTATTTAGACTGTGCTTTTGTATATATAATCAGTCCACTTATCCTAGTACGTTCGGGGAATTAGCTGCAGTACACCAGAAAAAAGTTATGGATAGGATAAAACTTTAACAAAAAAAAAATGTAAAGTTTGTGAATAAAAAAATAAGTTTTTTTTAATATTCACAATTGGTAGGCCCTTGGCATCATCTCACCTCATGGTAAGTGATGATGATGCCGAATTAGTTTTACTACATAACAAAAAAAAATATTGTAAAGTTTGTAAATAAAAAAAACAGTTTTTTTTAAATTCACAATTGGTAGGCCCTTGGCATCTTCTCACCTGATGGTAAGTGACGATGATGCCGAAGATTGAAGCGGGCTTACCAAGATTCCCCAAAGCAATGGGGATCTGGCTTTGTTATTTTCAAGCCGGAACACATCAATGCTGTTAACACTGATGTTTGGCGGAAAGACTTAGAAAGGATTGTGTTAGCTATCCAGGCGGGCTATGAAAATGCCCTACCACCAACCAAACCGAGTCTTACAAAGTTGACCCCGCCGGGAATCGAAACCGAGACCTCCTGGTGTAAAGCGATTGGACTAACCATTACACCACGGAGGCGGTTTAGATAGACATTTTTATTTGAGAATTGATCATTAACTCTAATCACTTTCACTGCAGGACGAAGTATCTTAAGAATCGTCGCCTACACTAATAATTAAAGACTGAACAAGATACACTCGATCTCGTGCGGGTGTAACGTCAGCGGCGCCGCGATTGAACTCAGGGCGGCCCCTTTGTAGCTACTGTTTGACTTGAGCCGGCAGCGGCGAGTGGCATTTATCAAAGGTGCAGCTTATTCAGCGATCGAATTTTAGTGGAGACTGTTCGACACTGACTAAGTCATTCGGGCGGTTATCTCTGGCCAGGATACACCATCATCAAATCAGTTCATATACGTCCCCACCGAGGGGCTCGAGCCTACCCTGAATTAGGGTGATCGGGCCTTAGACGACCACGCGGGCCCAGCGCGGGTTGGTCGACTTTACACACAACCTTCGAGTTTCTTCGCAGGCGTGTGCTGTGCAGGATTCCTCACGATGTTTTTCCTTCACTGTAAGAGCGTCGGATAAACGTACGTATAAATTCAAAATCCAAAAACACATTGGTACGTGGCAGGACTCGAACCACAACCTCCCGGACAGGAGGTAGCGGCCCTATCCGTTACGCCACCGAGGCTCTTGAGGATACACCATCAGTTTACTCAAATAACAATTAACCGAATCTGTGGCGTAATGGTTATTTGACTTGCTTCGCACCAGGAGGTTCGATTCCCAGCTGGGTCTCACTTTGTAAGACTCGGTTTGGTTGGTAGTAAGATAGCTTCTTAGACCGCCGGGCTAGCTACCACCATCATATCTAATTCTTGCCGCAACCTCAATGTTAACAGCACTGATGTGTTCCGGCTTGAAGATAAGATAGCCAGTTCCCTATTGCCTTTGTTGTTGATATTAAGCCTAAACGCACGAAGCGTTACGCTTCCTTTTTTATTATGCGGATAGCGATGGAGTGAAACTCCGTGCCTGCGTGTGTGTTTCCTGACTCTTATAATTTGGAGATCTTCAAGGCGAGAGTGAATAGGCATTATTTGAGTCTGCGTGTAGCATCCTCGACTACATCGTCACTTACCATCAGGTGAGATATGGTCAAACGCACTCAAATTTTTAATAAAAAAAATGTATTGCGTTCTTGTTCAGCCCGCTCCTGTCTTTGGCATCAACGTAACTTACCATCAAGTGAGATGATGTCAAGGGCTTACCATATTGTGGATAGAAAAACAAAACTCTGAAGTGATGAATCAATTCATCTTTGAAACTTTCATAATTGGTTCCAAACAAAGCCTTAGCTGGAAAATTTTACGCAATCTCGAAGAACTTACTACCTATCACTGATTGAGAAAAAATATTCTTTATAACTCCTCTTAGCAACAAGGCTATTAGGCTGATCGTTTTATAATGATATCTCCATTTCATTTTTTTTCTAACTTTATTTTCTTTTTGCTCTTTGGATTTATTGAGATAGCAGGAAATTAGCTATTTATCTAAAGGCTTCCCAAAACCATAGTAAAAAGAAAGATAGGTTTTGTATATGTGTGCGTCAGTAGGCACGCACACACACTACAATAATAAAAACAACTTCTTTCCTTTTACTAAAGACCTCGTTTTTATTATTGTAGTGTTGACGCGCACACATACAAACCACGCGATGTACCATTTTATGAAGATAACCTGCTATTCTTTCTTTTTACTGTGCCAAAACGATAAGCTTATATGTAACGCGTGCGTGGTATAAACTGGTAAGAACTATAATACTACACCTACTAGGAACTATTTTTTTAAAATCCACAATTGGTAATCTCACCTGATGGTAAGTGACGATGATGCCGAAGATGAAAGCGGGCTTACCAACATACCCCAACGCAATGGGGATCTAGCTACCTTATCTTCAAGCTGGAACACATCAATGCTGTTAACATTTATGTTTGGCGACAAGACTTAGATAAGATAGTGGTAGCTAACCAGGCGGGCTTAGAAAGTGCACTTCCACCAACCAAACCTAGTCTTACAAAGTCGGTGCTGGGAATCGAACCCACGAACTCCTGATGTGAAGCTAATGGACTGAAAATTTACACCACGGAGGCGGTTAGATAGTACAATTAGAGTATTTTTTATTAAAATCGGATAAAATACTTTTACTTTTAACCCATAACACAGGGAATCCTACTTTGGGGCCAGATGACCATGTGTAATTTGTCCCAGAATATTTATTTATTTATTTTACTTTACTTGTCGCGGGAAGCCGATTGATGCGGGCAGCGCAGGACCGGTCGTCGTGGAAATCCTTGGGGGAGGCCTTTGTCCAGCAGTGGACGATTTGTAGCTGATATGATGATGATGAAAATACTTTTAAGCTTCAGTTGGCTATGTCACTTTCGGGATCAATACGGATCTAATGACACCTCGCACTTTAAAATCCATCGAGCCGTTTAAGCTACAGGCTCGGCTAAAGGAACAGACATACATACATCATCATCATCATCATATCAGCTCATATTCGTCCCCGCCGAGGGGCTCGAGCCTACTGAATTAGGGCGATACATACATGCACACATCCAAAAGCGTTGCCCTCCTTTTTTGGCATGCCCTCTCGTATATCTACCAGATTCGCTAAACTACCAGGTTTATGATATAGCGTCCCCACTCACCGACCCTTAGGGTATGCTGTGAGGGCCACTATTCCTGCCAGCACCATAAGGCGAAGGCAAGGATCAGTTGCGGTAGGTCTTGCTGCCAAGACGCTTGTCCCGGTACTCTGCAAGGCGAGTGCCTCGTGGAAGAGAACCATTCCTACTGTTCAGGGAGGTCCCGGGCGGCTTTCGATGCTGGCGGTTCGATCCCCGCTCGGGACGTCAGAGAATCTGGCTCCCAGATCTCCAGTGTGGCACTGGAGCTGTAGGCACGCTCACTTCCCGGCGCATATCGCACCTGTCCAGACTTACTCCTACGCGGCTGGATCGACCGGAGCAGTACTAGCAAAGTATACGAGTATTGGAACTAACATACAGTATAGACACTCCTTCCCGCTCTCTAGATTGTGACCTTACCCCTTCGTCACCCATATTGATACAGATTGGTTACAGTTTGGTTGTCGAACGTATAGGATTTCGCCGTGATTTTGTTTGGTCAGTCATTTGTTTTTGTCTGTGAAATGTCATTTCACGACCATTTGTATGAAGTGTCCGGGGTGTGGTACTAGTATAGCTCTACTTGCTGTCCAGGCAAGTGCCGGAGATGCTTCCCCGCCGGTAAACAAACTTTCACCTTTATACAAAGTAAAAAATAAAAATAGTCAAAACAGAACAAAACGTAGAAACTTTTGTATATATATTATAATCATTTCAAAACATAGAGCAATCGTCGCTTCGAGCCAGTAAAGTTGAACGGTAATTTATAAAGGATAAAGTTATAATAGCAGCCCTATTAGAGGTACCATTAAAAGTGGCTAGCGAGGAATTTTGGAGAATTAAGGCGAAGCTCGGCGGTGCAGCTGCGGCACATTACAGCTGGAACAATGTTGAAATTTTGACGAGACAACGAGAGGATAGGAACTTTGGGTTTATTTTTAAACTTTTTGCGGTATTCTTGATGTTTATGCTTGGTATTGCCACTGAGCATGTAATCGCTACGTTTTTGGTATTGATTAAAGTCGTATTTTTAAGTATTCTATCATTTTTTAGGGTTACGTAGTCCTCGAGATCAATACTCGTATGATCGTTTTGTCCGTCCGTCACAGACACACGCAGCGTCATAACTTTTGAATTTATAACCGGATTGCTTGAGGTATGGCACAGCATAACATTCTAATATTATATATTTTAATATTTAGTGTATATTTTTAGGAATGAAATTTACTTTGCACCCACTTCTGTAGAGGTTCAATATATTTTTTGTAAAATGAAGGCACATACGAGCTATGTGCTCTGCCCACTGCCACTTCAGTATAGCGATTCTGTGAGCTAAGTCGGTTACTTTGGTTCTCCTGCGTGTCTCCTCGTGATTGGTTCGATCGCTTAAGTAAATTCCGAGCATAGCTCGCTCCATTGCCTTTTGGGTGACCTTGAGCCTTCTCATGAGGCCCAAAGTAAGCGACCATGTCTCAGTTCCGTAAGTCATCACTGGCAATACACACTGGTCAAAGATCTTAGTCTTGAGACACTGCGGTATTTGGGACGTGAAGATATTGCGAAGCTTCCCGAACGCTGCCCAGCCGAGTTGGATTCGTGGATTGATCTCTTTCTTGAAGTTAGACCTACCTACTCGTAGCTGGACTGCTAATCCCAGGTATACATATTCGTCAACAACTTCCAGTGTAGAATCTCCAACCTTTAGAGGGGTGGGTGCGACACGGACATTTAACATTATTTTCGTCTTGTCCATGTATCTTACCAACATGTAAGATGGGGGTGTTTTTTTATTATTTAGTAGTCCTTAATGTGGGGTTTTGTTGAATTGGTCCTTTTGGAGGGCTTGCAAAGAACATTTATTTCGATAAAATATTATTTTACGAAATATTACGTTTTAAAGTGGTGATTTTTGTAAGAGTTACATGTCCCCCCACCCTCTACCAGTTAAACCGCAATTTCAGAAAATCTAAAAACTATTGAAAATAACAATAATAATATAAAAAAAAGGAAACACTGTCACGACTACGTAGGCTTTCATAGTTTAAGTTAATACTTCTTTGTCCCGCTTTCTGAGAGTCTACCGGCTGGACATGTATTACCATGGCCGATCTGGAAGTCTTTCAATCGACTTCGGACTCAGGTCGGCCGGAGCAAGGAGAACATGTTCAGGTGGGGACTCTCGGAAAACCCAAATTTGGACTGTCTGTGTGGAGCGGTGCAGTCCATGGCTCATTTAGTTTCCTGTCCTGCCTGCCCTGTCACCTGTTCGCAGCAGGACTTAATGGACGCCACAAATAGTGCAGTCGAAGTGGCTAAGTTCTGGGCCGGAATGATTTAATTTGTCATCGACACGCAAAGAAGAAAGAAGATAGTTTAAGAATAGTAGTCGACTAACGTAAACTGTGCTGTACAGGATATGATCTTGTAGAGGATATGCAATGTCAACTGACTCGGTGGCTCAGTGGTTAATGCTCTTGCGTACTGATCCAAGGGTTGTGGGTTCGATCCCCACCCAGGGCAAACATTTGTGTGATGAGCAGATTTGTTTGCTCTGTGTCTGGGTGTTAAATATCTATATATGTATGTATTTAAACGTATATAAGTATTTATATCAGTCTCTGGTAACCCATAACACAGGGAATCCTACTTTGGGGCCAGATGACCATGTGTGATTTGTCAAATAAAAAAAAAAGTCAGTGAGTGTTCTAGAGGTGGCCCCAAATTAAATGTAATGTTCTTGTCAAATGGATTTCTAATTAAAGACTAATTTACAAAAAATAAAAAAAATATGCTAAGTCGTCGTGCGTCAATGCACTCTAAACTGGGTCGCGAGCAAAGTACACTGTAGAAGCGCGACTTCTTCCAAATCTTAACAAATTTTATTTAAAAATAAATTACATGTACGTATGTAAATCGTACATGTGCAGTTGGAATTGTTTAAAGATAATAAATTTTCCGTAAAAAAAAAATATATACTATGTATAAAATAAAAAAACTTTTTAAAAAGACTACGAATGAAAAAACGTAAAGTACGGTTTCGTAGTCTTCAAAAAATGCACTTGACCACTTTTTTGTCATGACAAGAAGTTAGATCACTATATCGGAAAAACATGGGACATCCCAGTGAAACTAGCGAAACGAAATAAGCCGGGTTTCCTTTAAACATAGTTCTTTTACCAGTCATAGCACAGTCTGTTATAGTACATATTTCTGGTACGACTGTCGGTCGGTCCCAAAACTATTAAGCCACGTCATTACCAGGAAAATGCATGTAGCTCAAAAGACGTACAAGGCAAGGGTCACTAATCCCATTTACGAACGTCCCTTTTCGCTTCAAAGGGACAATTGACAACCAATCTATAGCAAACCGGATCCAACTGAAACCTATTTTTTTTATTCTCAATTGGTAAACCCTTGGCATCATCTCACCTGATGGTAAGTGACGATGATGCCGAAGATGGAAGCGCCAAGTTTCTCTAACGCAATAGAGATCTGCCTATCTTATCTTCAAGCCGGAACACATCAATGTTGTTAACACTGATGTTTGGCGGCAAGACTTAGATAAGATGGTGGTAGCTAGCCAGGCGGGCTTAGAAAATTCCCTACCACCAATAAAACCAAGTCTTACAAGTTGACTCCACCGGGAATCGAACCCACGACCTCTTGGTGTGAAGCGAATGGACTAATCATTACGCCACGGAGGCGTAAAATTGATTTCTAACTAGCATTGTTTAACTGTTTTATCCAATTAACTCGTAATATCCATTAATTAACATTGCCCTTAAGTAAGAATTGGACTCAAAACCGCGGAATTTGACTTACCTTATCCGAAGGGATCTAAATTTATCGCCTTTGCGCTGCTGGCTCGTCTTGAAATTTCAGTAATCGGTCCAAGTTCATCAATTTTGTTAAGGCTTAAGAAAGCTTAACACTGAGTAGGAATGAGGGACATGGAGAATTTCGGGAACTTCAGAGTCTATCTATTTTTACAAGCTTTTATTTAACTTGCAATGTATGTATGTTTGTTCGGGTGAAATCTTGCACTATGCATGCGCTGTTGAAATTTATAGCGAAATGGAATAAGAACAAATGTGATTACAGCAACTGTAGTAATGGAAATTATTTTATGGAATGCAGCGTAATATAGTAAGTGGTGTAAGTACTATTTGACAGGAAGAAACTCACTGGAGTAAAAAAAATAAGAAAAGAAATCGAATGAAAATCTCTTTTCTTAAACTTTTTTCCTCCAGAGAGAATGAGCTTAAAACAAACGAATGTTGCTTTATAAAATAAAACTGCGATTTTCTACAATGGTTTGGACATGACGCAAATTGAGACCAAATGGGCAATCTCTCTTGACCTACTTCCCGGTTTCCGATTGAGCTGAAATTTTGCATGCATATGTATTATGATGAGCTGATCTGATGCTGGAGCTGGCCATAAGAACTCCGCAATAAAACGACACAATACCATCGAGTTTGGGCTCGTTCGATTCGTATTGACGAGTACTTTGATTGTAAAAAGCTTGTGCCTAAAAGCATTTAGGTTTTTCGAAAATTATTGATTGTCTAGAGTCTACCTATCGTTCACCGATGTTATGCACCTGTCACCGACTAGTGTTTGTAGGTTAGAAATAAATACAAGATTAAAATTGGTTTTCTGTCAAGATACGAATGCCAAGTGTCGACCTGAAATAAATTACTATCGAGAAAGGTCTGCAAAAGCTTTTCGTTTTGTGTAAACATTGTGTATTTTCGTCTAAACAATAAGGAATCTTTGCATCGAATATTCAAGATAGGTGCGATTTACACTCTTTCTGTTAGTCATAAAATAGTGATTACATAATTTCATTTGTAAAAAAAAATAAGAAATAAAGAATCCTCAAGTACTTACTTACTTCGCTGGCTCAGCGACATGAAGTGGATCTTGGCCTCCGACATTAAAGTGCGCCACTCTATTCTGTTTTGTGCCCAGTTTGACCATTCGGGCACTCCCAACTCTTTGAGGTAACTGTAATCAGGCCGATTCTAATGTACGGGTGCGAAACTTGGACACTAACACTGAAAGAGGAGAACAACTCCTAGTCGCAGAACGAAAGATCCTGCGAAAGACTCTGGGGCCAACAAGAGGAGAGGAAGAAGAGTGGAGGCAAAGGTTTAACCAGGAGCTGGAAGACCTAGTGACCGGTAAGAACATCATCGGGGAAATAAAAGCAGCCTGACTTCGCTGGCTAGGACACGTAGAAAGAATGGGAGAGGATCGAACAGCCAAAGAGCATATCTTGGTCGACCAAGGTATCGCTGGAAAGATGAAGTCGCTAAAATCCAATCCTTGATATAAAAAAAAAAAAAAATTATGTCATTAGAACATGAAAACAATATGACACGAGAAGTAGATATACATTAAAATCATTGAATGTCACGAATGCGTTTGACAAGTGTAGGCCAGTTCACACGGACAGCACCCCGGTCACCAGTATAACGCGAGAGTCAGCAACTTCAAAAAATAATTGAGTAGGTATAATTTCTTCAAAGAATATCGATCAGAATTATAAAAAGAAGCTTAACCTAGATAAATGTATTCGATTATATCAAAATTCCTTTAAAAGATATTATACAGAAATATTAAGTATTCTTTTTTACAGGTATAATCTCAAGGAAAATTTCAAGATAAATTAAGCAAGTTTACTTTGAACCAATATAGATTACCTTATCAAGCCCAAAGATCTAACAATAGGTATTGCGTGTCGTATGGACGAGCCCGTTGGCACCGAAAGTGGGTCCACTTTATTGGAACCGATGTGGAACCCCCATCAATATACAAAAATGGTATATACCTCAAAAGGTAAAAACGAAACCCTTATAGGATCACTCGTGTGTCTGTCTGTCCATCCGTCTGTCACAGGCAGTATGCTCAAAAATTACTAGATTACTGTGAGCTATGTCGGTTACTTTAGTTCTCCTGCGGATCTCCTCGTTTCTGATAAGATGGAAGCCGATGGATGCGGGCAGCGCAGGACCAGTCGTCGTGGAAATCCTTGGGAGAGGCCTTTGTCCAGCAGTGAACGGTTTTTAGCTGACATGATGATGATGAAACATGGGGGCCAGTTTTTTTTGCCAGTAAATAATTTTAAGATAATTAGATTTGAAGTTACTTTAGAAGATAGGAAGATAGGCAAAAATTTACTATTCCTCGCCCCCCCCCCCCCTCTTATCTCCGGAACTACCGGGGTTAAAATCCGGGGGGAAAATTTATGAAAATATCTAAAGTCCTTCCGTTTCCACGGAAAAATGAAATTTTCAATGTACCTACAAAGCAAAGCATGCAGAGGTCCTATTTTGTTGGTAGTTAAAGTTTTATTGCGGAACCCTGTTCGTGTGACCCTGAGTCGTACTTGGCCGGTTTTTTTATAAATACGGAGCCCAAATGTAACGTGTTATGTAAATGTAACGTACGGAACCCTATGTGCGCGAGCCCTACTCGCACTGGCCGGTTATGTACAGAGGGCAGCACATCAAGCTATACACTCGTAGTGCGATTCTGATCCATACCAGTTCGGCATAAGAACGGTACAAAGTCCAAAGTGTACAGCTTGATGTGCTGGACTGTGTACATCTCACTTCATATAATTAGGCAAGAAAAAAGGGTACAATTTAAGTGCTTACCAAAATAATTTTTAATACCGTAAGATTGTACCAAATATAATAAAATATAATAAAATGTTTATATATATATATATATATAAACATACATACATACATATATATATATATATATATATATATATATATATATATATATATATTCTTTTTGCTTGCCAAAATGGATAAATGCTTAACAAATAATATTTTACTGAAATGAGCGAGCGAAGAGAGTGATGTTAGGTTCGGTCAGGTTTGATTAATTATACAGTCAAAGAGCCTCTATACATCTATTAAGCTTAAATATTACAGGAGTTTTCTGGCGGGATTTGTGGTGGATGCATTCGTAGTTTTATTTTATTGTATTTGCATTGTTTTCTGCTAGAATTTAATTCAAAAAGTGGTGCGTTTTGGAGAAAATCGTCTGGCGCACGCGAGCAATGTGAAGGGCAAGAAAATAAAATGAGAAAAAGACGAGAAAACCCAATTTGCACTGGGTGCAGTTTTTTAGATGCCCTACTGCAACCGGGTGTTCTACCTCAGCATTATATAGGCTGCTGCAAATGCTGTCAAGAACTTCAGAGAGATTTGCAATGCATCGGCACTAGCATTACAAATCATAAAACAAATGAAGAAAGTGAAAATGATTTACGAATTCGGCTGAAGGACTCGTTTCCATAGCCAAGAAATATTCACAACAAAAAAACATTAAATATAACAATACATTTGGTCTGAAATTAACTTTAACGGCGTTTACATATTTTTGTGGTATGCAATAAAGTTGCAACATTGGCGCCCAGGCCACATGCTCCGGCTGCTAAACTTCTGAAACTCGCGAGGATAGTGAAAATGAGTCTGGCCTAGTGATGGAAATTAAACTAATTAGGAGAACTCGTATGTTTGTTAGTTAGTTGTGATATTTGTCTTATATCTGTTGGAAGAGGCCTGTGGTGATCTATGCGAAAAAAAGTTTTCCGTGGTCCACCTAGGTGGACTACAGGTAAAAATTAATTACCCATGGTCCACCTAGGTGGACTACAGGTAAAAATAATTACCCGTGGGCCACCTGGGTGGACTACGGGCAAAAATAATTACCCATGGGCCACCCGGGTGAAGCACGGGAAATATTTTTTTCCCATGATCCACCTGGGTGGACTACGAAGGTGGATCACAGGCAATAAACGCAAGCAACTATTCCTACGGCTATCCTTTATGATGAGTTTAGTTTTGATAATTCAAAGAAAGGCTGTTACTTGTACTCCGTTTATTTGAAGACTGCATGGCGGGCGATGCGCGTCGCAGCGCGCTTAGATACTGCCCTAAATTAATGATACAGTAAATCTTAATATAAGTTCTCATGTAAACCTAGTAATGTTTTAATACTGCCTTTTGACATCCGAGCAGCAAATTTATTGGTATTAGAGTTACACTTTATTACATTATGTATGCATGAAAATATTAAAAATTAGAAGTATGTAGTTGTGGAATAGTACATAAGGACACGAAACCCTCAATGGGCATCTGATAGTATTTTATACCTTTTTTTTTATTTATTTATTATGCTAAGTACTAATACACATAAGTATATCACACAATACACAAAGGTCTACATAGTAAAACCATATAACAAATCTGTGAGCCTATCAGTCAAACTCAAATCCAAAACGATTAGGATGCTTTCGTAAACGTGAAGGAAAACGGGTTACAGATGGACTTTGGCCATCACTACCCGCGGCACCAGGGGACCGCGCCGACACAGTCTCCGGGCTCGTCCTCGAACCCGCTTCTTGCCCAACTGAACCACCAGCCACTGGTGCAGCATCAGCCAACAAAGGAGGGCACACCATTCTGCTGCCCTCAAGGTTACATTCTCTACGGTCTTTAATTTGGTCTACATGCCTATGGATAAACACCCCATTACTCGTTTCTAACTGATAATCCGTACCACCTAAACATCTGACTATCCTGCCTTTCGCCCACTTTTGATCCAGTCTATAGGTACGATACCAGACCAGTTGGCCGTCAGCAAACTCTCGCTGCGCCCCGCCCGCTTGCGCCTCCTGGCGGCGCTGTGCGGCGCGCACCGCAGCTGCGCGGTCCGGTTTCACGCAGTCGAGTCTCGTGCGCAACGCTCGACCTTGCAGAAGCTGTGCTGGGCTCTCTCCAGTAGTACTGTGTTCCGTGTTCCTATAGACTAGTAAGAACCTACACAGTGCTGTATCAATATCTTTTCTCTCTGTGATTGCTTTCTTAATTACATTTTTACAAATTTTAACGGCACTTTCTGCTGCCCCATTTGATGAGGGGTGGTAGGGTGCCGAAAACATTTGTTCTACTCCGTTATTCTGTAAAAATAATGAAAATTCTTCACTTGAAAATGGGGGACCATTATCGCTTACTACCTGTTTTGGTATACCAAACCTAGACCAAATTTCTCTTAATTTAATTATCACCTCATGTGCAGTAGTCCTACTCATCTTGACGATTTCTATCCATTTTGAACATGCGTCTACTAAAACTAAGTACGTTGATCCCGCGATGGGTCCTAGGAAATCGAGATGTAGTCGTGTCCAGGGTCGATCTGGCCAGTGCCAGGAGCGCGGCGCGTGCGCGGGCGGTGCTGCTGCAGTCTGCGCGCACGCCTCGCACTCGCGGCACGTGCTTTCTATGGCCTCATCGTACAGATTTTTTTGGTAATAGATGTTCTTCCATCAATTTTTTTATTTTACTAAATTCCAATTCCGATGGCTTTTTGGGACAGCACAAATTCACCATAAGCTCATATCCCGCATCACCTATACTGGATATCAAAGTAGGTACTTTTAACTCGTCTTTAACGGTATTCACTAAAAAGTACATTTCCACACGATCACAGTACGAGTTCCAATTTCCATTGATCACGTCAAATTCCGGCAATTTTCCACTTGTCATTTTGTGTATACACACTACGAAACGTTTTTAATAAAAATATATCCCAAAACGGTCACTTTTTACAAAATATCCCATCCTCGTCGCCACTGATAATTCAAAGAAAGGCTGTTACTTGTACTCCGTTTATTTGAAGACTGCATGGCGGGCGATGCGCGTCGCAGCGCGCTTAGATACTGCCCTATAATAAATGTGACTACCTACATAACAGTTTAGATAGTGCAAACTAGCGTGCAAGTTGTAATAGTAGCTTATCGGTCAGTCAGTAACTTGCACTGTGTGTATGACTGTGTGAACGATTTATACGAATTACTTTTAAATGCGAGTAGATCCGTACCTATGAAGTTAAATCTGCGTGATCGAATCAGAAACAGGTAGATCCGTAGGAGAACCAAAGTAATCGACATAGCACTCAGAATTACTAAACTGAAGTAGCAGTGGGCGGGGCACATAGCTCGTAGAACGGATAGCCGTTGGGGCATGCCCTCTCGCACATCTACCAGATACGCTAGACTGCCAGGTTTATGATATAGCGTACCCACTTACCTACCCTAGGGCATAACAGTGGGGGCCGCTATTCCTGCCAACACCATAAGGTGAAGACAAGGACCAGTTACGGTAGGTCTTGCCGCCAAGACGCTTGTCCTGGTACTCTGCAAGGCGAGTGCCTCGTGGAAGAGAACCACTACCTACTGTCCAGGTAGGTTCCGGAGCTGTAGGCGCGCTCACCTCCCGCGGCTTTCGCTGCTGGCGGTTCGATCCCCGCTCGGGACGCCAGAGAAGCTGGCTCCCACATATCCGGTGTGGTACCGGAGCTGTAGGCACGCTCACTTCCCGGCGCTTATCGCACCTGTCCAGACTTACTCCTACGATCGGCTGGATCGGCCGGAGCAGTACTAGCTTAGCTCTACTTGCTGACCAGGCAAGTGCCGGAGATGCTTCCCTGCCAGTAGTTAAACCAGCAGTTCCACTTAATGGACAACTCACGTGCCCCGCGTTGTTTTCGCCCATAGCCCACGTGGCCGGCTACGACAACACTAGTTGCGCGCGGGGAAGGACGCCTGGACGCAACGTGCTTGCCAGGCAACAAACATTGCCCAACCCCTGCAACTAACCACATACCACTACGAGTCCATGACCCAGTCGGGGGACCGACAAGCCAGAGTGCCGAAGGCGATAGACCAACGGCAGGCAAGCGGTGGGCTACCCCCGACCCCGTAGTACCCTGATCCAAACAGCCGGACCCGTAGTTCCGGCTGCGAACCCCACCTATCCGGGTAGCTCTAGGCTCTCCGTTAGGGCAGTAAAGTTTTCGAGTGGCGACCGCACACCGGAAAACGCAGCGGGCCGGCCTCCAACCAATGACCTGGTGAAGGTTGCGGGAAGCCGCTGGATGCGGGCAGCGCAGAGCCGGTCGTCGTAGAAATCCTTGGGGGAGGCCTATGCCCAGCAGTGGACGTCCTTCGGCTGAAATGATGATGATGAGAGTAGCTCAGTAACTTGCATCTGAGTGATACAACATTTTTTTTCTTTCTCTGGTAAACAGCATCTTGACTCCTAAGCCCCTGGGCTCATTTTATCCGACTGGTCAAAAATGAAGGGTTAAGTTTTTATGGTTGTATGCCTGTCTGTTTTTTCGGCTTAGCCTGTAGCCTAAACGGCTTGAGGGATTTTGGGGAACGAGGTGTCGTTACATTTGTCTTGTTCCCTTGAGTGACATAAAATATTTTTCTGCCCTACTACCTAAAAAAGAGGAGTAATGTTTTCAACCGCCTCCTTGGCGTATTAGTTAGTCCATTCACTTCACACCAAGAGGTCGCGGGTTCGATTGCCGGCTAGGTCAACTTTGTAAGACTCGGTTTAATTGGTGGTAGGGCATTTTCATAGCCCGCCTGCCTAGCTTCCACCATCTTATATAAGTCTTGCCGCCTAACATCAGTGTTAATAGCATTGATGTGTCCCGGCTTGAAGGTAAGATAGCCAGATCCCCATTGGTTTCCATTGATTCCTCAGAATCTTGGTAAGCCCGCTTCCATCTTCGACATGATCATCACTTACTATCAGTTGAGATGATGTCAAGGGCTTACCAATTGTGAATAAAGAAAATGAAAAAATGTAGTCGGTTTTTTATTAAAACTGGTTAGGTTATTCCCACAACGTATCAAGATAATCTGGGAGCCATCCCAGATTATTTAGGTAGGTACTCATAAGTTAAGCTAATGAAATCACAACAGTTAAATCCATTTGAAATAACCTACATTATTTTGATATCTGTGTGATTGTTAGGAAATTAAAAACTTTTATCCGTTTTACGGTTTAATTAATCCCTTAATTTTGTGAACTGAGGCCTTACAATTTTAAGCATTAGACTATATCAAGTGAGTGGATAAACGCTGGTTTTTGTGGAGATTACACTGTCGACGGAAGGCGATATAGGGCTTATTCTAATCCGACCAAGTCTGGATGTTTTTGGGTATATTTACATGACTATAATTAATTAATCTACGTAAGTAAATATCTTATTAACCACTGACACAACAAGAGGGATGTAATAAGATTATATTCTGTATCTGTGTGTCTGTTTGTGGTATTGCAGCGCTCAAACGGATTTTTAAGTTTTTTTGTGTTTGAAAGGTGACTTGATCAAGAGAGTTCTTTAATCATAAGTCACACATCAGCTCATATATACGTCCCGACCGTGGGGCTCGAGCCTAACCTGAATTAGGGTGGTCGGGCCTTAGTAAACTACGCGGGCCCAGTGCGGGTTGGTCAACTTCACACACAACCTTCGAGTATCTTCGGAGATGTGTGCAGGTTTCCTCACGGTGTTTTCCTTCACCGTAAGAGCGTCGTATAAACGTACATATGAGATCGAAATTCGATAAAAACATTGGTACGTGGCAGGACTCAAACCACGACCTCCCGGATAGGAGGTAGCGGCCCTGTGAATCATAATTATTTCAAGAATATATTTTCAGCCGTTTAAAGATAGTCAGCTCTTTTCTAGTCCATGAAGGGATGTGAGCAACTTCCTCACAGGTCTGATCGATTTTTTTTGGTGTCCTATTACTTCAATAAAAGCGCAAGGATATGGTAACCTTGACCTGATGCTGCAACATAACTGGAACCTGCAGGATACCCAAATCCTTATCAATTTACAGCAGAGATATTATGTTTCGGCTTATTAGAATGGTCTCAATTAATAGTTTATAATTATTAGGTGATCAGGGTCTGATGATGGAGCAGGAAAGATCCAATGTTGGGTATAAACATTGGTTGCAGGCGTAATGGCAAGTGCCTCTACCTCCTGAACGGGAGGTCGAGATTCGAACCCTGCCATGTACCAATGTGTTTTCGAGTTTCGATTTCATATGTACGGTTCCTACGGATCTCCTCGTTTCTGATTCGATCACGCAGAGAAATTCCGAGCATAGCATGCTCCATTGCCCTTTGGGTGACCTTGAGCCTTTTTATGAGGCCCATAGTAAGCTACCATGTCTCACTTCCGTATGTCATCCCTGGCAACACACCTCAGTCGAAGACCTTGGTCTTAAGACACTGCGGTATCTGGGATGTGAAGATATTGCGAAGCTTCCCGAACGCTGCCCAGCCGAGTTGGATACGACGATTGATCTCTTTCTCGAAGTCGGACCTACCTAACTGGACTGTTTGTCCCAGGAACACATATTCGGTATCAACTTCGAGTGTAGAGCCTCCAACCTTCAGAGGAGTAGGTACGACACGGACGTTTGACATAATTTTCGTCTTGGCCATGTTCATTCTAAGACCCACTTGTCAAAGATCACGCACCGGAAAACGTAGTACAGGCACGCCATTTATTTACGTTACACTTCCGCTTTGAGTCACTGACTTACTTGTTATGTGTATTAAATTTCAACTGAATCGGTCCAGTAGCTTCGGAGCAAATTGGCTGTTACAGACGGTCGGACGGTGACATACGTGCATAAGGACAGACCGACATGACGGAAATATAAGGGTTTTAAGCAATTTGGCTCTGGAACCCTAAAAAATTGCTTTTGTTATTTTTTATGTGACATGTAGACTAGACACTTAGACTCTTTATACACTTAAAACTTATAACCAAAGTTAATTAAAAATAATAATATCAATTTAAAAATAAAATAATTTCATTCAGTAAAATAATTTGTGGTTTACGTTAATTAATAAAGCACTCGTCGCTCGTAAATTCTTTCGAAATATAAATTGAAGATATTTTTGTGAGCCGATATTTTGTCGGATTAATTTCATCATTTAAATGATATATTGCAGGAATAAATGAATTAATTATTCGAGATAAGAATAAGTAAATTAAAACCATTACTTTATGCTGTCAATATTATGTTAATGAAAATACTAGCCGATGTCCGCGACTTCGATCGCGTTGCGTTTTGAAAATTTTCTAACCTCATTCATATCAGCTCATATACGTCCCCACCGAGGGGCTCGAGCCTACCCTGAATTGGGGCGATCGGGCCTTAGTCGACCACGCGGGCCCAGTGCGGGTTGGTCGACTTCACACACAACCTGCGAGTTTCTTCGCAGGCGTGTGCAGGTTTCCTCACGATGTTTTCCTTCACCGTAAGAGCGTCGGATAAACGTACATATGAAATCGAAATTTGGAAACACATTGGTACGTGGCAGGACTCAAACCACGACCTCTAGGACTGGAAGCAGCGGCCCTAGCCACAACCCCAAAAACTCATTACTATCGCGACAAATTAAGAAAGTTAGCGTCACATTTTTAAGCCCACATTCGGTAAGCGCTTGGTACCATTTCACCTGATAGTAAGTGACGCTGATGCCGAAGACAGAAGCAAGCTTACCAAGATTCCCCAACACATTGGGAAACTGGCAACCTTGTTAACATTGATGTGTGGCGTCAAGATTTAGATAAGATGTTGGTAGCTAGCCAGGCGGGCTTAGACACTATCCTACCATCACCCAATTCGAGTCTTACAAAGTTAGACGCCACTGGGACTTGAATCCGCGACCTCCTAGTGTGAAGCGAAAGGACTAACCATTGCGCCACAGATGCGGTTAAAAGGCGCTTGAAAAATCGTTGCCAAGGCCTAACAATTCCATTTTGAAATTAAAAAACATTGAAGATAAAAAAATTGGGAATGACATTAAAACTGTTGGAATAAAAATAACTTTTGAAAAACTTAAAAACTTTTAGGTACAAGCTTTTAATATTGTAATGCCACGTAATATACATATGTATGCAAAATTTCAGCTTAATCGGAATCCGGGAAGTGGGTCAAATTTAACTTGCAAGATTCCACCCAAACAAACATACATACATTGTAAGTTAATTAAAAAGCTTGTAAAAATAAGAACCTTAACATCTTCCAAGTACGGTCTTAATAGAAATATAACGATTTTTTTTTGAGTATGCTGCGATAACATTAGTCTTTAAGTTATTACTTACTAGATTTTACCCGCGGCTTCGTCCACGTAGATATCTTTTATAATACTGTTATTGAGGGTGCACGGCGCTCGCAAACGTGGAATAAAACAAACTTTTGTTAATCCAGTCTTTACTCTGCCTAGAGCTACCTGGCTAGGTGGAGGTCGCAGCCGGAACTACGGGTCCGGCTGTTTGGATCAGGGTACTACGGGGTCGGGGGTAGCCCACCGCTTGCCTGCCGTTGGATCTATCGCCTTCGGCAATCTGGCTTGTCGGTCCCCCGACTGGGTCATGGACTCGTAGTGGTATGTGGTTAGTTGCAGAGGTTGGGAAATGTTTGTTGCCTGGCAAGCACGTTGCGTCCAGGCGTCCTTCCCCGCGCGCAACTAGTGTTGTCGTAGCCGGCCACGTGGGCTATGGGCGAAAACCACGCGGGGCACGTGAGTTGTCCATTAAGCGGAACTGCTGGTTTAATTACTGGCAGGGAAGCATCTCCGGCACCTGCCTGGTCAGCAAGAAGAGCTAAGCTAGTACTGCTCCAGCCGATCCAGCCGCGTAGGAGTAAGTCTGGACAGGTGCGATAAGCGCCGGGAAGTGAGCGTGCCTACAGCTCCGGTACCACACCGAATATGTGGGATCCAGCTTCTCTGGCGTCCTGAGCGGGGATCGAACCGCCAGCAGCGAAAGCCGCGGGAGGTGAGCGCGCCTACAGCTCCGGGACCTACCTGGACAGTAGATAGTGGTTCTCTTCCACGAGGCACTCGCCTTGCAGAGTACCAGGACAAGCGTTTTGGCGACAAGACCTACCGTAACTGGTCCTTGTCTTCACCTTATGGTGTTGGCAGGAATAGCGGCCCTCACTTTATGACCTGGCTGTCGGTGAGTGGGGACGCTATATCATAAACCTGGTAGTCTAGCGTATCTGGTATATATACGAGAGGGAATCCAGTCTTTGATCAATATACTTACCAAATTATATTCATATCCGTTTAGCGTGCAGTGCTCGGAGTCTCCTAGGCATGTGAACTAAAAATATTATAACGAATTTTCTGAATTTATATCGGCCGTGGGACGTGTACTGCTGGAGAAAGACCTGTTCCAAGAATTTTTCACGACTACCGGCCCTGCGCTGCCGGCATCAACCGGCTTCCGACAACCTTCATAATATTAGTCTTTGAGATATTATTTTCTTTTTTTTTTCGCTATCTGTTACAAAACGCACAGTGCTATATTTTGATCTCTCTCTTATCGTGTGGCACAATTAACCGTACTATCCAAGGGATAGACGGCGGTTGGTGTTGCATTTAGTATCACCCGCGGTCACGTGTAGGGCATTTAGATTTACACCTACGGACGTGTGCAATGCGACCTTCATACGCATCTGAAATCTGATGTGCAGGTTTCCTTACGATGTTTTCCTTTGACGTTAAAGCAATCGGTAATTAATGTTACGTAAGTTACGAAAAACTCATTGGTACATTGGCCGTCCGTATTTGAACCCGGGACCTCTGATCAGGAGGACCGAGTCGTTATTATTGAGCCACCGACGAAGCTCTTGTTGAGCCACCGACTGTGTTTTAAATAATTTTATTTTTATATATCTCTCACAGTAACTTCTTTGTTTTTCCCTGTCACCTAATATTTTTTGGGCATCCGAGTAAATATACAGGGTGTGCAGTAAATATATAGGTATAAACTGAAACTGGGGATAGATCAAGTCATGATTATCCGAATTTAAAAATATATGTCTAGTAAAACTTCAACCGTTTCCGAGATATGGCGGGTTTTTTTGAAATTTCCGTAAATCACTACTTTTAGTCAGTTTCAGGGATGCTACAGCTGCAAATGAAGGTATTTTGAAATACTTTTTTTTGCTATTTGTTACTGAAGAATTAGAGTATCAAATGCATTGTAATATTTTTTTTAAGAAGCTACCAGTTACCCGTAGTAAAATAAAAATATATTTAATTTTTACCCAATAAAACTGCAATGTTCCAGATTTGGTAGCTTATGTTGTCAAATAAATGAACTACGCTAGTCCGGAACATTACTTTAAAAAGTTGTACATTTTGTGAAAATTCCGAAATGGTATAATACTTAAAACAGTAAAAAGATGTCGCGATTTGGTTTCAAAACGAACTCGTTTTGTAAAAAGTAGTGAAGTTTAAATTTCGATAAAAAAACCATTTTTTAATTGATAATTTACTACTTTTCATGTCATGTTGCCTATTTAAAAGATAGGAAATGAAACAAGTTAAAATTTAGACCATCTTTTATTAATAAACGCTTAAATTAAATGGTCACTCACGGGATCAAGGCGAATCTAACGAGAATTCGTACTTTAAAATCCATCAAGGCGTTTAGGCTACTGGCTCAGTCAAATAAATAGACATACCTACAAACATAGAAGAAAAAAACTTTTACTTTTACCTTTTTCTTTTGTGTACTTTTAAACAGTTGCAAAATAATTCAGATCTTCATAAAATGTCAAATGAAATAGCTTCTCAACTATATTTTGTTCCACATGCTTAAACAACTGCACCGACTTCATTATTAGAAAACTTTGAGGAACTTTACAATTTTACATTTGCCGTCCACGGAACCCAAAACTGACTCAATTACTTAGGGATTTATATTCGGTTTACCGCAAATGCAAGTTCGCAAGGACTGCATTACAGAAACCGGAAGGTAGTTCTTGAGTTTGTTAGAGGAAAATGGTCCTTATGTGGCTAGGATAGAGTAGTTGTAATATGAGGGTTATATTTTATCTGGCGCAAGCTGCAGGCTATACGTTACCTGCACGGATGCAAACGTCATAGGAGCTATATTTGCTGGAATATCAATTAGGTATATACCCTTATACCTACTCAAAGCAGGTATAGATAAAGTGGTTACCAAGCATTTCAAGAGAATATGCTTGATCAAAGAATAAAATTAAAATAAATAAAAAATACGAGTGTGCTTTGGCCACACAACTGAAGTAAAACTTCTTTAGCTCCATCTAGTAAATACTTAGTCTTCAGATAATAATCAAATCTTTTTTGTCATATGTAGGTATAGACAGTTTATGAAAAGAGTTTTATTATCATCTGAAAATAATCAAATCCTTTTTAATTATATATTTGTTCTGATTGTTTTGACAACCGTTATTGTTGCCTTGGCAACCGATATTGTTGGTAAACAAAAATAAATAGTATCTCTTTTTTCATCTTCACTAATTTATATATTTATATATTTTCCGTTCGCCTCGCCCGATCTCACTTCCGTAACGCTCTCGTCAGGCACCCCCCAGCCTACTTCCCAAGTCAAGCGTGCGTAAAAAAGTTTTACTTTAAAAGAAAAAAACGTTAAAACAAAACCGGCCGAATGCGAGTCGGACTCGCACAAACTAGGATTTCTTAGTCCTTTAAAAAAATAAATGTAAAATTTTAAAAAAACAAAACCATATTTGTATAGTTAAGCGTCGGTGGCTCAACCGGTAACGACTCGGTCCATCTAACCAGAGGTACCGGGTTCAAATCTGGACGGACAATGTACCAATGAGCTTTTCAAAAACTTACGTACATATCATTACCGATTGCTTTAACGGTGAAGGAAAACATCGTGAGGAAACCTGCACAGGCCTGCGAAGAAACTCGAAGGTTGTGTGTGAAGTCGACCAACCCGCACTGGGCCCGCGTGGTCGACTAAGAAGGCCTAATCGCCCTGATTCAGGGTAGGCTCGAGCCCCTCGGTGGGGACGTATATGAGCTGATATAATAATAATAATTTGTATAGTAACAGAATATTTTGTATAACTAATCTATGAATTTATACAAATCCAACTACACATCTTAAGTTGGTCGACTATATTTTCTCCTATACTGAGAATGCTTACTTAGCCGTGATAGTTTTCCTTTTAAATTGATTAAATGTCCTACTATCTACTTTTTTTTTCAGATGTCCTGAAATAGCGGTTCGGCTTGACTTGACACTTATTGACTAACAAAAAATTGTAGGTACTTTAAAGCTTAATATCCTGGGAGAAACGGTCCATTGGGTTATTAAAATAAATTCACTATGTTCTTTTGTGTTTTATTAACCTAGTTATAAGTCTACTACTAACCTTACTAAGGATATAAAATATGAATCTTATAATAAAAATGTATATTTTATTTTAATATTTCGACCAATCCCTGAATCAAAAAAAAGGTTTTGGCAAAGCCTCAGTAGTTTGAAAGACCTATTCAACGATACCGAACGTTAACGTAAAAAAAAACAGATCCTCTTTAGGCGTAGGGATAGGGGAGGTACACTAATTTTTAAGCTTTTGCATAGCTTTTATCGCGGGCTTTGAGCGCGGCGACCGAATCATGAAATTCCGTAACGAAAATAAAACTTAACACCCCACGCTCGGCCGAGTTCTAAAAAACTTACAGTGCCATCTTATTATTAGCGATTTGCGGTACTAAAAGGACTTAGTCAATTCTTCTGTTGTAACTTTCTTAGTGTTAATTTATTACTTATACATTCCGCGCCCCAAGGATATGGTACTGGTAAATACTGCATAAATAAAAAATAAATAATTATAATTGCATAAGTTGATAAAAAATGCTATGCAATAGCTTTACCGCGGCAGTCCCCGAGTGCCACACGTTTTTTTAAAAAGATTTAATGGTACCACTGTGTCGGCATTATAAATATGTTTACCTGTGCCAAAATTACAGCTGTCTAGTGCTAATAGTCTCTGAGCTAAACCGTGGACTGACGGACAGACAGACATACATGGTGAAACTGTAACGGTTCCTTGTTGTCTACGAAACCCTAAAAACAAATTTTAATATTACTTTAATTTTTCAGAAACTTTGCGACTAAAGTAAGCTACTGTCTAGATACACTTATTAGTCTCATAAGCTGCTATTTTTACCCGACTGCCCCAGTAAAGAGGCCTCCCACTTGGTGGATCGACGACCATCTGGTGAAGGTCACGAGAAACCGCTGTATGGGCAGGACCGATTGTTGTGAAAAACCTTGGGGGAAGCTTTTGTCCAACTGCGGACGTCTTTCGGCTATGAAAATAATAAATTTGAATGAGTTTATTTTAATGTATTTGCTTATTACAGCATCCTATCGCCACGCGCCGGCGCAGAGAAACCGCACATATTATTGTTTTTGCACCATTTTTGACCTGGGTGGCACTGCTGCTGGTCGACTGATTGCAGTTTGGAAAGAAAGTGATAGCTGGTGTTGTCACATGTAACAGAGGCCAGTACATCGAGCTGAACACTTTGGAATTTGTACTGTTCTTATGCCGTATTCGTATGGATCAGAATCGGATTACGAGTGCCTAGCTTGATGTACTGACCTCTATACAATCTATTTTCCGCTATAAAATATAAATAGTCGCTGTTTTCAATAATTTGAGTGCTGTCTTTTTTAATTTGATCTTTATCTTAATAACTATCTTATATAATTTAAGTGCTATTTTATTTAATTTGATCGCTTTCTTAATAAATTTATGTGCTATGTTATTTAATTAAAGTTTTATCTTATTTAATTTGATCGCTATCTTAATAAATTGGAGTGGTATATCTTATATAATTTAAGTGCTTTCCTATTAATTTGAGCGGTATCTTATTTTATTTGTTCGCTATCTTAATAAATTTCAGTGATATCTTATATAACTTAAGTGCTATCTTATTTAATTTGAGTGGTATTTTATTTAATTTGATCGCTATCTTAATAAATTTAAGTGCTATCTTATATAATTTAAGTGCTATCTTATATAATTTAAGTGCTATCCTAATTAATTTGAGTGGTATGTTATTTACTTTAACTGCTATTTTATTTTATTTGAGTGCTATCTTATTTAATTTAACTGCTATTTTATTTTATTTGAGTGTTATCATGTTATTAAATTTAACTGTTATTTTATTTTATTTTATTTAAGTGCTATCTTATTTAAATAATGCTTCTGGGCAAATTTGTGTGCTGATGGAAATGTTGTTACGTTCTAGATTTGCCATAGTTTTGTTCACAGAGTTAATAAAAATTCTCAGGGAAATTCAATATCTATGGTTTTGTTTAACTAAACTTTTGACAGGAAATCAATGAACATGGCATTAAAAGGTCTAGAAAAAAAAAATCATTACTACGGGGTATCCTTAGCTTAGCACAAGTGACATGTGTCATGCACTGTCAAATCCAGTTAAGTCTAGTTTTACATCAGCGAGACAGGATGGCTCAAAGTGGGTCAGACTTCCATCGTGTGTCCCACTTTAACCAATCAATAAGGCCAAAAACGATGCCGCCTCTTCCCAGAAATGCATGTTTACAATTTAAGAAAAAAAAGACCAAGTGCGAGTCGGACTTAGCGGACAATAATAGGTACCTCTTAATTTTAAACAAAAATGCTTTTACTCATTTACTTTAGACTCCTTAACATAATTACATCTCACACTTCGCCGGTTTTCATTATTTGTTGTTTTATTTTAGGATTACCTGATACTATTGAGTAACACACTAAGTTTCACGCTTGTATGTATAACTAACCGTTTTTACGACAGAACAAAAACAATAAACCTTGGAAAAACATGTGTCTTGCAAGGGGGAGTGGGTCCCCATTCTGCTCATATTAAAAAATATGTGTTTTCTTAAAGTTTTTAAGCTATTGCATAGCTTTTATCGCGGGCTTTGAGCGCGGCGACCGAATCAAGAAATTCCGTAACGAAAAAACCTAACACTACCGCGTTCTAAAAAAAATTAAAGTGCCATCTATTAGCGATTTGCGGTACTAAAAGGACAGTCAATTTTACTGGCTCGGCCGAGCGTGACGTAAAGTTACCGCGTTCTAAAAAAACTTACAGTGCCATCTATTAGCTATTTGCGGTACTAAAAGGACTTGGTCTTGGTTAAAAGTTGATAAAAATGCTATGCAACAGCTTTACCGCAGCAGTCCCGGAGTGCCACACGTCTTTTTTTATGTATTACTAACCGTTTTTTACAATAGAACAAAAACAAAAAATTTTTGAAAAAAAAACGTTTTCCCCGTATTTTCTTAAGGTTTTTTTTTGTTTTTAGAGTAGAGTACTCGCTCTATTTTGCCGCCGTCGCCAAATAATGTACCTATATTATTTTATCGAAGCACACGGCAGTATGTCCGCCAAGTTCGAAAAAAAAGGCGACACCGGCCGTAGGTTATATTAAACGAACCATTTCGGGTCAATTTCGACCTACCCTGTTACTTAAAATCTGTTTGATCTACACACTTGCGATTTTGTGTGTTTAGTATCACTCCCTCGATCACCTAGAATCAAATTTTTACGACTCACTGACTCATCAAAATTATAGAACACTTCCAGGTGACTTAGAAACTTGAAATTTGGCACCGAGGTAGGTTATTGGACGTATAAAAAGTAAAAATTTAAAAAATCGCCAAGTATGAGTCGTACTCGCGCACCAAGGGTTCCGTAAAACCACAACTCAGCGAAATATATAGACCACTTCTAGATAACTAATAAACTTTAAATTTGCCATCGAGATAAGTTATTAGGCATATACAAAGAAAAAGAATCAAAAAAATTGCCAAGTACGAGTGGGAATTGCGAAATCAGGGATCCTTACCACTACTATTTATAAATTATAAACTATTTCCAGGGGACTTACAAATTGGTTTGGCATTTATGTAGGTTAATAGGCGTATACAAAGGAAAAAAAACCGGCCAAGTGCGAGTTGGACTCACAAAATTTGGGTTCCGTACCACCACTCCTCATTGGAATAATTATGTGGACAACTTCCAGGTGACTTTTTTACTTTTTTTTTTTTGCAACTCTGGCTTGCGCACTGAAGGTTCTGTACCACAAAATATATCTTATATGCATATCTATTACTTGAATAAGGATAGAAAATTAGAATTAGTACTTTACAAAAAGTAATGATATCCCAACAAAACATAAATGTGAAATGGGACCAACTTCGATATAAAAAAAATATAAGTTTAAGTAATCAAGGCGCCAAGCAAGCAAAGCTTACTTTTTAAAAGTAAATATCAATATAAAATAAAATTGGATAGTGAAAACTTGCCAAGTTATACCGTGAAGTAGTACAGAACATAATTTTTTTTTTTCAAGCAACTGAAAACCGATGTACTTTTTCTATTATATGGAGAAGTCTAAAATAAATATTTCTATTTGAAGTTCCGTAGCTATAATTTAGAAGCCACTACGGAATTTGGCACCAACCAATTGAGATCACTGAATTTTTTTTTAATATCAAACTTGGCCCCATTTCACATTTAAAAAACACACGTTAAAAAACTGACTGTTGTCGCAACTACTTTGTAAAATTTTTATTTTATTATATTTTGTGAATAAAAAAAATACGAAACCGATTACGATAAAATTTATGACTAACCTGGCAGCATACATCCCGAATAAAAAAAACTAAAGATATGTTCACCATCGCGGCGAAGACATAGCGACGGCGAAGTGACATGAACTCCTAACTTACATTTTTGTGATTTTGTGATTTTTATGTAGTTAGGCGTAAAATATCATTTTGCATGCACTCGCGAAGACACCCACCTTGATTTTTGAATATTTAGCGAGGTATTCAGTAGTGTCAGTATCTTCTAAACAAATCAGCGTATATCTTGCTGTCATTATCTGCTATTTAGTACTTTTCGCGTACTTTTTGCTGGCAAAATCATCTATCTACTAAGGGACACGTGCATACTCTAGCGCTGCACTTGGCCGTCTGACGACTGAGCGAGCGAAATGACAACATTGCGAAATAGTGTTGGTAGGCTTTTTCTTTCACACGATACTAACTTTATGCGGTGTGATAGAGAAAGGCGCCAGGCTTACGTTTGGGTGACAAATAATGAGACCATTGCAAAATATTTTGAGTTTAGTTACTGTTGTAGATAGAATTTATTGTTTTAAAATTGAAGGTCAATCTTAAAGCAAATGATTCTATTTACCATTTTAAATTACTTGAATCATATTTTTTTTCTTCTTAAGTGACAGTGCGTTTAATATTCCAACTTTAGAAGACCTATTGATAATTTCACTGGAGGAGTAAAAAAAGTACACAAAGATATGAGCTAATGAAGATTAGCTGTTCCCCGCGATTTCACTCGTGTGGATAACTGAACATGATAAATTATGGAAATTAAGAAAAACTACATGAATATTAATCATTAGAGATCCTAAATCCGAAAATAAAACAGTTGTTTATTATCATTGCAAGAGACGCTCACAGGTATCTGCACGCGCTTGAACTGGAACGGGAAGTTTTTCGGGATGAGGGAGATGCGAACCAAACTAAACCAGCTAACCACCATTCTAAACTTTAGATTTATACAATGTAATAAGTAGTCTAAGTAAAACGGCTGTGACATACGAATTACCGACAACAGATGAAAACCTATAAGGCATCCTATAATAATTTTGATGTATTACGATCTCATTCCCGTCGATCTCACTAAGGATGCGATCATTTATAACCGCCACCAACTTGTTTTTAGATGTGAGAATTGTCCGCACACACGCTATTTAACCAAGATCACCTTATACACTGTAAATCAGTTCCTCAACGGACGGCACAATTTTATACAGAGACTGTGGCAGTTGTACCAGTCCATTGATGTTCAGTAGGATTACTGTATATTAGATTAGTTTATCCCCTTTTCGATCTTGAGGAGCACGTGTAAAAACTCTTGAGCTTAAAATCCCGGCCATTTACAAAGCACTTGATGCAGGTGTTTACCTTATCAGCCCTGGTATCCTGCGTCGCCACTGGCAACGTCTGGCTTTAATAACCGCTAAAAAGAACTGTTATAATATTACCCATCGCACGATTATCCCTCTGTATGTCCTGGAGCATTCTGTTCACAACTTCTACAGCTTTCTTGTTCACCATAAAGCACTGACCCCAAACTACTAGACAACAATACTAAGACCACCCAGGCTTTGTCACTGATACGTGAAAACTCCTGTGTGTGATTTTTTTATGCAGAATAGATAAGCCCTTAGCATCATCTTACTTGATGGTAAGTGACGACGATGCCAAAGATGAGAGCGGGCTTACCGAGATTCCCCTACGCAATGAGGAACAGGCTATCTTATCTTCATATCGGAACACATCAATGCTGTTAACATTGATGTTTTAGCGGCCAGACTCAGATAAGATGATAGAAGGTAGCTATCCACCGAGTAAACCTGGCTGGCTACAACTATGTCATCTAAGTCTTGCCGCCAAAATCAATGTTAACACCATGATGTGTTCCGGCATGAAGAAAAGATTATCCAGTTCTATTGAATTGAGGAATCTTGCTAAGCCCACTTTCATCTTCGGCATCAGTAGTTTAATATCCGCACATCAAATCAGACCTCTGAAATATAGTAACTTTGTACTGTATCAAAGGTACGTGTTTCTGGTTTCTAGATTTATTTTAAAATATACTGATAATCCGGGAATATACGCTGTCACTATAAAATGTTTTGTCTCAATCTAATGAATATAGTGAAATAAATCTTAAAAACAAAACTTTTTTAATTTGCAATACCTTCTAATTCTGGTAATTATAGAAAACGAATTGCTGTAATTAAAAACAATATCTTCTATCTGCTTAAAATCTGATAAACCGACGTGGCTATGAAAGTGCTCTATCGCCGTTCAATTCGACTCCTACTACTCATGAATTTACTGTAAAAACAAATTTAAAAAAAGTAATAAACAACTTATGGTATGTTTTTTTCATTTCCTGTAAAATCGTGATTTTGTAGTTAAAAGTTCATGTCACTTCGCCGTCGATAGCGAAACAAACATTTAAAAAACATACAATCGAATAAAGAACTTCCTCCTTTTTGGAAGTCGGTTCAAAAATTAGCCAAGTGCGTGTTTGACCATTATAGTGGAGGGTTTCGGAGTTAACTAAAAAATGACCGTATCATACTACTCTAAATAAGTTTAGAAACACAAGGGAAAATTACTTTGACTAGCTACTCGTATATATTTATATTATCACTACAGCTTTTAAAATAATCCATTTAATGATATCCCATACGAAGAGGATCATACAAATATTTTTATGCCCCTTTTACTTGGGGTGCCTCCCCTAAAAAGGTTTTGTTTGACAAAAGAACTTCATTAGGGTTCCGTAGTACAACAAGGAACCCTTATAGTTTTGTCATGTGTGTCTGTCCGTCTGTCTGTCCGCGGCCAAGCTCCTAGACTATTAGTAGTTAAGAGCTGAAATTTGGCAAAGATAATAAAGCAGTGAGAACTGTAAAAAAATTTTTGAAAAAAAACTTTTTAAGGGTACCCTCCCCTACAAGTGGGGATGTTTTTTCTTCTCGTCAAACCCAGTCATGTAGGGTATCGTTAGTTAGAACTTAAAAAATAGTTGTGAGTCTTCTAAGATCATTTTATAATTTAGGGTTCCGTTTTCAAAAAAATAGGTTTGAAACTGCTAAAGTTTGTTGGATTCGAGTGTCCCCACCCCCTAACAACTAAACCGCTATTTAAGTAAATTTGAAAAAAAATATGAAAGTAGTCTATATAATAAATTTTAAAGAAAAACTATCACGGCTAACTAGGCTTTTTTTAGTTGAGGAGAAATAGTCGACCAACTTAAGATATGATGTTCGATTTGTAAAAAGTTCATAGATTTTTATTATACAATATGTTCTATTACCAACTGCAAATATAATTTTGTTTTTAAAATAAACATTTATTTTTGAAAAGACTACAGAACCCTACTTTTCGCGAGTCCAACTTGCACTTGGCCGGGTTTTTTTTTCGCATCAAATTTAAAATTTACCAACAAAATTTTTATAACTGTATATTTAATTATACGAAATGTTGCAGTCGTAAATAACTTTCAGATGTTTGATGTAAAAAGATGAGGACGTATAAATATGTTTGTTTGTGTCTATAAAATAGTTTTCGTTTGCTCATTTTGGTAAAGTCTAAAAACCTGCATTTTTTAGAATTTTGGTTGGTGATAGGGCATTATCATAGCCCGCCTGCCTAGCTACCACCATCTTATCTATGTCTTACCGCCAAGCATCAATTTTAACAGCATTGATTCGCATGTGTTCCGGCTTGAAAAAAAGATAGCCAGTTCCCCATTGCGTTGGGGAATCTGGGTAAGCCCACTTCTATCTTCAGCATCATCGTCACTTACCAACAGGTAAGACGATGCCAAAGACTTACCAATTGTGGAAAAAAAATCCAAGTCCCATTGTTCAATTGTAAAAAACTAAAAGCGTCACTTAGCAGAGCTCAATATTTCGTTATTAATTAAGAAGTTTTGACGAAACCTTTTGATCATTTTATGAGACCTTTTTAACGATACACCACTTGAGAGGTTACAAAAAAAATGATCATTCCAATTTAACATGTAGGGAGGCAACCCTATTTTTTACAGACTGACTTAACTTTATTTTTTACAGACTGACTTAACTTTATATTTCGGATCGTAAGTTTGCATTGTGTATTACTGTTGGTCTATACCTTTATGTCTGTACATATAATAAAACTATAACGGGGCCGTGTCTGTATATGAAATATTTTTTGGAAAAATAATAACTGTGGTGAACATTACTAACAATCAAAGTAACAACTGAGTAACAAACGTAGAAGTACTCAACAGAATGGAGAAACAGTTAGAATTATTAGTAGTGATCAAAAAACGTAAAACAGCATACTTTGGACATACGATTATATACAGACATAAAAGATATAACGTTCTGAAAAACATAATAGAAGGCAAAATAGAAGGAAAACGGAGAAAAGGGAGAAGGCGGTGACAATATGAAGAAATGGACACACATCAAAGACGCTGCCAGTCTTGCACAGAAAAGAGAAGAGTTCCGTGTGGTGGTCGACGACATCCGACAGGATATGGCACCCCAAGAAAGAGAGGACATTACTAACGATATAGAGGCCAAAACAACAACTTTTGGAATTTTTGTCTATCTGTATGTTCGCGCATCACGCAAAAACTACCAGGCTGATTTTGATGAATTTTTTTATGGTGGTTTCTTATTGCCCGGTTTAACATACCGGATACATTTTTTCCTGGAAAATTCAAAAACTCCACGCGGACGAAGTCGTGGGCATAGTTAGTTGTACATAAAATTTACTGTGGCGAATAGATGGACAGATGGACGGACATGACAAGTTTTAAGGGTTTTATTTTTATAATTTTAACTCTGTAACTCTAGAAATGAAAGCGGACAAATAGAAATGTTTCAAAATACTCGTAGGTACTTACCAAAAACAAATCTTCCTAATTAGGAACTTAATTAAGTACGCTTCTAAAAAAGCAATATTTTATTTACGAAAAAAATACCTCCGTTACAATTGGCTCAAGATTTACGAGCCCTTGACAGTCTTAATAAATAAGCAGGAGCATTCCCTTATTGGGTTGTAAGGATTTTTTAAGTTTGTAGCGAAGCACTGACGTCGACCTTTATACCTGCCCTTGCGAACGTTTTTCAACCGACTTCCAAAAAGGAGGAGGTTCTCAATTCGACTGCATGTATTTTTTTATGTGTGTTACCTCAGAACTTTTGACTGAGTGAACCGATTTTGATGATTCTTTTTTTATTTGAAAGCTAGTGCTTCCCGTGTTGTCCCATAGAAAATTTATTAAAATTAGTGCAGTACTTATTAAGAAAATTAACAAAAACAAAAAATAATAATGGAAAAATGTTTTTATACGTGTTTAGCATTTTTATGCATAACCACCTCATTCACATAATCACACATTGTTCCGAAAATTGCTAGCCACAGAATAAATACTATCTCTTTTTCCTGAAACTATTTTAAATTGACCAATATTTTCAAAACAAATCTCCTTGGTGAAAATCATTGGCAACCTAGTTGGTGTAGTTCTTTTTTAAACTATTTTTAAAGATTCGATACCCACCCAGGGCAAGCATTTGTGTGATGAGCAGATTTGTTTGCTCTGTGTCTGGGTGTTAAATATCTATATATGTATGTATTTAAACATATATAAGTATGTATATCAGTCTCTGGTAACCCATAACACAGGGAATCCTACTTTGGGGCCAGATGACCATGTGTGATTTGTCTGAGAATATTTATTTATTTATTTATTATTATCTGTCACTCCTCTTTTGTTTGCAACAATGAAGCTTTTCGTGCTATTATTTTATATGATTACTAGTTGTCCCGGCCAACTTCGTTCCACCTTACATTACATTACCAGCGCCATCTGCCGGGCTGATTTGTAAATCTAAACCACCCAGGGCGCCACCCAAAAGCACACAAAAAAAACATTTAAATCGGTCCAGCCGTTTAGGAGGAGTTCAGTGACATACACACGTACAGTAGAACTATTTAAATAAAGATAAACGAGGGTTAACCTTCAAGGAATCTCAACGAAAATTTAAAAGATGCTTTAGGGGAGTCTGCTCCTACCAGTTACTTATTGGTTTCGTGAATTCAAACGTGGTTGAGAGAACCTAAGTGATGACCTTAGACCCGACCGACCACTAACTGCAGTAACTCATGAAAATATTATCAGGGTAGAGTGGCTATTGCGGGTGAATAGACACATCACACATCGGGAGATTGAGGCTGAACTGAAGATTGGATCACAGACAGTTTACGCCATACTGCATGAACAACTTAAAGTTAGGAAGCTTCATTATCAGATCGACTTCAAAACACCAAAAAGATCTATTGTCGCCGGAGTACGGCCTCATAGTTCATACCAAATTTCAGCTCAATCGGATTTTTAGAAGTCGCTCTCAAATCATATTTTACAAGATTTGACCTAAACAAACTTACGTACGTACAAACATTGCAAGTTATTAAATTAATAAAAGATATTAAAAAGGTAGGATGAGAAGGGGAATGTTTAATTATTTTTTTTGTTCATTGTGTACATGAAAATTGTAAATGAGAAATGTTTTTTTATTAAAAATTTGAGTGCGTTTGGCTGCACTTCACCTGATAGTAAGTGCCGATGCAGCCGAGGATGTAACACGCAAGCTCAAATAGTGCTTATTCACTCCCGTCTTGAAGATTCCTAAATTACACGAATCGGGGAATACAGATGCTGGAAGGGAATAAAGGGTTTAAATTAAATACACAATATTTACAATTGGTATGCTTAACTCTGCAAGTTTTCTGCCAACAAACAAATATGTGAGATATTTCTCTCAAATATACAAACTTTAAACATTTAAAAAAATTCATTATTTTGTTCATACGACTATTTTACCAAATTTAAAATTTTATTTTTTTTTGTTCATACGACTATTACCACATTTAAAAAAATTCAGTTTTAAAAGACTGAGACCCCTTCTTTGCGCGTAGTGCGCTACACTCTTGGCCACTTTTGTGCCTACACTCAAACGGATTCAGACGGTATTATAGATATAGTTTGTTTCAAATACCATGGCCATATTCCACTTGCGCTTAACAATAAGGGCTGTAATGATTATCTTTTGTTGTCTTATAAATTTTTAGGGTTCCGTGCCCGAATGGTAAAAACGGGACCCTATTACTAAGACTGTCCGTACGTCTGTTTATCTGTCTGTCTGACGGCTGTCAACAGACTGTATTTTATAAACTCACGGTTTATGACTCCTGGGTATTCCCAAAATATATGGAACATTCTGCAATTTTTAACTACTCTTCCATGCTTAGTATTGAGGGGTTCCCCGTAACATAAAACATAAATGAAAAGGGTTTCCAACTTAGAAGTGTAAAATTAGTAGTGATATCGGGATAATTTCCATGTATTCTCTAAAATCGTGAATAAAAATAATACATCGCCCTAGCCCAAACTGTACCGACACAAATCCGTTCATTTAGTTACCGTCGGGCGCTAAAACACCGGAAAGACGCACACAAATATTTTTTTTTTTTGTTTTTTAGAATGTTAGTTTCAGAAAATTCGTTCCCCATCAAAATCTCAAGTTAGATTATTTTTTTGCCATATCCATAGGCAATTACATTCTTAAGTACAGAGGCCAGCATATCAAGCCAGACACTCGTAGTGCGATTCTGAACCATATGCATACGGCATAAGTACGGTACAAAGTCCAAAGTGTCTAGTTTGATGTGCTGGCCTGTGTACCTACTCCTTCGACACTCGCTAACCCTTGCTCCTCAAGTCTGAATCCATCCATACTAAAACATAACTGCAAGTTGAACAAAAAATCATTCACAATTAACGAAAATCGCAGGTCTATACATATTATATAATTTTAAACAAAAAAAACAACTTCAAACAGGAAACTAAGGTTCCCGTAGATTTTTCTGGGATTCCATCATCAGATCCTAGTTTCCTTATCATGGTACCGCCCTTGGATTATCTCCTTTCAACAAAAAAAAGAATTATCAAAATCGGTTCATAAACGACGAAGTTATCCGCGAACACATATTTAAAAAAAATATATACGGTCAAGTTGAGAAACCTCCTTCTTTTTTTGAAGTCGGTGAAAAATCGTTGCATTTCGGTAGAAGAGAGAATACGGAATACCAGAAAATCGGTAGGTTCGAGATCACTAGTTATTATCTTCTCTGTGACTCCGCGACTCCACCAAAATGTCCTCAGTGCCGATGGCCCTGTCCGGACGGAGTAATGTGAGGTCCTTGTAGCGAACGGTCTACAAAGACCTGACATTACTTCGTCCGGTCCCTTGACAAATAAATTAAGTTACTTGTCAACAAACTTCAGTTTCGCTTTCGTTCTCAATAATTATTAAATCTTAACTTTAGCTCGAAAATGTTTTAGTCTCCTGGGGTCAAACAATCAAACCACAAAATAATAATATCTTTCTTAAAGTAATAATATATGTCCTCAACCAATATATTAGCACTATTCCTTGTCTTACTGATCAATATTTATTAGTATATTAGTATATTAGTATATTAGTATATATTTTTTATTATATGTAAGTATACTTTATATTATTATTTTTATTTTGTATAGTTTTATATATTATATAGTAAATTGTTCTATTTTCAATATTGTTGCATATGTTTGCTTTGCACCGCCCATACATTTATTTAATTGTATCCATTCTCTGGGTTGCCTGAAAGAAATTGCTTAAAGCAATAAGGCCACCTTTATTGTACAATTTAAAATTTTACTATTTGTTTTGTACTTGTATTTTGTAATTTTTGTAATTGTACAATAAAGCATATTTGATTGATTGATTGATTAATATAATAGGACTGATCCATTTGTCCAGTGGCAGTGCTCCTGCCTGTTAAGCCGAGGTTCGTGGATTCGATCCTCACTCAGACTATTTTCACAGGATTATTTTCTTTGTGCCTCATTTTATACACTAAGGGTCGGTAAGTGGGGACGCTATATCATAAACCTGGTAGTTTAGCGTATCTGGTAGATATATGAGAGGGCATGTGCTCACTTTTTACACTAAGGGTCGGTAAGTGGGGACGCTATATCATAAACCTGGTAGTTTAACGTGTCTGGTACATATACGAGAGGGCATGTGCCTCACTTTTTACACTAAGGGTCGGTAAGTGGGGACGCTATATCATAAACCTGGTAGTTAAGCGTATCTGGTAGATATACGAGAGGGCATGTGCCTCACTTTATACTCAAAGGGTCGGTAAGTGGGGACGCTATATCATAAACCTGGTAGTTAAGCGTGTCTGGTAGATGTAAGAAAGGGCATGTGCCGCACTTTATACCCACAGGGCCGGTAAGTGGGGACGCTATATCATAAACCTGGAAGTTTAGCGTGTCTGGTAGATGTAAGAAAGGGCATGTGCCTTACTTTATACCCAAAGGGTCGATAAGTGGGGACGCTTTATCATAAACTTGGTAGTTTAGCGTATCTGGTAGATATACCAAAGGGCATGTGCCTCACTTTTTACACTAAGGGTCGGTAAGTGGGGACGCTATATCATAAACCTGGTAGTTTAGCGTGTCTGGTAGATATACGAGAGGGCATGTGCATCACTTTATACACAAAGGGTCGGTAAGTGGGGACGCTATATCATAAATCTGGTTGTTTAGCGTGTCTGGTAGACGTAAGAAAGGGCATGTGCCTCACTTTATACCCAAAGGGTCGGTAAGTGGGGACGCTATATCATAAATCTGGTTGTTTAGCGTGTCTGGTAGACGTAAGAAAGGGCATGTGCCTCACTTTATACCCAAAGGGTCGGTAAGTGGGGACGCTATATCATAAACCTGGTAGTTTAGCGTGTCTGGTAGATATACGAGAGGGCATGTGCATCACTTTATACCCAAAGGGTCGGTAAGTGGGGACGCTATATCATAAATCTGGTTGTTTAGCGTGTCTGGTAGACGTAAAAAAGGGCATGTGCCTCACTTTATACCCAAAGGGTCGGTAAGTGGGGACGCTATATCATAAACCTGGTAGTTTAGCGTGTCTGGTAGATATACGAGAGGGCATGTGCATCACTTTATACCCAAAGGGTCGGTAAGTGGGGACGCTATATCATAAATCTGGTTGTTTAGCGTGTCTGGTAGACGTAAGAAAGGGCATGTGCCTCACTTTATACCCAAAGGGTCGGTAAGTGGGGACGCTATATCATAAACCTGGTAGTTTAAAGTATCTGGTAGATATACGAGAGGGCATGTGCCTAGCTTTATACACTAAGGGTAGGTAAGTGGGGACGCTTTATCATAAACTTGGTAGTTTAGCGTATCTGGTAGATAAACGAGAGGGCATGTGCCTTATTGATTGGAACAGTTATCTCTGCCTTTTTCTTTATGTGTTAAGAGTTAAGAAAATAACAACACTTTTTTGATTTTTTCAATGATTTCTCGTTTCAGTCAAAAACTAGAATTAAAGTATAAAAAATATTAACATTAGGTAGGTACTCACTTTGTATTATCATAAAATACTGTTGTTTATTTTTTAAAACGTATACTTCAAAATAATCAGTATCAAACCAAAACTGCTCAATCGTATTTCTAATAGCTTTTGACTTTTAAGGAACCTCATCAACAATAAGGGTATTTTTTTTCAACCTTGGGTTTTCTATCGTTTAGGAGTAATTGACGTCAAAAATAACGAAAATCTGTAATATTACCGCCTAAAGCTTTACTTGTCACAGTGCTGAGAATAAATTGTAAATACTTGCGGTAGCGACTATTTGACAGTCATAATCATCATCATCATATCAACTGAAAGACGTCCACTGCTGGACAAAGACCACTGAAGCCCCGAGCGCAGCCTACATCTAGTGGACAGATTTTAATTGGTTGGACAGTATCAAAAAAAAAAATACGAAAAACCTACAATTTTAGGTAACAGCTTTTATTTAATAAGCGTGCATTGTCACGAGAAACAAACGTTTGCGTCAAATTTCAGGCCAATAGCTTCAGTGAAAGTGGGTGAAATGTTGATTGCAAAATTCCAGGATACACGTACAAGTGAAGGACAAATAAAATTAAAAAATATATATTCACCTGCGTTTGTTTATGAGGTACTGTGTTTTCTGGAATAACGAATTACCTAGTAATATATTTGGCTGTAAAAAAGAAACGTATAAAGTTTCTACAAAATTGTTAGACTTTAAAAAAAAACAACCTGGCTTTGTATGGGTGGTACCATACTAAGGTCTTTCCGATAATCTACCGTGTATAGAAGACCATTAGTTATACTCGTAGTAACTTACAAAGTTTCATAAAAATCTTTAGAGTTATTATATATATTCTATAAAAAATACTCTTGCGGCAACATACAACCACCGCTGTGGCGTAATGGTTAAGTCCATTAGCCTCACATCAGGAGGTCTCGGGTTCGATTTCCGGCGGAGTCACTCTGTAAGACTCGGTTTGGTTGCTGGAAAGACATTTTCCAAGCCCGCCTGGCTAGCTCCCGCCATCTAACCTAAGTCTTGGCGCCAAACATCAGTGTTAACAACATTGATATGTTCCGGCTTGAAGATAAAATAGCCAGTTCACTATTGCGTTGGGGATTCTTGGTAAGCCTGCTTCTATTTTCGGTATCATCGTCACTTACAATCAGGTGAGATGATGCCAAGGGCCAAATGATGATGATCCCAATAATGATTAAAAAAAACCAAAAGAAGTAGAAGCACCCCTCCATTAGTGTGTTACATCTAAATATATATAACTCAAAGGTGACTGACTGACTGACATAGTGATCTATCAACGCACAGCCTAAACCACTTTACGGATCGGGCTGAAATTTGGCATGCAGGTAGATGTTATGACGTAGGCATCCGCTAAGAAAGTATTTTGGGAAATTCCTACGGGAACCGCAAAAATCGGGATCTGCGCGGGCGAAGCTGCGGGCATCCACTAGGTTAACATAACACACAGCAGGAAGAAAGACCTGTGAGCGCTAGAGCAAAATTGTATGACGAATCGTATCTCACACACAAACTTAAAGTCTGGTCGACAAAGACCGTTAAATAGATTGGATGATACATAGCAAATTGGATAAATCTAACTATCTATGTTTCTATCTTCCGTCTAAGTTTAAAATCTAGATGTGATAAAATACCAAAACCTTCTCCTAAGTGTAACAAATACTTTTCTGAACACCGCATCAAAATCAGTTCAGCCAAACGCGAGATAATCGCGGTCAAACATACATAGATACATGTCAAAGTGAGTCTGACTTTTTTTGAAGTCGGTTAAAAAACTGACTACAATCAGAGACTTATATATAGCATATCTCTGACTACAATCACAATAACCAAGTACAATTTTGCTACGTGCTATCTTATCTAAGTCTTGCCGCCAAACACCAATGCTAAAAACATTTATGTGTTCCGGCTTGAAGATAAAATAGCCAGTTCCACATTGCGTTGGGGAATCTTGGTAAGCCCGCTTCCATCTTCGGCATCATCGTCACTTACCCCTAGATGAGACGATTCCAAGGGCTTACCAATTATTGTGAAATACAAAAAAAAACTTGTTTCTGTCATGTGTTTGAGAAAGTATTCCTTCTACATTAACCCGGCGTGAATGAGGTGAAAAATATGTATACCAGCTGCGAGGTGGGTATGACATACCCATATATAGAAATTGACGATTTTGATAACTGAAATGACTACTTGTTACTGAAACACGCAAAATGGGCGCAGTGGTCGCCTGGTTGCGGAAACCAGCCCGACCCTAACAATAACAATAACAATACTGTGATTTACTAATTAACGTACATACGTAACGACATGAGGCAAAATGATAAAATTACCCAGTTCTAATTATAAAAGTATTTATAATTCTATAGAAAAACGAAGTAGTATTTTTTTACACAAAAGTCAACAATATTTAGGAACTATAACTTAATATCTAAAAAAAAACTGAGATATTTTGACAACTTTGCACACAAAATTAAAAAAATATTTATGTCTTATACAATAATTATGTAGCTTCGAGATAACATAAAATCAACATAAAACATTCTAATACCTTCTTTTATGAGGTCGGATATAACGTGACCGCTGTGTGTTTGCGCACGTGTAGTTCACTAAAAATAAAAAAATATATAAAAGTCACTTAAAATCACTCCTCGCGGCACTGTGCTACAGCTACCGAGCCACCCGAGTTCCAGGAATCGCGTAGTTCAGAAATATTTAGTGTTTTATAAATTGGTGGGTATTAGATACCCGACCTCATTCACGCCAGGTTAACAGGTTTTGTGTGCGGAGTCATAAACGGACATACTCGGAGATTCCCGACCGGACGGGGGACAGCGGGAACAATAAGCCGGATCTACCCAACAGAGGTATAGAGAGCGCTATTGTGCCGCACTGTTTTGTCCTAAATTCAGTGAACTTGGGCCATGATTGGGCAATTATTTTGTTATACAGTTAAGTGAATAGGTGGCCTGTTATGTCGGTTGTTTGTGAAATTTTCTTTCAGGATGTTGAATGAATATTGACAAAACTTTCAAGAATTTCAAATTAGTTAATTAGCTGACGGAGCGGCTGCTACCTCCTGTCCCGGAGAGTCGTGGTGTAATGGTCGTGGAAAATAAGGAGGGTGTCCATACAAAAAAACGTGTTTTTTTTTAAACGTGAAGAAACTAGCGCCATCTATTATGATGGTACGGATCCCTTTGTACTAGCGCCATGGATATTTTGGTTAATTTTATAAGAAGATCACCAGACAAATTTAATAACCTTTCAAAGGAGAATATTTTGAAGTCTGTTCTTTCTCTTATTCAAGAGAAAACATTTTTTTTATGAACAGCTACAAAAAAATGGCTGCCATTTAGAGGGGAGAAGGATGCGATCCCCTAATGGAGATATCGATATCGATAACCCTATCCGATACACACTACATAATTGGTGGATAACTATCTAGTTATTATTTTACCTACCAAGATTTATGCAACTTTTTTTTGGAATTCTGACAGAATGATAAAAGCGTCGGTGGCGTACTGGCAAGGGTCGCTACATCCTGTCCCGGAGGTCGTGGTTCAATCCAGCCACGTACCAGTGTGTTTTCGAATTTCGATTTCGTACCTACGTTTATCCGACGCTCATAAACGGTGAAGGAAAACATCGTGAGGAAACCTGCACACGCCTGCGAAGAAACTCGAAGGTTGTGTGTGAAGTCGACCAACCCGCACTGGGCCCGCGTGGTCTACTAAGGCCCGATCGCCCTAATTCCGGGTAGGCTCGAGCCCCTCGGTGGGGACGTATATGAGCTGATGGGATGATGAATTATTTTAAACGTTATCTGTGGTACATATTAGTATCTCCTAGTAGTCTGCGATATTTATGCATATCTTTGCAATAAAGAGATATCATTTTTGTATTCTGGCCGTCCTTACAAATCTTACCCTGCAGCAAGCTGTCTTCATATTACTAAGCTATGCTGCAGATTTCTAGCTGCTTCCGCGCATTTTATTCCGTTGGAGGCTCAGCTGAATCTATTATGCAGCAGCTCCGGTGAATGCTTGTCTGAGGTTCCTGTCAAGCTTCGTGAGGCATTAAGGTGAAGTACGAAGCTGTTGTAAGGTTTTTATCAAATTTGAACACCATTTTATTATTTACTAGCTTTTGCCCGCGGCTTCGCCCACGTGCTCATAGCTTTTATGACTCTTTTTGAGGGTGAGTGGTGCGCGAGCCGCAATCAGCTCGCAAGCGTGGATATGAGTTTTCTCCAGGTACCTCAGGAACTGTATCGGGCTATTCGGATAGCAGTCTTTGTCACTTCCCAACCCCTCAACAAATTCTATACAAAAATTCTCTTTAATCCGTTGCTCCGTTGCGACGCCACCGACGTGCGCGAGCGTAGAAAATAGTTGTCCCCAGATCCCTCGGGAACTATGTCGGGATATACTTATTAGTAAATTATATCATTTTCCACCTCATCTCCGTGCTAAAAATCACACCAATCCATTTTTTCGTTACGATTTTAAATACAACGAACAAAGAGTATTGTTTTAGTTTCCTCAGGAACTGCATCGGGCTATGATAATTTCCACAGATAAAAGGTTGACTATTTCATTTCCAGTGATACAGGCTACCTGCATGCCAAATTTCATCAAGATTGGTAGAGGTGTTGAAGTGTGAATAGGTAACAAACAAACAAACACATTTTCACATTTATAATATTAAGTAAGGATAAAAAAAATATAGAGCGTCGGTGGCAAAACGGTTAGGGCCACTACCTCCTGTCCGGAAGGCTGTGGTTAGAATCCTGCCACTTACCAATATCTATACGAATATCGATTTCATACTGGTATGTACGTTTATCCGACGCTCTTACGGTGAGAAAAACATCGTGAGGAAACCTGTACACGCCTGCGAAGAAATTCGAAGCTTATGTGTGAAGTCAATCAACCCGCAATGGGCCCGCGTGATCGTCTAAGGCCAGATCGCCCTAACTCAGGGCAGGTCGAGCCCCTTGGTGGGGACGTATATAAACTGATATGATGAAATAACACATATACCTATATTATCAAAAAACTAATTCAAATCATTATAGGTATCAATCTAGTAATAAAATTTCCTATCAATATTAATATGGGTCAAATCCTCGAGTCGTATCAGCTCCAAAGGAGCCCAAGACGCACTTCTCGTTGCCGCGCTGGATGGCAATAGACAACCTTAGCAGCAGGTAGGACCTCACGTCACATCTCCTCTCTCGAAGGCGAAGGCCAATCTCCTTTGTGAAGGCAAAGGCCTCTGAGGGTTCAGCAGCCGGTTGTCTCACAGACCAGCGGCACAAAGCAGTAATTTGCCTCCAAGACCGAGTACATATTATGCTTCTTTCTCACCGCAAATTGAGCAGCAGTACCGTACGGGTGAGGAGTGAGGCAGAAAAAGTGGCTTCCCAAAGCAGACGCGTTCCTCTCTGCCATAGCACCTTTTGCAATCAGATCGACTAAAGCCCGGCCGGCGGCTGCATCAAAGATGGAATATTCCATTCTGTCTGGAATCAATTCCATCTCGCCGAGACCAGTGCCCTCCGAGTGAGGTCATTAAGGAATTGGTGACGTGGGAATCTTCACAAACACGACTGCAACTCAGTGAGTGATGGTCAATTGCCTCCACCGTGAACCCGCAAATACATTGATAAGGTCCACAGATATTGATATTGCAGTCGGAGAGCAACTGCCACACGCAAATAGTCGCCGTCAGAAAAGTTCCCATATCTGTGCCTCCTGTTAAAAGATGCTAAACTCGATCTATGTGTTTTTATTTTTTTACACGATTGGAATCTGTAAAAAAATACCTCTCTGTTCGTCTATGAAACACATCGCTATCGTACCACAGTTCCAGTTTAAAGTAGCGTATGCTGAAAAATACATAAAAGGAATCCACTCAAAAGTATGAAATAATATTTTAATGTTTTAATACAACTTAAGCGCGTTTTATTATCCCTGCAGTGCCATCTATTGACATTCTGCTACTATGATTATAATGTTTGGTATGTGTAGCTAATATATAGAAAAAAGTACTCCATTGATATTATTGTAAGTATCGATAGATAATTTCCCACGGGACCTCTTTAGTATTCCGGGATAAAGAATACCCGACTATACAATGATGGTCAAAACACCCTATCCCAATGTAAAGGTTTCATATTGTTACGTTGAGTCATTCTAAAGATACAATTTTTTGCATTTCTGTAGGAACCCTAATTTTTTTGGGAATCGCAATGTCCCAGTTTTAGTTCGCGATAAGGGTATCAACGTGTAAAATTTGATGGTAATAGGTCAAGCCACATTTGCGTGGTGAGCCATTCTATTAATGAATACTTTTTATTTTCCCACGGGAACTCTTTAATTTTCTGGGATAAAAAGTATCCTATATGTTAACCCGGGCTATAAGGAACCACCATACAAAATTTCATCAAAATCGGCCCGGTAGTTTTTGCGTGATGCGCGAACATACAGACAGACAGACAGACAGACAGACAGACAAAAATTCCAAAAGTTGTTGTTTTGGCCTCTGTACCGTTAGTAATGTCCACCACAGTTATTATTTCCCAAAAATATTTCATGTACAGACACGGCCCCGTTACAGTTTTATTATATTATAGACTAGCATTTGCGTAAGTATCGTTTTTATGACTGTCTATGAGGGTGAGTGGTGTGTGAGTCACAAGCAGCTCGCGAGCGTAGCCAGTACTTTACTTGAGATCCTTTAGGCAGGAAATATATAGGGCTAGTATGATTAGCAGTCTATATCACTTCCCCACCTTCTCAACTATTTCTATGCAAAAAGTCACGTCAATACGTTGCGACGCTGACGTGCGCGAGCCTGGAAATTAGATTTAAATCTGTAATATTACCGCCTTAATATGGACAACATGATCCAGTCCAATCACTGTGTGCAAATAAATGACTACTTATATCAAATTTTGAACTAATTATTTTAACAGAACCCTCGTCATCATTATCATCATACCACTCAACATCAGGAACTATGAAAGTAAGACTTTTGAAAGGTTACATTTTTGCCTTTGTTTAGAACTAATTTTCATTGATTTTTTTTATGTCTAACATCTTACCTCTCGGTTTTCTGCAATCTGTGGAAGGTATTTCGTTACAAAAGTGTCTAACACGAAATGCGTTTCTTTTTCAGTCACGAAGGCTAAGGTAACAGCGCCATGCCGCCTAAGGCGAGGGCGGTGGCCGAGCTCCGCGTAGGGCGAAACCCGGAGCGTGCCCTGCAAGACCGGAGGAGGCCAGAAGGTCGGTAGATTTTTTACATCATATACGACTACTGTAAGGGTTGCTCGTTTTTACAAGCTTTTATTTAACTTGCAATGTACCCAATTTTGAGTTTGACCCACTTTCTGGTTTCCAATTGAGCTGAAATTTTGCATGCATATGTATATCGCGTTGCAATGTAAGAAAAACAATTTATTTATTTAATCAAGTAACAAAGACTTACATTTTGTTATTAGGTGACTTATACTAGGTGTCAGTAGTTACTTAAATAAATTAAATTCCATTACAATATTGCTTAACTGCTGGGGACGTGAAGTCGATAATGCCGGTCGAAAACCATACTAAAAGCATTTACCTAAAAGATTTTAGGTTCTTCGAAAATGATTTTTATTATTGAATCTCCATAAAAAATCTAAAATGAAAATCATGTTCGATTTGCATTTTGAAGACTACAACAGACTTGCCCTTAACACATTCTGCCGACTAAGCCACCATCAGCGTTTTCACTAAAAAGAAGAAATGGGCTGTTAAAAACATGATCAGTTTTAGGCCAGCGCTTTCTGAGCTCCAGACTTTTTGACAGGAACATTATCTTCTAGACATTGCCTGTAGTAGCGTTAGTAGTGAGTTTTTACAAGATTTTATATTAATAATATGTTAGCAACATTCTAAACGAAAAAGACCAACAGCTATATAAAGTAACTAGGTAGTAAAATTTTTTTAACTAGAATGGTGCTATATTTTTAAGATTTTGAAGACTAATTCTGATATGATGATGAACCTGCGTATGATTGACCCACGCACTAACTTCTACAGCCAGTTAAATTTACCTCTAACATGTCAGTCGAAATCTACTATAATAATATGACGTTAATTTCATAATTATCGTAAATATTATAGTCTATTAACTAATCGTAGATATTATGTTTTTTTTATTTTAGATAGATAGGTACTAAATTTATTATTATTATTATTATATCAGCTCATATACGTCCCCACCGAGGGGCTCGAGCCTACCCTGTATCAAGGCGTTTAGGCCTTAGTCGACCACGCGGGCCCAGTGCGGGTTGGTCGACTTCAAACACAGCCTTCGAGTTTCTTCGCAGGCGTGTGCAGGTTTCCTCACGATGTTTTCCTTCACCGTTAAAGCAATCGGTAAGTATATGTACGTTAGTTTTTGAAAAACTCATTGGTACATTGGCCGTCCAGATTTGAACCCGGTACCTCTGGTTAGATGGACCGAGTCGTTACCGGTTGAGCCACCGACGCTTTTTTTTTAAATTTAAATATGTGTTAAATTAAAATTAAATACTTGCTGTATTGCCAAAAACAAAGTAAGATGTCAAACTGTGGTTCAACGGTAAAGTAACGTAACATTTTTCTATTTTGTCTTTTGTAGTCGTAACGATACTTCATCACCAGTAATAAGGGTCAATTTGGATAATTACAAGATGTTTGTAAGTTGTCATGTCATATCGTTATCACGGTCCACTTAGACCTAGTAAATTAAAAACAATAGTTAACATTTTCTTAATATACCTAAATAACAATGTATGTTATGTTTTTGTCTTATGAATTTTTTTATCATTTATAAAAAAATATTTTAGTTAATTGTATCTAATCTTTAAAACACAATATACCAGAAAATTAGTCAAAACTTTATTCAAAGACACATAGATTGAGGCAATTATAGAATACCTAATTGTTTATTTGCAAATAACACCACTGCTAGATTATACTAAACCAATTTACAATCAAAACAAGTTAATAACAGAAACATTAGCATGGATTCCGAAATATAAAGGTACACAGTTGTTAATATTCTAAGCGCGTAAGGGACTGATATATTTGCGGCGTGGTGTGTGCGTAGTGTAGATAAACTCTCAGAAGGTTATCTATCACACATTTAATGCTTCTCTTGACTCTGTAATTCGTTTTAGACGTTGGAATTGTTGTTTGACTTTTAATGTTGACGTAAAAACGTTTTTGAAGTGAAAACTTCTTTAGCGGCGTTGTGCATTTTTTTTGTAATGGGTAAAAAATGTTAAACTCGCGTCAGGACACGTGACCTGATCGAAAATTCGTAAGACGGATGGAGTAGTGAAAACTTCTTTAGCAGCGTTGTGCACTTGTTTTGTAATGCGTAAAAAATGTTAAACTCGCGTCAGGACACGTGACCTGATCGAAAATTCGTAAGACGGATGGAGTTGATTTTTTGTAAATTTTTCTGAGATATAAACTTTTTAATGTACTTTTTTATGCACAACGTTAATATTCAAGTTTTCACTTCTGCCGGCACTCCCGGAGTGCAACCCGTCGTTTTTTTTTGCTCATACGATTATATTTGATTCGCTAATAAATATGAAAGTAATAGGGACGACGAATGCTAGTCATCGGATTTACTTTTTATCATCTGTCAAAAAAGACATTTTGTTCTAAAAATGTTGATGTTTGTTAGGCGTGACTTCATAGTTTTTTAGCATCATTTATGTACTCATTTTGTGATTTTGGTGAATTAAAAATCGAAGACTTGATGGAAAACAAAGCGAGTAAGGTATTCCGAAGTTTAAGTAGGTGGGCAATTTATGATCATCATTTCATAATTTATTTCTGATGCTGTCGTCACCCCAAATGACGAAGCAAACATACTCACGGCCCATACTTTCGAGAATCAAACTATAGCCAATCTGTATTAACCTGGGAGACGAGGGGGGGCACAATGTTTTTTGAATAAGTGATCTCTGTAAGAATAAAAACTAAAACGGACTTAAGATGCGCGCGTACGGCGTACGCAACAGCTTAACCAATTTTAGTGAAATTTTGGTTCAATCTAAAATAAACAAAAAATAATGCTGGTTTAAAAAGATAGCTAAATCTAGAAATCACCTTAAGTCAAAGCTAAAGGCATGTGTGTAAATGTGTGAAAAAAATAATTAAAAAATTTAAGCTGTTTTTTAGAGTTACATAATATAAAATACAACAACATGAGAACGTTAAATCTAGTATTGAGATTGTGTGCGCCTGACGGGTCACACTACATAATAAGCACTAAAATAACAATAATAGCGCATATATGCATGTGTGTAAAAAAATATTAAAATATTTAAGCTGTTTATTGTTAGAGTTACATATAAAAAACAAAAAAAAAACAGAACGCTAAATCTAGTAATAAGATTGTGTGCGCCTGAGGGGTCACACTACGTACTAGCACTAAAATAATAATATGATGCGAGTTTACAGCCTGCTTGGATGCTGCCCGACATCGGCTAATACGAGGAACTGTCCGGCTGTACCTCCGAACTATGCAAAAATAATTTCTTTAGATTACTCCTCATTTGTCAGGTTTTTGTCATGGATATGATTCATGACCTAATAAAATGTGTAAAATACTGAGACTAGTTCATTTCATGGCCCAATCTTTAGGTAGTTTGTTTAAAGCATTGGGCAGTGTGTGTGTTTGTGTGTGTGTGCGTATGTGTATAATACTGAGACTAGTTCATTTCATGACACAATCTTTAAGTATTTTGTTTAAAGCATTGGGTAGTGTGTGTGTGCGTGTGTGTGTGTATGTGTAAAATACTGAGACTAGTGAACTAGTCATGAAATGAATTTCATGACACAATCTTTAGGTAGTTTGTTTAAGGCATTGGGCAGTGTGTGTGTGTGTGTGTGTACGTGTAAAATACTGAGACTAGTTCATTTCATGACCCAATCTTTAGGTATTTTGTTTAAAGCATGGGGTAGTGTGTGTTTGCGTGTGTGTGTATGTGTAAAATACTGAGACTAGTGAACTAGTCATGAAATGAATTTCATGACACAATCTTTAGGTAGTTTGTTTAAGGCATTGGGCAGTGTGTGTGTGTGTGTACGTGTAAAATACTGAGACTAGTTCATTTCATGACCCAATCTTTAGGTATTTTGTTTAAAGCATTGGGTAGTGTGTGTGTGCGTGTGTGTGTATGTGTAAAATACTGAGACTAGTGAACTAGTCATGAAATGAATTTCATGACACAATCTTTAGGTAGTTTGTTTAAGGCATTGGGCAGTGTGTGTGTGTATGTACGTGTAAAATACTGAGACTAGTTCATTTCATGACCCAATCTTTAGGTAGTTTGTTTAAGGTTTTGAGCAGTGTGTGTGTGTGTGTGTGTGTACGTGTAAAATACTGAGACTAGTTCATTGTGATGAAAGAGATACAATTGCAGATACTTTACTCATATTTAAAAAAGTTTTTTATTATAATTTAATTTCTATTACGCAATAAATAAAGACCATTTTTTTAAGGCATTGGGCAGTGTGTACGTGTAAAATACTGAGACTAGTTCATTTCATGACCCAATCTTTAGGTACCTAGTTTGTTTAAGGTTTTGAGCAGTGTGTGTATGTGTATGTGTAAAATACTGAGACTAGTTCATTTTGATGAAATGGATACAATTGCAGGCACTTTACTCATATTTAGAAGATATTTTTATTAGAATTTCCTTTCTATTACACAAAAAATAAAGACCAATTTATTTTTATTATTTTATTCCTCACCTGCTGAAGTGTCCCTCTTCAGCCTGCGACCATAATTGGATATGGGCGATAACACAGGCTTACGCGAGCTTGCTCCAATTGTAGCCAGGTTGATAATTCCTATTATCTTTATGATTAATGCTATGTTGTGTTTAGGCACAAAGGGAGCCGGAAATGGGAGCAAACGATGAATGTGTTAAATAAATGAGGGTTGTGATTGCAGAGTAAAAGTTGTGAACAACAAGTTAAGGTCTTAAGATGGGTCGATTAAAAAAAATATCACCATGGTAAAGCTATTACTATGGAAATAATTTTGAACAACAAAAAAACCGACTTCAAACAGGAAACTAAGGTTATCCTCGATTTACCTGGGATGCCATCATCAGATACTGGTTTTACTTATCATGGTACCACCCCTGGGATATCTCCTTTCCAACAAAAAAATAATCATCAAAATCGGTTCATAAACGACGAAGTTACCCGCGAACACACATAAAAAAATTAAAAACTATATACGGTCGAATTGAGAAACCTCCTCCTTTTTTTGGAGTCGGTTAAAAATATATAATATACTTCAAAAATCGATATAATTAAATACAATTTTAAAAAATATTACCACTTTTGTTGTAGAAAAATATACTGTAGACCCTGTTTTAATTGCAAAATTTCTCAAAAACAAATAGTTAATATCAAGTGAAACCAACACACAAAATCGATAACGCTAAGAACTTTGATTTTAATTAAACATTTTTTATAAAATTTATTCGAAAGTGAACAAAATTAATAAACTCCTGTAAATATCGAGAATTGGGCGTTTGGTTTCAACGTAAAACCGCGTTGAAGCCCGCATTGATTTGAACTTAAAATGAATAGACTTACGCACGATATTATTTTAACACGTATCAACCTGCTCGGATTGAGTCATCTTAAAGCCTTAATAAGAAAATGCAAAAGCCTGGAAAACACATTATGATACTTTCCTCTTTTAATTATGAATGACCTTTAAAAGACTGATCTATTTCCTTTTCCGGAAGCTTTTTTAATTATTCACAGTTGGTAAGGCCTTGGCATCATCTCACCTGATGATAAGTGATGATGATGCCGAAGATGGAAGTTGGCTTATAAAGATTACTCAACGCAATAGGGTACTGGCTATCTTATCTTCGAGCCGGAACACATCAGTGTGCTTAGCAGTGATGTTTGACGGCATAACTTAGATAAGATGGTGGTAGCTAGTCAGGCGGGTATAGAAAATGCCCTTCCACCAACCAAACCAAAGTTAAACTCCGCCGGGAATCGAACCCGTGACCTCCCGATGTGCAGTTAATGGACTTGACCACTACGCCACGGAGGTGGTTGCCACCTTATTTGAAAATTTCAACACAATGTTTTCAGAAACGCTTTATAAGAAGGCTCAAGGTCACTTAAAGGGCAATGGAGCATGCTATACTTGGAGTTTCCTTACTTGATCGAATTAGAAATGAGATGATCCGTAGTAGATTCAAAGTAACCGAAATAGCCTCAGAATCGGTATAGATAAGTGGCAGTGGGCGGAGAACATAGCTCATCGAAAATATGGCCTTTAGGGCATTAAAGTTCTCGAGTGGCGATCGTGCAACGGAAAACATAGCGTAGGAAGGCCTCTGACTTGGTGGACTGACGACCTTGTAAAAGTCGTGGTGAGCCACCGGATGCGGGCAGCAGAGGTCCGCTTGTTGTAAAAAACCTTGGGGAAGGCTGTGCCTAGCAGCGGACTACCTTTTATTGATATGATGATGATGATGATTTTTCAGTAATTTTTGAGTATTTAATTCTGATGTTTACGTTGAGTTCTACTTAGGGCTAACAAACACCTTGTGCCGGGTTAGATTTTGGAGCGTCGGTGGCTCAACCGGTAACGACTCGGTCCTCCTAACCAGAGATCCCGGAATCCGGACGGCCTATTTACCAATGAGTTTTTAGAAACATAAACTTACGATTGCTTTAACGGTGAAGGAAAACATTGTGAGGAAACCTGCACATCTAATTCCAGATGTGTATGAAGGTCGCGTTGCATACTTCCGTAGGTTTAAATCTAAATTCGCTACACGTGACCGTGCACCACCAGGCAACCGCCGTCTATCCCTTGGATAGCCCGGTTAATGGTTAATTGTGCTACAGGATAAGAGAAGAGACTTTGGAGTTTTCCTTCTCGTAGACGGGTTGCAGCAGACCACTCTTATGTCCAATCTACTGCAGACAACTTGGCTCCGCGCGTACCGTCTAATTTGTTCATGCGGGTTTAGCCAGTTAGAACGAAAGGTCTTGCGTTGCCTTTATTGTGTTCCAAGTCTCGAAGAAAGGACTCTTTTCCGCGTTACTAAAAATCGTCGATTAAAGACCCAAATATATAGGTATGTTATAGGACATTATGTCGGACATGATGTCGTAGGGGCAGTAAAGTGGCGACAAGCATGCGAATATCGCGGGAAGGCGTTGTATGCGAAAAAAAAATTCACGTTTCTTGTATGAGGCCCTCAATCATCAAATCAGCCAATCAGCGATCGGGCAATTAAATTGATCCAATATGAAACAATCATTCTGGAAATTCTGGAAAAATAATTATCTAACGACGTTGAAAAATCGTCCTAAATGGCACCGTGGCATGCGCAATGTTAAGATAGGTTCTCTAGTTATAACTAAGAAGGCAAAATGCACCACCAAGAAACACGATATTAGTGAAATCGAATATCGATCCATAACGCGATACCAATTAATGTAATACTAACTTGACCAGTGTGTGTTGCCAGTGATGACTTACGGAACTGAGACATGGTCGCTCACTATGGGCCTCATAAGAAGGCTCAAGGTTACCCAAAGAGCATAGGAGCGTGCTATGCTCGGAGTTTCTCTGCATGATCGAATCAGAAACGAGGAATCCGCAGGAGAACTAAAGTGACCGACATAGCTCACAGAATCGCTAAACTGAAGTGGCAGTGGGCAGGGCACATAGCTCGTAGAACAGATGGCCGATGGGACAGTTATGTTCTCAAGTTGCGACCGCGCACCGGAAAACGTGGCGTAGGCAGACCTCCCACTCGGTGGACCGACGACCTGGTGAAGATCGCGGGAAGCCGATGGATGCGGGCAGCGCAGGACCGGTCTTCGTGGATATCCTTGGGGGAGGCCTTTGTCCAGCAGTGGACGATTTTCGGCTGACATGATGATGATGATGATGTAATATTAACTTTTGGTCTCGTTACGTTATTTTTAGTCACGAGGGCTGAGGAAAAATAGTCATGCTGCCGAATACGGGGCCAAAAGACAAGCTCTGCATAAGAGCCTTTGGGTACAGAACCATAAAAAACACAATATAAAAACAAAATCATATGTAGGTACTATAGCGGTGCAATATTAGTAGTCTTATTGATCAAAGCGATTTCTTCCAGACAATCCGGTGTTTGGAGACAAAAGCATAAAAACAGGTAAAGCACGAGTATCTAATTAAAAATTCTTACAAAAATAATAGTTACCTTTGCACCGGGGATGACGAGGGACGGGTTATTTTAGGTGTTTTATTTAAGGTATTTTAGGTGTTTATTTAAGGTATTTTAGGTGTTTATTTAAGGTATTTTAGGTGTTTATTTTAGGTATTTTAGGTGTTTCATTTTATTCGTTTTATTTTAGCTATTTTGGGAATTCCATTTTAGGTATTTTAGGTATTGTAATTAGTGTGGTATTATTTTTATCACTGGTTATTTTTTTTTACAGTATTTTTATATTTTTGCTTTACATCACATCAAATTCACACTCTAGGTTATAATATCCACTCTATTGGACATTGTTTGGGGGTAGAAGTTCTAGAACAAAGAATTTAGCAGCATAATTAGAACTAGGAGCTTCTGAACACTGATGTTTATCACCCATTTCTGCAAAAGAGGGCTACAGTCGCGAAAACTAGAAACCAAGGCTGCAATAATGTAGACGCCATTTTCTGAGATACTTACTTAATTTACTATATAAACAAAGTCGGGTTTTCCTTCCTGACGCTATAACTCCAGAACGCACGAACCGATTTTGCTAATTCTTTTTTTGTCGAGTTCGTTATTGTCAGGAAAAGGTTCTTATGTAGGGTAGGGTAGGGTAGGGTAGGGTAGGGTAGGGTAGGGTAGGGTAGTGTAGTGTAGTGTAGTGTAGTGTAGGGTAGGGTAGGGTAGGGTAGTGTAGTGTAGGGTAGGGTAGTGTAGGGTAGGGTAGAGTAGTGTAGGATAGGGTAGTGTAGGGTAGGGTAGTGTAGTGTAGGGTAGTGTAGGGTAGGGTAGTGTAGTGTAGTGTAGTGTAGGGTAGGGTAGGGTAGGGTAGGGCAGTGTACTGTAATGTAAGGCGGTACGTAGTTCGCCGGGACAGCTAGTATGTTCATATATTTCTGTTTATTCAAACACACGGGCCACACGGCACAGTTTAGTATGATCACTAACATCATTTTATGGTTAATTATCCATAAATAAATATAAAAAGCGTCGGTGGCTCAACCGGTAACGACTCGGTCCATCTAACCAGAGGTACCGGGTTCAAATCTGGACGGCCAATGTACCAATGAGTTTATCAAAAAACTTACATATATTTACCGATTGCTTTAACGGTGAAGGAAAACATCGTGAGGAAACCTGCACACACCTGCGAAGAAACTCGAAGGTTGTATGTGAAGTCGACCAACCCGCACTGGGCCCGCATGGTCGACTAAGGCCTGATCGCCCTAATTCAGGATATGCTCGAGCCTCTCGGTGGGGACGTAAATGAGCTGATAAGAAATATAAATCAGCGTTATACATATCAAAATTAAGATAAAAATTTTGGTATGAAAATATTGATTTTATTCCAAAAACACCATAAATGTTTCACAGTAAATTAAATTTGCAAATGTTTTTTACCTAAACTAGCTGCGTAACTTAAATCATATATTTACACTATAATTCTACAATTTTATTTTATTTAACTAACGCTGTTAACGCTTTTTTATTTAACTAACGCTGTCATCGCCATAATTACATAAAAACATCTTATATGTAATACAAATCCAATACTGACATTAAAATCACCAAATTTGTTCAAAGAGTGAATAGGCATTATTTGAGTTTGCGTTTACCATCCTCGACTGCATCGTCACTTACCAACAGGTGAGGTGCAGTCAAACGCACTCAAATTTTTAATAAAAAAATAATAAAAAAAAGAACTGCCAAAAAAAGACAATGGGCACTGCAAGCTGCAATTTGTTTCGGAGCGAAGTGAATGAAATTATGAGCGCCAAAATCAGCTTTCGACCGCAATTTTCACTTCTTTAAAGGTGTTACAGAAGTGAAAATAGCGATTGTAAGAAATAACACGCGCCGTTATGCAACTCTACTGAATCTATTAAAATAGGTACTAAATTCACCCCTTTAGAGCTACAGCAGCTGCAAAAGGGTTGCATAGCGCGCTATGCAGCTGACTCTTGCAGTTTCTAACTGTAATTATATACGCTATATAGGTCTTAGGCAGACTTCTTGTGCTGGTTGGGATACATACAAACATACATCAGACCTGAAAACAATACACTCTTTTGTTGTGAGCAGTCGTGTAAAAACGATATCACTCCTCTTTCATGACTTTCGCAAAGCTCTCAAAGTATAGTTATCTTGGGGCTCCTATAAAGGGCTTTTTTGTTCAGTAATTTGTCTGAACCTTCGCCCTTGTCCGGAATCCGTACAAAATGGACCCGTGACGTCACACGCCGGTGATAAACCGGATCAAAGACAAAGCAGCTGGATTAACGTCCTGTTTTTGCTGGTCCGCTGAAATTGTGCTAATTACTTAAAACGCGTGTTATGTAATGTAATGATGTCACCTTATAAAACCTTGAAACACAAAGCTAAGAGTTTCAACCCTCTTTTTTTAATACACAATTGGTAAGCCCTTGGCATCATCTTACCTGATGATAAGTGACGATGATGCCGAATATGGAAGCGGGCTTACTAAGATTCCCCAACGTAATGGGGATCTAGCTATCTTATCTTCAAGCCGGAACACATCAATGTTGTTAACACTGATGTTTAGCGGCGAGACTTAGATAAGATGGTGGTAGCTAGCCAGGGGGCTATGAAAATGCCCTACTACTAACCAAATCGAGTCTTACAAAGTTGACCCCGCCGGGAATCGAACTCCCGGCCTCCTAGTGTGAAGCGATGGTTTAACCATTACGCCACAGAGGCCTCCAAGCAAAAAAAGGGTGTTACAAGTTTTATCTTATTTTATCTCCTTATTGGTGCGTGTACGAGTGTTGGTCCCATGTACATAAACGATTATTATGTGATATTTACGGCAGTGATGCAAAGATTTCTAATTTTACGATTAATATTACGATTATCAATTCTGATTATTCATAATTCATTTATTCCTAATATCTAATAATTACATGTCAAAATAGAAAATAAAATATAAAAATATGTCAATGTCAAAACTCAAAAAATTATGTCAAGTTCATCATCATCATCATCATATCAGCCGTAGGAAGTCCACTGCTGGACATAGACCTCCCCCAAGGATCTCCACGACGACCGGTTCTGCGCTGCCCGCATCCAGCGGCTTCCCGCGACCTTCACCAGGTCATCGGTCCACCGAGTGGGAGGCCTGCCCACACCACGCTTTCCGGTGCGTGGTCGCCGCTCGAGAACTTTACTGCCTTAACGGCCATCTGTTCTACGAGCAATGTGCCCCGCCCACTGCCACTTAAGTTTAGCAATTATAATTCATGTCAAGTTATACAACATTAATTACTAACTTTAGGTAACATACGAATATGTAGTCTAGGAATTAAATAATTAAATTTAAAAATTCGTTGATATTATAAAGCGCCTGCTCGACGAGCTAACGTTTTAGTAACGACTTGAGGCTCCTCAGACTGGGGGCATTGGTTATGTTCTACAGTAGTCGATTATAAAGTTTAGGGCCCATAATTATTAGTAAGTCGGTGAGGGGTATTAGAATACGATTACTCAGAAAATTATAAGTTGATTGACTAAGACCACCACAATTTAAAAAAAACCTGTGAAGTGCGAGTCAGAACCGCACGAAAAGAGTTCCGTACCATCACACTAGATGGCGCTAGTTTCTTCACGTTTAAAAAAAACACGTTTTTTGTATGGCGACTTTCACTTTTTCTAATTTTAAGTATTTTCGTTATAGCGGCAACAGAAATACATCATCTGTGAAAATTTCAACTTTCTAGCTATCACACGGTTCATGACATACAACTTGGTGACAGGCGGATAGACAGACGGACGGACAGCGAAGTCTTAGTAATAGGGTCCCGTTTTTACCCTTTGGGTACGGAACCCTAAAAATCACTGTACACTACTTAATTCAACAGATCAGCTCATATAGGTACGTCCCAACAGAGGGACTCAAGCCTACCCTGAATTAGGGCGAACGGGACTTAGTCGACCAATGAATTTGTTAGTATACTAGCCGTCCCGGCAAACTTCGTACCACCTCACACTACCCTACACTACCACTACACTACCACTACACTACCGCTAACACTACACTACCACTATCACTACACTACCATTACACTACCACTACACTATCGCTATACTACCACTATCACACTACACATCTTATCACACCCTGGATACAATGATACAAGGATACCTTCATACAATGGGCCAGAAATGACATTTTAAAAAACGAATGACGTAACAAACAAAATGGCGGCGAAATCCTACACGTTCGACAACCAAACTGTAACCAATCTGTATCAATCTGGGTGACGAGGGGGTGAGGTCGCAATCTAGAGAGCGGCAGGGAGTGTCCACACTGTATGTTAGTACTAATATATATACTTTGATCTTATCTAAGTCTTGCATCAATGTCAATAGCTTTTATTCCAATCAGAACGACAGACAGACAGATAAACACGATATTGTGTTGTCATCGGAACTGGGGCTGTGTGTAAAATTTCAGCATGATCGGATAACAGGAAGACAGACAAACAAACAAGGAAGTGACTTAATAAAAACGTGTCATTAAACATAAAATTTCAGTCTTAAAATAATAAAATTTAGTAACTAGGTACTTAAATACGTTTAGATCTAGACACGTGATTTTAAAAAGTCATCTTATTAATTTTTAATAACTAAAAGTTCAATTAATACTTAGTAAGTAGCTAAGTAGAGCCTAGCCTAGTAATTAATTAACGATCTAAGAGTATATACGTGATACCTGGTAACAGGAAAATTAATTATAGAAAGTAATTATCATGTTGGGCACACAATCGAATAGAATCACTAATAGTTTTCCAATTTCCAGAAACTCATCTTAGATCGGATTCTAATTAGTAGAAAATTCATTAAATATACTTAAAATTGTCTACTTTGTAAAGTTCGTTTTACTTAGTGGTAGGCATATTCGTAGCCCGCCTGGCTAGCTACCACCATCTTATATAAGTCTTGCCGCCAAACATCAGTTTTAACAACATTGATGTGTTCCAGCTTGAAGATAAGATAGCCATGCAGATCTGCATCGCTTTGGAGATTCTTGGTAAGCCCGATTTCATCTTCGGCATCATCGTCACTTACGATCAGGTGAGATGATGCCAAGAGCTTATCAATTGTGGATTAAAATAATTTTCGAAAAACCTTAAAACTTTTACGTACAAGCTTTCAATATTCCACTGTCACGCGATATAGATATTATGCTAGCAAAATTTTAGCTCAATCGGAAACCGGGAAGTGGGTAAAATTTAACTTGCAAGATTCCACCCGAACAAACATACATACCTACATTGCAAGTTAAATAAAATCTTCTAAAAAGGAAATTTAAAATATTTAATTTAAGATGTATTTATATATTATTTTAAAACACATTTCAAAAACCCGTTGAATTAAAACAAAAATAGCTTAATGTTATTATTGTGCTATAATAAATGCAATGTTAAAGAAATTAGGTAATTGTATGGACGCTACGCTAGGACTGGCTATAATCCGAAAACGACTCGACCACAGATTAGATAATAGTTACTAACTCGACCGATTACGATGGTAAACCTAGGCCAAACGGCCTTGCCTCCGTGACGTAATGGTTAGTCTCATTGACTTTACACCAGGAGGTCGCGGGTTCGCTTCTCGGTGGGGCTAACTTGTAAGGCTCGGTTTGATTGGTGGTAAGGCATTTTGTAAGCCCGCCTGCTTAGCTACCACCATCTTATCTAAGTCTTGCTGCCAAACATCAGTGTTAATAACATTGATATGTTCCGGCTTGAATATAAGATAGCTATAGTTCTCCATTACTGGGGAATCTTGGTAAGCCCGCTTCCAACTTCGGCATCATCTTCACTTATCATCAGGTGAGATAATGCCAAAGTTAGATTTAGCCGGGAATCGAACTCGCGACCCGCGATGTGAAGCTAATGTCCTTTACGATTATGCCACGCAGGTGGTTAAAACCTAGACTATCCAGGCTAAAACCTGCATTGTTTTTTTGTTTGAACTCGCGATATGTTGCGAAATGATTATTTTAGACTCGAGAATTGATTTAATACAAAAGGGGCGTTTCTAAAAATACTGAGATACTAATAAGATCATAATAAACATGAACTTTATTATTATTTATTATAAAAATGAATTTTATTATTATATTACGTATTGTAGCAAAAACAGGGTTTATAAAAATAAAATGCAATCTACTTTGCCACAAAACGTTGTAATTTGGAACTATTACATACCTAAAAAAAAGCGTCGGTGGCTCAACCGGTAACGACTCGGTCCATCTAACCAGAGGTACCGGCTTCAAATCTGAACGGTCAATGTACCAATGAGTTTTTCAAAAACTTACGTACATATACTTACCGATTGCTTTAACGGTGAAGGAAAACATCGTGAGGAAACCTGCACACGCGTGTGAAGAAACTTGAAGGTTGTGTGTGAAGTCGACCAACCCGCACTGGGCCCGCGTGGTCGACTAAGGCCTAATCGCCCTGATTCAGGGTAGGCTCGAGCCCCTTGGTGGGGACGTATATGAGCTGATATAATAATAACATACCTAAAAGTTGTAGGAAGAAAAAAAGAAAAAGTTGAGAAAGGTAAAATGAAGAGAATATAATTTAGCAATAAGAATAAAAAATTATTGCCAATAACAATGTTTGTCATCACACAAAATATCTTTCAAATTGTTAATAATTTTTAAAAGAAAAATTGGGTGCAGATGGGAATGAGTTCAAATGGGAATTATTAATTATTTATCCTTAGATAAGAATTTAGTTTGTTTCAGCCTCCAGCTACCTACGTACGTAGACGCGGGAATAGAATTAGTTCAAAAAAAAACTAACCTAACACAAAGAACAAAAAAATAATAGGTAATTTATAGTTTGTTGATCTAAAAAATATTAAAAGAATCTTGCTTCAGGTTCTTGTGGTGTCGGCATTTTCAGCGTTACAGAGGTGGTGGTGAATGTAAGGTTTTATACTGCCCTACGAGCGTCGGTGGCATAATGTCTAGGGCCGCCGCCTCCTGTCCGGGAGGTGTCGGTTCGAACCAGCCACATACCAATATGATTTCGAATTTAGATTTCATATGTACGTTTATCCGACTCTTACGAAAACGAAGGAAAAAATCGTGAGGAAACCTGCACACGCCTGCGAAGAAACTCGCAGGTTGTGTGTGAAGTCGACCAAGCCGCACTGGGCCCGCGTGGTCGACTAAGGCCCGAACACCCTAATTCAGTGTAGGCTCGAGCCCCCCGGTGGGGATCTTATCTTATCTTATCTTTGTAAGTGGGGGCTGCAGTTGCAGCGACACTTCGACCCAATGGGATCTTTTGTGTCTACCCCTATAACCTTTGCACCCCAACCTACTCGAAGATGTGCTGCATTAATGCAGCAATTCCGCTGATTGGAAGGTGCTTGTAGTCCTCCGGTGTTGGGTAGCCATCACCTAGGAGGTACATACGCTTACTAGCCAGGACATCGCAATGACACAGTAAGTGTTCCATTGATTCTATATCTTCACCACAGGCCCTGCAGGTCGGGTCGTGCGTCAGGCATTTTTTGCAGGTGTGCATTTGTGGCAAAGTGGCCCGTCAGCGCTCCTGTTATCGCCCTGACTCGCGTCCTGCTGTTATTCCGGTGGGGACGTATATGAGCTGATATGAATGAATACTACCCTACACTGGAGTACACGCGCGAGCTACCAGTGTAGCCCATGGGTGAAATTTGCTTGATAAGCGTAGCGCGGGAACTACTGGTGAGCAGCACACGCTGCTTAACTAACCCCGACGTTTGAATGCATCGTTTTTCAAAGTAACCCCATTTAAATAGTTAAGCAAAAACATCGTGATGATACTGCACATTGAAGATAACCATTGCGCGCATTACACGTACACTGGAGGAATAAATCTTTATAGTAATACACCCACGTGACCGTGGATAATGCTAAGTGCACGATGCAGCCGCTGTAATCCCTGGTATATCAACATCATTATCAATTCAACTGAAAGACGTACTTTGGTAGTCAAAGGCCTCCCCCAAGTATTTTCACATCGACCGGTCCAGCGCTGTCCGTATCCAAAGACTTGAAAAAAAAAGACCTACCCACGCACACTAAGTCTTCCCGTGCGTTGTCGCCACTCGAGGACTATACTGCACTTACGGGCATCTGTTCTACGGGCTATGTGTCCCGCCCACTGCCACTTAAGTTTAGCGATTCTGATTCTGGTATATCACGAAAAAATATTAACAAATGGTCATTGACCTATAAAACGGCCGTTAAAAGTAGGTTACTATCTATTTACTAAGTAATCATAACGCACTTTTGCACCCCTTTCACCCGACTGCCTAGTAAAGGTAATAACTAGCCCGCTACAGCCAAGCGTGCGGTACGAACCACGAATCTCTTGTTATCACGTCAATTGGGCCAATGTACTTTGGTGTAAGGTCGTTTTTGGTACCTTATTTAATTTTTATTTTAAGATCATTGTGGCTTTTAAATTGAATTATACTTTAAATATTATTTTACAAAAATGCCACGAGTGTCAAAAGTATCCGCATTTTTGATGTGTAACATCTTTGCTCTCGCTTTCCTGCAATTTGTGGGAGTGATTTCGTGAAATGGGACGGAAATGTGTAACATGGGACGGAAATGTGTAACAGGAAGTCGCGAAAGCGCGCGCTATTCGATCTGACGAATGAGCTTTGCTCTCGCTTTCCTGCAATTTGTGGGAATGATTTCGTGAATTGGGACGGAAATGTGTAACAGTAATTTGTTACACATCATATGCGAGTACTGTAGGTCTCGCTGGTACAATTTTTGATGTGTAACATCTTTGCTCTCGCTTTCCTGCAATTTGTGGGAGTGATTTCGTGAAATGCACAGAAATGCGAACGTTTTTTAATTCTCGAAAACTAAGGTTGTCATAGCCATGCCGCCTAGTGTGATGGCAAAGGCAAAGATGACTTATACTACTATTCGAAGGGTCGGCCCGTGAATGTACGACCCGATAATTAATTAATTTCATAAGTATTTTGTCACATGTTACACATCATATGCGAGTACTGTAGGTCTCGTTTTTTTTTAAATCGGTTTCTATACCAAAGGTTCCTTACATAATTTACTAGCTTTTGCTCGCGGTTTTGCCTTCGTGGACAACGTTTTATGGCTGTTTTTGAGGGTGAGTAGTATGCGAGCCGCAAGTGGCGCGCGAGCGTGGGCATGCGTTTTTTCCAGATCCTTCAGAAACTATATAAGTTTATTCTGATTAGCAGTCTATGTAACTTCTCACCCACTAAACCAATTCTTTACAAAAAAATACTTCAATCCGTTGCGACACTGACGTGCGCGAACGTGGAAATGAGTTTTCCCTGATCTGCTAATTAGTAAATTATGTAATTTCCCACTTCCTCAACCATCTCAGTTCAAAAAATCACAACAATCCATTGTTCCGTTGCGACGTTAAAGAAATTAACCAAAAACAGAGGTTTTTTTTCAGTTCCCTCAGGAACTGCATCAAAACATGCTATTTTCACAAAATAAAAAGTCTATGTCCTTCCCAGTGACACAGGCTACCTGCATGCCAATTTTTTTCAAGATTGGTTGGGGTGTTGGAGCGTGAAAAGGTAACAGACAAAAAACAAATAAACACATTTTCACATTTAAAATATTAGTAAGGATGTACTTTAATGGTTAACTAAACAATTTAGTTATAAAACTGAAACAAACAAGGAATCCATTTGCGTATATCTAAAACTAGTTAGAGCGCCTGAATACAAATATTTACAGTTCTTTATATAATTCCACATTATTATTTCTATTGTGACATATATTGCGTCCCTACGACGGATGTCACATTGAACGCGGTTTTGGTTACGGCTGGCCTCGAAGTTTCATGATTTGGAGAACGCTGGCCGTGCAGGTGTGCGGTTAGGTGGAGGTTTCCTTGTCCGTCTTGAGGCTCTAAGGATTTTCGTTTGATATTCTTTACTTTTGTAGATAACAATGTGACGTTACATTAGATAACAATTTTTAGCGTCCTTGCTGTTGGGACACGGATCTCTTACCTTTCGCGGAAAAGGTACATAAATAAAATGTTTTATTTTATTGTTATTAAAAATTTAAATGCGTTTGGTTGCACCTCACCTGATAGTAAGTGCTGATGCAGCCGAGGATGTAATACGCAAATTCAAACAATGCCTATTCACTCTCGTCTTGAAGATTCTTAAATTATACGAATCGGGGAATACAGACAGTGAACGAAGAAGCAAAACGCATCCTGCGTAAAGGTGGAATATTAACGACAAAGGATGAAATCGCCCTCTGCGCCTGGTCGTCCGAATGAGGTCGTGAAGCTCCAGGGCACAATTGCAACAGGGCAAATTTATAAATGTAGACGAAACGCCACTAGACACCAATGCTCACCACTCGAGGCGATGGTATCTCGCCATGAATTATGTATGAAGCCAAATCGCTGGATCGCTAAGCCGCTGAGGTACCTAATGAGTTATAAAATCCCCCATCAAAAGGTAAAGCGCTTTAAGCAAGGTACGTTAAGAACATAGTTTCAGGGGTTCAGCGGTGAATATTTTTGCGTAACATTGATGAAAGGAGTGAGTGCAACCCAAAAGCTTAGTTTTAGCTTATATTTAATTTTATTTATATAAATAATTGTTAAAAATGGTCTATAAATTATTTTCTTTTAAAAAATAATTTACAAATAAAATTTAAAAAAAACGTGTTACTTTTTATTATTTGTTATGTTACTTTGTTCTGGTAATCTAAGGGTACTCGTAATGACCATATTAAGTTATAGAAAAGTTTGAATCGGCTACCTACGAAACAAAAAATATAGATTTTTAAAAGTAGGAAAGACTGACAGACGGCGTCGTAGGTAGGCCTAGTAATGTGGTCTCGTTGGCACTTTTTAATGCCCTTGAAAAAGACAACTCGGGCTGAACATTACAGGTAAAAGGCGCACACTTGTATTTCACAATGGGTATGTCATTATCTACGTAACAATATAATTAGGGAAATTAAATACCCCGACCAAACAGCCAAATAAGAGCAGCTTCAATTTCGGCGGCCATTTTGTTTTTTTTAATGCGCCTTAAATATGCCCAGCGCGTACATTGTTTTAGTTAAAGCATCACTTCTCTATCTCTTACCGTTTTGATAACCAATTGATCATGAATGGCTGAAAGGATTTCTATAAAACATAGCTAAGAACCATCTCATTTTCAAATTAAAAATAAACGCATTAAAGTCGGTCTCCCAATTTGGGAGCTACGATGACAAAGACATACACTCAGATACACAAGTTCAACTTATCACATCCCGTTTTTTGCGTCGGGTGTTAATAAAACAAAATTAATCATCAATGCAGCGAAGTAAGTACTTAACCAAACGCCGAAGTTCTACCGGGAAACTTCAAAATACTGAATAATTTTGTTTAAAGTATGCAAAACATGAACAAAACTATTCGTTTATCAGCTCGCGACCAAAGTTGAGGCGGTGCGGTGTTGTGGTGCAGGTGTAAAGCACAGGCGGTAGCGATTTAAAACCCAGGGCTAATGCATTTTTTTATTGTTTGAGCCAATCTTCTTTAACAATGTCACACCTCTTACACACATTTCTATATTATTATTCTTAAACGTGAAACAAAGTTTGATGTGCGATAAACCATACTTAAATTTAAAGGTTTCTTTCCCTCTAACATGGTCGAGGGTAGCGAGGACTGACTCTCTTGACCGGGTGCCCTACGTGTGAACTGGCCTACTTGAGTAACAAAACATAACATTTTTGAAAATGTTATAATGGCCTAATAGAATAGAATAATATTTTATTTTGAGATCACTACAAATCCATAATATTGTTAGTAATTCTAACATAAGGGAGAAATTACTAGAATAGAATCTCTAAAAAAATATTTGCGGTTTTGGGCAAGGTGGAGAGCCACCCAGTGTTTAAATATGGGGCTATCGATCTTGTCCTTAAAATAATCGAAAGAAAACTGTTGGCACTGCCGCAAATGCGATACATCTGGGAGGCAGCTCTTTTTCGCATACGACAATAAAATTCATCGACGTGTGCCTTCGCAAAAATTCCTGATGCACTATAAAATCGCTGCAGCCCCAGCAGCATCCTAAACCCGATATTATACTGGATGCGCAGGGTCTTGTAGGCTTTCAGTGTATAGCTGAACCATAGGTTCCACGTTTAGAATGACTGTGAAAAAAATTTGAACAGCGTAAGTTTTACTTCGCTTAAGCAACGTGCAAACCTGCAGGCAAGCATATTACACCTAATCACCATCGCCCTGCTTTTTCTCTCTATATCCTTGTCATCAGACATATTCTCAGTGACATAGTGTTCAAGATATTTAAAATTCTCTAATGACACCGGCGGTACGAAAAATGGCAGCTTAAACCCCGCTCACTGTACATTATATTGAAGGCCATTCGTCTGCGCGTAGGCCTCCCACACCTTCAGAAATTTTCTGGAACCACTTATCTTTGGGATCAACAGCATCATGTTATCTGCACTATTTATGTAATTGACCATTGTACCATCAATAAAGCATCCGACTATGGTGCCGCAGAGTTGAACGATGAGTTGATTCACGTAGATGTGCTGAGTAAATGAGTAACGTGTGATGTAGAGGGTGCAGGCACAGATGAGATACTAGATACTTCGTAACAGATACTGCACTTCCTTATAATACGAAAATACCTACGCATTTATTGGCCTACTTATTCCCACTGTCAAACAATACACGGAAACATGGGTATTAAGGCGCTCGACTTAGCGGTCATAGCTGCGTAAACGGGTGGCGCGCGAATCGTGGCGGCGACTGTACGGCGTTTTAGCGCTAGGGTTGTTTTATGTAAATGAAAATTAAAGTTGTACAAGTATTTGTTTTTATTTATTTTATTAGTTTAAGTAACAGTCGTACTAGTTGATCGTACTTAGAAGGTGCGCCAGCTTAAAACGTATTACAAATTACCTTTCATTTATGTTTGATTAAAAAAAAAATTCGCGGTACTCACTAGGTAAATCCTGATTGACGCATTCTGATTGCGACCTGATAGAATTTTTTTTAAATCTAAAATTGATAAGCCATTACTTAGGATCATCTCACCTGATAGTGAGTGACGATGATGCCGAAGATAGAAGCGGGCTTACCAAGATTCCCCACGCAATGGGGATCTGGCTATCTTATCTTCAAGCCGGAAAACATCAATGCTGTTTACACTGATGTTTGGCTGCAAGACATAGATAAGATGGTGGTAGCTAGCCAGACGGGCTAAGAAAATATCCTACCAGCAACCAAACCGACTCTTACAAAGTTGACCCCCCCGGAAATCGAACCCGCGACCGCCTGGTGTGCAGAAAATGGACTCACCATTACGGCACGGAGGCGATTAAAATTTACTTAAGTCAGCTGTTTTTATCGGTACGTTTGTGATTTTTAAGGTTTTTTAGTCAAACTAAGTACCTTTATAGTTGCGCCAAGTCCGTCGATAAATGATTAGTTTACGAAATATTAATTTTTTAAGTTCTGATTTTTGTTACAGTTTCGAAACCGCTATTTTAGGAAATCTGAACATGATTTAGAATAGTAGTACACATAATGAATTAACAAGAAAAATTATCACGGCTAAGTTAAAGAGTGATAGTGGACTTACTTAAGACGTGCAGTTATATAAATCCTTACAAAATTTTATTAATAATAGCAAATTTTACTTAGTTTTTTTTCTTATTTGAATTTTTTTATTTTTTATTTTCACTAGGGAACCCTACTTTGTTCATGATCCGACACGCACTTAGCCAGCTTAATTAGATCTGTTTTTTAATATTTTTTATTACCTACATACCTTGCATGTACATAGACTTTCACCATCTTCCACTTAGCACGGTTCGGCCACTTAATAATAATGATTATCAACCTATCTATCTCGAGGTATCTATACCTACACAAGACACACGGTGGCGTCATAGTATAATTTATTTTACTATGGTGGCGTAGCGGCCTGACTTGCGAGAGCCCGTCCGAGTGGATCGCTAAGCGTAGGTATATTTTGTGGTAGGTATAAGCAAGTGACGGAGCACTGGTGCAGGAGAAGTCGACCCCCCCCCCTATCTCTCGCCACACTCTAGTTTATAAATGCCAGAAAACTTTTCAATCCATCTTACCGTATTATTTTGATTAGAGTACCAGTATTTCAATATTTCGACAAATTCCCATACAGTTTAGGTCAGAGATTCGCATATGAGACTAGGTCAAGTGCCTTGAAAAGATGTAGGAACACCGCATTAACTGGAGTCTTTCTATCAGTATAGTATCTGACGGTCTGTTTGAGCGTAAAAATGGAACTCTCCGTTGAAAATCCAGTTCTAATGCCAAACTGAGCATTATTCAAAATTAAGTTCTTTGAGTTAATTAATGACAAATTCAATCATTTTAATGTATAACTTCTCAAGGCATAATGTTTTCATGTTCTAATGACATTACTTGTTTTATATCAAGGATTTTGTTTTGACATAATTAATTAATGATAATGTTTGTTTTTATTTTATACGAACATTGGCGGGGGTCGATGTGAAAAAGAGTTTAATATGCACCTATTGAAAAAAAATATAATATGGGAAAATAATGTCGCAATGAGCTGTATGGGACATCGCTTGTTACGTTGTTTGTCTTAGTTACTACAAAAATGCTATTTAGTCCTCACGAGCCCCTTATCCTACTCACAATTGAGGTTAACAATCGGAGACAGCATATCTGAATGGCTTCGTGGTTAAAGGTCGGTAAATAAATCTAGGATAAAATTTTAATAGTTTAAACAATAAGGAACATGTGGCAGCATATCTTAGTAGTGAGATAGCATAAGCGAGAAGAAAGAAGAATGTTTGAAACATCAAACACGAATGTAATATAAAAAAATGTTTGTTAGTAGTAGGTTCGATAATACAATACCATTTTTCAAATAGGTATCACTAAATAACAAGAGTTAAACCATGCGTTCCAATGTCCAAACATCGCATTCAAAAAACGCTACCTCCTATGACCTGAACATCAAAAGAAGTAAATTTGGTAAAAGCAAACGTTTTAAGTATGAAGTGGGCGTTTACTTTAAGAGTGTAGGTGTATTCTTAACGAAATGTTGGGAGCGATGACGAAACTTTGTAACGGAACCTAGATATTATAATACTTAACATTTTGCGTTTATTTATACAGCATGCCCCGGCAAGTATGGGGTAAATCAAACAGGGGCATGGTTGCATTTTTTGTTATCAGAACGTTGTAGAAATATTTTCCTTACTTGAAGTAGTACTTTTAACAACAGAAATCCCTTGATTTAATCGTAATAGGTCCGTCAAGCCCCGCCCCGCCATTTTTTGTGACAGATTTATTGCCCCAGTAATGTAAACAAACATTGTTTGAAAGGCGTACAATAAAAATTCACAATCGCTGCGTCGTCACGGCTTGTCAAAAGTACAATCGTAATGAACACAAAAAAACTCCATCCATTCATCTACGAGATCATAGCTATAAATCACTTAGAAAATGGGCCACTTGAAAAAACTCAATACTTCAAATTGCAAAAAAACATTGATTTAATGCTAAACGGCCATCGATATTTTAAGGATATTTTACGGAATAACGACGATTATATAAACAAGTAACAATCAATAACATTCTAAAACAATTGTGTATTATAAATAATAATATATCCAACAAGTCCCAAGCCCTGTTGCGCCCAAGTCACGCGAAGTACTTTTTGGTGAGCAGAATGTCTGAATTTTCGATAAAAATCTATGCAGACATAGCTAAATATTATATTAAAAAACGCCTGACTACTTAAGGAAACAAAAACAAAATTGTTACACAGGATTTTGTACCGTATTTATAACTAAAAGAGCTTAAAGTGGCATACGCCTTACTGACCGAAATTGGTCGTCCGGAACTTGAGTGGGTCTTTGATAATAGCGACCGAAATCAGTTTACTGAATTTTTTGGACTTACACATGAAATTTAGCAGATTACAGTTATATACAGTGTTTCATATTGTTTTTTTTTATATTTTATTAATGTATCTAGCAACACTAGCTCTCTCTCTCTCTCTCTAAATTAATCAATAGTGAATAAAAAAAATGGTTTCTGTACTGTATAAGATAAAAAGTATTTTATTATCATGCATGGGTGCCCCCTTTATTTTTTTATTTAATTTAATTTTTATTATTATTTAATTGTCATAGAGACGATATAAATACACACACCGTGAAAATTTTCTACTGTCTACCTAATTATTGTTCATGAAATACATCTTACTGACAGACAGACGGACACCGTAGGCTCAGTAATAGGGTCCTGATAGCACCCTCTGAATACAAAACCTTGAATAACTTCATAACTTTCAAACCGTCAAAATTGGAACCGGCATTCATAGGGTTAAAAAGTTCGGAAATGACCGCCATGCCCCTGTTCGATCCTGTTGATCCATACTTGCCGACACATCCTGTAAACAGTATGATGATGATGATGATTATGATGACGTCCTCCCAGTCGTACCATTGCATGTGCGAAAGCGTGACTAGCAAAGCCAAACTTGGTTTTGAAAGTCCTGTTGTATGAAGCACAATAAATAGACCCACTTGAATCATAAGTGTGGTCGTAGGAGGCTTTAGAACGGGTTTTTCAGATTTGGCGTTTGACTTCAAGATCTTCAATACGGAGATGAGTCTTCAGAGGAGAGAATGGCGAGCTGCAGTCAAAATGGACTTAGAAAACTATGAGCGTACCCGTATCCAGTATACACTCCATACAAAAATGCACAAAATTGGTCAATCAGCTGATCGATTTGTATGAGGAATTTATTTTTTTCCGAATGGACTATGGGCCTCCTGGGAAAATTTATTTAGTACGATGAAGCCCCAGTTAACCCTACAACAATTTTGTTACATCCTGTATGTTTGAGTTTGTATATTTGTGTGTGTGTTGCCAGTGACGACTTACGGAAGTGAGACGTGGTCGCTTACTATGGGTCTCATAAGAAGGCTCAAAGTCATCCAACGGGCAAGGAGCGTGGTATGCTCGGAGTTTCTCTGCGTGATCGAATCAGAAACAAAGTAACCGACATAGCTCACAGAATCACGTAACAGATGTCCGTTGGGGAAGTAAAGTTCTCGAGTGGTGACCGTGCACCGGAAAAAGTAGCGTAGGCAGGCCTCCCACGCGGTAGACCGGTGATCTGGTGAAGATCGCGGGAAGCCGATGGATGCAGGCAGCGCAGGCCCGGTCGTCGTGGAAATCCTTGAGGAGGCCTTTTTTCAGCAGTGGACGTTTTTCGGCTGATATGATGATGATGATGATGATATGTGCACTAGTACTTTAAGATTAGAAATTAAATTTAAACCATTGTTTTAATAACTATATTATGTGGAAAAGTTATATAAATAAAAACTGACAATGTAGCTTTTAAGATTGCTGGACGGAAGAGAGAGGGATAGTGTTGCTAGATACAATAATAAAATATAAACATTTTTTCAATATGAAACTCTGTATATAGCTGTAATCTGCTAAACTTAAATGCTGTTGGGATAGTAAAGTTTCTGAGTGGCGACCGCGTTCTGAAAGGCGTACATAAAGAAGGCTTCCCACTCTGTGGAACGACGACCTGGTTATGCGAACTTCACCAACTGAATATGGGCAGCACAGGATCGGTCGTTGTGAAAATCCTTTGAGGTGCCTTTTTGCAGCAGTGATGATAAATATAGACATAGCCCAACAGTGTAAAAAATACACTCTTTATACTTTATACACAAAATGGTGGTACCGTGGGGATAGTTTCATTAACTTTTACTGTTAGCAGATATTCTAAAGGTATATTTACACCGCTCACAATTATTACTGACCAAAACGAATATACTTTTAGACTAGATTCATATTTTAATACTTCTTATTTAAAGTGAATGATAATCAACAATCATTTATATAGTTCTTATTTAATGTTATATGATAACCAACAATCATTTAAATAGTTCTTCCTTAATGTAAAAAATGTTAAATGATAACCAATAATAATTTTTATAGTTCTTATTTATTGTTAAATGATAACCAACAATCATTTTTAGGGTTCCGTTCCAACGGTATCCTATTGCTAAGCCTTTGCTATCTGTCTGTCTGTCCGTCAGCGGGCTGAATTTAATGAACTGTAATAGGTGGACAGTTGAAATTTTGTTCAGGTGGGGACTCTCGGAAAACCCAAATTTGGACTGTGTGTGTGGAACGGTGCAGTCCATGGCTCATTTAGTTTCCTGTCCTGCCTGCCCTGTCACCTGTTCGCAGCAGGACTTAATGGACGCCACAAATAGTGCAGTCGAAGTGGCTAAGTTCTGGGCCGGAATGATTTAATTTGTCATCGACACGCAAAGAAGAAGAAGTTGAAATTTTCACAGAATGTGTATTTATATTGCTGCTATAACAATAATTAGCTCAACACGTTAAAAAATTGACTTCCATCTGAACAAATTAGTACATTTTTGCATTATTATTTTTGGTTTTTGTTAATTTTCTACTAAAGTACTTCACTGATTTTGATAAAATTTATATGGGACCACACGTAAAGCACTAGTTTTCAAATAAAAAAAGAGTGATAAAAATCGGTTCACCCAGTCAAAAGTTCTGAGGTAACAAACATAAAAAAAAAATTATTATAGGTCTTCAGAAGGATTTTTTATTTAGCTCTATTGTAAAAACGGTAATATTTGTAAGCGTAAAATTTGGTGTGATTATAGTGCTTTTACTGAAATAAAACATCAATTAATAAAAATTGGCCAGATGTCAGTCGTACTCGTGGGAGTCCAAACTGAATGAATAAACTGAATGAAAAAGTATATTTTTGTCGCTTGCGTTGATATCTTTTGTTTGCAATGTGAATAGGTATCATTGTCATAATTTTGTGGAGAAGTGTAGTAGTACGGAACCCTGGGAGCGCGAGTCCGACTCGCACTTGACCGATTTTTTAATAAGTACTGAAAAGCGAAGCAGGGTCTTAGCCTACGATGACACAAAATGTATGCAGGTTGAATTTTTTTTTGTTTCCGTAGTTCCGAAGTGAATTTAATCTGTTTCAGTAGTAATATCGAAAAAAAGAGAGCATTTTAAAGTCCTCATATTTTGTTCATTTAAAATAATAATAATGTAATGCAGATGTAAAGTTTGTATGTGCGTATATAGCAAGAAATCTTCGAAACTACTCATCCGATTTGAAAAATTATATCACCATTATCATCATCATCATATCAGCTAAAGAACGTCCACTGCTGGCCATAGGCCTCCCCCAAGAATTTTTATGACTACCAGTTCTGCGCTGCCTAATATTTAGAATGAAATTTCAGGGTGGATATAGGCTTAAAAACCCGCTTCCTCTCGCTTCCACCTTCGGCATCATCGTCACTTACAACTGGTGAGATGATGCCAAGGGCTTACCAATTGTGAATAAAAAAAATACCACGGGGACCAAAACGCGGGCAAAAGATAGTAATTATATAAAAACACACTGTTTGTACCGATTATTTTCAGCTTTTCTGTTTAGTAGTTCTGTAGACCGAACTTCTGAATTTTTTTTTACCAGAAGTTTTGAAAACAATTGGCACTGTTTTTTTTATAGGGCATGTAAATTTAATAACACTAAATTCATTTTATAATCAGTAATTCAAATTTGTCCTGAAGCTGTTTTTCGGCATGTGACGATGTCATCAATAATGATGACACTTAGAAACTTTTAAATAATCATAAAAAATATCCAGTGTTAAAAAACATAACATTCAAATCGGTAGAGTCATTCGCAAAAAAAAATTTGCGCTAAAAAAATAATTTTCAGTGCTGCATTCGAATGATTGAGTTTATTTCAGTTTTTTTTCTGTAATTTTTGACACTCTTAGCTGAAATATTGACAGCAGTTTCTTAAAAAAGGAAAAATTTTTTTTTTTTAATGTCAATATTTTGTCATCTGACTTTACTTAAAGTACATAAACTTAAAACTTAATAAACTTTTTATATACCTACATAAACTCAAACAAACCGTTGGGGCAGTAAAGTTCTCGAGTGGCGACCACGCACCGGAAAGCGTAGTGTAGGCAGGCCTCCCACTCGGTGGACCGATGACCTGGTGAAGGTCGCGGGAAGCCGCTGGATGCGGGCAGCGCAGAACCGGTCGTCGTGGAGATCCTTGGGGGAGGCCTATGTCCAGCAGTGGACTTCCTTCGGCTGATATGATGATGAAACTCATCACTTTTTCGTCACTACTCGTATTTTTTAGCAAAGTCAAATTTTCAAAAGCACTACTAAAACATAGTCATTACGCCGCCGCGGGAATGAAACAAATAAAACTTCACTATGTATAATAAAACCGAAAAAATATATTTTACATTATTTGCTTCATAAAGGCCGGCGTCGGGTGTATAAAGGCCTTATAGCTTAATTATGCCCAAATATTTGGCATTCCTGCGCCAAGTGGGTATGGCGCCGTTTGGGGTGGCTCTACGCCTGTGTGACTGCTTCCTTATTTGTTTTATACAGGGTGCTTAAATATTGAAAATTTCATCATCATCATCATGTACATCCCCACCGAGGGGCTCGAGCCTACCCTGAATAAGGGCGATCGGGCCTTAGTCGACCACGCGGGCCCAGTGCGAGTTGGTCGACATCACACACAACCTTCGAGTTTCTTCGCAGGTGTGTGCAGGTTTCCTCACTATGTTTTCCTTCACCGTTAAAGCGATCGGTGAGTATGTCGGTATATCGGTACATTGCCCGTCTGGATTTGAACCCGGCACCTCTGGTTAGGAGGATCGAGTCGTTACCGGTCGAACCACCGACACTTCAATGATATTTTCAATCTATTTTTTTTTACTTTTTATAATGAAAATTATAATAAATAGAGTTAACAAAACTAAAAAACACGCTTTTAAAGTACATCAGACTAAAAGTAGAAAATGAGAATTAACAAAAAATACCAGTATTATTGTGAAAAAGCGTGGGGCGCTCTGTGCCATATTTTTCGTCTATCGAGCAACCCACACTTTTTCACAATATTACTAGTATTATTTGTTAATTATTATTTTCGACTTTTTAGTCTCATGTACTTTAAAAGCGTGTTTTTTAGTTTTTTAAAACTCTATTTATTTTTTATTTTTTAGTTCAAACTTATGAAATTATTATATTGACGCTGATTCTTGATAAGTCTACAAAGTATGAATTAAATCTGTCCGTTTAAAGTGGGTCAAAATCGAGTCCAAAGGAGTCGGTTACATACAAAAATACATACAGGTGAAGCTAATAAAAGCGTGATAAAAAGTAAAAAAATATAGAGTTCTCCAAACAAGAAACATGTTTTTCGTTTTTGCTCTATCGTGAAAACAGTAATACATGCAAGTGCGAAATGATTATAGTATGTACAAAACCATAACTACTTTATTAATTACCCTACTCTAAGGAATCTGAATTGAATAAAAAATACCGGCCAAGTGCGACTCGGGGTCACACAAAGAGGGTTCCGCATTAAAACTTTAACTACCAATAGAACAAGACTTCCCGGTATATACTTTGCTCTAGGTAAAATAGGAGTCTACTCATTCTGGATTCTTGAAATTTTATTTTTCCTCTGGGAATGGAAGAATTTTAGACTTTCTAGGTTTTCTTGTAATCTGTGATTTAACCTCATATACTGCGATTATTTCAAGAAATTAGTAGTTTTGGAGTTAAGGGGGGCAATTTCTACCTATTTTCTTACATAACCTAATTTTTTTTCAAATTAAAGAAAAATGTATTTTTTAGATTCTTACAACAAGCTATTTTATTTGAAATGTCACACGATATAGTTTGAAATTTTCAAAAAAATATCTTATTATCCTCCCAAAAGAGGAACCTTGTTTAAAATTCATTTATTTACTTTACAGATCCGTCTTTGGGTCACCGACTTACGGATATGTACTAAATTTTATCTCAATCGAACCAGTAAGTTCGGAGCATATTGGCTGTGACAAACGGACGGACAGACACACAAATGTTCCTACAATTGTTCCGTTTTTACCTTTTGAAGTACGGAACCCTAAAAACACTGTTTTGTTACTCGTCTTGATGTTTTTTGATGTAAATTAATACTCATTTAGAGAGGTATGGTGGTATGGAACCGGTTTTTTGATGCAAATGAGGTTAAAATACCTCGATGTTGATGGACATTGTGTAAGTTATAATTAGTAAATTAATTTATTAGAAAACTGTTCATTTATATACATTCACCAGTTTTCGTATATATACAGGGTGTAACATAAAGGTGTGGTGATACTTTAAGGTGGGCTTGTGCCCATCAAACTGAACAACTTTCTCCATGGAACCCATAGTCAAATCGCAAAAAAAAATTTGGCTCTCCCATACTAACTCGATCAGCTGATCAGCCAACTTAGTATGGGAAGTTCAATTTTTTTTTTGCGATTTGACTATGGGTTCCATGGAGAAAGTTGTTCAGTTTGATGGGTACAAGCCCACCTTAAAGTATCACCACACCTTTATGTTACACCCTGTATATCAGCGGAGCAACCAAGTGTATTAAAGTAGAAAGCACTTCTGAAAATACATGAAATGAACAGAAGTGGTAACAACGGGAGAAAAAAATGTAATGTTTTTATTAAATTTCCCCGAGACAAGTTTCTAGCGCTATGTATATAGTCAGTGGAAATTCATGTTCGGAATGTGGTTTACTCCTGTTTCGACTTTAACAATTTTTTGGGATGTTGGGCCTCGTTAGCATTGGTCTGCAACCCACATAAAACCTACCGCCGCTATGAAGTGTCCGGGTTGATCTCACATAAATTTTATTAAAATCGGTAATAAGTATTTTTTTAGAAAATAACCAAAACATTTTTTTTTTAGGTGCAGTGTTTTATTTGTTTTCAGAAATGTCATTTCTCTCCCGTTGTAACACACTACACCAGCGCTGCAGCGCCAACAGCGCGCTAAATATTTTTTTCTAAAAAACAATTGTTTTCGTTAATATTCTAAAAAAAATACTTATAACCGTTTTTGATAAAATTTATGTGAGGTCAACCTAGATACACATTGTATCAAATAAAAAAAACATGAAAATCTGTTCAAAATTATGTAACGAATATATAGCGAAAAAAGCACGCAAAGAAAAACATACAGTCGAGTTGAGAACCTTCTCCTTTTTGGAAGTCAGTTAAAAACCATGTCAGGAGTAATTACATGTACAGCTTCACTGTTTGATAACACGTCATAGTAACAGTCAAAGCGGGAACAAACCTTAGATCCACGTCCAAACTACTATAATGCGACTCGTGTTTATTGTGCTGTTTATGCGCAATAAACAACAGCGTGTTTTGCGTTTCCACAACGCGCAGAAACACTATACAGGGTAAAGCAATTTATAGGGTAAACGTGTCGCAGTAATTTTTGTGATTTAACAGGGACGTATGTGAGCTGATATGATGAAAAGGGATAGACTGATCCTTTTTAAGGTTCCATACCCAAAGGGTAAAAACGGGACCCTATTACTAAGACTCCACTTTCCGTCCGTCTGTCTGTCTGTCTGTCTGTCCGTCTGTCACCAGGCTGTATTTCATGAACCGCGATAGCTATACAGTTGAAATTTTCTCAGATGATAAATTTCTGTTGCCGCTACTATAACTATATTTGGGCATTTACCCAAAAATTATAAAAAATGAAAAAAGGGTGTCTCCACACAAAAAACTTAATTTTTTAAACGTGAAGAAACTAGTGCCATCTAAAATAAACGGAACCCTTTGTGTGCGGTTCTGACTCGCACTTGGCCGGTTTTTTTAAGCGATATCAAAAAATAAAAGCTAAAAAAACGAAAACCTGACTTGACTACGGAAAAGTATGAAAACAAGAGCTTCCCGTCTGAAATCATAGCCTTTGTTTTTTCCTTTATCTAGTCATAACCGTGGTCGCACGCAAGCCATAATCAAAGTTTAAACAGGGTGTTACCAAAGGTATGCACTTATTATTAACAGGAGCTTGTACTCATGAAACTGAACAACTTTCCCTAAGAAACCCATGGACAGTTCGAAAAAAAAAATTTTGGACTTCCATACAAAGTTTGCCTGCCACCTGGTCGATTTGCATGGGAAGTCCAAAAATTTTTTTCTGCGAATTGACCACGGGTTTCTTGGGGAAAATTTATCAGTTTCATGAGTACAAGCTCTAGTTAAAAATAAGTGTATACTTTTGTTAAGACCCTGAATATAGTCCATAATGAAAGGTACTTAGTGAAAAAATATATTACGATTAGGCTTGCGACTACGGCTAATTACACTAGATGAATGGAAATTTCATGATATTTTTTGTAACTTTTATTCCCATGTTTTTTTGTGCTTGGAGTACGACGCCACCCAACCTCGCTACCCGCGGCCTCGTGTTGTAGCGCGGGTACATTGAGCTGGCTCATAATATCGCTTGTGAGACAATTTGTTAAGAAATTAAAAATATTTAGAATGTGCTCGTTAAGACCTTTCTTTTGATACCAAACATGATGTAAATATGTAAAAAAAAAAAATTTTTGTATAATTTATCCATAAAATCCGCCACGTTGATTTTTTTTAAAGCTGTATATTCCATGACACGCGGAGTGATAGCAAGAATCCAAAAACACCACATTTGACAACATCGGTTAAGGGGTTTAGGAAATACGAGGGAACAATTGGACATCCATACATCCGTATATACATACAATGTATGTTTTTGACAGTTTATGTATGCATGTCATACATAGACTGTCAAAAACATAACCCTCCTTTTTTTAAAAAAAAGGAAGAGATTCCCAACTCGACTATTTGTTTTTTGTATATTTGTTACAGCACTTCTTCGGCAATGGTGAATAAATATAAATGATAATATTTTTTTTATTGAAGTAAAACTTCTTTACTTGGGGAGTAAGCTGGTGAATGCGGTACGCGAACGTTGATTTCTAGCGTTACGAAAAGTGCGATCGGGCGAGGCGAACGGCACGCGCGTGACTTGAAGAGTAAACTGTTGAGTGCGTTACGAGAACGGTGATTAAATTTTACTTCAGTCGTGTGGTCTAAAAAAACACTCGTCTTTTTTTATTTATTAGTATTTTATTATTTATTTATTATGCCTCGAACGCGGTTCCATAGAAATGGAATCATTTTAAAATATTCGCAAACACAAAAAAAAACAGCAAAATTTTATTTTGTGTTATTAAATTCAGTTGTTTTTATACGTGTGATGTTCACACTGTGAAAATATTTATTATTAAAAATTTGAGTGCGTTTGATGAAAAGTGACGATGTATTTCAATATATGTTTTGGTAAAGCTACAATTATTTTTAAAATACTGGCCAAGTACGAGTCGGAGTCGCGCAAAGAAGGGCTTCGTAGCCTTTTCAATAAAAAAATCTATATTAAAAAAATAAAAAAATAACTTTGTAGTTGGTAGTAGAAACTTTTACTAATCCAACTGCACATCTTTAGTTGGTCGACTATTATACTCATAAACTAAGAAAGCCTACTTAGCCGCGTGATAGTTTTCCCTTTTTAAATTGATGGCATGTCCTACCAGTATTTTTTTATCTGATTTTCTGAAATAGCGGTTTAGCTGGGGGAAACACTTGATTCTAACAAAAAAAAAAAAGCTTATTATTTAGGATCCTTTAAATGGTTTTAGCAAACCCTCAGCAGTTTTAAAAGACCTATTAAACGATGTTACACACGATTGAGTACGCCAATGAAAAAAAAACATCCCCTCTTGACATACAGGGGAAGCAACCTAAAGATATATTTTTTCAGTTTTTATTGTTTCACTTTGTAGGCGATATTAATTATATATAACCATGCCAAATTACAGCTTTTTAGTAGAAATAGTCTATAAGCTAAGCTATGGACAGACAGACAAGGCGAAACTATGAAGATTCCTTTAGGTTCGTTAGGTTCCTGGGTTGTCTAGTAGAAATCGCTCTCAGCGATAAGACCGCCTAGATTGTACGTCTGTTAGTTGATAATAAAATTTTGTACATTTATTTGTTTATTTTGATGTGCAATAAAGAGTTGCTTGAATTTGATTCCTTATTCATTATGGAACCCTAAAAAAGGACGATACGGGCATGATATTATATTGAGACACACAGGTTGTGATGATAAATTAATTACGTAGTTTTACTGTTTACCGAGAAACTCGTAGGTTGTGTGGGAATTAGACCAACCCGCACTGGGCCCGCGTGGTCGACTAAGGCCCGATCGCCCTAATTCAGGGTAGGCTCCAGCCCCTCGGTGGGGACGTATATGAGCTGATATGATTATGATGATGATGATTTATTTATTTAAAAAATCAAATACTAACGATACTTAGTATATTTACTTACTTACTTACGGTCTAACCAAACGTGAAAGTTACAAAACAAAAAAAAATAAAAAAAATAAAACAGCAGCAGAAATGTTAATTCATCATCATATCAGCCGAAGGACGTCCACTGCTGGATTTGTCCAGCATTTGGGCCTCCCCTAAGGATTTTTACGACGAGCCCCTCGGTGGGGACGTACATGAGCTGATATGATGATGACTGTTTACCTATGTACGAAGTACACACCTACAATTTTTCTTTAGTCTAATTATTTGTCCAGTAAATAAAACACCATAGTAACTGCAGCTTAAAGAAAATCTAAATTTCGTATTTTCAAATAACTTTAATTTACGTAAATCACAAATTTCAATCACTTTTCGCTCAGTCGATTAGAAGAAGTTTAAAGTTTATTATCTAGAAGTCCAGACTTTTGTTTAATTATTATAAATTATAACAGCTCATATACGTCCCCACCGAGCGGCTCGAGCCTACCCTGAATCAGGGCGATTAGGCCTTAGTCGACCACGCGGGCCCAGTGCTGATTGGTCGACTTCACACACAACCTTCGAGTTTCTTCGCAGGCGTGTGCAGGTTTCCTCACGATGTTTTCCTTCACCGTTAAAGCAATCGGTAAGTATAATATGTACGTAAGTTTTTGAAAAACTCATTGGTACATTGGCCGTCAGGATTTGAACCCGGCACCTCTGGTTAGATGGACCGAGTCGTTACCGGTTGAGCCGCCAACGCTTTTAATAATAAGGAATATATACAAAACTTTATTTACTAAATTGTACAATACTTATTTGTAAAAAAAACATTAGTGCGATTAATTTGCTAAGTGCCGATGCAGCCGAGAATTATCTAGCCTGGGAATTCAATATGGTTCTCATATGATAAAAAGTAAAACAAAAACCTTATTTTTTCTCTAGTAAGGTAAGCATATAGTACCTAAACGTGGACAAAAAAGCGGCCAAGTGCGTGTTTGACCACGCATAGTGTAAGGTCATCTGATAAACTAGCTATGTGCCCCGCCCACTGCCACTTAAGTTTAGCGATTCTAAGAAAACTGTGTATCTAATAATGCTGATAATGAGGCTAATGAGCCAGTAGTTGAGCGATTTGCCTCTCGATCTCCAATTTCGACGTGTTTTAAGACCAAGAAATAAAGATCTTAATTATAAGGAATAGTCCTGATCTTCACCAGGTCGTCGGTCCACCGCGTGGGAGGCCTGCCTACGCTACGTTTTCCGGTGCGCGTTCGCCACTCGAGAACTTTACTGCCCCATCAGCCTTTTGTTCTACGAGCTATGTGCCCTGTCCACTGCCACTTCAGTATAGTGATTCTGTGATTCGGTCGTCGTGGAAATCCTTGAGGGAGGCCTTTGTCCAGCAGTGGACGATTTTTGGCTGATATAATCATGATAATGATAAGGAATAGTAAAGATTGTATAGTGTGTGAATTCCTGCTTACTTATAGTTTTTAATTGTTTATTGTCAGGTTTCCAAATTAAGGCATGAGGAGTGATATGTATGCGCACCACTGCCAGTAATATATCAACCTTCATCGCACACAGTGGTTTTATTTCACGCATCTACCTACGTATATATATGACGGTTACTTTGGTTCTCTTACGAATCTCCTCATTTCTGATTTAATCACGTAGGTAAACTCCGAACATAGTAGACTTACTTAAGGTGACCTAGAGCCTTCGTACTGGACTTGAACATCACGACTCTAAAATGCAACGTTGCGACAGGCAGTCGTACGATGTAAAACAACTGCACTAATGCAATTTTAACGATCATTGCATTACCTAGCAGTATACTGATCGCTGGACCACTATCAGATGCATGATAGAAGCTTAACAGTTATCTGCGTTGTTCTTGTAACGACTTATTTAGGTTTTGCAGTAATTGATAACTATCTAGATCCTAGAATTACTATTGTAAACGCTGTACAGACTCTAAAGATGTTCGATGTATATTTTATGGAACGATTTCGTTCGAACCGCCTCGAGATTACTTGAGAAACATAAATGAGTGTCTGTTCGCACTAAAGAGCTTGCAGGATACCCAGTGTAAAAAGTTTTTTCTATTTTCGTGAAAATGTGTTCTATATAATATCGTAAAACCGAACATCTCATTCCGTCCGTCCGTGCATCCGTGTGTCCGTCCGTCACATTTGACTCTGGAGGCTAAATCTTTATTCTGATTGGAACTAAAAATGGATTTTTTAAGTTTTAAATTATTTTATTGAGGGATTATGAAAACTTTCTTCGTACCAACAAACAGAAGAGTAGTTGTCGTAGAACAAACACTTTTTTTTCTTTAAAAAACGGCTCTTACGATTTTGATGATTTTTTGCACGCCGTAGTTGTTTATGTTTGAAAATCGTGGTCAGGAACAGTAAAAAATATATTTCGGTATGTTATCGCGGTTCAGTTAATTATAGTTTCGGTACTGTTTAAGCGTTAAACTATAAAATATATGTTCTTTCTATAAATTTTTCCTATTTTCTGAGAGAATTTAAAAATTTAAATTAAAAAAAAAACTTGTTCTGAACAGCAAAAATTATTTGATGTTAAAGATAATTAAAATAATTAATAATGTAAAATACAGAATTTTACTTTTTCTTGTGTTTTCCTATAAAAAGTACCATCAAGCCGAAATTTGGTGTGTTTCTTGTACTGGAACCACAATTTTTATTGTAAATTTCTCTCCGTGTACGTTCTTCTTTCACATACTAAATAACAGCTGTATTTTTACAGAAAATGGAGACGTACAAAACAAAAACTTAAAGAGGTGATGTACCAAAAGATATCCTAGAAAGAGCTTACCACGCCGTAATCTTCGATACTAATAGCATCAACACCACATCAGAGAAATACCAAATCTAAATATACATAACTCAAAGATGACTGACTGACTGACATAGTGATCTATCAACGCACAGCCCAAACCACTGAACGGATCGGGCTGAAATTTGGCATGCAGGTAGATGTTATGACGTAGGCATCCGCTAAGAAAGAAATTCCCACGGGAACCGCAAAAATCGGGATCTGCGCGGGCGAAGCTGCGGGCATCCACTAGTTTAATATAAAACACAACATTTTTATGTAACTAAACTAAAGAAGAAGTTAGAAAGTAATCGGAACCTTGAAAGAGATGAGTTGACCCTGGATACGGAGGGGTATAACAAAAATTTAGCGATGACGAAGAAAATGATCTGAAAGTTTATTTTAAGAGGGTTGCTGACATTTATTATGGATTGACACCGTACGAGACACGCAAGTTTGCATTCGAAGATGTAAAAAATAATAATAAAACTGTGCCTGAATCTTGGAATACAGAGAAAGATCAGAGAAAAGATAGATGGACTGTGTGAAAGAAGAAAAAAGCAAGAAAGAAGTGAATGGAAGATAAAATAATGTTGTATTGACCCCAAATAATAGTTGATAACAGGGCAGGGAAGTAGAATAGAAAGCAGAATAGAGTGGCAATACGTTTATTCCCACAAACAACAACAAAAAAATGAAGAAAAGAAAAAACAAAATAATAAAAACAAAACAGTTTATCTATCTATCTACTTATTCATAATTAAAAATATAAATAAAAATTAAAAAATGTAGAGCTGTACTGTATCCAGGAAACAGTCTTAGTCTCAGAATATTTATATTAAAATGATGAGGTAGGGGATCCTGGGGACACCAGTTCCCTTGGAAGACTTGACCCTTAGGCAATATCTCAATAACGATTACAGATTGTTTCATTCATCACTGGCAATACGTAGTTTATCATCAATAAGAAATGAAACTAAAAAATGTAGAGCTGTGCTGCATCCAGAAAACAGTCTTGTATTAGAATATTTATATTAGAATGATGAGGTAGGTGAACCTGGAGAACCCAGTTTCCATGGAAGACTTGATCATTAGGCAATAGCTCAATAACGATATTAGATTACTTAATTCATAGCTGGCAATTTGTAGTTTATCATCAATAAGAAATGAAACTAAAAAAATTAGAGATGTGCTGTATCCACGAAACAGTCCAGCCTTGTTTATATTAAAATGATGAAGTAGGGGAACCTGGGGATACCAGTTTCCTTGGAAGACCTGATCCCTAGGCAATATCTCAATAATGATAACAGATTATTTAAGTCTTATCTGGTAATACTATAGTTTATCATTAATGCTTATATCCTTACAAATATTATTTGTGTGAAAATATGTGTGTTTGTTTTTTACCTTTTCACGCTTCAGCAACTTAACCATTCTTGATAAAATTTAGCATGCAGGTAGCCTGTGTCACAAAGAAGGACAAATGCTACTTTTTATCCCGTGATAATAGCTTAATCCAATGCATTTTTGAGGTAACCGAAAAAATACTCTTTTTTTGCTTAATTTTTTTAACATTGCAACGGAACAATCGATTTTTGTGATTTTTTGCAAACAGACGGTCAAGGGGGTGGGAAACAACAGAATTGACTAATGGGTAGTATTTAAACGCAAATCAAAAAAACTACTTTTTGCATAATAAATAATTTTCGAAAAACCTAAACACGTTTAGGTACAAGCTTTTAATATTGCATTGTCGTCACGCGATATACATAAGCATGCAAAATTTCAGCTCAATCGGAAACCGGGTAGTGGGCCAAATTTAACTTGCAAGATTTCACCGGAACAAACATAAATACATTGCAAGCTTGTAATAATCAGTATCCGTCCTGGTATACACCTGAAATAATAGGTTCTTTAAGAAATAAATACTTACATTTAAAGAGATACAAACAAGAATGTAAGAATTATAATAAAGAAATGTTTAAATACTATGGAGAAAAAGCCAAAGATCTTATCAAGCAAACTTACAATTATTTTATTAGGCAGACAGAAAAAAATAAAATAAAAGACCCAAAAAGTTTTTGGTCGTTTGTAAGGAGTCAACATTCCCGAAAAGAAGATTATAATGAATTTGATTATGATGGTAAAATAGTGAAGGGAGTCGACGCTGCCAATTCATTTGCGGAATATTTTAAGTCCGTATTTTTGCCATCTCAACCGACTGTATCATGCGAAGCGGCACAGCTGGCTTCTGGTTCTCTCTGCTCGTCCCGAGTAGCACTCGATTATATTGATGCGTCCAATTTATCTATTGCAGTTAAACGACTTAAGGCAAATAAGTCGATTGGCCCTGATGGGGTACCACCTTTAATAGTTAAAGACTGTGTTGGAGCATTTGAAAAAGCACTTCTATACATTTTTAATCTTGCAATATCCACTTGCACATACCCTGCACTATGGAAAATTTCTCGTGTCACACCCATCCACACAGATGGCGATAAGTCGCAGATCCGGAACTACAGACCAATTGCAGTGTTAAGTGTCTTTGTGAAAATCTTTGAGTCGATTTTGAATCGCCATATTTCTAGACAAATACAATCTCAACTTATCGACTGCCAGCATGGTTTCCGGCCTGGGAAGTCTACGGTTACTAACCTCATTAACTTTGTGGACTACGCCGCTACTGAAATGGATAACCATAGACAGGTGGACACCGTATACCTAGACTTTAAAAAGGATTTTGACCGCGTTCACAATGATGTTTTACTGGCAAAAATCTCAGTCAGGGTTTACTCCACAATTACTAAGACTATTCTCCAGCTATCTTGAAAACCGTACGCAGTATGTCTCTTTGTTGACGATAAATATGACTCCTACACAACAAGTTCTAGTGTTAGCCAAGGGAGCACTTTGGGTCCAACATTGTTCTTATTGTTTTTTTTTATCTTTTTTTTTATTAACAATTGGTAAACCCTTGACAACATCTCGCCTGGTGGTAAGTGACGATGTTGCCAAAGATGGAAGCGGGTTTACGATTCACCAACGGAATGGGGATGATGATAAATGACCTGCCATCTGTGGCTCGAACTGTGGCTGTGTTGAATGGAGTGTAAAAAACCAGTTAGTTGCGACGCAAAACTGCCCTTTTGATTCAGTATTATCGACTTCTGAATGGTAATGTAGATGATTGCAATACACTGTCCCGGTGTAGGCTATTCGCTCTGCAAAATGCGTGTCGCCTCCGCTCCATACGGCTGCTGGAGGGGCCGCGCGTGCGCACCGCCACCGCTAAGCACGCGCGCGCGCCCACGGCTCGTGCAATCGTATCACTGGATGCTATGCTTGCTCAACAGCCAAACGTAGATGTGTTTTCCACTAGTTTTAAGAATTTTGTAGAATCTTGTCTAACATATTTAAGTTAATTGTCTTGCTGCACGCTTTGGTTCGCTGTAAGTGTGCCAAGTAATGGTTATAATAAAATAAATAAATAAAAATAAAATAAAAGAATCCCAATTTCCGTCAAAGTTACTGATTGCACAGCAAAATACTTACCTCAAAATATAAACAAAAAACAAAAATTTAGGTTCGTGGCGCACCACTGTTCACCTACAAGTATAACGTTTATCTGATTCATTATTTTATAAGTCAGATCCTCTACATAGGAGCAAAGGTCCACGATGGTATAGTCAATCAAACCTAACAGAACGTATTATAGCTCGCTTCGCTCGCTCAACTCTAGTCAAATTGAAAGGGATAGGTAATTTGATGTGCAATCAGTATTATTGATGATTGTCATAAATAAATGATAAAAACTAATTGATAGGTGATTAGTTGTTTGCTGAGCAACTAAAGATATTCCTTTACTAATTATTCTTAAATAATTCCTTAAGCAACCCACACTGGGCACGCGTGGTGGACTAAGGCCAATCGCCCTAATTCAGGGTAGGCTCGAGCCCCTCTATGGGGACGTATAATTATAGTTTTACTAATTAGCATAGCCTGTTATAGTTCCCGAGGGTTATAGGGAAAACTCATTTCCACACTCGCGTACGTCAGCGTTGCAACTGAGCAACGGATTTATGTGATTTTTTGTAAAGAATTGGTTATGGGGATGGGAAGTGAATTAGACTGCTAATCAGAATAGCCTGCTCTGGGGTAAGGATCTGGAGAAAACTTATGTACACGCTTCACTTACCCTCAAATACAGTCATAAAAACAATGTCCATAAAGTCAGCCGTCTAGTCAGTATATTGGAGTAATCTGCAATGTAATATAGGTATGTGCTCTCAATTCACTATGCCTCCATTTCTAGAATGGGTCCCGACTGCTACAATTTTTCTTAAGTTAAGTGCAATCGGGTAAGACGACTTTCTTGTTTTAGGGTTTTTCATTTTCAAATTACACAGAAACGCAGGCGGGTTTTTTAGTTTTTTAAATTACCGTTTTTTATTTTATTATTTTTTTTGGTTTTATTATTGAATGAGTTTATTTGAATTTGGCGCCAAAAATCCGCCATTTTGTTTTTTTTATTTTGATATACCCAGTGTCACTCTCATAGTTAATACAAATCTAACGACACGTCTCAAGTTAAAATCCATCCAGCCGTTCAGGCTGCAGAGCATGCCAAACAATTATGCATACAAACATACATACATACATACTCTCGAAAAACATAACCCTCCTTCTGGCGCAGTCGGGTAAAAACAATGTCCACGGGGGCGAAGCCGCAGGAAAAAGCTAGTAAGAAATAAAACAGAAAAATGTAGAGCTGTGCTGTATCCAGAAAACCGTCCTGCATCAGCATATTTATATTAAAATAATGAGGTACCTACTTACTCATTTTGTAATTCCTTCAACATTTCTCGTTCCTTTCAAATTATGAAACTCAAGTAAATTCTGCCATCATTCTACAAAGAATAACAAAGGCACGAGCAAACCTCAATACAAAAGGTAGTTAATAGAATAAACAAGTATAAGTACTCCGTTTATTCGCTAACAAAGTTTTCTTTGTTCCTGATATTTATTCATTCGTCGTGATTTGTAGCTTTTGAAGTATTCAATTCCGAAGTCGGTCGAGCAATAACGACGATTGACTTTATTACCTTTCATTTCGATACGTGATGTTGTTTTGTTTTTACCCGACTGTTCAAAAAGGAGGATAACGTTTGTCGAGTGTATGCTGATATGCATGTTTCTTAGTCGGAACTTGTATAGCCTACAGAAATCTAAATAGCAAGGCTTGAAGGATTTTGGAGTGCGAGTTGTCTTTAAATTTCTCTTGATCCAATGTGTGACACAGGATACATTATTACGCATCTGCCCAAAAAGATTTTATGCAGTCGGGTATTTACTTTTTAATTAAATTGGTTGGGTTATTCGTTTATGCTTATTTTTTTAGTTTATTCGGGTATGCGTTTTATGAGAAATAATAAGTAGGCTCACATGCATGCACCTTTGCACGCACGAAAGTACTTACACACACACACTCACTCACGAACACACACACGCGCTCGCGCGCACGCGCTCGCGCGCACGCGGAAACGCGGGCACAGTATCGAGTAGGGGAGACCAGGGATGGTTGACTAACTTTTGACTACTCGTATAATATCTTTGATGTTTGAATTAATAGAAAGAAAACAACAGTTGTTACAGATAGAAGAACTATGCAAGTAGCTGAAATACTAACTTATAATCTATGTATTTATTATTATAATACTTGTCTAGTCGATTTTCTAAACCCTTGACTCTTGGTCAACTTACCCCATATCCAAGGTAAGTTGTCCCTAAGCACGGGATAGGTTGACCTAGGTGGTAATTAGTGTAAATAAAGATTACACAAGGATTAGAGTAAAAAAAATATAATTTACTAAATTATGGCAACGTTTTATTCAATCATAAACAAACCTAAATTTGAGATCTATCCTCGGTAAATAAGAACTTTAAGAAATGTAATTGTCTCTTCTTATACTATTTAAAAAAACTTTTATCAACAATATGTTTACTTTTTGTAGTTTTTGTTTCAACAATAACTGTGAAGTAAATTATTCTTATAAATCACTAATCAGAGATAATATTGCTTTTATTAAAATATCAATCATCATACTTATACTTTTGGGTGTCTAACATTATATATTATTATTAAAATAGAAAACCTATTTTCTAAATATTGGCTTATTTATGAAAATATGACAATGAGTCTTATATTGTTTCACTATTATTCCTGCACACGCCTGCGAAGAAACTCGAAGGTTGTGTGTGAAGTCGACCAACCCGCACTGGGCCCGCGTGGTCGACTAAGGCCTAATCGCCCTGATTCAGGGTAGGCTCGAGCCCCTCGGTGGGGACGTATATGAGCTGCAATGATTTTTCTTAACAATATTATTAATAAAAATGAATATAATATTAATTGACATCTTTAAAGTAGTGATTATCTTAAACAACTATAATATTTTATCATAACAAAAGTCTTCTTTTCTAAAACTTAACCTAATTATGGATATAGTACAATCAGTCTCATGATAGTTAGTCTTTGTAAAGAACTATCTGAAATCAGACTGTCAAATCAGTCTTTTAAATCCGAAATACAATTCTTACATTGTTAAATAGCAAATTTCTTATTGCACACTTAGAATGAACCTATAATTACACGTAAATGCACTAAATCCACTCTTCACCAGATTTACCTTTTTGATGGGGGATACACGGTGTAATAAAATTGGTGTAGGTCCCGATAACTGGGGCTTCTACTCATCATACTGAACAACTTTTGTTTCATGACTTTGCTGAAATAGCAAAAAAATAACTACTCATACTAATTGATCAGCTCATTTATTAGTCTACTTACTCCTTATACAAATTGATCAGCTGATTGATGATAAATCTACTTAGGCCAATCTTTATAGTTTTTCGAATAGATCACAGGTTGCTTGGGGAAAGCTGTTTAATTTCGTTTTAATCATCTTCAGAAATTCGTCTGTCGTTACGAGCCGAATTGTGTCCTGGCCTACAATACTAGAAATTGCCATTTGTCTTGGTCTAGTGGACTAATGGCCCTGTATAATCCGGGCTGTCTACCGCACTGAGAACCTGCCGCGTAGTTTAGTGCCCTCTTGCTAAATTACAATTGCTCGCTCAGAAATGGACTTTTCATGCTTAAACCAATCTTATTCAGATACTGTGATACACATTCTCGTATTATTAAGCATCTTTGAAAATTTAAAAAAAATCTGATAAGGCATTCCCAGGCCACACCCCGGACACTTCATACTTACGTTCGAGAAATAATATATATATATATATATATATATATATATATATATAGATATCCCCCTGGGCACTTAGTTGATCAGACGTGCCATATAGTTAGTTATTATTGGCTCCGTTTGCACTTGTTGATCCGATCCTACTTTCTTGATCCAAAGCGAGATTTCCGTACGTATGTGGTACCGCTCGGAGCCACAAAAGTGGCCCCAAAAAATAATAATAATTAAGCCATCATATACAAATCCACCTTTTAGGCATTCGGGCACTTGTTGATCCGATTCAAATGAGCCAATCACAGCGAAGGACTGCCCTGATTGGCCCGTTACTTTTCTCGATGGATTGGTTCTATTTCAGCAGGAATATAGAATATTTTTAATATTTTGATAAATGAAACTTCAAATCAATCACATCAACGAGTTCGATTCCCGGCGGGATCAACTTTGTAACACTCGGTTTGGTTGGTGGTGGAGAATTTTTATAGCTCGCCTGGTTAGCTACCACCATCTTATCTAAGTCTTGCCGCCAAACATCGAGGTCGCGGGTTCGATTCCCGGCGGGGTCAACTTTGTAAGACTAGGTTTGGTTGGTGGTGGGGCATTTTTATAGCCCGCCTGGCTAGCTAGTACCATCTAATCTAAGTCTTGCCGCCAGACATCGGGATCGCGGGTTCGATTCCTGGGGGAGTCAACTTTGTAAGACTCAGTTAGGTTGGTGGTGGGGCATTTTTATAGCCCGCCTGGCTAGCTACCACCATCTAATCTAAGTCTTGCCGCCAGACATCGGGATCGCGGGTTCGATTCCTGGCGGAGTCAACTTTGTAAGACTCAGTTAGGTTGGTGGTGGGGCATTTTTATAGCCCGCCTGGCTAGCTACCACCATCTTATCTAAGTTATGCCGCCAAACATCGGGGTCGCGGGTTCAATTCCCGGCGGGGTCAACTTTGTAAGACTAGGTTTGGTTGGTGGTGGGGACTTTTTATAGCCCGCCTGGCTAGCTACCACCATCTTATCTAAGTCTTGCCGCCAAACATCGAGGTCGCGGGTTCGATTCCTGGCGGAGTCAACTTTGTAAGACTCGGTTTGGTTGGTGGTGGGGAATTTTTATAGCTCGCCTGGTTAGCTACCACCATCTTATCTAAGTCTTGCCGCCAAACATCGAGGTCGCGGGTTCGATTCCCGGCGGGGTCAACTTTGTAAGACTAGGTTTGGTTGGTGGTGGGGTATTTTTATAGCCCGCCTGGCTAGCTAGTACCATCTAATCTAAGTCTTGCCGCCAGACATCGGGATCGCGGGTTCGATTCCTGGGGGAGTCAACTTTGTAAGACTCAGTTAGGTTGGTGGTGGGGCATTTTTATAGCCTGCCTGGCTAGCTACCACCATCTTATCTAAGTCATGCCGCCAAACATCGGGGTCGCGGGTTCGATTCCCGGCGGGGTCAACTTTGTAAGACTAGGTTTGGTTGGTGGTGGGACATATTTATAGCCCGCCTGGCTAGCTACCACCATCTAATCTAAGTCTTGCCGCCAAACATCGAGGTCGCGGGTTCGGTTCCTGGCGGAGTCAACTTTGTAAGACTCGGTTTGGTTGGTGGTGGGGAATTTTTATAGCTCGCCTGGTTAGCTACCACCATCTTATCTAAGTCATGCCGCCAAACATCGAGGCCGCGGGTTCGATTCCCGGCGGGGTCAACTTTGTAAGACTCGGTTTGGTTGGTGGTGGGGCATTTTCATAGCCCGCATGGCTTGCTACCACCATCTTATCTAAATCTTGCCGCCAAACATCGAGATAAGATGGTAGTAGCTAGCCAGGCGGACTATAAAAAGTCCCCACCACCTACCAAACCGATTCTTACAAAGTTGATCCCACCGGGAATCGAACCCGCGACCTCGATGTTTGGCGGCAAGACTTAGATAGCCCTCATAGCAGTTTTGCATCTATCCATCGCGAGAAAAGCGTATGAATCCAACGGTGTAACTGGACTCATAGGCCTACGTGTGAACGACATAGGATTTTCCAATTGTCCTGTCCTATTGTCTTAGTGGCCTGGCGACTGGATTCATAGGCCTACGTGTGAACGACATAGGATTTTCCAATTGTCCTGTCCTATTGTCTTAGTGGCCTGGCGACTGGATTCATAGGCCTACGTGTGAACGACATAGGATTTTCCAATTGTCCTGTCCCATTGTCTTAGTGTCCTGGCTTACTGGATTGTCTCGGCTATTGTCCCCGTGTGACGGTAAGCGTCGGTGGCTCAAACGGTAACGACTCGGTTCCCCTAACCAGAGGTGCCGGGTTCAAATCCGGAGGGCCAATGTACCAATGAGTTTTTCGAAACTTACGTACATATACTCACCGATTGCTTTAACGGTGAAGGAAAACATCGTGAGGAAACCTGCACACACCTGCGAAGAAACTCGAAGGTTGTGTGTGAAGTCGACCAACCCGCACTGGGCCCGCGTGGTCGACTAAGGCCCGATCGCCCTAATTCAGGGTAGGCTCGAGCTCCTCGGTGGGGACGTATATGAGCTGATGTGATTGTCCCCGTGTAAAAGGAGCATTAAACTGGGTTCCAGCCCCGCACCGACCACAACCTGGCTAAAGATGATCTATTATTACTACACTAGCCACAGAATGGCACTATTTATCCGGCATAAGGTACGTTTCCCCGCACTTGAGTTCCATCGAAAATATTATTGAGATAGGTCTTGTGGCGAACCCTGGGGGTGGTATTATATTGGTTGTATTATAATGAATGAAAGTCCGTCACCGGAGTCACGCGTCAAATAATATTTTATTCACACTGAAACAATCAGAAATGATCTGAATGATAACACAGATGCGTAGGGAAACCGCAGCAGACGGATAATGACTGTGACTAACGAACAAAAAGGCCTCGCGCCCAAATTCGGGGGGCAAAAACCCTATCAATAAAGCGGAAAACAAAATACCCTTTCAATTATTTGGTAAACGCTTAGCCTATCATAAAGTTAGGGTAACCCTAGAGAGATACGGTAAGCCATTCACTGAATAAGCTTTTTACAGGATAACATAGACCTGAGGGTAGCCTATCGAAAGGATAACCAGTTAAAGGGGTTTTAAAAATTAGTCCCTGGTGTAGTGTAGTGTAGGGTAGGGTAGGGTAGTGTAGGGTAGTGTAGTGTAGGGTAGTGCAGTATAGGGTAGTGTAGGGTAGGGTAGTGTAGGGAAGGGTAGGGTAGGGTAGTCTAGGGTAGTCTAGGGTAGGGTAGGGTAGTGTAGGGTAGGGTAGAGTAGTGTAGTTTAGGGTAGGAAAGTATAGGGTAGGGTAGTGTAGGGTAGGGTAGTGTAGTGTAGGGTAGTGTAGTGTAAGGTAGTGTAGTGTAGTGTATTGTATGTAGGGTAGGGTAGGGTAATGTAGGGTAGGGTAGGGTAGTGTAGGGTAGGGTAGTGTAGGGTAGGGTAGTGTAGTGTAGTGTAGGGTAGAGTAGTGTAGGGTAGGGTAGGGTAGGGTAGTGTAGTGTAGGGTAGGGCAGTGTAATGTAATGTAAGGCGGTACGTAGTTCGCCGGGACAGCTAGTATGGAGATAAATTTAAAAAGTAGCTTAAGAATCACCATCATACCAGTCATAATTTTAAAAACCAAAAAACATTTTTTAACGTAATTATAGCTGGTAATAAATTTTTAAAATTTTGTTAAAAGAAACGTCAAATCGATCACACAAATAAAGATTTTTATTATTATTTGAATTTATAAAATTTAAGCTACTCTGCTTACTTCGCACGAGGCGAAGTGGCAGTAGCATCTCCAGCAGAAGCACAGTCGGCTGGAGTTCAGTGCGACGGGGAGAGAAAGCGTCGAACTATCCGGGCATTGTCGAGGAGGACTGCTTTTTGCATTGCTGCAATTATTGGTCTGCCTCGGAGATCCAGCCGCCTTAGGTAACGTTCAAGGTCGGCTGAAATTAGTCCGTTCACGGACAGGACTACAGGGATGATTTCAGTGGATTCCACTCGCCACATATCAGTAACCTCGTGCGCCAGGTCCAGCCTGCACGAGGTTTTCGTCATATGGGATAGTGATATCAACCAAAAACACCCTTGACTGCGCCCGATCCATCAACACGATATCAGGCTTATTCGAAGGAATAGTCCTGTCCGTGATGATGGATCGGTCCCAGTAGAGCTTGGCGCGGTCGTTTTCGAGAACCGGCTCCGGCGTGTACTTGTAATACGGCAACTGCCGAGATATGAGGCCATACTTTAGAGCGATCTCTTGGTGTAGGATCCTGGCTGCTTGGTTGTGCCTGTGCAAATACTCAGTGTTGGAAAGCATGGAAAAACCGGAGGTTATATGACGCAGGGTCTCCCCTGGTTGACGGCACAACCGACAAACGTCCAAGGTGCCGTCTTTTATTATGAACCTCCTATAGTTGTTCGTCTTGACCACCTGATCCTGTATTGCACGGACAAAACCCTCGGTCTCCGCAAAAAGGTCTCCGAAGCGCAGCCAGTGCACGGAGGCCTTCTGATCTACGAAAGATCCACAAAGGGCCTTGAAGAACCTACCGTGCAGCTCTTTGTCTTTCCAGATAGCCTCTCGCTCAGCAGTGCCTAGTACAGCCGGCGCCTGCCAGTTCTCTTGGGCCATGGATAGAGGGGTTAGTCCTTTATCACAGGCTATGACAACTCTATTTAAGTCACTATTGACTTTCGTCACGAAATAACTTCGTAGGCTGCATATCTCGCGGTTGTGCATTTGTTTGGCACTTAAAAGGCCACTACCGCCACTCTTCCGTGGGATATACAGCCTCATCACTGACTACCTCAGGTGATGCATCCTATGGAGTGTCATAGTAGTGCGGACTTATCGATCCAGGGCATCCAGTTCGGTCTGTGACCATCTGAGTATGCCGAAGGTGTACAAAAGAACAGTCATGACCCAGGCGTTGAATGCTCGTATCCTGTTAACGCCCGACAAATAGCTCTCAAGGACTTTTGTCAGGCGTTCCCAAAACGTCACAAACCGCCTGTTTCACCCCTGCCTCGTGAACACCAATACTCTGCGACATACCCAGATACCGGTATGTATCAGTTTTAGAGAGGGTGCGGATGTTCCTGGAGTCGATTTCGACTCCATCTGAATGTACCACCCTACCCCTGTCTACATGAAGGATCGCGCACTTATCCACTCCTAGCTCATCATCGGCACTAATGGCCACGGGGTTCATAGGTTCGATGCGAGCACACGCCTCCTCCACCTCAGCCGTCCATTGCCCCTCGTTGTGTTGCACAGGCCGGGACCACAGGTTACGCCAAAAGGCTACAATACCCGTATGATCCGGTCTCTCGCCTGTGTTCAACACAGCAGGTCGGTCCAGTGACCTGTAGAACTTCTTTTGATCACTCATAAAGAGGCGATTCTGGCGAAACCGGTCTACCCACTCCGAGTATCGCCGAATACGGTTTGCCCATGCAGCAATCCGTTGCTTCAGGTCGTCGATGCGCTCTGTCACTAACCGCAAAGCATTACGTCCTGCGGGATCAAAATCCGACCCCGCAAATGCGAGCCTGACAAAGCGCATCACTCGGGGCCTACTGTTGCCCGACCTGAAAGCTATCAGTTTGCCAATGAGGACTCTAGCCTCAGCAATACGACGTTCAATCCTTTTCTGCCATGCCGATTTTTCCCGCGGACGGGATGTGCGAGCCGGTTCTGGCAACTTGGCACCGATAAAACGGCAGACCGTCATTGCAGCGCCAAAGAGGATTGAGTTCGTATCACTGAGGTCGCTGCTGTTCGCCAGATATTCTGGCAGCATGCGGTTTACGGCCTCAATAACATCCCGATTTCGGACGCTAAGGGGCAACCGTGAAAGCCGCGGCCTCTCCTCGGGAGGCATAATACGGAATTCCTGAATCGCCTCCTCTAGTGTACTCCTGATTCGCTCTAATTCCTGGGAAACCGTTTCCGTCTCATGATCCTCGCCAAGTAATGGTGGTGGTGGTTGGGCTAAAATCGGCGCGAGCCATTTAATGAGGATCTTGATGCGGGAACGACCTCGCGTCGTAGTCCTTCGAGTTCGGTCACGCTAAAGATGTTCGAGCGCAATATGTACCGAACTCGATCCGCTAGGTCTTGCTCCGAGACAGATAATGCAGGCTCTAACCGCATGAACTCTTGGTGCAGCCTCGCTCGGTAACCCGTTTGACGAGTTTCTCCCCCCGTCGCACCGTAGTACGCACGCATGAGGTTCGTATTTTGAGAACTATAGTCCATCTCATGCGGCGTACTCCACCAGCGGCGGGTTCCGAATGCTGAGCCTGTGAAGACTCTGCCGGCGCCAAGCGCACTGGTGGTGATGATGGAAGTAACCAGCCAGATGTTCGGGCCGGTCGTGGTGCGCTAACTCGCATTCTGCCGCGCCTGGCATTAGCGGGACCAGGCGGGCCCCGGTGGCCCCAGGGCAGCGACCCTATACATTCTTCATTATTATAACTTTCCATCATCAATATACGAATGACCGTTATGGACCCCAATATTTTTGTACCCGGGGTCAACTAGGAGCTCAGCACTTTCAACACTGAGTCCAAGGGGTACTGACTGACTGCACTGATTAAGTAGCTACACTTTCACTACAGCTACTTCCTCAGTGGCGATGGGGTCGTCATTATTATTATTATTATTGTCAACCAACATCAATATGTGAAGATTCTGAGCGGTGGCGCCATCCTTCGTTAAAATCCATAACTCGGAAAATATATTAATTTATATTTAAAATCCTCCATCATATCAGCCACAAATCGTCCACTGCTGGACAAAGGCCTCCCCCAAGGATTTCCACGACAACCGGTCCTGCGCTGCCCGCATCCATCGGCTTCCCGCGACCTTCACCAGGTCATCGGTCCACCGCGTGGGAGGCCTGCCTACGCTACGTTTTCCGGTGCGTGGTCGCCACTCGAGAACTTTACTGTTTCATCGGCCATCTGTTCTACGAGCTATGTGCCCTGTCCACTGCCACTTCAGTTTAGCGATTCTGTGAGCTATGTCGGTTACTTTAGTTCTCCTGCGGATCTCCTCGTTTCTGATTCGAGCACGCTCCATTGCCCTTTGGGTGACCTTGAGCCTTCTTATGAGGCCCATAGTAAGCGACCATGTCTCAGTTCCGTAAGTCATCACTGGCAACACACACTGGTCAAAGACCTTAGTCTTGAGACACTGCGGTATTTGGGACGTGAAGATATTGCGAAGCTTCCCGAACGCTGCCCAGCCGAGTTGGATTCGTCGATTGATCTCTTTCTTGAAGTTGGAACTACCTAGCTGGACTGTTTGTCCCAGGTATACATATTCGTCAACAACTTCCAGTGTAGAGTCTCCAACCTTTAGAGGAGTGGGTGCGACACGGACATTTAACATTATTTTCGTCTTGTCCATGTTCATTTTAAGACCCACTTGTTGAGAGACCTTACTGAGGCCATCGAGCATTGTGCTTAGGTCTTCCATAGTCTCAGCCATGACCACGATATCGTCAGCGAATCGGAGGTGGGATATGTACTCGCCGTTAATATTGATGTCGAGTCCACCCCAGTCCAGAAGCTTAAAAACATCTTCCAGGGCGGCGGTGAACAGTTTCGGAGATATAACGTCTCCTTGTCTCACCCCTTGCTGCAACCGGATAGGTTTCGAGTTCTGGTCCTGGAGGCGAACCGTCATGGTGGCGTTTTCATACAGACACTTCAACACCTCGATGTATCGATGGTCAATTTGGCACCGCTGGAGAGACTGTAGCACAGCCCAGGTTTCGACTGAATCAAAGGCCTTCTCATAGTCCACAAACGCCAAGCATAGTGATTGTACTCTTCGGTCTTCTGTATAATCTGCCGCAGCGTATGTATGTGGTCTATGGTACTTAAGCCTTTTCGGAAATCGGCTTGTTCGGAAGGCTGGAAGTCGTCAAACCTGCGTACGAGACGATTCGTAATGACTCTCGAAAACAGCTTGTAGACATGGCTCAGAAGTGAGATGGGTCTGTAGTTCTTCAGCAGGGTGTTGTCACCCTTTTTGAAGAAAAGCACGACCACACTTCTGTGCTATGCCTTAGGCGTTTGTCCCTCGAGTATAAAGGAATTAAATAACTTCTGAAGAGCTTTAAGTACCGGTGATCCACCTGCTTTCAGAAGTTCAGCCGTAATTCCATCATCACCCGGTGCCTTGTTGTTCTTGAGCTGTTTGAGAGCCATTCTAATCTCGTACAGGCTGACGTCCGGGATATCTTCGGTATAGTGTCGGGTTAGTCTGGCTCTTGGGTCTTCAGCCAGATCGCTGACAGGCAAACGTGTGGTCTCTTGTACAATTGTCCATAGAACTTCCCAACTTCTTCCAGCAACTCAGTCTTAGACGATATGGTCCTGCCGTCCTCAATCTTCAGCTTGGTCAGTTGGCTTTGTCCAACAGACAGATCTCTCGCGAACACTTTTGAGCCTTTGTTGTGCTCAATCGCCTCTTTAATACAATTCGTATTATATTGGCGTAAATCGCGAGTTAGGGACTTAGAGATCTGCCTGTTTAGTTGCCGATACTGAGTAGCGTCTTCACAGGACTGCAAAACCAATCTGCGTCTTTCTTCCATGAGGTTGCTGGTGAAGTCGGAGATTTTTTTTGTTCTGTTTGAACGGCGAGTTTTAAAAATCTTAGACCCGACCGTTTGAACAATTTCCACGAACCTGTCATTATAATCGGCCACATTCTCGCAGTCTCCTAGGCATTCGAAACGATTGTGCAACTCGAGCTGAAAGCTCTCGGGGTTTTGGAGCTGGATGGGCGCTGGTCGGAGCGTAGACTTCATCAGTCGACATCTTTCTAGCTTGGTCTTTAGATTCAATGTGCCTCTGACCATCCGGTGATCGCGTCCTGTTTTGACTGAATTGATCACGGAGACATCATTGAATGTTTGCCTCCTTGTCGACAAGATGAAGTCTATCTCGTTTTTTGTTACGCCATTGGGATGCAACCATTTCCACTTCCGCTGTTTTGACTTTTTAAAGAAGGAGTTCATCATAAAGAGGCTCTCCTTCTCCATTAAGTCGGCCAAAAGTCGCTCAATATTTAAAATAATATTCCATGGTCAAATATAGTGTAAAAAAAGCAAGCACTCCTCCCCCTCCTGCCCCTTTATCCCCCCGTATGAAACATGGATCTAAAAATTACCAAGCTTTGCGAATATAAAATCTATTGGAGCAACATAGTCATTAAAATCTTAAAGGTAACTTAAAATAACCGTCATATATTGAATATATTATTATATAAAATGGAGCCACATTTGTACTAAATCTGAAAAGTCGCGGAGCCACAAAGTAATTACGAGTACGCGAAAAATTTCCGTTAGGGATCAACTTAGACTCGGGAATTGAATCTTCAAAATATTGAGTTTTAAGTTTTGTGACCGAATATGTTTGGCAACCTCGCCTACGAGATTGAGACGTTGCCGCTCCGACTTAGAAATATTCAACCAGAGCCAAGAAATTACGGTTTAAAGGTGGAGTAAGAAATGTTCGGGGCTACGGCTGGATCAGCTATGTGCCCAAAGTAGCGTTTATATATATATATATATATATATATATATATATATATATATATATATATATATATATATATATATATATATATATATATATATATTTAAACAAACAACTGACGTATCTATAGACAAGAATGCAAGTAGGGCTGAACATCGGCGGCATTGGTCACCTAAAATATTTAATCTAATTTTCAATGTATTTTCAAAAGGTGAGATAACGTAATTTTTTATTTTTTTTTATATGCGTACAATTAAAGATTGGGAATATAAACAGCATTGATTCCATAGATTTGGTAGTTCGTGTGAACGAGAGATTTATATTGTTTGAGCAAGACGCATATAGAAGCGCCGCCATTTATCATTCCCAGTCTATTTGTATTGTATGCGTAGAAGTATCTTATCCAGATTAAAAATAAGTACGTTTATCCGACGCTCTTACGGTGAAGGAAAACATCGTGAGGAAACCTGCACACGCCTGCGGAGAAACTTGCAGGTTGTGTGTGGAGTCGACCAACCCGCACTGGGCCCGCGTGGTACACATTCTCGTATTACTAAGCATCTTTGAAAATTTTACAAAAATCAGATAAGGCATTTAAAAGTTATCCCCAGACAAACATATCGTACATGAAAACAAATACAAAAACTCTCCAACCTAACTTCTAAAATCTTCGCTCGCTTCGCTCGTTCGATGACAACCATCTTATTAATATTATATTAATTATGAAAGCACAAACAGACAAATATACAAATTATTATTCAAAACTCAAAGTTAATTCATTGCTCCGTGACAATTCCGCTAATTAATTAATTTTAGAGGTTGAAATGACATTTTAATGAACACAGAACGGCGCCATTGTAAAACTCAAAACTTATTATTATTGGCTTGAATTCCTTTGTTTTCCACTTAAAAGAACTTTCAATTTATTAATTCCCTGTTATTGAGGCTTTGCCTGCAGTTTTAAACTGCTTTGATTTTAAATTATTGAAAAAGTTATGTTAAAGTTTAAATTAATAGGTCCCAGAGAGATGAGGTATGATAGTGTCTTACTAATAATAAAAATATAAAAGTATGGATGTTTGTAAAATAATTGTGCTGAAACGGCTGAATGAGTTTTGTCCTGGAATTAAACATATACATAGTATATTTTTCAAACTGGAAAATTTTACAACACATTCCAAATTCCTCACGTAACACTTTTTTTTTAGTGTTCCGTACCCAAAGGGTAAAAACGGGACCCTATTACTAAGAATCCGCTGTCCGTCCGTCTGTCTGTCTGTTTGTCCGTCTGTCACCAGGCTGTATTTCATGAACCGTGATAGCTAGACAGTTGAAATTTTCACAGATGATTTATTTCTGTTACCACTATAAGAACTATTGAAACTGTTGAAACTTGGTAAGTAGATGTATTCTGTTCACCGCATTAAGATTTTCACACAAGAATAGAAAAAAAAAATTTGGGAGTTCCCCATACTTAGAACTGAAACTCAAAATTTTCTTTTCATTAAAACCCATACGTGTGTATATTTTTTTTATTTTTTTTTTGTATATGGATGGGTCTTCAAAAATGATATTGAGGTTTTTAATATTATTTTCTCTTAAACTGAATAGTTTGCGCGAGAGACACTTCCAAAGTGGTAAAATGTGTGTCCCCCTCGCCCTGTAACCTTTAAAATAAGAGAATGATAAAACTAAAAAAAAATATCATGCAAACTTCCACCGAAAATTGGTTGGAACCAGATCTAGTACCTAAGTAGTTTTTTTAAATACGTCATAAATCGTAAACCGCAATTTACCTTTCATTCAATCAACTCAAATATTTAAAAAAAATGTTTTTTTTAAAAACGTGAAGATGCTAGCGCCAGACAGACAGTGTAGCGCTCCTGCTTGGCCGTCATACGAATTTAAGACAAACAATTATTTTGATTAAATTATAAAACACTAGCTATTGCCATCGGCTTCGCTCGCGTGAACCTAGTTTCTATGAATGTCTTCGAGGGTGCGCAGTGCGCGCGCCGCAAGCGGCTTGCGACCGTGGGAAAAAGTATCCTATATGTTAATCCAGGGTCTAATCTGTCTACCTACCAAATTTCATCCATATAAAACATTTACTAACTGCAACAGTTGACTATTATTGTTTGGAGAGTCTAAAAATGTTTGTGGAAAGTTGTTTAGTACGATGAGTAAAAACCCTGTAGGTACTTAATATAGTCAATTCTAAAAAAATCGTACTTCACGTGCAACATTAAACAACTGATTGACCAATTTTGTTTGGATAATCCAAAAATGTTTAGGTCTTTTGGGTATAGTTGTTCAGTATAATGAGTAAAAACATCGTCGCTTAGCATCAGGTGAGATGATGCCAAGAGCTTACCAATTGAGAATTAAAAAAAAAACCCAGTTTAGGACCCGTTGTTTCACCAATTTTGTTGCTACTACTAATTTTGTTTGGAGTATCCAAAAATACATTAAATAACAGCTGGTTGACCAATTTTGTTTGGAGAGTCCAAAAATACATTAAATAACAGCTGGTTGACCAATTTTGTTTAGAGAGTCCAAAAATACATTAAATAACAGCTGGTTGACCAATTTTGTTTGGAGAGTCCAAAAATACATTAAATAACTGGTTGACCATTTTTGTTTGGAGTATCCAAAAATACATTAAATAACAGCTGGTTGACCATTAATGTTTGGAGAGTCCAAAAATACATTAAATAACTGGTTGACCATTTTTGTTTGGAGTATCCAAAAATACATTAAATAACAGCTGGTTGACCATTAATGTTTGGAGAGTCCAAAAATACATTAAATAACTGGTTGACCATTTTTGTTTGGAGTGTCCAAAAATACATTAAATAACTGGTTGACCAATTTTGTTTGGAGAGTCCAAAAATACATTAAATAACTGGTTGACCAATTTTGTTTGGAGTGTCCAAAAATACATTAAATAACTGGTTGACAATTTTGTTTGGAGTGTCCAAAAATACATTAAATAACTGGTTGACCAATATTGTTTAGAGAGTCCAAAAATACATTAAATAACTGGTTGACCAATTTTGTTTGGAGAGTACAAAAATACATTAATAATCCAAATAAATAAATATAAAAAAATATCTCATAACCAGAGGCCACGGGTTCGCATCAAGGTAAGTTCAATGTACCTACCAATGAGTTTTTTGTAAACTAACATAAGTACGAGTATATCTACTTACTTACCCATTTTTTTAACCCTCGAGTGGTCGCGTGGAGTCCTTAAAAGCCCAGGTTTTGACAAACAAAACAATATTTTTAATTTCCGTTCGAGTCTGTAGTATAAGTTAGTGCGCAGCGCAGCGTATTGGCAGATAGCTTGTGGACATCTGGATTCCAGATAAAAACAGGGGCGCGCGAGCGTTGACATGTAAATTGAAAATATTAGTTTTTGTGTGAAAATGGATTTTCTCAGGAATGACACCTATCTAAATAGTCTTGGAATGTAAAACATTACCCAAATACAAAATTTTATCCAAATCGTTGAAGCCGTTTCCGAGACACCAATTTTATAAAGGTATACAAGAATTGCTAACTTAAAGTAATAAGATGTGTACGACAACAAAATCACTTTTCTAACATTCGTAGGTTTGAATCATCATATCAGCTCATATACGTCCCCACCGAGGGGATCGAGCCTACCCTGAATTAGGGCGATCGGGCGTTAGTCGACCACGCGGGCCCAGTGCGGGTTGGTTTAAATATGTGGTGTTAATCTAAATGCACTACACGTCACCGTAGGTGATGCTAAGTACAACATCAGGTAACTTCCATCCATCCCATGGATCATCATGTCAGCCAAAAAACGTCCACTGTTCGACAAAGGCCTTCCCAAGGGTTTCCACAACGACCGGCCCTGCGCTGCCCGCATACAGCGGCTTCCCGCGACCTTTACGATCCACCGAGTGAGAGGCCTGCCTATGCTAATCTTCCTGTGATCGGTCACCACCTGAGAACTTTACTATCCAAACGGCCATCCGTCCTACGAGCTATATGCCCTGCGCACTGTCACTTAAACGATTCTGTAAGCTATAATATATGTCGGTTATCTTGGTACTCCTACGGATCTCCTAATTTCTGATTAGATCACGTTAGAGAAACAGGCCCATAGCGAAGTATATATATTACTACTAACATACAGTAAGGACACTCCTTGCCGCTCTCTATATTGCGACCTCACCCCCTCGCCACACAGATTGTTACAGATTGGTTACAGTTTAGTTGTCGAACGTAAAGGATTTCGCTGCCATTTTGTTTGCTCCGTCATTCGTTTTTTGAAATGTCATTTCTGGCCCGTTGTACTCGTATGAAGTGTCCAGGGAGTGCCCATAGTAAGCCACCATATCTCAGTTCCTTAAGTAATCAATGGAAACACACACTAGTCATAGACTTTAGTATTAGATACTGCGGTATTTGGGACGTGAAGAGATTGCGAAGCTTCCCGGACGGCCGAATCCCTTGTTAATCTTGTGTTGTGTTACTCGAGAAGAGAGAAAAAGAGGTTTAAAGCGAGGTATTGATTGAAACAGATGTCTCTGTTATTTTCTTTACGTGTAAACAGTAAAGGAAATAACCACACTTTTGCAATTTTTCAATGGTTTTTCGTTTAGTTTCAATTTTATGAATGAAAGTATAAAAAATAATTACATTTCTCACTTTGTATTATCATAAAAATATTTTTGTACATTTTTGATGTGTAACATCTTTGCTCTCGCTTTCCTGCAATTTGTGGGAGTGATTTCGTGAAATGGGACGGAAATGTGTAACAGGAAGTCGCGAAAGCGCGGATTTCTACTTTACGAGAGTCCGACTCGCACTTGGTCGGTTTTTGCAATTTGTGGGAGTGATTTCGTGAAATGGGACGGAAATGTGTAACATGGGACGGAAATGTGTGACAGGAAGTCGCGAAAGCGCGGAATTCTACTTTACGAGAGTCCGACTCGCACTTGGTCGGTTTTTTTCGTTACTGTCAGATCCGCCACCCAGGTACAATATCGTCATCAAATCTAACTAACCTAAAGTATTTTGTCACATGTTACACATCATATTATGCGAGTACTGAAGGTCTCGCTCGATTTTTTTTTTTAAATTTATACTTCAAAATATTATTCATAACTAGAGTTGAAAGTAACGGCACTCTTTATTATACTGTGGTAACGGTGTAGACCTATCTATGGGATTTTTTTCTATCGAGCCAAAACTGCTCAATCGTGTTTCTAATAGCTTTTGACTTTAAGGAACATCATCAAAAAGAAGAGATATTTTTTTTCCACTTTGGGTTTTCTATCGGGCAGGAGTAATTGACGTCAAAAATAACGAAAATCTGTTATAATATAATTACCTTAAAATTAACCTTTTAGCTTATAACAGAGTACCTACTCGTTCAAATATTTTGTTAAATATTGTTCTTCTATACAACTCCACTACTTATACTTCACTCGTTCACTTAACGACATTATAGTAAACACCAGATTCTATTAGCGAATCTATTTCACGCATTCTTTGAGAGGTAACCTACAGAGTTGGTTGTCGGGTACTTACTAGAGACACTGACGAAAAAAAACGGAGGAGGAAGTTGGCAAACGAGTAGTCACAAACATCAAAAATAATAATAATAAAAAAAAGTGTGGCACTCGGCAAAAGCGTCGGTGGCTCAACCGGTAACGACTCGGTCCATCTAACCAGAGGTACCGGGTTCAAATCTGGACGGCCAATGTACCAATGAGTTTTTCAAAAACTTACGTATATACTTACCGATTGCTTTAACGGTGAAGGAAAACATCGTGAGGAAACCTGCACACGCCTGCGAAGAAACTCGAAGGTTGTTTGTGAAGTCGACCAACCCGCACTGGGCCCGCGTGGTCGACTAAGGCCTAATCGCCCTGATTCAGGGTAGGCTCGAGCCCCTCGGTGGGGATATATATGAGCTGTAATGATGATGAATGATGATGTGGCACTCGGGGACTGCCGCGGTAAAGCTATTGCATAGTATTTTTTATCAACTTATGCAATTATAATTATTTATCTATGCAGTATTTAAAAATACCATAATAATATAGTCCTTGGGGCGCGGGATGTTTATGTAATAAATTAACACTAAGAAAGTTACCCCAGTACTGTCAGTTTTTAGAACGCGGTAACGTTACGCTCGACCGAGCTACATGGTAGGCGGAGTGGGGGGTGTTAGTTTTTATTTTCGTTACGGAATTTCTTGATTCGGTCGCCGCGCTCAGGGCCCGCAATAAAAGCTATGCAATAGCTTAAAAATGTTCACAAAATTGCATTCCTACTTAAATGTGGATAACACTTAAATTACTTTTGTTTTGTATTACGTTTGAAATTTTCAGTTAGTCAATATCACTTATTTATCATTATCATAAACGATAAAAAACATATGAAATCACGCCTTGCTATGTTAAAGTTTTTAGGTTCCGTGCCAGGTGAAAGGACTCAGACTAAGTTTACTGAGATGAAATCGAGACCATTTCACCGCCGATCCCCTAAAATTAGTTTTAAGTATCTTTGTAAATTGTCGCCCTTTAAACTTACAAGAGTCTGCATGATATTAAAGTGTTGCATGGCTGAAAGCATTTGTGATATTGCGAGGTTTCTCCTTTTGCTGAACGGAATGAGACGCTAGTAAATTTGGCAACGTTACATAGACGAGCGTGGGAGTTCGTGTGAATGGTAGACTGGAAGCGTAGAAGGAGGGGGATGCGTAGGCACACGGATATGTGATTGGGGGCGGGTTTTGGAGACAGAGAGCCCGAGGACGCGAAAGAGATTAGACAGAGTCTTTTAGAAAGAAAGTGAAAGATTGTGAGTGGTTTTAACTGAAAAGCTGCTAGTGCATGAATGGTATGTATTCTGCTGATTTAGCCCCCCTTATTATTATATATTATTATCTCTATTCTTAACTTTATAGCATCCACTTTTGTGTGCAGTCAGTGTTCATAACTGTACAGTAATAGCAATCTATTTCGCTAAATTGTTTTACGGATGGTTCCGCAAAATTGCGTGTGTAAAATGAACGTAGTTGACGTTGGATGTCTTCTAGCATGAAGCCCGTCAAGACAGATTTAAGCAGTTGTACAGGTTAGGAAGGAGTATACTGATAAATTTTAACCAACGATTCTAGTGCCCATTTGGACAGAAAAAAACTATAAAAACATTGCTGGATAAAGCCTTATTTTCGAGATATAATAAAATCTCAAAAATCTGAAGGGTAACACGCCTTTATAATATCAGATGTATATCTGAAGTTTCTTGTGTTGAGCTCTTAATAATCAAGTGTCATACTGACGTCGTACAGCATACACCACTAGTCGTTTATCGTTTGTTGTCAGAATCGTTGTTGTTTGAATCTTGGTAAGCCCGCTTCCATCTTCGGCAACATCGTCACTTACCACCAGGTGAGATGTTGTCAAGGGCTTACCAATTGTAAAAAAAAAGAGTCGTTCGTGATAATATAAGCGTAACCCAAATTTCACCCAAATCTGTCTAGTAGTTTGGGACCTAGAGCAACGGACGTACATACAAACACACACACACATACAGATTTTTTTTTATTTGACTATATTACGTGTAAGACAATCGATCCCTATCAAAATCTCAATATTTTTTTTTGCCATCACAAAATACAAAAACTTATTGCAAGAGAAACCGCATGAATTTCCTACGATTGGCTTCACGTCTGTAATAATTCGCAGCGCTTCGTCCTGTTTTTTATTTCGCCTATGAGATGAGACCGGTTCTGCAGATGACACCCGCCCCGGGCTGTGTTGTCTAAGGACTCCTCAATCAAATAAAGAACCACACAAGTAAAATAAATGTGTAGCTTGGGAATGAGACGAAAATTGCCGACGATTATTGTAGCAACGGCAATAATCTTGCAACTTGGTTGAGTTTGCGTGTACCATCCTCGACTGCATCATCACTTACCATCAGGTGAGTTGCAGTCAAACGCACTCAAATTTTTAATAAAAAAAAAATTTAAAAAAAACTGGCTAATGAAATGGACAAATAAAAGAAAATCCATTATATTAATAAATAAATAATTGAAAACGCTAAACACGTTAAAAAAAACTGATTTTCATCGCAACAACTTATAGTCTGCCTGAATGAAGATGGTGTTCGAAACCGGTCGGTGATAAATTATGACGTGTAGTTTTGTTCAATTTCTGTGGAATTCGTGTAAATGTATACCAAAATGAGTGCTGGTGTGTTATTTCGTTTCGTACCGATTGACGCAATTAGTTTTATTTAAAAATGAAGCAATTCTAGCGAGTTGAACAAATGCTTTTTCTATAAGAAAATATAATGTAAACACCACTTTAAAACCTGCCTCCTACTTTAATCTTAAGCTTAAAATAAAATATGATTCTGCACGTCTTAATTTGCGTGTGCATAATTTATCCGCGTTCAAACGCACATTTTTCAATTTCTCATAATTATATTTCTATTTTCTTTGTATACGCTGCGTGAAAGGAAATCTTCTTATAATATTATTATTTAACGACGATACTTCAGGTACTTGTGTATCTGTGTAGTGTGGCCATGAGAGCTTAACTTTTTAGGAAAAGAACTGAGTTTTTTTTGGAGTAAGATATTGCTTTTAGAAAACGAATTCTTCACAGTTCTACCTTTCAGAGTTAGAGTTATCCTACTAATATTATAAACACGAAAGTTTGTAAGAATGTATGGATATGTATGTATATTTGTTAATCTTTCACGCAAAATCTACTAAACGGATCAGGCTGAAATTTGGTAGGTAGTCAGGTTAGGACCTGGATTAACACATAGGCTACATTTTTCCACACTCATGAGCCGCTTGCGGCTCGCGCACTGCGCACCCTCGAAAAGTCATAGAAACCTTGTCCACGGGGGTGAAGCCGCGGGAAACAGCTAGTAATCCATAAAACGACCCCACTTCCAAAAAATTGTCCACACTCCATACACGATGGCTAAGGTCGGATTGGAAGAGATTGTAGGGCTAGTGGCGTAGCTTACTGTTAGATATTTTAAGCCGCCTATAAAGCCCCTCTCAGACTGCTATTGGTTACTAAATATTGTAGTATAGATCACCAGGCCCCCCCACACTTCTTGTAAACCGAGGGGGGGGGGGGGGCAGATGGTAACCAATAAAGATTTACATCTTACTTTAGGCGACAGTCTCCCACCAACATATATTTGTACTTACATATGTTTTTCTTAGTGTACTTTAAAAGTATATATTTTGTGAGAAGAAAATAAATAAATAAATACTTACCATAACCTACGACTTAACTTGTCTAACGAAGCACGAAAATCGTTGAAATTAATGATATTAAGGGGCGACTATTAATAACGTGAGACAATTTTGGCGATTTTTTGACTCCTCTCTTTGCTGAGATGTCTTGAGGTTTGGCTCGACCCCCTTCCCCCCAGCCTCACGTGAGTCTTTTTAAATGCGTTAGATTTATTTAAAGGAAACATAACTTGTTTCATTATGTTAGTATTATTTATTGTACATTCATAATATTAAATTATTTACTCTTAAGACTACTAAAAACCAGTTTTTTTTAATATTACACAGTTTTCTTGCAATTTTAGACTGTTTTTTTGCAGAAAAATAGTCATGTTGGCCAAAAATTAATTTTAATTATTATGTATCTAAATTTGTCATGATGATTTTCATTTTTAGGGTTCCGTACAACAACAAAAAAACGGAACCCTTATAGGATCACTTGTACGTATTTCTGTCCGTCCGTTTGTCACAGCCAATTTGCTCCGAATCTACTGGACCAAATCAGGTGAAATTTGGTACGATGATGTAATCCTATGATCCAAACACAGATGTGCAAATTAAATAAATATATTTTTAAAGTAACGGTTATTTTTGGAGAAAAATAAGGTAATTTAAAAACTAAGTTTTGCAAATCTTACTGTGTCATATATCAATTGAAAAGGCTCGTTATGAGGATGTTAAAAATATTTTTGTTATAAATGTACATAAATTTACCATTCCCCCTGATTTCCGAAACTGATGAGCCTAAAATTTAAAAAAAATACAAAAAATAGTTCATTGCTTGTAGATTACAGGAAAACCTATAAGAATTCTATCAATTGCAAATAAAGTGGTAAACTCAATATAATACGTTCACGTACGGAAAATAGTTCACTAAAGCACCACTAGATAGCGCTAGTAATATTTTTCTGTTGCTCGCGATTGTCTTTTGTTTGTCATGTGAATAGGTATTAATGTCATAGTTGCGTGGAGAGGTGTGGTGGTACGGAACCCTCACACCGCGAGTCCAACTCGCACTTGGCCGGTTTTTTTATCAATTTTTTCTCAATATATTGTCTAACTAGCTTTTTCCCGCGGCTCCGCCCGCGTGGACATCGTTTTTATGACTTTCTTTAAGGGTGATTAGTAAATTATGTCGTATCCCACCTACTCAACCATCTCTGTGCAAAAAATCACAACAATCGAGTAATTTTTTAGTTCCCTCAGGAACTGCATCAGATTATGCTATTTTCCCGGAATAAAAAGTAGTCTATGTCCTTCCCCGTGACACAGGCTACCTGCATGCCAAACTTCATAAAGATTGGTCAAGGCATTAAAGCGTGAAAAGGTAACAAACAAACAAACACATTTTCACATTTATAATATTAAGTAATATTATTCAGGGTAGGCTCGAGCCCCTCGGTGGGGACGTATATTAGCTGATATAATAATATTAGTGAGGGTAAAGACCACAGAAAATTCGAAAATCATGAAATTTACTGTTTATTTCGTAACCTAAAATCGGTCCAAATTTGACAACTAATTGAGTTTGGCCCCATTTATATTATAGTTCAACTTCAAATTGAAAACTGTTAGCCAACTCCCAAGATGAGTTTGGGCCCAATAATCTTTACGCCAATATTTAATTAATAGATGTTTCAAAGCGCCTAAAGGTTGGGGTCTGTGTTTGGAATCCTGAACGTTTGTAATTAAAAGAACCTTCTGGGAATCCATGAGGACTTTTGCTTGGCTTTAATAATAAGTATGTTGTGGTATGAAATATTGGTAATGCGTTGAATTAAGGTATGAGGAAACAAGGCCTAACTACTAAAACTAGAATAATTCAGAATGCTTTGATTAATTTTAAGGATTCCTTTTTATTTTGAGTAGAACAGAACGGAACCCTAAAAATATTTGTACACTCGTGTGTCTGTCTGTCTGTCTGTCCGTCTGACACAGCCAAGCTCCGAATCTACTGGCCTAAATCAGGTGAAATTTGGTAGGATGATGTAATCCTATGAACCAAACACAGATGTGTTTGGTTCATAGTCCACCGCGTGGGAGGACTGCCCACGCTACGTTTTCTGGTGCACAGTTGCCACTCGAGAACTTTACTTCTCCAACGGCCATCTGTTCTATGAGCTATGTGCCCTGCCCAGTGCCACTTCAGTTTAGCGATTCTGTGAGCTACGTCGGTTACTTTGGTTCTTCTGCGGATCTCCTCATTTCTGATTCAATCGCGTCGGGGAATTCTGAGCATAGCTCTCTCGATTGCCCTTTAGGTGACCTTGAGCCTTCTAATGAAGTCCCTAGTACGCGAATATGTCTCAGTTCCGCATGTCGATCACTGGCAACACACACTGGTGAAAGACCTTAGTCTAAAGACACTGCGGTATTTGGGACGTGAAGATATTGCGATGCTTCCCGAATGCTGCCCGTCGAGTTGGATTCGTCGATTGATCTCTTTCTTAAAGTTGGACCTACCTAGCTGGCCTGTTTGTCCCAGGTATACATATTCGTCAACACCTTCGAGTGTAGAGTCTCCAACCTTAAGAGGGGTGGGTGCGACATGGACATTTAACATTATTCTCGTCTTGTCAATGTTCATTTTAAGACTCACTTGTTGAGAGACTTTACTGAGACAACCGAGCATTGTGCTTAGTTTTCCAAGTCTCAGCCATCACCACGATATCGTCAGTGAATTGGAGGTGGGTTATGTACTCGCCATTGATATTGATGCGGAGTCCAGAAGCTTAAAGCCATCTTTCAGGGCGGCGATGAACAGTTTCAGAACTTCTCCCTGTCTCACGCCAAGCTGCAACTGGATAGGTTTCGAGTTCTGCCCCTGGAGGCAAACCGACATGTTGGCGTTTTCATCAGACATTTCAACACCTCGATGTATCGATAGTCAATTTGGCACCGCTATGGAGACTGTAGCACAGCCCAGGTTTTGACTGAATCAAATGCTTTCTCATAGTCTGTGGACGTCAAGAATAGTGGCTGATTTAACTCTTCAGTTTTCTTTAAGCGTATTTATTTGACCTATGGTATGAGGGATGTTTATCATGAAATATAATACAGATTACTCGCATGTGGTCTAAATACCAAAATATTGTAGCCGTAATCAGGCAGCCACCGAATCTACCGATCCCTATAATTACTACTAAGCTGCATTTGGAAATGATAAAAATATGGTCACCCTATATACACGGCACATTGCCGTCGTGAGTTGAGGTTTTTACAATAAACGATTTGTGTGCGCCCTAAACATTCGGTTCACAACATCGCAGCTGCAATTAATTTTTAGTCTTTAACGGCGTCAAACCGTGCTATCAAGTGACCGGGAGCTGTCCGTGTGAACTGGCTTACTCTTGTCAAAGGTATCAATGACATTTAATGATTCTTATCGCCGACTTTTCATGTCATATTGTTTTCATGTTCTAATGACATAATCTGGTTTGTTTCAAGGATTGAATTTTGACATTATTAAGTAATGATTGTTTTTTTCTTGATTTTTCACAAATGAAATCCTTACAAATGTGAAAATGTGTTTGTTTGTTTGTTACCTTTTCACGCTCCGACGCCTTGACCAGTGTTAATAATATTTGGCATGCAGGTAGCCTGTGTCACGAGGAAGGACATAGGCTACTTTTTATCGCGTGAAAATAGCATAGCCCGATGCAGTTCCAGAGGGAACTGAAAATATACTATTTTTTGGTTAATTCCTTTAACATCGCAACGGAACAATGGATTGTGTGATTTTTTGCACAGAGATGGTTGAGGAGGTGGGAAATGATACGATTTACTAATAAGCATATCCTGACATAGTTCCCGAGGGATCTGGAGAAAATTCAGGTCCACGCTCGCGAGCCGCTTGCACCCCATAAGACAGTCATAAAAACGATGACCACGCGGGCAAAGCCGCGGGCAAAAGCTAGTTATGTTATAATTATTCATTTCATTAATCAGAAAGAGTGTAATTTGCACCTATTTTAAATAAATCCTTGAATCTTGAATAGACGGCGGTTGCCTAAGCATCACCTATGAAATTAAGATAAGCAGACATTGTGCAACGCGAACTTTATTTGAAATAACAATAGCAGGCTCTCTTACAACTTTTTCATTCACCGCTCCGCTAAAGCAATCTGCAAGTTGATAAACTTAAGTTGAATGTTATATTTATTGCTGAGATACATAATTAATAGGTAAGATGGCCATGGATACAGATGGCTGAAGGGGCAATATAGTTCTCGAGTTGCGACCGTGGACGGGAAGACGTAGCTTAGTCAGACCTCCCAAACGGTGGATCGACGACCTGGTGAAGGTCACCGGAAGCCGCTGGATGCGGGCAGCGCAGGACCGATCGTCGTGGAAAACCTTGGGGGAGGTCTTTGTCCAGCAGAGCACGTCTCTCGGCTGATATGATGATGATGAGTTAAGGAAACCAAACGATTATTACAGATCGCGCAATGAATTAAGAGCGCTCGGCAAAAGTAGAAGGGGTTACTCACGTATATTTTTTTTTTTAATTTACAATTGGTAAAACCTTGACAACATCTCACCTGGTGGTAAGTGACGATGTTGCCAAAGATGGAAGCGGGCTTACCAAGATTCCCCAACGCAATGGCTATTTTATTTCATGCCGGAACACACCAATGATATCAACATTGGCAACAGCGGCAAGACTTAGATAAGATGGAGGTAGCTAGCCAGGCGGGCTTAGAAAATGCCCTACCACCAACCAAACCGAGTCTTACAATTGACCCCGCCGGGAATCGAACCCGCGACCTCCTGTGTAAAGCCAGTGAACTTTGCCTCTGAGCTACGGAGGTGGTCAAAACTTTGTCTCACTTACTCACTTCGTATACTCGAGTATCCCCCTCCACTTTCACCTAACGCTCATAAGCCGTTGCGCGATCTGTACACATTTTGCGGAAACGTTTAACCAGTTAAAGCGGGACTTTTAAAAAAATACCGTGTTTCCCTAAGTAAATACCATTCTCTTTATTAGGAATCGTCCCCCTTCCCCACCCCACACACGCCCCATAATTTTAAAAGTCATAACAGAGGTGGTGTGCTAACATCGCCTTTGTTATGCTATTATAAATCTACTTAAAACGTTATATTCTCCCGTATGTTTTCACCTTTAAGGTGCGTGCGTAACACCAGTCGGGAAATTGGATGATTTTCGTTTTTCACTCGCTCGCACTCAAGGTTTCATTATATGAAATTGATACTTTCCATCTTTATTATCAACTGTCTAATATTTTGTAAGGATGGGTCTATCGGCTTTGAAAGTGGGCTAAGTTTGATGGAGCCCAAGTGGAAGCCGTAGCATCACAGTATTACGATATGTCAGTCACGGCCGTTTTTAAAAGACTTCAAAAAAGGAGGAGGTTTCTCAATTCGACCGTATATATATATTTTTTTATGTGTGTTCGCGGATAACTTCGTCGTTTATGAATCGATTTTGATGATTCTTTTTTTGTTAGAAACTAGATACCCCAAGGGTAGTATCATAATAAGGAAACCAGGATCTGATGATGGCATGTCAGAGAAATCGAGGGAACCTTAGTTTCCTGTTTGAAGTCGGGTTTTTTTGTTTAAAATTATGTACTACTGCGACACACATATGTTTTTGTATCCTTTTTTTTTGCTGTTGTTAATGTGTTATGTTTTGTTTTAGATTAAGTATGAGTGTTATTATATGTGTGTGATTGCAGTGACAAATAAACGTGTTATCTATCTATCTATATGACTTACAGTAGCGCAACGCCTTTGATGTCGCACGATGCCGCCATCACGGCGTAGGTACTAGCAGTACTAGCCTGTAGCCAGCGTGGCAAACTCGCGGAGTTTGCCAGGCTATGCCCCGCCGCCCGCAGCGCTGCTCCACAAGTACCCTTCCGTTGCTCTGCGTAAGTACATTTGTTGCACTACTGTAAACCGCTATATTGTAATACTGTGATAGCAGTGTCAGTGTCCTTCTAATAGGCTATGACCACAGACATGATCAAACATGATTGTCCACATAAATCACAGTTCCCACCGAGGGGCTCGAGTCTAGCCTGAATTAGGGCGATCGGGCCTTAGTCGACCACACGAGCCCAGTGCGGGTTGTACATAGTAATCATAATATCAGCCGAAGGACGTCTACTGCTGGACATAGGCCTCCCCAAGGACTTCCACGACGACCGGTTCTGCGCTACCCGCATCTAGCGGCTTCCCGCTACTTTCACCAGGTAATAGGTCCACCGAGTGGGAGGCCTGCCTAAGCTAAGTTTTCCTGTACGCGGTCGCCACACGAGAACCTTACTATTCCAACGGCCATCCGTCCTACGAGCTATGTGCCCCGCCCACTGCTACTTAAGTTTAGCAATTCTGAGAGCTATGTTGGTTACTTTGGTTCTTCTACGGATCTCCTCGTTTCTGATTCGATCACGCAGAGAAACTCCGAGCATAGCACGCTCCATTGCCCTTTGGTAGTAATAATATACAAGTATTGGCAATCTATAATATAATAAAACTGTAACGGGGCCGTGTCTGTACATGAAATATTTTTGAAAAATAATAACTGTGGTGGACATTACTAACGATACAGAGGCCAAAACAACAACTTTTGGAATTTTTGTCTGTCTGTCTGTCTGTCTGTCTGTCTGTCTGTATGTTCGCGCATCACGCAAAAACTACCGGGCCGATTTTGATGAAATTTTGTATGGTGGTTCCTTATAGCCCGGGTTAACATATAGGATACTTTTTATCCCAGAAAATTCAAGAGTTCCCGTGGGAAAATCAAAAGTATTCATTTATAGAATGGCTCACCACGCAAATGTGGCTTGACCTATTACAATGAAATTTTACACGTTGATACCCTTATCGCGAACTAAAATTGGGACATTGTGAATCCCAAAAAAAATTGGGTTCCTACAGGAATGAAAAAAAAATGTATCTTTAGAATGACTCAACGTAACAATATGAAACCTTTACATAGGGATGGGGTGTTTTGACCATCTTTGTATATTCGGGTATTCTTTATCCCAGAAAACTAAAGAGGTCCCGTGGGAAATTATCTAATCGATACATACAATAATAACAAAAGAGTACTTTTTTCTATATATTAGCTACACATACCAAACATTATAATCATAGTAGCAGAATGTCAATAGATGGCACTGCAGGGATAATAAAACGCGCTTAAGTTGTATTAAAACATTAAAATATTATTTCATACTTTTGAGTGGATTTCTTTTATGTATTTTTCAGCATACGCTACTTTAAACTCTGGAACTATGGTACGTAGCGATGTGTTTCATAGACGAACAGAGAGGTATTTTTTAAAAAAAATAAAAACACATAAATCGAGTTTAACATCTTTTAACAGGAGGCACAGATATGGGAACTCTTCTGACGGCGACTATTTGCGTGTGGCAGTTGCTCTCCGCCTGCAATATCATTATCTGTGCACCTCATCAATGTATTTGCGGGTCCTCGGAGGAGGCAATTGGCCATCACTCACTGAATTGCAGTCGTGTTTGTGAAGATTACCACGTCACCAATTCCTTAATGACCTCACTCGGAGGGCACTGGTCTCGGCCAGACGGAATATTCCATCTTTGATGCAGCCGCCGGCCGGGCTTTAGTCGATCTGATGGCAAAAGGCCGGAGGATTTAAACAGGTGCTATGACAGAGAGGCACGTGTCTGCTTTATGAAGCCACTTTTTCTGCCTCACTCCTCACCCGTACGGTACTGCTGCTCAATTTGCGGTAAGAGAGAAGCATAATAAGTACTCGGTCTTGGAGGCAAATTACTGCTTTGTGCCGCTGGTCTGTGAGACAACCGGCTGCTGAACCCTCCCTCAGAGGCCTTTGCCTTCACAAAGAAGATTGGCCTTCGCCTTCGAGAGAGGAGATGTGACGTGAGGTCCTACCTGCTGCTAAGGTTGTCTATTGCCATCCAGCGCGGCAACCAGAAGTGCGTTTTGGGTTCCTTTGGAGCTGATACGACTCGAGGATTTTACCCATATTAATATTGTTAGGAAATGTTATTACTAGATTGATACCTATAATGATTTGAATTAGTTTTTTGATAATATTTCATCATATCAGTTTATATACGTCCCCACCAAGGGGCTCGATCTGCCCTGAGTTAGGGCGATCTGGCCTTAGACGATCACGCGGGCCCATTGCGGGTTGATTGACTTCACACATAAGCTTCGAATTTCTTCGCAGGCGTGTGCAGGTTTCCTCACGATGTTTCTCTCACCGTAAGAGCGTCGGATAAACGTACATACCAGTATGAAATCGATATTCGTATAGATATTGGTAAGTGGCAGGATTCGAACCACGGCCTTCCGGACAGGAGGTAGTGGCCCTAACCGTTCTGCCACCGACGCTCTATATGTTATTAAAGATTTAGAAATCCTTACTAAATATAATAAATGTGAAAATTTGTTTGTTTTTTGTTTGTTACCTATTCACACTTTAACACCTCTACCAATCTTAATGAAATTTGGCATGCAGGTAGCCTGTATCACTGGGAATGAAATAGTCAACCTTTTATCTGTGGAAATTATCATAGTCCGATGCACTTCCTGAGGAAACTAAAACAATACTCTTTGTTCGTTTTATTTAAAATCGTAACGAAAAAATGGATTGGTGTGATTTTTCGCACAGAGATGAGGTGGCAAATGATATAATTTACTAATAAGTATATCCTGACATAGTTCCCGAGGGATCTGGGGACAACTGTTTTCTACGCTCGCGCACATTGGTGGCGTCGCAACGGAGCAACGGATTAAAGTGATTTTTTGTATAGAATTTGTTGAGGGGGTGGGAAGTGACAAAGACTGCTAATCCGAATAGCCCGATACAGTTCCTGAGGTACCTGGTGAAAACTCATGTCCACGCTTGCGAGCTGATTGCGGCTCGCGCACCACTCACCCTCAAAAAGAGTCATAAAAGCTATGTCCACGTGGGCGAAGCCGCGGGCAAAAGCTAGTCAAACATAAATAATGTCCAGAAAAGTTGAAACATGCGTTATGAAATGATGAATTGTGGACACAAAACAGATCCCGACAAAAGGTATATTCATTAAAAAAAAGGTTTTACGTCTTAAACTGTATATGACCTGAACACGACGATAGTATTTTTGAAATATTTAAGTTTAAAATGTAAATTTATTAAGTCTCTCTAATGATAAATAAAGACAACTATACCTTTAGAGTAGGATAGCATGAGGAAAACTGTAGGTTAATTATTTGTTATGTAAATATGTTAATAACTTTTAGGGCTAATAAGCTAGGGTGTTTTAATTTTCTCAGAACAAAATAGGCTTAGTTAGGCTTCTTTTAAAGCTAAAACGAATAAGAAGGCCCAGATAGTTTAGGAGTTATTAATATTTCAATTTTGAAGTTTAAAGCTAGTTTTTTCGTAGTAGGCTTACTGAAATCTCTAACTAAAGTTGTTTATTTTGTAGATATTATAAACTAGAACAAGAATTAGGCACAAAAAATAGGCACAAACTTAGGGATCTAGGTGTTTAGCTCACAAAAGTCGCAGACCAATTGAAAGGCTCTCCGCTTAGGGCGACATATTTATACACCTGAGGCGGGGGGTGAGGTAGTATAAATATGAAAAATAAGGAAATTGCGATTCAGTCAAAAACTAGACGTGATAAGGATAAGACCTAGATCTAGGAACACTAGAAATAAGACCTAGAATAAGGATTTGAATGAAAATTGTAAATAAAACTAGGTTTAAGATATAATTTCAATAAAAACGCATTCCAGGGGTGAGGGGCTCACCAAGCGAGTTTGCTTATAAAGGGCGAAAATAGGGATCGCTGGCCAGCAAAAATTGGTATAAATACAGGGCCGGTTGCCGGTTCCCGACACAGTTAGCACCCGACCGCCCTAGCAGTAAAAAAGGAAAAAGAAGAAAATCCAGAAAAAACTCGCTTGGAGAATTACCTCGCTCTTCGGTTGCGGCTCTCATCGTACCAGCAGCTGTTTCATTTGACACCGCCCCTATGCATCGATTCGCCGCTCCACTGCATCTCACCTAGCGGACCTGCGAGAACCTCTCAACTAGAAGCATCGACCACCTCGCAACTTGAGGACCACCTCGCAACTTGAGGACCTCCATCTACCTCTCAACTAGTGGATGATCTCCAGATCTACTCATCGAAGATCTACAGAAGCGGCGGCCACATTTTTTGGTCCTTCGAGCCGGATAGTCATTGGAACAGCAGCATGGTGGTGACACGGAGCCACACCAAGGAAACACCATCGAGTGCAGCACTGGACCTGGATGAAAGAGCAGTTGGACACGTCGAAGACCCCCAACCGACTACGATGGCTACGGGTACTACGCCAACTGCTACGGGCTACGAGTCGGGTGCTACGGGTACTACGCCGACTGCTACGGGCTACGGGTCGGGTGCTACGGGTACTACGCCGACTGCTACGGGCTACGAGTCGGGTGCTACGGGTACTACGAAAATTGCTACGAGTACTACGCCGACTGCTACGGGTACTACGCCGACTGCTACGGGTACTACGACAATTGCTTCGGTTACTACGCCTACTACAAAGGATGCAACGGATGCTACGTCGACTACGGCAGATAATTCGGGCACAACAGACGACTTCACATCAGAAGAAACATTGGAAAAGGGAACTTCAAGGTCTGCAAACAAAAGTGGAACCAAGCAAGCTCCAACCAGAAGTACGTTGAAGCCCAACAGCATCACGTCATCAAAGCGATCAGCGAGAAGAAAACTTATGGAAGTAGAAGCAGAAGAAAAACTTGCAGCTCTGAAACTTAAACAAGTGCAAGCAGAAATAGAGCTTGAACAAGCACGCCTGCGCCGCAGACAAGCAGAGAACGAATCAAGCTCAGAGGAAGAAATTGAAGACAATCTCGCATCAGTACGGATCAACAATTGGCTAAATGAAAAGGACACAAGCCATCCAGTACCGCCGCCAGTGGTGGCTGCCTTCCTGGAAGAAAGAAGAAAGAAAGACATGCCAGTAGAAGAAAATACAATGAAGACAGCTGAAACACGGACAGAAAAACAAAAGGAAGATCAGAGGGTCATTCCGTCTGTACAGCAGAGGACCATTGCACCGGCAGAGAAGAATCAGGAAGACCATCAAGTCATCCAGTCTGTGCAAGAGCACCTCGCTACACAGGCAGAGAAACATCAGGAGGACCGTCCAGTCATCCAACCTGTGCAACAGCAATTCGACGTGTCTACACTAGCAGAAGCCTTTGCCCAAGCGACAAAGAACACATCCAGGGAGCCACCAAGATATATTCAAGATCTACCGATTTTTGGCGGACACAGCAGCGAATGGTTGACCTACAAGTACGCATTCGTAGAAACGCAACACTACTTCGCGAATGCAGAGAATATCGTAAGACTCAGAAGGAGCCTGCGAGGTCCGGCACTAGAAGCAGTATCATCACGCCTCATTGGCCAGCCGGATCCGATGAAGATCATCGACGCACTCGAAAGGAGATTTGGGCGTCCGGAAGCTCTCATCCAAGCAGAGATTGAAAAACTGAAGACACTAAACAAGCTAACAGAAAATCCTCGGGATCTCTGTATCTTCGCTGGGAAGATAGCTAACGTCGTCGGAACAATAGAAGCCCTCAAAAAACCGCAGTACCTTCACAGTCCAGAAACAATAAAGTACATTGTTGAGAAGCTCACTCCAATAATGAAAAGTAAATGGTACGACTATGCAGCACTCAAGAATGAAGGAGAGCCGGAACTGCTGAGGATATCACGCTTCCTAGATGAAGAAGCAGATAAATGTGGACCATACGCAGTTCCAGAGAATATCGTAGAAGATACCAGAGAGCGAGCAAAAAAGAAGACAGAGCGCACGTTTACTGCATCTGTAACGAAGCAACGGGATGATTATCAATGTCCCATCTGCAAGCAAGATCACAAGCTACCAGACTGCAAGCAGTTCCTGAGTTCTGACGTTAACACACGTTGGGACGTAACGAAGAAGAACTTCATTTGCTTCCGCTGCTTGAAGAGCAAACATAGAAGGATGTACTGCAAAGCACGGCCCTGTGGACAAGACGGCTGTCATTTGAAACATCATCGCCTGCTACACCACAAGCCAGAAGCCAAGAAGCCAGAAGACACACCCACACCAGTACACCAGAAAGCATCCATCGCTTCAACAATTGAAGTCGCTGCATCAGCAAATGAGCACATTGGTCGTCGGGCCTTCCTCAAGATAGCTCCAGTCATTCTAAGAGGGCCACACACTAGCATCGACACCTATGCCCTGCTTGATGAAGGCAGCACCATCACCATCATAGACGCTTCAATCGCAGAAGTGCTGGGAGTAAATGGACCTGCAAATACCATGTGGATCCAAGGCGTCGGTACAGAAGTGAAGCATGAAGAAAGCAAGGCAGTCAGCTTGAAGATAAGAGGAAAACACGCAAAGAAAGAGTTCAATCTGGAAGAAGTCAGAACAATACAGAGGTTGAAATTCGCATCCCAAGATATTGATGAAGACGACCTCGAGACCTGCTCACATCTAGAGGGAATCAAGCACGAGCTTATATACGAACGAGCTACACCAAAAATTCTCATCGGTCAAGACAACTGGAATCTCATCGTGTCCAGAGAAATCCGCTCCGGTCGACGCAACCAACCTGTCGCATCACTCACGGAACTTGGCTGGGTGCTTCACGGCTGCAGTTCATCACTCACGAACACCGTGGCATTCTGCGGACACCTCACAACCAAGAAGGAAGAACCGATGGAAGAACAGATGAAGAATTTCTTCAAGCTCGAATCATTAGGCATCGAGCCTCGCAAACCAAAAGATGATCCCGAAGAAAGAGCCCTAAGGATACTCGAGTCCAAAAGTCACCGACTTCCTGGAGGAAGATATGAAACGGGCCTCCTCTGGAAAGATGACAACATGCAGATACCCAATAACTACAAAGACGCCGAGAAGCGACTCATCAGTCTTGAGAAGAGGCTGGACAAAGACGAAACACTGAAGATCCAGTACACTGAACGCATGAACAATCTCTTCACGTCGGGCTATGCAGAGAAGGCAACTACACCACCAGTAGAAGATCGGACGTGGTACCTACCCCACTTTCCGGTGGTGAATCCAGCCAAGCCACATAAGCCACCAAGATTGGTTCACGACGCAGCCGCAAAATACCGTGGCATCAGTCTCAATGACCTGTTGCTTCCTGGTCCAGATCTACTTCAGTCATTGCCTGGTGTAGTCATGAAGTTTCGCCAGTATCCAGTCGCCGTATCTGCAGATATCAAGGAGATGTTCATGCAGATCAAGATTAGAAAAGAAGACAGAGATGCTCTTAGATTCCTCTGGAGAGGAGAACAGCGGGAAGGACCACCAGAAGAATTTCAAATGACCTCAGTTATTTTCGGCGCATCCTCATCACCGTGTACCGCGCTATATATCAAGAATCGCAACGCCGACGACCACGCGTCAGAATATCCAGAAGCGGCAGTTGCAATAAAGAAGAATCATTACATGGATGACTATCTCCAAAGCTTTGAATCAGTAGAAGAAGCCAGGAAAATATCGAAAGAAGTAGACGCTGTCCACAGAAAGGCTGGCTTCATACTGAATGGATGGGCCTCCAGCAACAAGGAAGTCATAGAAGACTGCGAAGGAGTCAACAAGGGGACAACATCGGTCAATATTGGAGCGAGCGAGACAGAAAAAGCGCTGGGCCTCCAATGGTATATATCAGAAGACTGCTTCGGGTTCCGCATCAATAGAAGGAAGACTCCACCAGAGATTCTGGAAAACATAAGGCCACCGACGAAGCGAGAAGCCCTAAGTGTGGTCATGTCTCTCTTTGATCCACTGGGACTGATCTCACCTGTCACCACCCCTGCGAAGCGAATCTTGCAAGACACATGGCGCTACAAGTCGGACTGGGACGAAGACCTACCGGAAGAGCTGCAGCCAAAGTGGGGTGATTGGATCACATCTCTTCGCGCAGTAGAAGACATCAGAATACCGCGATGTTACGACTACAAACCTGCCGCTGAACGCCAGCTACATACATTTGTGGATGCTAGCGAAGAGGCATATGCAGCAGCAGTCTACTGGCGAACGACTAGAAGCGATGGCAGCGTACACGTATCACTCGCAGCAGCAAAAAGCCGGGTGACACCGCTAAAGCCAATCTCAATACCCCGGCTAGAGCTACAAGCAGCTCTACTTGGCGCAAGATTAGCACGGACTGTACTCCTGGAACATGATTTTGAAGTGACCAGCAAAACCTACTGGTCTGATTCCAGAACTGCGCTAGCCTGGATAAGAGCGGAGCCAAAATCATTCAAAACCTTCGTAGCTCATAGGCTAGCGGAAATCGAGGACACTACTAAGAAGAACGAATGGAGATGGCTACCAACCAGAGAGAACGTCGCTGACGATGCCACCAGAGCAACACCTCACAGCTTCGACTTTAGCCATAGGTGGTTCAACGGTCCAGACTTTCTGTATCTTCCAGAAAAAAAATGGCCAAAGGAACAGAAAAGCACCGAAGTCATAGAAACTGGAGAAGAAAAGGAAAAATGCAACGTCGCGCAAGACCGGCGGGAGCATAATCACCTGCCAGACATCAACAAGTTCTCCCGGTGGTTACGACTCATAAGAACTACAGCAAGAATCCTCCAATTTATCGATCTCTGTCGTCCATGGAAGTCATCAGTCGCCGCAGCTAAGAGGAAAAGGACCATAAAAAACAAGGAAGAAGACTCAGATTGGCGCCAGAACCAAAAATTCGTCAAGACGAGGCGTCCAGGGAAAATAATAGAAAAGAAGTCTTCATTCCGTACCGTTCCAGCAGACTACATCAAAGCAGCAGAAGAGCATTGGATACGAGCATCACAGGAAGAAAGCTTCGGACCCGAGATGAAGCGAGTCCGTAGCGAAGCTACTCCACATGGCAGCGATCGTCTTAGCACCCTCAGTGTATATATCGACGAAAAAGGAACGCTGCGGTTGAAAGGACGAGTAACATCCGCACACCAGATAAGCGAGAACGCATCAAATCCACCTCTTATGGACGGAAAACATCCATACACCCGTCTCTACATCCAATATGTCCACGAGAAACTTCACCACGGGGGAGTAGAAATAGTCATCAACGAGCTTCGTCAACGGATGTGGATCCTGAGAATCCGGCCGACGGTGAAGGAGATAATCAAGAGGTGCATCTCGTGCCAGCTCCGGAGGAAGAAGCCAACCTCTCCATCAACAGGAGACCTCCCAGCAGCCCGTCTAGCACACCACGCACGCCCCTTCACCTACACGGGTCTTGATTACTTCGGGCCAATCGAAGTCACTGTGGGACGTCACAGAGAGAAACGCTATGGAGCACTCTTCACCTGCATGACTTGCCGTGCAATTCACATCGAAGTGGTCTACTCACTGAGCGCGGACTCCGCAATAGCAGCACTCCGCCGGTTCATGGCCCGACGAGGATGTCCCACAGAGCTCTGGAGTGATAACGCCACCTGCTTCAAGGCCGCTGAAAGGGAGCTAAGCGAGGCAGCAATAGAAGCTCTGCAAGAAGAAGCTGCAAATCGTCAAATAACTTGGCGCTACATACCTCCTGGAGCACCATTTATGGGAGAAGCATGGGAACGCATGGTCCGGGCGGTAAAAGAAGCTCTCCGAGTGACCCTGCAGGACAAGTATCCGAGCGACGAAGTTCTCCTAACTCTCCTGACCGAGGCTGAGAATACAGTCAACTCACGCCCTCTGACACACGTCGGCTCCGAACCAGAGGATCCAGAAGGAATCACGCCCAACCTTATCCTCATTGGACCAAATAACAGACTTCCTACCTTCACACGCTACGAGGACAAAGACATCACGCCGAAACAACAATGGAAACGCGCCCAGATGCTTGCGGACATCTTCTGGCGGCGATGGGTGCGCGAGTACATTCCTCTACTTCAGCACCGGCGGGAGCCTCGCACTATCGGCGTGCCACCAAAGGAGGGGGACCTGGTCATCATCTGCGATTCCAATCTGCCCCGAAATACATGGCCAAGAGGACGCATCAGCAAAGTGTATCCAGGGAAGGACGGCGAGACCAGAGTCGTCGACGTCATCACCAAGGGCGGGCACGTCCTCCGGAGACCGACCAAGAAGATCGTCGTGATACAAGGATGATCGCTCGCGCGACGGCGGGAGAATGAACACGACGATAGTATTTTTGAAATATTTAAGTTTAAAATGTAAATTTATTAAGTCTCTCTAATGATAAATAAAGACAACTATACCTTTAGAGTAGGATAGCATAAGGAAAACTGTAGGTTAATTATTTGTTATGTAAATATGTTAATAACTTTTAGGGCTAATAAGCTAGGGTGTTTTAATTTTCTCAGAACAAAATAGGCTTAGTTAGGCTTCTTTTAAAGCTAAAACGAATAAGAAGGCCCAGATAGTTTAGGAGTTATTAATATTTCAATTTTGAAGTTTAAAGCTAGTTTTTTCGTAGTAGGCTTACTGAAATCTCTAACTAAAGTTGTTTATTTTGTAGATATTATAAACTAGAACAAGAATTAGGCACAAAAAATAGGCACAAACTTAGGGATCTAGGTGTTTAGCTCACAAAAGTCGCAGACCAATTGAAAGGCTCTCCGCTTAGGGCGACATATTTATACACCTGAGGCGGGGGGTGAGGTAGTATAAATATGAAAAATAAGGAAATTGCGATTCAGTCAAAAACTAGACGTGATAAGGATAAGACCTAGATCTAGGAACACTAGAAATAAGACCTAGAATAAGGATTTGAATGAAAATTGTAAATAAAACTAGGTTTAAGATATAATTTCAATAAAAACGCATTCCAGGGGTGAGGGGCTCACCAAGCGAGTTTGCTTATAAAGGGCGAAAATAGGGATCGCTGGCCAGCAAAAATTGGTATAAATACAGGGCCGGTTGCCGGTTCCCGACACAGTTAGCACCCGACCGCCCTAGCAGTAAAAAAGGAAAAAGAAGAAAATCCAGAAAAAACTCGCTTGGAGAATTACCTCGCTCTTCGGTTGCGGCTCTCATCGTACCAGCAGCTGTTTCATTTGACACCGCCCCTATGCATCGGTTCGCCGCTCCACTGCATCTCACCTAGCGGACCTGCGAGAACCTCTCAACTAGAAGCATCGACCACCTCGCAACTTGAGGACCACCTCGCAACTTGAGGACCTCCATCTACCTCTCAACTAGTGGATGATCTCCAGATCTGCTCATCGAAGATCTACAGAAGCGGCGGCCACAAGATCTAAAGTTAATTGTAAACCATATTTCGTTAAGCGTAATGGTCAACTTTTCCATCACCATATCTAATATTATCTTCTTCTTCTTTTTACTATATAAAAATAAGTCGGGTTTTCCTTCCTGACGCTATAACTCCAGAACGCACGAACCGATTTCGCTAATTCTTTTTTTGTCGAAATCGTTATTGTCAGGAGAAGGTTTTAATGTAGGGTAGGGTAGGGTAGGGTAGTGTAGGGTAGGGTAGGGTAGTGTAGTGTAGGGTAGTGTAGGGTAGTGTAGTGTAATGTATGTAGGGTAGGGTAGGGTAGTGTACGGTTGGGTAGTTTAGGGTAGGGTAGGGTAGTGTAGTGTAGTGTAGGGTAGGGTAGTGTAGGGTAGGGTAGGGTAGTGTAGGGTAGGGTAGGGTAGTGTAGGGTAGGGTAGTGTAGTGTAAGGTAGAGTAGTGTAGGGTATGGTAGTGTAGTGTAGGGTAGAGTAGTGTAGGGTAGGGTAGAGTAGTGTAGGGTAGGGTAGTGTAGTGTAGGGTAGGGTAGTGTAGGGTAGGGTAGGGTAGGGCAGTGTATTGTAATGTAAGGCGGTACGTAGTTCGCCGGGACAGCTAGTATGTATATGTCGGAGGAGCAGCTCGCGATTCGTGGTAAACCCCGACATCACTTGAACGTCTAGGTCGTGTGGGCCTCAAAATGGGTGAATGCGGGCGAAGGAATCGATCCATTATGATGACAAGTTTATTTTATTTCAAATAACAACACTTCAACACAAAACTAATTAATTTAAAATAACAGTACTGTGATACAAAAGTGAGAACAAGCCGGTATCGTTGCTACCAAGTGAATGACGCTCCGTTCTTTTTTTTTTTTTTCCCCCCTGTTAAGGGAGAGCGGAGGTGAATGCGTTTACGCATACCAGGGGAAGCTTCGGCCGCAGGCCGAAGCTGCCGCTGGTTATGTGGGACTCATAGCTCTGCGCCTATATGCATACGTCCCCGTTACACTCGGAAGGTGTATGAATACGTATGCACAGGCCCAAAGACCACACTACCCACTAAACACCCCCTCGCGAAACTTTGGCAGGGTAGCCACCTTAAAAGTATGTCGGTAAGACGCCCCCCCCTAGGGAGGGGGGGGGTGCAAAAAATACGCTAAAGGGACAGCGCGGAGAGCTCCTGATGGGAGCGGCCGCTAGGTTAATCACATTAAGTGTGCAAGTGAGGGGACTGTGTCATTCAAAAATTAAACACTATCTGTTCCTCCCTGAGCTGCCAGGAGGCAGTTCAGGTCGGCTGAAATTTGATTGGGAGGATCAGACAGTACGTGTCTTGGTCTACGGACCATATTACTAGTTAATACGAGACGCGGGGAATAGTCCGCCGCCTCTCGGATCAACGGATTGGGTGACGGTCGGAACGCAGCCCCTTATATAGGAACGATCCATGACCAAAATAACACGTGTTCCGAGCAGGTGTTACGAGCACGTGTTCGTTGTTTTCCTTTTTTAGATTTTACTTTAGAACTGTGTTAACTAATACTACTGTTAAATAATACTAGGGTCCTCTCCGACACGGCCTTCCTGATGATTCACACGTCCTCGTGTGATGAGTGTGAATCGATATTACCTGTGAACAAAAGAAAGAAAAGAAAACTGGGTAATCTTGCTCGGCCAAACCTGACGAAAGATAGCCTCCGCTACACAAAGTAGCCTCCGCTACACAAAGTAGCCTCCGCTATACAAAGTAGCCTCCGCTACACAAAGTAGCCTCCGCTACACAAAGTAGCCTCCGCTACACAAAGTAGCCTCCGCTAAACTAGGTAGCCTCCGATACACTTGGTATTTTGATTTCGAAGTTCCTCAGCCCGCAGTGATCCCACTTCTGATGTCGGAGGAGCAGCTCGCGATTCGTGGTAAACCCCGACATCACTTGAACGTCTAGGTCGTGTGGGCCTCAAAATGGGTAAATGCGGGCGAAGGAATCGATCCATTATGATGACAAGTTTATTTTATTTCAAATAACAACAATTCAACACAAAAACACTTCAACACAAAACTAATTAATTCAAAATAACAGTACTGTGATACAAAAGTGAGAACAAGCCGGTATCGTTGCTACCAAGTGAATGACGCTCCGCCGTGGTATTCTTCTCGTTGCCCCCGAAGGGGGCGACGGGGAAACGTTCCCGAGGCGAGGCCTCCTTAACGTGGCTGCTTCCGCCGCCCATCACGATGGGCGGGTCCTTGGGTGGGCGCAGGGCCCTTGGCAGCCACTCCAGCCCCGGTTGGGGCGAGTAACTGCTGAAGTACTCCCAGAGCTTGCAGGAGGTCACTCTGGGAGGGCACGGTGGTGGTGTTGGCAGCGGTGGGGGCGGCGGAAGCGGGGGCTAAGGGCCTCTTCCTCCTCCGGCGGGTTCTGCGGCGTTTCTGGCGTGTCACGGGTGCGTCTGCTGAGCCGCTCAGCACGGCGGATGCTGCCGGTGCGGCGCGCTCAGCAGTGGCAGCGGGCGCTGCGGGGCGAGGGGCGGTGGTTGTCCGGGCGACTGTCCCGGCCTTCTTGTTCCGGAGCTCCCTTCGGAACACCGGGCACGAGACATGGTTTGCGGGATGCGGGCCCGCGCAGTTGGCGCAGGTTGGAAGGTCCTCCCGCGGCCGTGGGCAGTCCTTTGCGGCGTGAGGATCGCCGCAGCGGACGCAGGCCAGCGGGCGGTGGCAGCCGTGCGATGAATGGCGGAATGCTTGGCACCTGTGGCACTGCGCGGGTCCGCGCTTGCCACGCCAGGCCTCTATCGTGATGCCCGGCATGTGCAGGAGCTCCACGATGGCGTAGAGGGCTGCGATGTTAGATGTCCGCCGGATCTGCACGTAAAAGAGGCACCCAGGGCGTCCTGCGCGCGCCCGGATGGCCTTTACGCGCTCCGCCTCGAAGCCGTGCTCGGCTAAGGCGGCGACGATCTCGGCGGGCTCGGTGGTAGAAGGGAGGCCACGGATGGCCGCCTTGAGGGGTCTCTCGGCCGGCAGTGTGTAGGAGAACCAGCTTATCTCCGGCAGCGTGGACAGGTACCGCTGCACCGTGCGGTACTCGTCGCCGTCTTCCGGGGAGAAACGTAGTCCGTTGCCGTAGGGGCGGGCGTTGGGAGCTCGCCCGAGCTCCTCGGCAAGCTTCTCGAAGTGGGTCGACCAGTTTGGGAGGGACTCCACTACCAGAGGCGGGTAGCGGGCCTTCTTGGGCTGGCCGACGGCAGCAGCGGGGGCGGTAGCAGCGGCGGAGGGCCCCGCGGCAGCGGGGGCTGGGGCGCGCGGGGGCGCGGCAGCAGGCGCGGGGGCGCGCGGGGTCGCGGCAGCGGGCGCGGGGGCGCGCGGTGGCGCGGCAGCAGGCGCGGGGGCGCGCGGGGTCGCGGCAGCGGGCGCGGAGGCGCGCGGCGGCGCGGTGGCGCGCGGTGGTGCGGCGGCGCTGAGCGGCGCGGCGGCAGCGGTGGGCGGGGGCGAGAGGGGCGGCGTCTTGGCTCGGTCCGCATATGTGGGCCGGGCAGGGGGTGCGGCGGCGGTGAGGGGCGCTGCGCGCCTCGGGGCCGGTGCGGGCGGTTGCTGTCGCGGCTGCCGGCGCGGATCGCGTTGCGACCACGGCGGCAGGGGGTCTCTAAACTCGCCGCAGAGGCGCTTCGCCAGCTGCTCTGGCGAGTCCTCGGGGCTGCGGAGGCGTCGGGTGGGCTTCAACTGGAAGTCCGGCACCGTGTCCCTGACGACGGCGGCACAGACCTCCAGGTCTGCGGGTAGCTGTTGCAGCTCCGAGCTCGCTGCTTGGAGGCAGGCAGCGGCGAAGCTCTCCTCGGCGTATTGTGGCTCGGCGGGGGTCTCCAGGTGGCGCTCGCGCTCCATCAGGTGCGCCGCCATCGCTCTCAGCAGCTCCTCCGACCCGATCCGTGATTGACACAGGCGTGCGACAACCACGGTGTCGGCGTCCAGCGCCGACCTGGGCGAGAGGGGCTGTGGTGGGCGAGTACTTGCGCTCGCTGTGGGCGCGAGGTCCTCCGCCGGGGCATCTTCTTTTGGGATGCCGTCATGCGACGATGACGGCCGGGACGCGTGCGGTGACCCCGAGGCCATCACGCTGTGGTTGGGGCTGGCGCTCGTAGGCAGCTCCACGGGGTTTCGCGTGCGCGTGCGACCAAAAGCAGCGAGTAGAACGGGTGCCGCACTGCGCGGACTTACCCGGGGCTTGCCGCTGGTGGCAGACCGGGCTTGCCCACGCGGTGACGGCATCTACTCGCCGCGGCGCAATTGAGGGTAGGTGGTCCCCTCCGACGCGATGAGAAGCGTCGGGTGCTGCTCGGAGGGTAGTTGCGTCAGCAACTACCTCGAGAACGCGGAGTGAGGGTAGGTCCGGGCACAGTGACGGTAGGCGCGGGACACGACTACCACACACAAACGAAAGACGATCCGAATGACGCTCCGTTCGGAACGCAGCCCCTTATATAGGAACGATCCATGACCAAAATAACACGTGTTCCGAGCAGGTGTTACGAGCACGTGTTCGTTGTTTTCCTTTTTTAGATTTTACATTAGAACTGTGTTAACTAATACTACTGTTAAATAATACTAGGGTCCTCTCCGACATATATATATATAATCTAAATCTCGGAAACGGATACAACCCTTTGCTTGAAAATTAGTATACGAGGATTTTTGGGGGCAAAAAATCGATTTAGATAGGTCTAATCTCTTGGAAAACGCAATTTTTAATATTTTTGCAAAATATGCCGCGCAAAGTGTATCAAGCGTATTTTTAAATGTATGCCCCGAAAAAAAACTCGTTTGCCCAGGTACTTTACACAAAACTGCAATATTTGTTAAGAATAACTCAACATTTTGTTAGTAAATTTAAAAAAAAATCACACGACTAAATTTTAGCCGAATTGAAGCATCTTCACTTTTGGCAGCCATTTAGTTTTCCGCCATTCTGATTTTATATTCCACCTCAAATCTACCCAGGGAGACCATTATTTTAGTTAAAGCACCACTATTCTGTCCCATACCTTTTTGGGGGCTTTTTGACCATCTCTATGAACAAATAAACATATTTTCTTAATTCATTGCTAAGAATCAAATTTCTTTTAATTCACAATACAATAGATAACCCTCCTTATAAAAATTAATCAGTCCTAAAATAAAATCACTAATTACAATACCTAAAACACCTTTAATAAATACCTAAAAGAAAATACATTAAATACGTTAAATAAAACACCTATAATAAACCGTTCCTCGTCATCCCCGGTGCCAAGGTGCCCATAACACTAGCTGCATTTCCTGCGCTGAATGGCTATGGGCAGCCTCTGCAGCTGCACCAGGAACGATCCGATGCGGGAGTCAAAGCCTCCCTGAACTAGGCGATAACCACAATATTGATAAGCCCATGGCATCATCTCACCTAATAGTAAATGACGATGACACCAAAAAAGAAACGGGCTTATCGAGAATTCCCAACGTAATTTGGAACTGGCTATCTTCATTCTGGAAACATTGATGTTTGGTGGCAATAGACACCCCGCCGGGAATGAAACCCGCGATCTCCAGCTGTGACGCGAATTTACTAAACGTTATTTTTTTTATTCACAATTTTTAAGCTCTTGGCATCATCTCACCTTAAAGAAGATGAAAGCGGGCTTACCAAGATTCCCCAACGCAATGGCTATCTTATCTAGCTCAATCTGGCTATCTTATCTTCAAGCCGGAACACATCAATGTTGTAACCCTAATGTTTGGCGGCAAGACTTAGATAAGATAGTGGTAGCTAGCCAGGCGGGCTTAGAAAATGCCCTACCACCAACCAAACCGAGCCTTACAAGTTGACCCCACCGGGAATCGAACCCGCAATCTCCTGGTGTGAAGCGAATGGATTAACTATTACGCCACGGAGTTCATAAAAATATAGTTAAAAAAAACCTAAAACACGCTTTTAAAGCACATCAAACTAAAAAGTGAAAAAATATTCTTAATATAGATAAGCTGAAAACAATAATTAACGAAAAAAAAAAAGAAAAAAAGCGTGGGTTGCTCGATATACTAAAAATATGGCACAAAGCGCCCCACGCTTTTTTCACGATAATACTTGTATTTTTCGTTGATTATTGTTTTAAGCTTATATTAAGAATTATTGTTCGCTTGTTAGTTTGATGTCCTTTAAAAGTGTTTTTTAGTTTTTTTTAATTATATTTATTTTTCAATTAGTAGTTCAGGATACTGAGATAAACTTACGAAATTATTGTATTGTCACTGATTCTTCATAAATGTACAAAGTTTGAATTCAATCTGTCCGTTTAAAGTGGGTCAAAATCGAGTACAAAGGATTCGGTTACAAACATACATACATACAGGTGAAGCTATCAAAGGCGTGATAAAAAACCGGCCAAGTGCGTGTCGGGCCACGCGCCATGAAGGGTTCCGTAGTTGCCATTATCGCGTCCATATCCAATTTTAAAATTTCCAAATACAGCGATTTAGTTATTAGGGGTTGGGGACACTCGACTCCAACAAAATTAAGCACTTTCAGTTTCAAGCATATTTTTTCGAAAATGGAACTCTAAATTATAAAATGGTTTTAAAAGAATCACAACATTTTTTTTAAGCTCTAACCAACGATACCCCACACGACTGGTTTGACGAGAAAAAAAAAATCATCCCGACCTTACTTGCAGGGGAGGTACCCTTAAAAGCTTTTTTTTCCAGAAACTTTTTTACAGTTCTCTCCGCGTTATTATATATATCTTTGCCAAATTTCAGCTCTTAATAACCAATACTCTAGGAGATAGGCCGCGGACAGACACACATGACAAAACCAAAAAAAATATTATAGGACCCGTGGACGAGTTTGTTACTTCAAAAAGTTCTGTACATCTTATTTTCAATTGAAACAAGGGCCTTCTCTCAGCTAATTTGCGCCGCCATCAGTTAAAAAATAATTACTTCCTGAGTACACACTTTGTAGACAATTTTCGAAGATGATTTTGAAGACTATATTGTATTGTTTTTATTTAGACACTATATTAAATCCAAAGAACTTAAGTATTAAAAGTGGTTACTTTTAAAACTTATGTCACAGTTGAGATACTAGTTACTTCGTCTTATGCTATCGTCTTATGTCGGTGGTGTAACAGCAAAGTATATAATAATATATTAGTACTAACATACAGTATGGAAACTCACTGCAGTTCTCTAGATTGCGACCTCATCCCCATTAGGTGAGATGATGCCAAAGGCCTACCAATTATGAATACAAAAACTAAAATAGGTACCGTGTTCAGACTTTGCAATAACATTATTGTACTGATGGCGTCATCTGGCACCCAGTAAGATATGCAGGCTGTAAGTTCTAGATTAAGGAACTTGGAATTCAATTTAGCATATAAACTACCTGGCTTGCAGCGGACCTGTTAGGTATGGGAGTTATGGGAGACAACGGTCGAGTTGTAGAACATCTTATACCTACCTACCGCTGTTATTATCTAGAGACAAATAGAAAATAGATATTGAGCGTCGGTGGCGTAATGGCTAGGGCCACCGCCTCCTGTCCTGGAGGTCGTGGTTCGAATCCTGCCACGTACCAATGTGATTTCGAATTTAGATTTCATATGTACGTTTATCCGACGCTCTTACGGTGAAGGAATACTTAGTGAGAAAACCTGCACACGCCTGCGGAGAAACTCGCAGGTTGTGTGTGATATCGACCAACCCGGACTGGGCCCGCGTGACTAAGGCCCGATCACCCTAATTCAGGGTAGGCTCGAGCCCCTCAGTGGGGACGTATATGAGCTGATATGATGATGATGATGATGAAATAGATACTACGGTGATAGTTTAAGAAACAATACAGTGGTTCAACGCCTTTGATGGTTACCGACTTTAAAAAAAAGGAGGTTATCAAATTGTTATGGTTGTGCCCAAACTGGGTCCATCAAGTACTTTTATTCTCTCTAACATCTGTAAAAACTCATGGATGCAATAAGTAATTGAGTATTGTGTATTGACCCATATTAATAAAATTATGGTTAGAATTGCTCAATATACCTGCATGTTAGTCTATATCGTCTTCTAAACGGGTGTGCCAAATTTCATATGTGTGTATTTGTATGTATGTATGTATGTATGTTTGTTCACGTATACGTTACGTCACGCCTATACGATATTATTAAAAACTAAAAATCGGAATGCAATAATTTGTTTTTACTGGATTAAGCACCTTTTAACTTAAGGAACAGTGCAAGTTTCATCATAATCGTTTTAGCAGTTTTCAAGATATGGGCTGTTAAGTTTGTACCAATCACTGGAAAAACACGTAGTCGGTTGAACGAGGTATCTTTATACTTAAGGAACAGTGCAAGTTTCATCAAAATCCTTTCAGTAGTTTTTAAGATATGGGCTGTTCAGTTTGTACCAATCACTGGAAAAACACGTAGTCGGTTGAATAAAGTATCATTATACTTAGGGAACAGTACAAGTTTTATTAAAATCGGTTAAGTAGTTTCCAAGGTATTATGGACCGTTATGTGTGTACAAATCAGTGGAAAAACGCGTCGTCGCCGCAACTTTGTGAATGAAGTCGGTTGTTCCGCAGCTTAGGCTATCGGCTCATCCAAAGAAACAGACATACAATATACATACCTACATACTTACACCCGAAAAATATTTCCCACCGTTTTTGGTTAGTCGGGTAATCAGAAAAAAAATACGAGTTACATCTACGTCTCTCATGGCAACAAGTTGTTTGAAATTATCCCGGGGATTAGAAGTCGATAATTCAAGCCTTTCAAGAGAAACTTAACGCTTCGATGATCAATTTTAAAGAGGATTGAACTGGTAATCCAAGCACCCAATAACGGATTTTTCAGACTCTTTCAGATTTAAGAACGATTTTCTTGAAAATTTGAAGGGTACTTTTTTATTCACAAGGGCTTAAGCCCTTGGCATCATTTCACCTGATGGTAAAAGACATCAATGTTTGGCGGCAAGATTTGATAAGATGCTCACTATATGCTAGGCAGTAGCTAGCTAGGCGGGCTTGGATAACTGGAAATGCTAAACACGTTAATAAACCGACTTTTACGTAACAACTTAGTAAAGACAAAATTGAAAACGGGGCTTGACGTGATTTTATTGATGTTGTTTTTACCTGAGCCGCGGTGTCATTGCAACTTAGTAAAATGTGTATCGTGATTTTTAGTTTTTGTTAATTTCCAAAAAAATTGCTTCACCAAATTTAATAAAATTTATACAGAAAAAACCTGGTAGCATAATTTATCAAACAAAGAAAGGATCATCAAAATCGGTTAGCAATCTGCCAAGATATCGCGACACAAACACCAAAAATAAATAATAAAATTAAATAAATAAATTTTATTTCATTACCAGAAACACATACATTCGAATTGAGAACTATAAAATAGAAATAGTTTATTTTCACCAAAGGTATTACATATTCCATGGCTGACACCTCCTTTTAGGTACGGGAAGTACCTGTGTTCGGGGATCTCGCTCTTCCGTTATTTAATCTATAGTATATTAAAGGTAAAAACAAAACATTAAGATACAAGTTGAATTATTATAACAGCTCATATACGTCCCCACCGAGGGGCTCGAGCCTACCCTGAATCAGGGCGATTAGGCCTTAGTCGACCACACGGGCCCAGTGCGGGTTGGTCGACTTCACACACAACCTTCGAGTTTCTTCGCAGGCGTGTGCAGGTTTCCTCACGATGTTTTCCTTCACCGTTAAAGCAATCGGTAAGTCGTATGTACGTTAGTTTTTGAAAAACTCATTGGTACATTGGCCGTCCAGATTTGAACCCGGTACCTCTGGTTAGATGGACCGAGTCGTTACCGGTTGAGCCACCGACGCTTTGTTTCAAGTTGAATAACATTAAAAATTTAATGAATTTTAGGAAGTCGGTTAAAAATGCCCTACCATTTAACCTAACTCAGTCTAAGGTTTCGCCGAGATTCGAATCTACGACCTCCTTCCGATAAGCGAGTGAACGATGTTGTAGCTGGTTGTACGAACGTGACGTGACTGTTCGAACTGTTCGTCGATGGTTCGAAACATATCATTATTTCCTTTATTGACGTGTAACGTCTTATAAATTGATGAACGCCGGCCGCACGCACGAAAAAGCATGTCTCATTGTCATGTCACAGTATATTATATATTAGTACTAACGTGTCATGTTCCGTTTCACGTTCCGAGAGCGCGGAACAAGCGATAGAGAAAAACGATCGGCTTTTGATCAATGTTTTCTTATGATATTATCACGTTAAATTATCATCCGTAAACCGACTTTACAGACAACCAGTTTTGTTGTAACATTCCGCTTAAAGTCTACGCCTTATTGTTAACATTTTAACATTATCGAGTTATGTAATTGTTGTGCCATTATCATAGAATTAATCATTTTATGATGTGATTATCAAGATCACGAAATCGTCAAATTTCATGAAATGGTTATACAGATCACGAAATCGTCACATTTCATGAAATGGTTGACCAGATCATGAAATCGTCAAATTTCATGAAATGGTTGACCAGATCATGATATCGTCAAATTTCATGAAATGGTTTACCAAATTTCATGAAATGGTTTACCATATCATGAAATCGTCTAATTTCATCAAATGGTCGACCAGATCATGAAATCGTTAAATTTCATGAAATGGTTGACCAGTTCACGAAATCTTGAAATTTCATGGAAAGTTTGACGAGATTATGAAATCGTCAAATTTCATGAAATGGGTGACTATATCATGAAATTGTAAAATTTCATCAAATCTTCAATATCCGCTGTCCTCATCATGATATACTCTGGCTAGATCAATGAATGAATAAGCGTTTAACGATATGAGCAGCTAAACGCATGGCTACTTCACTATTATTAGTGATCATATCGTAAAATATTTGGATTATCCACCGTTACAGGCGCTGATATCGTTTTGTTTTTGTGACGAATCATAACAGATAAAACATCTGATAATATTTAAGAAAAAAGTGAGTGATTTCGTTTCTTCGTTTTTACACATTGAGCGAGCGAAGCGAGTGTTAACATCAAAATAAAATCCGCCACCCAGGGGGGGGCGGAGCCTCGCTTCGTGAGGCAGTAAAGTACAGTCATCAAACCTAACGAACTTATTATGAGGATTGTGGTGCTGCGAATTTTCATACAAACGGCTTTGGACCAATGTTTGAACGGCTTTGAACCGATTTGGACCAATTTTTGATATGTTATCAGACAGAACAAAAGCTAGGCTTGTACGTTTCGTTTTTTAAATTATTGATTAGAAATACATAAACAGAAAATGACTAAGATTTGTATGAAAACACGTGAACGCCAGTTAAATTAAACTTATTACCTTTATCGAAAAAAACAAAAAAATATAAGCCTATCTTTTTTTCTGACTGATAACCTATCAAAAATTGGTCCTAATCGGTTAACATTTAAGAAGTGAAAATATTTAACGCCGTGTGTACGAAAAGTCGCAGCTTCACAATCCGTTTAAGAAAACATGCTCGGCCATTTCATGATACTTATTGTCAAATATTTTGTGCAATATGGTCGTGCATTTCATGATCTTGCCAAACGTGGATTGAAATATCATTAAGCGATGACGTTTAACCCGGTGCCAATGACGCTGGGTCATATTGACCCGAGCGATTTTCAATTGGGGAAATTTAAAAAAAAACATATTTTATTTATTTATTTTTATTAGGAGAACACAAACGGTAATGTACATTGATACTTAAGGGATGAAATATAAATAGAAAGGTAAGTCTAAACATTCCAACAACGAGTTCCACAATTATTTAAAAATATAAGCCTACTTATCAATCTACCGCTATATACAGTCAAACAGCTGTCATATTTGTTTTTAAATGTTTAGTTTTTCTAAATGAAAACAACAAAATAGTAGTAAAAAGAATGGACAGTTATTAGAGAAAAAAATATTTGTAAAACTAAGAATCAAGAAGTGTGTTAAAAGACAATAAAAGACGACAAAAGTGCCATTCTATGCGCTGTTAAGTATAGAGATAATATTTGTTCTATATCTTGACAAGGGTGTGCTGAATATATCGAGATCAGAAAACTGTTCGTTATATCTGTTAAGCTTTATAATCATATATAATCATATTATAATCATTATTGGTTTGCTCAGTAGCTGATAATAAGACCTCAATTCATATTGTAACAAAGTTAATTGAGCAAGCGCCAGTGAAGGATGGTGAAATCCCTTTTCTTAAATAAAACGCCTACAAAACGGCTACAGCTCCCTATATTTTTAGTTCCAAAAGAGAAATTATTTTAGTTGCTCTTTTGAGGTTGTTGCATTAAAACAAAATTATAGTTTTATATATAAATTAACTTTAACATCTTGGTACTAGAAAGACTTCATGGTCATGCAATAGTTCTTACTTTGTATCCAATTTGTTATAATTCAGCAGATAACAAGATAATTAAGAAAAAAAAAACATTCGGGTCATATTGACCCAGCGTCATCGTCCGCGTTATTTTTTACACGTCATTGGCGCCGGGTTTATGATATGATAAGTTTTACTTGACGATTTCATGAAATTTGACAAATTTATGAATCAACCATTTCATGACTTCTTTAATTTTATGATATCGCTACGACATAATTAAAACGACAGCTCTGATATCGCTCTGTATCATTTTCCATACAACGCGCAACGGGGTGATTCGGAAGTTTGACTAATTACCAACCGACCCGCCGGTTTCATTCACAGGGTGTCTCTATTCCGATAACGGTTTACAGTCCGGAAAATTAATTACTCGCGCGCACTGATTGCGCCTGAAAAGATTTGGAGCGAACGAATTACTTCACAAAAAAAAATGTTTAATGATCGACGCCGGGAAGAGAGAAATATAAGAAATAACTTTTCAAATTATTTCGTCGGACGTAAAAGATGTTAATAATTTTAGGTCAGTGAATAAAAAGCTTCTTTAGATGTCTGAGTTTTTTATTTCTCTTTCGTATCTAAAATTCGGAAGGTACCCCAATTTGCTATTATTTTTAATGGAACAAATTTGTACTGTGTCCACCAGAAAGAAATTCCCCAGAGGACGTTTCAATGTAGTGCTATCGAGGTCAAAAATGTTTTTTAGGGTTGCATATCTCAAAGGAAAAAAATCGGTCAAGTGTGAGTCGGACTCGCGCTCCGAGGGTTCCGTACTACTATACTTCTCCACACAACTATGACAAAGATACACATTATAAACAAAAGACATCAATGCGAGCTACAAAAATATACTGATATGGTGATGATGATTGTTTGTTAGTAAATACGCCATACCAACACACAATCTGTAAAAATTTCAGCCGGATAACGGTACAAAAGATGCAGCTTTATAAACTTCAGACATATGCACGTACAGATCGAGAGACAGGCAGCGTAGGCTTAGTAGTAGGGTCCCATTAGCTGGTCATTATCAGCTCATATACGTCTTCACCGAGGGGCTCGAGCCTACTATGCATTAGGGCGATCGGGCCTTAGTCGTTCACGCGAGCCCTGTGCAGGTTAGTTCGAGTTTCTTCGCAGGCGTGTGCAGGTTTCCTCAGGATGTTTTCCTTCACCGTAAGAGCGTCGGATAAACGTACATATGAAATCTCAATTCGAAAACACATTGGTACGTGGCAGGATTCGCACCACGACCTCCCGGACAGGAAGTAGCGGCCCTTGCCATTACGCCACCGACGCTCGACGACGACGATTATTTGGTACGTAACCCTAAAAAAACCACTACAACTGAATTGAAAGTTTCCGCGTCCACAATATTGTTAGGTACCTATGATTAGTTTGACGACGTTGAAAATAGTTTTCGGTCCCAATCGCAACTCACATTTTGCGGCCGGAAGTAGTTCCGGCCCCGGGACGTCTTATTTTCTTTTCTTACATATAAAAAAGAACATTATTTTTTTTTTACGATCGACAAAAGAACCTGTCAGTAATTTCATAGACCCAAACTATAACTTTGCCATTTTATTTTGGCGTATCTTTCTTAGTGTAAAGGGATGGAGTCAGGGGGATTTGTGTAACCAAAAAGAGCCATTTAGTTGATAAGAAGAATTTCAGTGTTTATTTTATTGAAAAAACTTTTTTTTATTATGAAGTTTAAGAACATATTATACTTTATAAAATCATTTTGTCATGACTGACTATCAACGCATAGCTTAAACCACTGGACGAATGGAACTGAAATTTGGCATACAGATAGCATTTATGACGCTACGAATAAGATAAGATCTTTGTTCACTTTGTATTTAAAACATCTTATTTTTACCACATTTATTGCAATAAAGGAATTGAATTGAATTAAGAAAGGATTTTGGAAAATTCCCACGGGGACGGCACAAATCGGGATCTGCACGGGAAATGCCACTGGGCATCCGCTAGTCAGCTTATAATATTATACAATACTGCCTTTGGCAGCGGCTTTTTGCTAGCGGCTTTGCTTGCGTGAACACCGTTTCTATGACTGTCTCCGAGAGAACGCAGTGCACGAGCCGCTAGCGGCTCGCGAGCGTGGAAAAAACTTGCTTATACGTCAATCTAGGCCTTAATCTTTTTATCTACCAAATTTCATCTTGATCCGTTTAACTGTTGTGTTGGCGTGATTGATTAACAAACATACATCCATCCATACAAACTTTTACATTTTTAATATTGTAAAATGAGTCAATGACATGATCCTGAATGGTTCTGAAATAGGATTTCCTTCGTAAAAATACAATTGATCAAGGCGCCAAGCAAGCAAAGCTTACTTTTTAAAAGTAAATATTAATCTATTTAAATATATATATTATATAAAAGAAAGCCGTGTTAGTTAAACTATTTATAACTCAAGAACGGCTGGACCAATTTTTATGATTTTTGTGTTTTTGCATTCGTCTTCGTCGGGAATATGATAATAAGAATTAAAAAATGATATTCATCAATAAAAAAAAAATATCAGCCAAAAAAATAATTGGTTTTAGGGTAGGGTAGGATAGTGTAGTGTAGTGTAAGTGTAGTGTAGTTACTAGTTAGAATAGGGTAGGGTAGTGTAGGTTACGGTAGTGTAGGGTAGTGTAGGGTAGGGTAGTGTAGTGTAAGGTGGAACGAAGTTCGCCGGAACAGCTAGTATAGAATAAAATTGAACAGTGAAATTTGCCAAGTTACACCATGTAGAAACATAGAACACACATTACAATTTTTTTAAGCAATTTAAAACCGTTGTACATTTTCTATTATTAGGAGAAGTCTAAAATAAATATTTCTGTTTGAAGTTCCGTAGCTATGATTTAGGAACCACTATAGAACTTGGTACCTACCCATTTAGATCACTATATTTTTTTTATATCGAGCTTGGACCCATTTCACATTTTGTTGAGCTAAGATAATTCTGCAATAATAAGCTAGTCGAAGTCCTTGGAAGAAGCCTTTGTCCAGCCCTAGATGTCTTTTGGCTTATACGATGATGATGATGATGATGATGAAGGAAGTTAACTACGTCACAAATTTATAATTAACTTTTAGTATATCACGGCTTCAATTTTTAATTATTACCTATCATAAAGTTTTAAATATTTATATAAAAGTTTTAAATATACGCAGGTAGACGGCTTCCAAGCCGTGATTCGCAAACGGTGCGCTGCGGCGCTCGGCAGGCTGCGTTGCAGCACCAACAGCATCTTGGCTGTCTTGGAAACCAGGCTGGATGGGGGGGGGGGATTGTGCGGGAGGGGCTGGCTTGGGATGCACTCAGCGGTTGCTAACTACACTCGCTGAGTGGATTGCTTGCCCAGTGGCTCCAATACATTTACTTACCTAAACTAACAATAGATATTAAGTTTTGTGTTGCTAATCAAATATGGACACTGTCTGAAATATTTTTTTTTTGTTTAATGCTACGCTTTGCTAGTTCAAACATTTTTATGAAAAAATAATGTTTTTTATTAACAATTGGTAATCCCTCAGCATCATCTTACCCGCTGGTAAATGACGATGATGTCGAAGATGGAAGCGAGCTTACCAAGATTCCTCAACGCAATAAGGGAACTGGCTATATTATCTTCAAGCTGGAACACATCAATGTTGGTGGCATGGAAGACTTAGATAAGATGGTGGTAGCTGGCCAGGCGAACTTAGAAAATGCCCTTCCACCAACCAAACCACGTCTTACAAAGTTAGACTCCGCAGGGAATGGAACCCGCGACCTCTTGATGTGAAGCTAATGAACTAAACCATTACGCCACGGAGGTGGTTAGATGGGTTAGTTTTTGATAGATATTAGGTGAAAAGTAACTTAACAGTAAAAAACCTATTGTGTCAGGTCCCTTCTGAATATGACGTCACCATCAGAAATAAATTATGAACTCTTGATCACTGCATTACCCTTCTACTGAAACTTCGGAAAACCTTACTCGTTTTGTTCTCCATCAAGTCATCGATTTTTAATTCACCAAAATCACAAAATGAGTACATAAATGACGCTGTAAAACTATGACGTCACGCCTAGGTATTTCAAACATTTTTAGAACAAAATGTCGTTTTTGACTGATGATAAAAAGTAACTCAGATGACTAGCATTAGTCATCCCTATTCTGAGTGCGCCCCTGCCACACCGTCAGCAATCGTCGGCCCTCTCCCAGGAGCGTTGTTCGTTACCGCGCTTGTTACGCGACCCTGATCTATGGACGCGCAAATTATGCTAATATTCTGCACCTTCCGACCCACCACCCACACGTGAATTCGGACCTGTTCAAATGTTTTGCACTGTGCTGATATTTTTGACTCTAACGGCAATACAAGATTTTGCTTGTGATATATGCAAATATACAGAAGATTGTGATATATGCAAATATACAGGATGTAGCAAAGTTGGTGTAAGATCTGTTAAGTGAAGGTTCTACTCATTATACTGAACAACTTTCCCCACGGCAACCATAGATAATTCACAAAAAAAACTGGATGCTCCATACCAAAATGCACAAAATTGGTCCATAAGCGGATAGATTTTTAGGAAGAGTTAATTATTTTTTGTGAGAGCGACGGTGGTGTAACGGAAGGCCACCGCCTCCTGTCCGGAAGGTCGTGGTTCTAATCCCGCCACGTACCAATGTGATTTCGAATTAAGATTTCATATTTACGTTTATCTGACTCTCATACGATGAAGGAAAACATTGTGAGGAAACCTGCACACGCCTGCGGAGAAACTTGCAGTTTGTGTGTGAAGTCGACTAGCCCGCACTGGGCCCGCGTGGTCGACTAACGCCCGATCGTTCTTATTCAGGGTAGGCTCGAGCCCCTGAGTGGGGACGTATATGAGCTGATGATGAATTATTTTTTGTTATTTCAACAAAGTCATAGAACAAAATTTGTTCATTATGATAAGTAGAAGCCTCAGTTAACGGGACTTGGACTAATTTTGTTACACCCTGTATATATAGGGGACGGACGGGCAGAACGGTTTAAGGTTTTCTTTGGAAAAAAAGGCATTGGTTATCAAATTTGGCAATCAGCTTCTATACTAAATGTAATATAGGTTTATAATCATTGAAAAACAAAACAAAATATCAACGAAACTTATGTCTTCTTGTGGGAATCAATCGTTTTTTAAAAACATCCTCATTATTCGTTATGCCCGTCTAAGGCGGGTAAAATGATTACTCTGGGCGGGCAAAAGTAATAATAACAAACTAATCATCACAATCATCACAGAAATAGGATCCGAGACCCATATATGAAGAGCACGCCTCATGTGTCCATTCCCTTGCAAGTCTTCTCTGGATGGGTGAGAATACTTATTTTGCCTACAGTGCAGTAGTAGTCAGGATGGTTTTCTTTTTCTTTATATGGTGTGTAGCAACGGGTTCTCCTCTTTTTAATATTCGATGATCCAGGATTGTCAAACTTTCTTCTTAGCCGCAGCTGCATTATGCTTCTTTTTTTGTTCTTCTTTTATCGGAGTATTGGTTAGAATTTCTCCTTTTTTTTAACTTACGTCCACTGGCGGATATCTTGTTTTTTTATTCAGGAATCGGTCAAACTTCTTCCAGGATTGCTTGAAATGATTTCTTTAAATTGTATCCCGAGAGTTACCAGCTTCTTCTTGAAGTGTCTCTTCTGTAGCTTTATTTTCATGCAGCTGCGAAACCGTTTGCTCTAAAATTCCTTATTTTAGACACTTTTCAGTTCTTCTGGAAGAGGTTCTGGCTGAGCATCGTTTACTTTCTGTTGTAAAATGTTTCCTTGAGGCAAAATTTAATTCTCTTCTATTGATAATTCACACATTCAACAAGAGTCAGACCATAGGACAATGAATCCTTCCTCTTTCTCTTTGGTGAAAACCTCAGTAAAGCGTCCAAGTTTTTTTTTGTTGATGTACCACTTTTAACATGTTTATATAAAGTTGCGTATGGAATACCATACATTTTACTCGTGTTCAAAATTGAACTTTTTTGTACCTCCTGTATAGCACGTTCTAAGCTGGTTTCCGACCAATTTACACGGTAAGTTTTACGTTTGTAGTTATATACCATCTAAAAAAAAAGAATAAAATTACGATTAGCTGATCTAAAATATAATAAAATAACGAAACATCCACAAAAGTGTCAAAAAAAGACATACCGGGCAAAATGAATAGTATTCTCTTTGCCCGGTTTCGTTACGCCCGTCGAAGTCTTGTTCTATAGATCTCGTTATACGATATACATCGGTTGCTTGAGAAGCAAGTACAAACTTGAATTTAGATCACAAATAAAGTCATATTCTAATGTCATTAACAGTTAATGTATAGTTTTGAAACATAAACAATATTTTGCGATTTACTACCACGAATTATCACAATTTTTCATTCAAAAACAATTATTTTGTCACAGTTTGAGAAAAAACATGGCTTCCGCGCTCATTTATGTTTACTTACTAGCGACAAGGCAGTATGCATCGAACGACACTATTTCTCTCTCCTTCTAACGATTACTTTAGAAATGAATCAAAGTATTCTTTTTGCCCGACATCTCCATATTGCCCGTCCGCACCTATATACCTGATAACGGCATTAAATGGTGGTAATTTAACAACCCATAAACGTCCCCACTGCTGGGGCACGGGTCTCTTTCCGAGATCGGGAAGGATAGGCCATACTGCACACACGGTGGGGGGGGGGGGGGGGGCAAGTCCGGGTTGGTGGAGGTTGTAGATTTTTAGGCCGCCTAGAGGGGGTTGAACTAACATTAATAAACATAGTTGAATTGAGAACCTCCTCCTTTTTGGAAGTCGGTTGATAGTTATGGCACAGTATATATATTAGTACTAACGTACAGTATGGACACTCCCTGCCGCTCTCTAAATTCGACCTCGCCCCCCCGTCACTCAGATTGGATGTAGATTGGGTACCAAACGTAAAGGACGAGCTACGCAAGCGCGATAAACGTCACTTATATTCACTTTGCGCGCCGCTGTGATTTCGTACAACGGAATAAAAAGCAACTAGTTACCGAACGTAAAGGACGAACTACGCATGCGCGATTAACGTCACTTATATTTACTTTGCGCGCCGCTCACCGCTCGACGCCAATAGGCGGCCGCAGCGTCTCAGCATGCCTCGTATCATGATTGGCTGACCACCAATATTATACGACCAAATCTAAGAACAATCAGTTCCTATGAATCTTCATACTAGCCGTATCTTTTTTTTTAGAAATGTAGTTCATTTATGTTTTTCATATGTCAGATGTCAGTTTGTTATTGTGGCTTGTGAGATATTTTGTTCGTTTTATTTATTTAAAATGATGATTGTTTGTAATAATTTGATTAGATGGTGTGAAAGTAGGAGTTGTATAGAAATATCTAGTGGTGTGATATTATAAAATGTGATCTCGGAATTATAGATTGAGATTGACTATTATTGTAGGTTGCTAAATGAGATTGTTTCACGGACAAAAGCTCCTGTGTTTGAAGAACAAATGAACAATGTTATCCATGTAAGTTACTTAATCATGTAAGATAACTGTTGATTGTTGCTGTTGAGTGTGCATGCAGTAAATAACTAACAAACATTTTGTGACCAATACCGCCGGTGTGATTCAACCCTACCTGCATTCTTGCATATAGATACGTCAGTTATAATTATGTATATCATTTCTCGCTCGTTTGTATGGAGTGTCCGGGGTGTGGTTATGGCTAAAACTATGAATCGTTAAGGCGGTAATATTACAGATTTTCTAAATTTTTGACATCACTTACTCCTGAACGGTAGAAAACCCAAGGTTGAAAAAAATACCCTTATTGTTGATGATGTTTTTTAAAGTCAAAAGCTCTTACTGTTGATGATGTTTTTTAAAGTCATAAGCTATTAGAAACACGATTGAGCAGTTTTGGCTCTATAGAATAAAATCCAAAATATAGTTCTACACCGTTACTTTCAACTCTAGTTATGACTAATATTTTGAAGTATAAACTTTTAAAAATATTCAAAAATATTTGTTATGATAATACAAAGTGAGTAATGTTATTATTTTTTATAGTTTCATTGTAGTTTTTGATTGAATTGAAAAACATTCAAAAAGTTTTAAAAGTGTGGTTATTTTCTTCAATCTTTATACGTAAAGAAAAAGACAGAGACAACTGTTCCAATTAATATCTCGCCTTAACAATCCATAACGTCATCACAGTTGGGGCACAGCACGGGTCTCTTCCCAAGCTCGGGGATGTTACGCTATACTCCACACACGGGGGCCCCGTCCGGGTTCTTGGAGTTTGTAGGGCTAACATTTTTTACAAGATTTTAATTAACTTGCAATGTATGTATGTTTGTTCGGGTGAAATCTTGCAAGTTAAATTTGGCACACTTCCCGGTTTCCGATTGAGCTGAAAATTTGCACGCATGTGTATATTGCGTGACAATGCACTATTAAAAGCTTGTACTTAAAAGTTTTTAGGTTTTTTGAAAATTATTTTCCTTTTCAATAACTTAATTTTTTTATTTGTGAACTTCCGACACAATTGAAAATGTTTTATGGAATAAATAAAAAAATAGTGGCGTACTCTGTCAAAAATTTTTAAGCCGCTTGTTAGGTAATCTGACGCGCCTTAACGACTGCCATCTAGTAATAACAAGCGGCACCAACGGCTTAACGTGCCTTGCGAAATACGTATAAGGTTGAGATAAATGTCACTACAGTTAAACCCATCCAAGTAAAAACCGTGCTTCTTTGCAATTAACCTGAGTGATCGACCCAACTACGGAAGTTGCGCTAAGCTATGACAGCTAATCAAATTATGTATATTCGTTAAATAGTCTTATTAATACAGAGTGCCCTAAAATAAGAAACTCGATTCACGACGTTTTAAACATCGACCGAAATGGCTTGGAAATAAAGTTCTTGTCAGCTCGTACTGCAACGTGGCTGTTACGTCAATCGCTGCGGACGAATATTGCAAAAATTGTGGTTTTAAATTCATTATAGAAATAAAATAAAAATAATTTCCAAAAAGTAAGAAAACATAATTAATTTGTACTGTTTTCTTAACGAGTTCATAAATTATCATAGTGTTTCGATAAAAATTGCAGCAGTTCTATGGTTCCAATTAGAAAAATAAGGGTGCATTAGGATGTTTTTGATGTGAAACATCTATAGCTGCACGTTAAACCGATTTCTGGCGTGGCGACGCATGCCGTGGCGACGCGTCGCCACGCTATACGATGGTATATAATCATACAGTCTATAAGTAGTAGTGTGTGTTTCACATCTGCCAGGCGTCCCGTGACGTCTCACATTTTTTTTTACTTTAGTTCTGTGTATTAAAAATAGAATTTAAATAAAATCGAAATTGAAATTGAAATTAAAATCACTCCTCATATCCTTTGAATCACAAAACAATTTTATCCGATAAAAAAATTCCTAATTCAAATAAAACGTGGTTACAAAGTTGGTCGTTAGCGGCGGTATGGGCCTTGAGTTCATCTGTGTTTCATTCAACAGTCTTAATGGTGTACATCATGCTTCAATAAGTTTTAAAAGTGCCATAAAATGTCTGACAATCCCAAACCGAGAACTTTACTAGTGTGATTATGGCAACACCAATAAAAACCAGCGCATATTGTGTCATCCAACTCCCGCCGATGGTCTATAAACAGTTTTACAGTTTGTCTTGTTTTTATGTTTAGTTGCTCAATAAAACAACGGGTGCACCCTGTATGTTGTGTTTACATAGATTTTTTGCAATAAGACTGTTTAAACAAGGTTTTAAGTATTAATTTATATGAAATCATAAAACTGTACATTCGTATATTAGTCATGTTTCATTTGATATCAATACAATAATAGTTATTTATGATACAAGGGTGGTAAAAAGGTCAATAGCAAACGAGTAATACCATCGTCACGAGTTTGTTATTTTCTTTTACACCCATGTATCATACGAAGTTTTTCAATACAGTTGTGAGAAAAATAGATAAAATAAAAAAAAACTACCGTGACAGAAAAACAAAATACATGGGTAGGTACATACCTATCAAGGTTTCAGCAACCAAAGTTCATTTTACGAGACTTGTCTTAATGTCCGGGAAGTAATTTCACTTTTTTTTTTCTTATACATACACATAAGTATATTTTTTAATACATATATATTAACTATTCATAATTTTATTAGTTTTCACAACTAAAAAATCTCAATTCAGTTTCACGAAAATTGCGCCATATTTTAGCTAGCACACGTACGCATGCGTAAGTTTTTTTTTTCATTATCATAAATAGACTACAATAAGGCTTAAGAGCCCGCTGGAGTTCATAAATCCCATACAAACGTAGTATTTGTTTCATTTGTTAACCAAAGAACCGATTTTGAAATAATTTTATATCGATAACCAGATGACGTATATCTGTGTCTGTACCGCATTAATTTTTTGAAAAACGAAACAGGCATCCTTTATTAACCAATAAACTTATTTTTAAGGTAAAAGCCGGAAAAAAAGTTTATTGGTATTAAATGGATTCCTGTTTCGTTTTTCAACACAGATACGTCATCCGGTTATCGATATAAAATTATTTCAAAATCGGTTCTTTGGTTAAAAAATGAACCAAATACTGCGTTTGTATGGGATTTATGAACTCCAGCGGGCTCTTAAGGATACTAAACCTCTGTGAAAAAGATGACCTATTCCTTGGTGTAACCGGGTCCACTTCATTCATATTTTTTTCTCTTTTCTTCACAAAGATATAACCCAAAGAGAATCTAAACAGCTAGCGTTATGTACTAACCTCACGGAAGAACTACATATCTCTTTTAAAATTCTCCAAAAGATTCTGTATCTTTGGTTATTATATTTTTTATTTGCCGGCAATGTCTTGTTACTCCGAGCTAGAAATAAAAAAAAAGTGGTAAAGTAAAATCACGTGTGCGGTAAAATCAATTTTGCGCACACTTGACTGGCATATAAAGGACCACTTTTCAAGCAACTGTATTTAAAAAAGAAGAAACAGAGTGTTTGCTTAACCGTTTTTAAATTAGAGGACTGCACGTTCTCCGCCCTCAATCTCAAAGACAGTTGAGCACAAGAAAAAGTGTGTAAAACGAAATTTATTGGAAATGTTATGCTTTACAATAATATTTTATTAGATGTTAATATTATTGGAGCTAAAGAAACCTGTATAGTCTCGAAAAATATTTTTTTCTGACGTTGACCTTGAATAAGTGACGACGCAGACATAAGCTTGTATTAGACTTTTGAGACAACTTTTAGGACGCCAAAATAAAGGTGTACACAAGTTTTCAAGTTATCATTATCATCATCATCATACCAGCCGAAGGACAACCACTGCTGGACATAGGCCAAAGATCAAGGATTTCCACGACGACCGGTTCTGCGCTACCCGCATCCAGCGGCTTCCTGTAACCTATCACCAGGTCATCGGCCCACCGAGTGGGAGGCCTACCTACAATACGTTTTCCGGTGCGCGATCGCCACTCGAGAACTTAACTACCCCAACGGCCATCCGTTCTACGAGCTATGTGTCCCGTCCACTGCCACTTAAGTTTAGCAATTCTGAGAAATTTAATTGTGAGCTGAAACCCCTAATATGACTGGGCTAATTTACATGGCCGAAATAAAAGTATATGTTGGAAATGTCAAAGATGTCAACGAAGCTGCCCTAATCCAACTAATTGCAAACGATCATTGGCGCACAACGTAGACCAATCTATTACTCAAAATATCTCAGTAACGTGACGCTATAAGTCAAAATGTTTTAGTATATTTTCGATATAATTACATTTAGGATAAATATATAATATTTATAAAAATAAACCGAAATCATCCCTGAAGTCCTAACCGTGAACGGGCTAGTTTTAGCCGACCTTGAACGTCGCCTAAGGCAGCTGGATCTCCGAGGCAGACCAATTATTACAGCAATGCAGAAAGCAGTCCTCCTCGACAATGCCCGGATAGTTCGACGCTTAAACCGAAATCATCCCCGTAGTCCTATCCGTGAACGGGCTAGTTTCAGCCGATCTAGAACGTCACCTAAGGCGGCTGGATCTCCGAGGCAGACCAATAATTACAGCAATGCAGAAAGCAATCTTCCTCGCCTATGCCCGGATAGTTCGACGCTTAAACCGAAATCATCCCCGTAGTCCTATACGTAAACGGGCTCATTTCAGCCGACCTTGAACGTCAGCTAAGGCGGCTGGATCTCCGAGGCAGACCAATAATTACAGCAATGCAGAAAGCAATCTTCATTGCCAATGCCCGGATAGTTCGACGCTTAAACCGAAATCATCCCCGTAGTCCTATCCGTGAACGGGCTAGTTTCAGCCGACCTTGAACGTCACCTAAGGCGGCTGGATCTCCGAGGCAGACCAATAATTACAGCAATGCAGAAAGCAATCTTCCTCGCCAATGCCAGGATAGTTCGACGCTTAAACCGAAATCATCCCCGTAGTCCTATCCATGAACGGGCTAGTTTCAGCCGATCTAGAACGTCACCTAAGGCGGCTGGATCTCCGAGGCAGACCAATAATTACAGCAATGCAGAAAGCAATCTTCCTCGCCAATGCCCGGATAGTTCGACGCTTAAACCGAAATCATCCCCGTAGTCCTATACGTAAACGGGCTCATTTCAGCCGACCTTGAACGTCAGCTAAGGCGGCTGGATCTCCGAGGCAGACCAATAATTACAGCAATGCAGAAAGCAATCTTCATTGCCAATGCCCGGATAGTTCGACGCTTAAACCGAAATCATCCCCGTAGTCCTATCCGTGAACGGGCTAGTTTCAGCCGACCTTGAACGTCACCTAAGGCGGCTGGATCTCCGAGGCAGACCAATAATTACAGCAATGCAGAAAGCAATCTTCCTCGCCAATGCCAGGATAGTTCGACGCTTAAACCGAAATCATCCCCGTAGTCCTATCCGTGAACGGGCTAGTTTCAGCCGACCTTGAACGTCACCTAAGGCGGCTGGATCTCCGAGGCAGACCAATAATTACAGCAATGCAGAAAGCAATCTTCCTCGCCAATGCCAGGATAGTTCGACGCTTAAACCGAAATCATCCCCGTAGTCCTATCCGTGAACGGGCTAGTTTCAGCCGACCTTGAACGTCACCTAAGGCGGCTGGATCTCCGAGGCAGACCAATAATTACAGCAATGCAGAAAGCAATCTTCCTCGCCAATGCCAGGATAGTTCGACGCTTAAACCGAAATCATCCCCGTAGTCCTATCCATGAACGGGCTAGTTTCAGCCGATCTAGAACGTCACCTAAGGCGGCTGGATCTCCGAGGCAGACCAATAATTACAGCAATGCAGAAAGCAATCCTCCTCGATAATGCCCGGATAGTCCGACGCTTTCTCTCCCCGTCGCACTGAACTCCAGCCGGCTGTGCTTCCGCTGGAAGTGCTCCTGCCACTTCGCCTAGTGCGAAGTGAGCCGGAGTAGCTTAAATTTTATATATTGAATAATAATAATAATAGTTTTTTTCATTTTCAAAGGTACAAAATTTACAAAGTTACTAGTTAGTATTTAAAAAATAATAGGATGGTTGTGTGCATGAACTAGGTTGAACCTGTGCTTCAGGTAATAAAGTTCTTACAAAGTAACTTCAGAATAGGTAAAATATTTATCTGGGTTATTATTAGTAGGTAGAATAATGTAAAATAACATTAAATCTATACTAATATTATAAAGAGGAAAGATTTGATTTATTGTTTGTTTGTTTGCATTGAATAGGCTCCGAAACTACTGGACCGATTTGAAAATTTTTTTCACTATTGTGAAGCTACTCTATCTGGGGTTGCTATAGACTACATAATATTTTCAAAAAAATTAGGGATCCTTACTGAATCTCTAAAAATGTAACCCGAGATGTAAAAAAACACTTACAATTATTTGCATTATCTAAAAAAATAGTGTAGTGTAGTGTGTACTGTGTGGTGTGCGGTGTGCGTGTAGTGTAGTGTAGTGTAGTATAAGGCGGTACAAAGTTCACTGGGACAGCTAGTAAATAATAAATTTACTATATATAACAAGGCGGTATTGAGATTGTCGTCGGCTACACATGTATACCTGGGTTAATGTCAAAAATCCATAATATTATTTATTTCTGATAATTGAAGCCTAAATTAAATAAATTAATTAATTTCTAAGTTGATCTTGTGTAAAATTGTGAATAAAAAAAATTTAGACATACTTTGTTACTATGCCAAGCTCCACAAAAAAATATTCAACCCTTTCCTCGTCAACTGTCTTTCAGAATGTCCGAATAAATACAATAATAATGAACCGCAAACTGATTTATAGGAAGCAAACATAAAATAACTATAATTTTACTCAATTTTGCACCATTCAATATTGGAGTCCCTCGGATTCTTGGAAAAACCATCAGAAGTACAAAATCACAAGCCTCACAGCCAAGCCCACCATGACTCGCTTAATTAACTTAATTTATTTAATGAAATTGTAAATTGTAATTACTAACCAAATCATACTGTAGGTAGACAGACGGTTTGGCAGTGTAATTACACTAATGATCTAGAAAATTAGATTAAAATTGTAGAGTTGAAATAACCACTGGAATTTACTTTTGAAGGTTCCTAGAGGTACTCCTGTCACTTTGATGCCTCCTACACGCGCTTGCCACAGACCACAAGTCACAAGCGTCTACAAACGCTCGGAAAACTGAGCGAGCTTTTACTACCATTGACTCGTGCACAAAAACCGACACTTGATCCGAGCGTCAGCAAGCGCTCGCAATCCTTCGCGAGCTGACCCAAGTACCTCTCTCTACATGCTTGTGCTTGTAGGCGCTCGTTGTGGCTCAGCAAGCATTTGGAGGCAGAGCGTCGGCAAGCATCGGCAAGTGCTCACAATCCTTCGCGAGCCGACCCAAGTGCCTCTCTCTACATGATTGTGCTTGTAGGCGCTCGTTGTGGCTCGGCAAGCATTTGTAGGCAGAGCGTCGGCAAGCATCGGCAAGTGCTCACAATCCTTCGCGAGCCGACCCAAGTGCCTCACTCTACATGCTTGTGCTTGTACGCGCTCGTTGTGGCTCGGCAAGCATGTGGAGGCACCATGATATAAGTATAGTGCAATAACATGCATTAATAATAAATAAACGTTTGTTGCTGCTCATAAATAATTTTTAATTTGACTTTGATTTATTTTTCAGTAGTGTTACAATGAACAGATAATAAAAATTATAATGTTACAGTAAATATTTACTAGGAATGTAACTAATTCCTACCTGACACAAACCACCCCATAACACTGGCGGCATTGCTGCTTTGGATAGCCACCGAGAGGCGTTGGACCAGGAAGGATCCAGAGCGCGAGTCTCCACCACTGTCCCTCAACCTCCTCCCGATCTCAGCAATAAAAGCTCCGACCGGCCGTTTTAAAGGCGACTGGCACAAAAATTTTAATCGCCTCCGTGGCGTAATGTTTAGTCCATTCGCTTCACACCAGGAGGTCGCGGGTTTGATTCCCGGCGGGGTCAACTTGTAAGACTCGGTTTGGTTGGTGGTAGGGCATTTTCTAAGCCCGCCTGGCTAGCTACAACTATCTTATCTAAGTCTTGCCGCCAAACATCACTTTTAACAACACTGATGTGTTCCGGCTTGAAGATAAGATAGCCAGTTCTCCATTGCGTTGGGGAATCTTGGTAAGCTCACTTCTATCTTCGGCATCATCGTCACTTACCATCAGATGAGATGATGCCAAGGGCTTACCAATTGTGAATAAAAAAAATATTTAAAAAATACGTTGCCTCAAGAGCTGCGTACTTCGTATGTTTTCGTAAGGCCGCAGACTCCGCCACTGAATCTGCAGATCGAACGGTCCTGGACACAAAGGATCCATAACATCCCTTCTGCAATGGGACCAAAGTTAATAATAAGTGTATAGAATAATATAATACGTATTTTTTTTTATCAATAAAGAGGTATTTTGTTGAAATATTAACTGGCAATATAAAACATACAACGAAGTACTCCATACTCAAAGAGCACGCCCCAAAACGCCCCTGATGCAAAGATACCCAAAACGCTGGCAGTAATTGATGTGTTCCTGCTTGAAGATAAAATAGTCCTCAAAGCAATACAATGTGCTTTGGGGAAACTTGGTAATATTCATCATCGTAACTTACCATCCGGTGAGATGATGCCAAGGCCTACAAATGGTGTTGTTGCCTTGAATTACGAATTCAAGTTTTGATTACCAATCGATGAAGTAGATAGTAATGTTGATTTTTTGTGGACACAGTAAACCTCCCTCTACCAGCAATAAAATACTAGATGACAAAAGGCAAGGGCTGCTGATCACTTTTACGTTTATGATGCCTGCTAGCTTTTGCCCGCGGCTTCGCCCGCGCGGACATCGTTTTTATGACTGTCTTTGAGGGTGAGTGGTGCGCGAGAGGCGTGGACATGATTGAGTTTTCTCCAGATCCCTATCCCAGATCGGGCTATTCTTGTTAGCAGTCTATGTCACTTCCCATCCCCTCAACCAATTCTATAAAAAAAAAACCACTTCAAACCGTTGCGACGCCGACGTGCGCGTGCGTGGAAATAAGTTTTCAGCAGATCCCTTCGGAACTATGTCAGGATATGTTAATTAGTCATGTCATTTCCCACTCCCTCAACCGTCTGTGTACAAAAAATCACAACAATTGATTGTTCTGTTACCGGTGTTAAACAAATTAACCAAAAAAGGGTACTTTTTCGGTTCCCTCAGGAACTGCATCACACTAGGTATGGTATTTTCACGTGCTGAAATTTAGTCATTGTTCTTCCCCGTAATACAGGCTACCTGGATGCCAAATTTCATCATGATTGGTCAAAGTGCTGAAGCGTAAAAAGGTAACAAACAAACAAACACATTTTCACATTTATAAAACTAGCCGACCGTCCGCGGCTACGCCCGCGTTGTTTTCTATTTTCCCATGGAAATAAACGTTTTCCCGGGGTAAAAATTAGCCTATATTCTATTCCAGGACCCAAACATGTACTATATTTCATCCCGATCCGTCTAGTGGTTGAAGCGTGAAAGAGTAACAAACATCCATACATACGAACTTTCACACTTACACTATTAAGTAGGATTAAGTAAGGATTTACGTTAATGTCTTTGTAGCGTTGTCTCTTTTCAATGCGTTTAACTTTTACCGTGACGTTACCCCCGCCGCCCGCTTATTTTTTTGAAGTGAAAACTTCTTTAGCGGCGCTGAGCACTTTTTGTTGGATGGGTAAAAACTTCCAAACTCGCGTCAGGGTCACGTGATGCTGATCGAAAAAGCGTAAGATCGAGGGGAAGGGAGAGGAACAAGTATCTCCCACTCTTTCTACCGTGATTGAGTGTGCTGCGGCGCTTTTCTCAATTTTCCATCTGCCGGTTAGTAGCAAAACTACTCGCCTAGCGACCTAACATCGACATATTGATGTCACTACGTAGTTCAGCTATTTCACACTAGATGTCAATAAGTGTAGAAAGTAATGGGACGTACTCAGAACTATGAGCTTTAAAAAGTTTGTGTAATAAATGATTAAAATGAGGGTTAACATTTTTACTGTTTTGTATGTGTACTGACGTACTTAAAATTTCTAGCACAAATTAATAGACAAATTATTATTACGAACATAATTTTATTTACAAAATTCAATTACCTGCGAAAATAACAGTTTTAGTTAGTTGTTGCCGGTTCGTTGCCCTATCGTTTTGAATGGTTGCGAAATGCTTAAAACGAATATCTATATATTTTTCTGATAAAGATTTAATCAGCAGTATAATATGATTTACAGTCGGTGATTGGTCAAAGCTGTAATTTAAAAAATAAAATGAAATACATACTTATTCTCCTAAAATAATTATAACTCGGTTATACAAACAATACCGAAACCAACCGACAAATCCAGTTTTAAACTAGGTAAAGTGCCCATCTTTAATTTTTTATGGCCTTTTTTTGTCACTATGAAGTCTGCATCATTAAAATGGCAAGAACAAATCTTTGTATATTTTGTCGGAGTCCAATCCGGTCTATTCACTTTTGTGATCCATTGTTGTTTTAAATTATCATCGGATGGAAATCTAAAACAAACAAAAAGAAATAAAACTAACTAGGTGGTAAATTATCTTAATATGAATAAAATGATTATTTAACATTCGAAGTTCTTTCAATTCATGAACAGTCACGGAGAATAGTACGAGTATGTATACAACTCAGATCTTTGTTACTTGAAAATATTTGCTATGAAAATGTTATTTCATTACTCACCATAGCCGTGTGTTATTCGGTAAAATTATTTGAATCTAATTACGGCCCTGGATATTTGGTACGTTGAAAATAGTTGTTCTTGTTGACGATAGATGGCGGCCTGTTTACAATATAATTATAAAAATCACTAAAGTACTGTTTTGGCGACTAAAAAGTATTCAGGTTTAATTGTATACTTTAATTTTCAGTATCCACGTATGATTATAACTATATACCAATGCGGAACTTTACGTACTCGTATTTTTTATTCACAAAAGTTACGCCACCTAGTGTCGAGAAGTATAATTTATACTTGAAAGCCGAGAATTTTCTAGAACTATTTTAATAATTACGTATAAAATTACTTACAAATAAAATGTGATACCATTCATAGCATTAGAACGTCTGTCTGAATAACTTCGACACGATAAAACACAACACTTCATCCTTTTCTTCTTAAAAATGCGAAAACACACCAATAATGCGAGTCTCGATACATGGGCACCTGACGAAAATCACAGTGCACAGTTGCTTAGGCCAGCTCCTCTTTGTTTGTGCTCCGTGGTTGTGTAGTAACCACATTGTTGTGTACTCGTATATGTGAATTGTTTAAATTATGGAAATTGAACAAAGTGCATCGATTAATGAAAAAAGTGATAAGTTTTCACTTCTGCCGGCACTCCCGGAGTGCTACCGGTGTTTTTTTTTATGTAACTAGTATCTTGAGATATACATTTTGATTTCCGGTTTCGTATTTGTGTGTGTTAGTGGTAAACCAATTACCTACTTAAAACCATAATTTAGATTAAACCGTGTTTTGTTTCCCCGGAGGAAGACGTACCTATCATTAATTAACGGAGTTTCTCACGACTCACGTAACGTGTCGCACACATCAAAAGACGCCGCCTATGCTTGGGTGAATGGTGGTGAATAGATTCTATTTTCAAATTCTTACAGATACTTAACGGTTAAGTTTTGTTTATACGTCGGCTTGGAACGAAAATAGTTTTAACGATGTAATTAAGTCATTTGGAATTGGAAAATATATTTTTTCAAAGTTTGAAATTTTCTCGATTTAGGATTGGTTACTGAAGCGATCTTTGCTCCTTGTGACTTGCGCAGTTAGATCGATAACACACCAGCTGATCCAGATTAACTGACCAGTTGACGGATTGGTTTGGCTGTCAGTGGCATTTTACTCAACCGTTTCCGTGCTTCGCAAGGAACGTTAAGACGTTGGTGCTGGTTGCTATTACTGAATGTCATTCGTTAAGCCATGTCAGAGGCATTATAGGTAATTTTAACCCAATGACAGTGCAGTGGACTTGGATCCCGTGTGTGAAGTATAGCCTAGCCTCCACGAGTTTGAGATAGAATCTTTTATTTAGAGCACAGTCAGGCCCCCGTCACTCGGTTGAGCAGGCGAGACAAGCTTACAGGGCGCGCTCCGCTCGTCAGCGCTAGAACGCTGTACAGTCGCCGCCGCAATTCTTGCTGCGCCCGTGTACGCAGTTATAACCGCTAAGTCGAGCGCCTTAATACCCATGTTTCCGTGTATTGTCTGACAGTGGGAAGGAGTAGGTGAATACATGCGTAGGTATTTTCGTTTTATAAGGATGTGCAATATCTGTTACGAAGTAACTAGTGTCTTATCTGTGGCACAGTACAACAAATTCCAGGTAAAATTTACAATCAATAGAAATAAGTAGGTATTTGCGTTTTATAAGGAAGTGCAATATATGTTACGAAGTAACTAGTATCTCATCTGTGGCACAGTACAACGATAGAAATAAGTAGGTATTTTCGTTTTAAAAGGAAGTGCAATATTATGTTACAAAGTGTATCTCATCTGAGGCACAGTACAACAATTTCCAGGTACAATTTACAAACGATAGGTATAAACCCGCCCCGGATAAGAGAACCATGCCCCATGCAGTGGGGACTGGTAGGGGTTGTTGTGTGACACGTCGTCATAGGTGTAGGTAACATAATGAAGTGTTCACAGGTATTTCGATTCATTTACAGTAATTGTGAATTAAAAAAAAAAGAATAAGATGATTTAGAGATGAAATAAAGACCTAAAAAGAACACAAGGATTAGAAAAACGTAACACACTTAAATTGTAATCACAAATAACAAGCATAATTTTATCTTACCCGAGATGGGTCTTGAAAGGAAGCAGCAGGTTAAAATAATTATTTTATAAAATTTCCAAGTTTCGTTATCAAAATATGTTGAATGTTGGAAAATAATTTTGATTTTTGAATGGAATGTCAGCGTATGCATGAAAAAGAAATAGATGGAATGAAAAAAGATCTAATGAAAGAAGAAGGCTTGCCGAGTTACAGTTGTTATCGAAAAGAACCCTCGGTGGGCGAGTCTGACTCGAACTTGTCAGGTTTTTCAGAAATACTAGTACTGGAAAGTAACGAATAAATTTCCACCCTGTGTAACTGGACATAACTCTAATTCATCGTACAACAAATTTCAGGTACAATATACAAACGATAGAAATAAACCCACCCCCGATGAGAGGACCGTGCCCCATGCAGTGGGGACGTTAGGGGTGTTTGTTATCGAAAAGAACCCTCGGTGGGTGAGTCTGACTCGCACTTGTCAGGTTTTACAGAAATACTACCACTGAATTTAACCGCCTCCGTGGCGTAATGGTTGGTCCATTTGCTTCACACCAGGAGGTCGCGGGTTCGATTCCGGCGGGGTCAACTTGTAAGACTTGATTTGGTTGGTGGTAGAGCATTTTTAAGCCCGCCTGGCTAGCTACCACCATCTTAACTAAGTCTTGCTGCCAAACATCAGTGTTAACAACATTGATGTGTTCCGGCTTGAAGATAAGATAGCCAGTTCTCCATTGCGTTGGGGAATCTTGATAAGCCCGCTTCTATCTTCGGCATCATCGAAACTTACCATCAGGTGAGATGATGCCAAGAACTTACCAATTGTTAATAAATAAAAAACTGAAAAGTAACGTATAAATTTCCACCCTCTGTATCTTGCCATAACTCTACTTCATTGTAATTAAGGTTAGAATAAAATTAAGTTTGACTTATCAAATTGGATAAAAGCTGCTTTTATCTAAAATATAAACAGAGCCTGGCTTTCGTGGTACACTAAATTAGTTTAAAGTTACTGTTGAAAACGTGACTTTAGGTGTTTTTCTCTCTAATCGTGAGGCACTTTAACGGTTCTCCTGCGTTATAATGCGTTTTAGTAATAGCGTAATAGCCCCTTTTTCCGAATTTAGCCGTAATTTTTATTTCTAGTTTGCTTTAAATTTTTAAATATTCTTTGTTTATACAGGGTCTTCGGCAGATGGTTGAAAATACGAAAATGGGGGATAGGTGGGGTCGCCTCCCACCTATTTTGAGAATTAAAAAAAATCTAGGACTTGTAATTTTTTTTACAGGATTTTTTTTCCTTTTTTTAGAAATTTTGCCATTTTTATACCTTTGAACACATGTAACTTTTTGTTTTTTAAAGCTAGCTCCAAAATCTTTTTTTTAATAGACTTTTATAAGATTGTCGGCTCTAAAAAAAAATTATGTTTGTTTCAAGTTATTGCTAAAAACAAAAATGTGGGCCCCCGAACTTAAAAAAAAAGTTGAACAAAAATTTAAAAGTCAACTTTGCGATGCATTTAAAAAAAAAATAATGGGGCTGGAAGGCTTCTGTTTTTTTTAAAACATCTCTAAAGCTTAGGCTTTTGAATGGTATGTAATTTGTTTCGGTATCTTTTTTGTAACCGAAGTTGTTAATTTTTTTTACTCAATTGGACCATGTTGACGAAATTCCACTAGTTACATGTTTTGTGAAATGTATCAAATGCAAAGTTGAAAATAATGTAAATACTTACTGTTGGGACGGTTACAAAGAGCAGGTACTTTTTTTTACATTCTTGCATACACATAATGGCTATCTTTTGTCATTTATTGGCATATTGGAGTTAGCACTTCCATATGCCAATAAAATGTCCGCATATTCCGCATTGGTAAATTGAGCCATTTTAAACCACAACAAAGTCTTAACAAAACGTCTGATAATAACAAAAAGTGACAAACAACAAAAAAACTGGGCCCGCGTGGTCGACTAAGGCCTGATCGCCCTGATTCAGGGTAGGCTCGAGCCCCTCGGTGTGGACGTATATGAGCTGATATGATGATGATGATGATGATATAGACCAAGTTCGTGACGGTTCATTTTTCTGACCTAGAATCCGTTGTATCGGTGTAATTTCAAAAACGTTTCGAGTGAAAATGTTACGCTACAAGGAAATGTATAAAATGAAAGTATAACAAACAGTAGTTTCCCATAGAAAGGGGTATAAAATAAACCAAGCAAGCCAACAAAGTGTAAGGCAAGCACCAATTCAAGGAGCAAATTAACGCTCAAACTTTTACTGCTAACTAACAGAATTAAAGTGAAACAAAATACGTGTACAGTCAGCAACGAAAAACATTTTTTTTTCACTATTGCTAAGCCCTTGGCATCATCTACCTGATGGTAAGTGATGATGATGCCGAAGATGGAAACGGGGTTACCAAGATCCCCAACGTAATAGAGAACGAGCTATGTACCTTGTTTATGGTCTAACAAAACTAGCTGAAACTATTTAACTGGTGCTTCTAACCATGAAACTGAACAACTTTCCCCATGGAACCCATAGTCAAATCTCAAAAAAAAAAATTAAAATTGCCATACTACATAAGTTGGCTGATCAGCTGATCGAGTTAGTATGGGAGAGCCATTTTTTTTGCGATATGACTATGGGTTCTATGTGGAAAGTTGTTCAGTTTCATGGGTAGAAGCACCAGTTAAAATAATTTCAGCTAATTTTGTTACACCTTATGTAATAATAATATGATGATAAATCACACATATTCATCTGCCCCCTTGGATCTGAACATGGATCCCCTGTTATATGGGTACCAGATATTTTTTTTTAATAAAATTAACTCATTTTTCAAGAAATCAAACAAAGCAAAGAGTTAATAATATAACAATATGTTATTTAAAAAAATATGTTAATTATTTTTATAGGTATTACTTTTTCATTGCTACAATCGAATAAAATTTTGTTTGTTATGCTTAAATTTTATAATATATAAGTCCTTGTCTCTTCTGATATTGTTGTGCCCAAACTGGCTCCATGATGTACTCTTTTTCACCTTTGACGGCACGCGTCAAACACTGCGTTAAAGTGGCCGCCCTGAGTTCAATCGCGCCGCTCGCCGCACCGCCGAAGTTGTCGTCGCGATTGAACTCAAGGCGCCCCCTTTGACGGAGCATTTATCAAAGGTGCAACGAATTCATCGAACGAACTTTACAATAAATGATTGAGTATTGAAAATTGACTTTTAAACAGGGTGTAACAAAATTGGTGTAGGTCCCGTTAACTGGGGCTCTTGTCATCATACTGAACAACTTTTGTTCTACGACTTTGCTGAAATCGCGATTTTTTTTTCTCATAATACAAATCGATCAGCTGATCGACAAATTTTTTGCAATTTAGTATGGAGTGACCAAAATTTTTTTTTAAATTGACTATTGGTTCCTTGGGAAAAGTTGTTCAGTATGATGATTAGAAGTAGAACCCCCCAGTTAACGGGTCCTACACCAATTTTTTTACATCTTGTATATACTTTAAAATGTTTAAACACGTACATTACGGCTGTATAACAACTAGATACAAAGCAAAAGAGCTTGTTCGACTATTCATCATACGAAAATGCCATGGGTGGAAATAGAACCCACGACTTTCAGACATGAGCGCTGACATGGTCAGGCACACCAGGTCAGGCTCCCGTCATTCGGTCGAGCAGGCGAGTTAAGTACTTATACATTGGCGCGACCTGCAGGCCGCGCTCCGCTCGTCAGCGCTAGAACGCCGTACAGTCGCCGCCGCAATTCGCGCGCCGCCCGTGTATGCAGTTATAACCACTAAGTCGAACGCCTTAATACAATGTTTCCGTGTATTGTCTGAAAGTGGGAAGGAGTAGGTGAATAAATGCGTAGGTTTTTCGTTTTATATCTGGTACGAAGTAACTAGTATCTCATCTGTGACCAGGTCAGTCAGATAAATATTCATTGTGTCGAAGCAGTCGTAGCTCAGTGGGACTGCGTGGTCATGTCGATCACGCCAGCATAATATATATAAAAAATATTACACAAATATTTATATGAAAAACACTTTGAAAGGACATATACAAAGGTGGATTTATCTCTATAAAAGATCTCTTCCAGCCAACCTTACCGGGTGTTATGAGAATTCAAAGGACGGGGGGCAAACCTATATATGCCTAAAATTATACTAAATAAAATACTAATATAATGTAATGTAAACTAACCTGATCTACTCACATAAATAATACATACCTATAGTAAATAAATTAATATTATACATAATACATACCTAAAATCTCCAAATGCAAGGTCATTGCCTGGATGGGTGACAGTTGTTTTTAGCCAGCTTTGAATGATGTTTAGATGATTATCATCACATCAGGTTAAAAACGTTTACTGCTGGACTTAGCGTCCTTGGGTTTCTCTTCTCTAATAGTGTGGCACAATTAACCGGGCTACCTAAGGAAAATACGGTAGTAGACCGGTATTCAATGTTAAATATCTGTGTCACACCTACTCCTCTAAAGGTTGGAGACTCCATAATCGAAGTTGTTGACGAATATGTATAGGGTAAAACTAGGATAGTTGTCCCAGGGGTATAGTTGCCCCGATTATTATTACTTTAGTTTCGCGAATGAATCGCATGCTATTTTATTAATCTATCAAAAGATTCTCCGACTACCACTTAGTTGACCTTGTCTCATGTCTCTGTGCGATTGCATGGGAAGGCAAAATGCGATAAAAGTTCTTGCGGGGAGATGTCCTGTTTCTTGGCGGGGCATCTATCTAATCGTAATTTACATGGATTCAGCAACTATTCTCTATGTAGGATAGATGTCCCAAAATGTAGAGGTCCGCAAAAATCGCTAATACTCTAAAAATATTAAAGATAATGTTCTTTAATTTTCATAAATTTGTAGATATAAAACCAAAGTACCAGCCAGTTATACAAATAATGTTTTTGTCTTTTTGTACTGAGAGATATAGTGTGATTGCAAAAAGTGTGGCAACTATCCTGCTTTTACCCTACCTGGTACAAAAAGTCCAGCTAGGTAGGTCCAACATCAAGAAACCGGTCAATCGAAGATTCCTACTCGGCTGGACAGCGTTTATGGAAAGCTTTGCATGCAATATCTTCACGTCCCAAATACCGCAATGGCAGTGTCTCAATACTAGGGTCAATGACCAGTGTTGCCAGTGCCACATATGGAACTGAGACAAGGTCGCTTACTATGGGCCTCATAAGTAGGCTCAAGGTCAATGCAATATCTTCACGTCCCAAATACCGCAATGGCAGTGTCTCAATACTAGGGTCAATGACCAGTGTTGCCAGTGCCACATATGGAACTGAGACAAGGTCGCTTACTATGGGCCTCATAAGTAGGCTCAAGGTCACTCAAAGTACCAATGGAGCGTACTATACTCGGAGTTTCTTTGCGTGGTCGAATCAAAGACGAGCAGATCCGTAGGATCCAAAGTAATCGACATAGCTCTCAGAATTACTAAACGTAAGTGACAGTGGGTAGGGCACATATCTTGTAGAACAGATGGCCATTGGGGAAGTAAAGTTTTTGAGTGGTGACAGCTCACTGGAAGACGTAGCGTAAGCTGACCAATGGGACCGTATTACGAGGCATGCCTTTTAAGTTTTGTCGTTTGAAGAAAAAAACACAACTAGAACCTTATAGTGCTTTTTATTGTTTTTCAAAGTATTCAGCACGTAGCTTAATACACTTTTCCATTCGCTCAAACCAGTTATTATAACATTTATTCCACTCTAAAGTGGGGGTGTTCAAAATGGCTGACTTGAAAGCGTCGACTGCTTCTTCACTGGACTGGAACCTTTGACCACAAAGACTTTTCTTAATTTTAGGAAATGTAAAGAAATCGTTAGGGCTTAGGTCAGGACTGTATGGAGGATCGTCAAGAATTTCTACTTTTTCCTGCTTCAAATACTCAATTGTTTGACGAGCGCTTTGTGAGCTTGCGCTGTCGTGGTGCAGGAGGATGAGTCGCTTTGAGTTAGATTTTCGAAGTTCGGTGATGACTTGTGGTAAACAAACTGTGGCATACCACTCTGCGTTAACTGTTTTACGATCTTCAAGTGCAATAGTTGCAACATGGTCGGTTTTTCCAACGAACGTGGCCACCATCTTCTTTGAACTGCTTCGAGAACGAACAAATTTAGTCGGCCTTGGCTCGTCTTGAAAGACCCAGATTGTAGATTGTTGTTTGGAATCAGGATCGTAGGCATAGACCCAAGATTCGTCACCACTGATGATGTCGTAGACGTGATTTGACTGTCCTCGGTTGAACCTTAGCAGAGTTTTCTTACACCATCTGACGCGGGTCGCCTTGTGATCGTCGGAAAGCAGATGCGGTATCCAACGGCAAACTAGCTTTCTCACACCAAGCGCTTCATGCAAGATCTTCTGAATGGTTGTCCCTGAGATGCCTAATAAAGCCTCTATCTCTCGAGACGTCACATGACGATCTTCGAGAATTAGTTGTCTCTCAGCAATGATGTTATCTTCAGTGAAGGCGGATTTTGGGCGTCCTTTGCGAGATTTGTCACTGACACTAGTATGTCCACGCTGGAATTCTAAATACCAGCGTTCGACAGTCCGCAGACACGGGGATTCATCACTGACCACAGATGTTAGCTTTTCAAAATACTGAAGCTGTGTCAGGCCTCTTCTAAAGTTGTAGAAAATTATTGCACGAACATTTTCCTTAGAAAGATTCATTTTCGTACGTAACCTGACAGATTCCAGTCGACGCTGTGACTAAACAATAGCATTAGTCCTAATACTTTCATCTGTTTTGAGATTCAAAATTTAAACACATTCGAATACAGAACAGTTCCAAATTCAAAATTGCCGGGAAATATGGAAACGACAAAACTTAAAAGGCATGCCTAGTACTATGTCAGCGTGGTCTCCTCTGTTCGTCTATTTGTCAGCGGGCTGTATTTCATAAACCGTAATAGGCAGATAGTTAAAATTTTCACAGTGTGTTTCTATTGCCGATATGACAACAAATATTAAAATATAAAAATAAATGTGAAAAAACTAGCGACACTTAGTAGGATCTAGTAGCATCTTCTGTATAGTTAATTTATGGTACAGATTTTGACTGGATTTGGCTGGTTTTGTTACTGCTGTGTACCACGATAACGCTATTATTCGTTCTCTTTTCATTCGACCTTTTTTAATTCCATCTATTTGTTCCATTACGCATGCGCTGACATGTGTTTTAAAACCCAAATTCCATCAATCATTCAAAATTTCCATCCTTCAATATTTTCATTAAAAATAAATTAAATTAAAATATCTTGCTGCTATTTGTCACATCAGCTCATATACGTGCCCACCGAGGGGCTCGAGCCTACCCTGAATTAGGGCGATCAGGCCATAGTCGACCACGCGGGCCCAGTGCGGGTTGGTCGACTTCACACACAACCTTCGAGTTTCTTCGTAGGCGTGTGCAGGTTTCCTCACGATGTTTTCCTTCACCGTTAAGCCATCGGTAAGTATACGAGTAGTACGTTAGTTTTTGAAAAGCTCATTGGTACATTGGCCGTCCAGATTTGAACCCGGTACCTCTGGTTAGATGGACCGAGTCGTTACCGGTTGAGCCACCGACGCTTAATTATTAAAACCATAATAATATATCAATGGTTGTATGTACGTATGTCTATTTCTATAACTGACCCTGTAACCTAAACGGCTTTATAGATTTTGGACTGCAAGGAGTCGTTAGATTTGTCTTAGTCCCACGATTGACATAGAATACATTTTCACCCGACTGCTAAAAAGAAGGATAATATTTTTGTGCGGCCTGGTTATAATTTTTAAATTTATTGGTTATTTTAGGTGTTTTATTTAAGTTATTATAAGTGTTCCAGTTTAGGTATTTTATGTGTTTTATTTTAGGTATTTTGGGCATTTTGACTGCTGATCCGAGGGTTGTGGGTTCGATCCCCACCCAGGGCAAACATTTGTGTGATGTGCAGATTTGTTTTCTCTGTGTCTGGGTGCTAAATATCTATTTAAGTATGTATTGAAACGTATATAAGTATTTATATCAGTCTCTGGTTCCCATAACCATCCATAAAACATAAAACATCCTACTTTGGGGCCAGATGACCATATTTGATTTGTTTGATGACCATGTTGAATATTTATTATATATTAATATTTTATTTAAAGTGTAATTTGTAATAGGTGTGATATTATTTTTATGACTGATTAATTTTTATACAGTATTTTTATATTTTCCACTCAATAAAAGTAATATTAAATTGGTTACGTTAATTCAATCCGTATCTGAAAAACAATAGTAAATTGAAATTGACGGCTTTATTAATAAACAGAAATATCCGACTCAAATTCTCGGAATTCTTCATTTGTCACAAAATAAATTTCGATTGGAAAACCGTTTTTAAACGTTTCATTCGAAATTTTATTTATATTAAAATGTGTCTGTTAAAATGGTACACATACCTACTACTACCACACCCTGGACACTTCATACAACGGGCCAGAAATGACATTTCAAAAAACGAATGACGGAACAAACAACAGTTCGACAACCAAACTGTAACCAATCTGCATCAATCTAGGTGACGAGGGGGTGAGGTTGCAATCTAGACAGCGGCAGGGAGTATCCATACTGTATGTTAGTACTAATATTATATACTTTGCTTCTCTATGAAACCACTTTAGTTTTACAGCTTTGCTGAAATAGTGTAAAAAGTTGGACTTTCTATACAAAATTAGCTAATCAGTTTTTGATTTAGTCTTACAGGGTGTAAATAAATTTACCGAAATCCATAATTCTCATGGAAAAATAGAAGCAGTGGTTTCCTTTTGCCTTCTGCCCTTGGCATTTCGTTATTTGGACCTATAGCATAGTATATATATTAATACTTACATACATTATGGACACTCCCTGCCGTTCTCTAGATTGCGACCTCACACCCTCGTCACCCAGATTGATACAGATTAGTTACAGTTTGGTTCTCGAACGTATGGGATTTCGCCGTGATTTCGTTTGCTCCGTCATTTGTTTTTAGAAATGTCATTTCACGACCGTTTGTATGCAGTGTCCGGGGTGTGCCTATAGGCGGCTACAGCCTCTTCCAACCAATCTTTGGCTATTATGGCTGTTTCTCGGACACCAAAGCCTCATGATTGTGTTATTTAGCGGGAGGTGCTGCAGCTACAGATGCTGCTGTCTTACGACGAGTGCAGGTGAGGTTGACAATTGGGTCGGATAAGAAAATGATTTCATTCTCCCCTTACCTCCCAAGAGATGGCTAGATCTTGTCCAAGTTGTAATACCCAGCAACCAAAAAAGCCGTAGACAGAGATATGTGGAGAAAAATCATAAGAGCAGCAGCCATGGACGAACAACCCAAGCCGTAATCACGACCACTCTGTCAAAAGTGAAAAAAAAAAATCAATTGGTGTAGGACTTGATAACTCAAACTTTAACTTATCCTACTGAACAACTATCCCAAAGGGATAAAATAGTCAATTCGTTAATTGATTGGACTCTCCAAACAAAATAATCAATCAATTTAAATTCACGCTAATTTTGCAAATATTAAATACTATGAAATGAGTTATTGGTCAGTTTTTCGTTTTTCTCTAGTGTTTTTTTTAAAGTTTTTCTTCGTTTCTCTTCAATCGGTAAGCCCTTGACATTATCTCAATTCTCACCTGATGATGAGAGACGATGATAAAAACTGGTCAGTATGAAGAGTAGAAGTTCCGGTTCTGGTAAACAAGTCCAACATTAATTTTGTTACATCCTGTACTAGTTGCAGGAGAAAATTTGTTCCTTTATTAATAGACTAGCTGTTTCCCGCGGCTTCACTCGCGTGGACAACGTTTCTATGGCCTTCTGAGGGCTCGCGAGCGTAGAAAAAAGTAGCCTATGTGTTAAAACAGGTCTCAATATGTGTACATCGGGAGCCGGGTCGTTCCTTTCCCTCATAATATGGTTAATGGGAGCGATGGCTGAATCCCGCGTTATACTCGTGACCGGGTGCTGTCCGTGTGAACTGGCTTACACTTGTCAAAGGCGTTCATGATATTTAATAATTTTAATGTGTAAATTCTCGTGTCATATTGTTTTCATGTTCTAAGGACATTATTAATAATATATTTTTTTAAGTTACAATAATTAATATTACATAATGTCAACAAATTAATAAATGTCACGAACAATAAATCGGCCACTAGCTTCGTCACGTTGAAATCCCGTCCCGACTCGTACCCGGCCCAAACGTTCCCATGATTCCAGCCGCGTTGCTGCGTTGGATAGCCACAGAAATACGTTGGACTAGGTAAGAGCCGGACCGGGGGTCGCAGCCCCGCTGTCGCAATCGCCTTCCTAACTCTCCCACGAAAGCTTTGGCTTCCGCCCCCCACGTACCCGCATCCTCTACTGCGAACGGCACGAACTCGTAGCCATGGACAAAGTTGCTATACTTATCATGCTTGATCCCGGCCGCGCGTTCGGCCGCTGCTCCCGCTGCGCGCGTCGTCGAGTTCAAGTGGGACGGCGCGAATGTGCTAACGCACGTTGCGTCCCACAGGAGGCTGCGCCCTCTCTGCCACGGAACCAACGTTAAACCGTCCGGCCTCTTGCCATCGGTGCGGCTAAGTCCCTGCGGCTCGAGGACGCATGGAATGTTGGCGGACACCATGGCCCGTCTTATGATCTCATTAATGGCATGGTGCCTCGGAAATCTTCCGGCACATTTGTTGCAGCTAAGACCATGATGTCCGTTTCTCTCCACCATCGTTCCACATACGCAACGATGCGGCTCGCCCACCTGGCATCCCAATCGCAATGCTACTGCTATTCTTAGGGCGTCGTTGTCAAGCAGAGTGCCCAAATTAGGTGACGGCAGGGCATGCAACCAGGCTCCCGACTCCGGCTGAGCAGCAGCTCTTAGGCGGGCAGAATCGGCAGTGCCCAAGGCATCCCGGAGCAAATTTCCCGAGATTCCCTTTGACAGCAAGTCATCCTATCCTCTTTGTTTGCTAGGGTCGCAAGGACGCTCCTTACTAGGGCAAAGCAAATCCCATGCTCCCAACGCCTCCGCCTCAAAAGGGACGCAAACATTGTCACCATCAGAAGACAGAATGGAAGTGACAAGATCCGCTGTCCCATGAGACGAGGCCAAAAAGGCAACCACCCCAACCTCCTGAGTACGCCGAACCCCCAGTCCCCCGTGGCGAATAGGTAAAGCAGCCTGAGTCCACTGCCTTTCTTCCAGGCTCACATTCAAAATGGACTCGAGGGTAACCTTAAGGGTATCATCCAGGCTCTCTAAATCCTGCGGGAATATCAAGGTAGGTGCTGTTCTCAAAGTATATGTCAACCGTGGCATCGAGAGACAGCTCCGCAGGAGGGGCAACGCGACGTGCGCTGACAAATGTTTCAGGTGTTCGCGAATCGTTGTCTGCGCTGCAGTCTTACCCTGGATGGCATCACTTACCCCTTCGAATAAAATAGGTGCACCCAGCAGCGTGAAAGCGGCCTCATCTATTACTCTCACCCCTGGAAGAAGTGAATCGAAGCGAGATAATGAAACTTTTGCACCAGCGCCGCACGCAAACAACTCGCACTTGCTGGGATTCACTTCCAAACCAACAGCCTCAAGCGCTGGGATGAGTGACAGCAGATCTCGCTCCACTACGTCTGGACTTCCTCCTATTGTACCGTCATCCAAGTACCATATATTCAACGGGATGAAATCGCTTTCTGTATTGCCAAACAAAATATCAATGGCCCTAGCGGATCCCCCTGCTGGGCTCCAACTTTTAGGACATTATTTGTTTTTTTTATATCGCGTATTGGATTTTGACGTTATTAATTAATGATTGTTTATTTGATGGTTTTTTACAAATGAAATTATGTATAATCACTATTTTATGACTATCAGAAAGAGTTTAATTTGCCCCTTTTTTGAATATATATCTTGAATCTACATACCAAATTTCAGCCAGATCAGTTCAGTAGTTTTTGCGTAAAAGAGTAACAATCATACATCCATACATTCTTACAAAATTTCGCGTTATAATATTAGTAGGATACTAGTTTTATATTTGGTTAACGGTTTCAATTTCCTCCTGTGTTTTGCAGACTGTACTCAAGACAATCTTGTTCAGCTAAAATTAAGCGCCATTGCTGCAAACTTGCAATCGAGTGAGTCGCGATCGCGGAATTATTTAGCGGGCTCTCATTTAAATATAAATATCTCAAAATATACACAGACTGAATGGGAAAAGATTCATTTCCTTAAAAGCTTACTTACCTGATTATTATTTTAAACAGGATGTAGTAAAGTTTGAGGATGACTCACAAAGAGTATCGGACCTCGTTGGCATACCTACTCATCATCACATTAGCTCATATATACGTCCCCACTGAGGGGCTCGAGCCTACCGTGAATTAGGGCGATCGGGCCTTAGTCGACCACGCAGGCTCAGTGCGGGTTGGTCAAGTTCACACACAACCTTCGAGTTTCTTCGCAGATGTGTGCAGGTTTCCTCACGATGTTTTCCTTCACCGTAAGAGCGTCGGATAAACGTACATATGAGATCGAAATTAGACAACACATTGGTACCATGGCAGGACTCGAACTACGACCTCCCGGACAGGAGGAAGCGGCCCTTGCCGTTGCGCCACTGACGCTTTCGACCTGCTCGTACTTAAACTTAATCTTTTGGGTAAATTAATTCCACTACGGAAAAATATAAATATGACGGCCAGTAATCAAATATAATGTGCCTATCAACAGAGTAAATGATATCGTGACGAACATTAGTATTCGAAAAACCTGATAACTTTTAGGTACAAGCTTTTAATATTGCATTGTCACGCGATTTACATATGCATGCAAAATTTCAGCTCAATCGGAAACCGAAAAGTGGGCCAAATATAACTTGCAAGATTAAACCCGAAGAAACATAATTACATACGAGTACATTGCAAGTTAAAATAAAAAAAATAAAAAGCTTGTAAAAAGTGTTCCGTAATGAAATGTAATAATGAACATATGTGTGTGATTCATATTTTTGTGATCTGTGCGGTGTGAACGACTATAAACTAATTACTTATATTTAAGTCTTCTTCTCATGTAAGTGACATATTGTCTTTTATGAGAATAAATATCTTTAAAGCTAACATCTTTCGAAGCCCTTGGTGCACATATTATACATTTTTAGGGTTCCGTACCCAAAGGGTAAAAACGGGACCCTATTACTGAGTTTGCTGTCCGTCTGTTTGTCCGTCTGTCACCAGGCTGTAGTTCATGAACCGTGATAGCTAGAAAGATAAAATTTTTACAGATGATGTATTTCAGTTGCCGCTATAACAAAAAATACCAAAAAACAGAATAAAATAAATATTTAAGGTGGTTCCCATACAACAAAAGTGATTTTTTTGCTCAATATTGATAAAGGCAACAGGTAGACGCTTGAAATATTCACAGAATATTTAGTTTTATATTAACTTTAAAAATCACTAATAAAATTTAAATTAAACAAATATTTAAGGGCTTAAGCTCCCATACAACAATAGTTATTTATTATACAAGAGAGCAAAGTTGCTTTTTAACCGCGTGCTCAATTTTGATGACCGAGCAAGCGAAGGTTTCTAAAATTCTCCTGAGCGTTAGCGAGGGAATCAAAAGAGCACGAGGTGAAAAATCTTTGCACTCGAGTGCAACACGTAACTTTTCATTCCACCTCAGCGAGGAAATGACAAAATGAAAAAAAAAAAACATTTGTAAATACAAACAGTTTCAGTCAATTCTGTTGGCGTAAAATAAACTTCTCGTCGCTATAATAACTCATTTTAGGTTTTTCACTTGTTTTCAAGTTTCTTGTTTTTAATCTTAGGTTTTAACAATATAACGTGAAAAGAAAATGGCGCGAGCAAAGAAAATAAAAAAAAAGTACACCAAGAAGGTTCCGAGTATGAGTTTTTAACAAATTAAAAAAGTTTGTATGATAAATTCGGCACCATGGAGGAAGAAGTAAATAGGTTTAATAATGTTTTGATTCACAAACTTAGTGCACACGATGTTCTAAATTCAATTTATTTTTCACCCTCTAGCGAGTAAAAACGGCTTTTGCACTCAGATATCGAAAAACAAAAACACAATTTCCGAGATGGGGGGGATGAAAAAGTGATTTTGTTACTCGTTTTTGTTCGATCTTATAACTAGTTGGTCAGGTGAATAATACTTATTGTTTACCTGATCGGCATCAACATTTTAATTTAATGTCACTGTAGTTCAGTGATATTGAATTGAAATTAAAATGATATCACATACTTCATAAGCGTCGGTGGCTCAACCGGTAACGACTCGGTCCATCTAACCAGAGGTACCGGGTTCAAATCTGGACGGCCAATGTACCAATGAGTTTTTCAAAAACTTACGTACATATACTTACCGATTGCTTTAACGGTGAAGGAAAAACATCGTGAGGAAACCTGCACACGCCTGCGAAGAAACTCGAAGGTTGTGTGTGAAGTCGACCAACCCGCACTGGGCCCGCGTGGTCGACTAAGGCCTAATCGCCCTGATTCAGGGTAGGCTCGAGCCCCTCGGTGGGGACGTATATGAGCTGTTATAATAATATAATAATACTTCAATAAATACATGGATTTAAATTATACTAACATTAAATTTAAGACTGTTACTAACACAATATGGATTATTTTATCTGAAGTAAAACAAATAATAATTATAACGGCATCAGGTAAACGCTTGAACTATTCACAGAATATTTAGTTTTATATCAAGTTTAGAATCAGAATCAGAATTAGAATTTTTTTTACTTGTTTTTGTTCGATCTTATAACGGCAACAGGTAGACACTTGAAATATTCACAGAATATTATTATAACAGCTCATATACGTCCCCACCGAGGGGCTCGAGCCTACCCTGAATCAGGGCGATTAAGCCTTAGTCGACCACGCGGGCCCAGTGCGAGTTGGTCGACTTCACACACAACCTTCGAGTTTCTTCGCAGGCGTGTGCTGTTATATTAAGAATATTAAGTTGTTTTATTCACTTTAAACATAAATAATTAAGTAAATTAAAAACCGACCGAGTGGAGCGATGACCTGGTGAAGGTCGCGGGAAGCCGCTGGATGCGGGCAGTGCAGAACCGGTCGTCGTGGAGATCCTTGGGGGTGGCCTATGTCCAGCAGTGGACTTCCTTCGGCTGATATGATGATGATGATGAAATTAAAAATATATACATTTAAGGGGGGGGGGGGGCTTTTATAGAACAAGCGTGTTTTTTACAGATAATGGTACGGAACCCTTCGTGCGCGAGTCCGACTCGCACCTGACCGTTTTTTTTTATTCGTCGCTACCTTTCTGCCCCGCATCTTTACCCGCCTTATACTTTTTTTTTTTTTTTTTTACCAAAGGCCTTCCCTTCTGTACCCACAACAACTGTATACAATTTCAAAGTAATCGGTGAAAAACTTTCGTATATTTAGGATTTTGAACAAACGAACATTAACTTGTTTATTTATATAGAAGACTAGCTGTCCCGGCGTACTTCGTACCGCGTCACACTACACTTCACTACCGCCACCGCTATACTACCACTATACAACCACTACACTACAACACTTTTGTAGATATTGCAGGAATTTTTAGGTCATTTTGTATACCTTGGGTTACATGATTTGACTTTTAGTAAGGATCCCTATTTAAAAAAAAATGTATTATAGCCTGTAGCCTCCGCGGATAGTGTAGCTTCCCAACAATGAAAGATTTTTTCAAATCGGTCCAGTGGTTTCGGAGCCTATTCAAAACATACAATCAAATATTTCCTCTTCATAATATTAGTTTACGAGTAGATAGATAAGTAGTGTATATATGAGAGTTCTGGCTCACCAGTGCGAGTGAGAGAGAGAGAAGATACGAAATCCTATGTGTTAGAGCGAGACAGAGCGATGGTGTGAGTGAGAATGACGTCATACAGTGCGAGTGAGTGAGGGGTAAGATGCGATACCGCATGTGTTAGAGCGAGACAGAGCTATGGTGTGAGTGAGAATATGCGTAGGCGTAGTGGGCGTGGCCTTGGCATCGACCAATCACAGCGTCAGATGTCAACATGACAGCTGTCAAAGTCAGCTGTCACAACTGTCAACATGACACCTGTCATTGGACTGTTATGTCAGCTGTCACCATAGCAGCAAAGTTAGCGAATGTGTGAATATAGATGGCGTTAGTGAGAAAAAAAACATTCGTTTGGTTAGATTTGAATCCACTGCGGCGGCGGCTCTGAAGTGATGTGAGTAGCTACACCGCAGAGCTACGGCACCTGATAACGTTAGCAATGAAATATTGATATACATGGGTGATTATGACGTGTGAGGAGTAGCGCGCCAGCCATCGCATGTACCTATGAGAGAGAGAGAGAGAGAGAGAGAGAGACACACATACCGCGGCCTGCCAAACAGTTTTTACGCTAGGTGTTAACTATACCTATGAGAGAAGACAGAGATAATATGCTGCGGCTCACGGCGGGTGCCCAAGGGGGCGGGGGCGGGGGCGCTGAATGATGCGCACAAACATGGTACTATCTGCAGATGTAAGGTTCTAGAGGGGTGTGGAGGTTCTAGGGGATGATCGGCGGAGTAAGGGGGTGGGTTTTAGGGGTAGGTATGTATAGATAGCAGGGTGAGAGGCTCTGAGGGTGGGTAAAGGCTCTGAGGGGTGGGGTGGGGAATGGTGCTTGATCAAGGCTTCGCAAGTTATAAGGAGGTATGGTAATATTATGACGTGATGTTAGACAAGTACAGATGTACCTACCTGGCGAGATATCCTATATTATGTTAGAGTGAGAATCGAACCCCACCTACACCAGCTACATGCAATGCACCTAACCACTGTGCCTGCCCGAGGCTGGATGGTAGGTGGCCGACGGCGCTGGCGGGGGGTGAGGTCGGGGGCGGGCGCTGAATGGTGCGAACAAAAACATGGTAGGTACTACTAGAAAAATCTGTTGACTTTGTTAGGGAATCGACTCCGCTAGGTATTCATATAGTGCAACCTCGACACCAACACGGCGTACGAGCCGGAATGAATTTGTTAAGTATCATGTTAAATATAGCCGATCTATTCAAGGGATAACTACTACCTACGCACGTGAGACAGACAGACGGACGGACGAACACATGCCGCAGCTCACCGAACAGATTTTTTCTCTCATTATGTTATACATAATATATAATACCCACACGAGACAGATAGACAGATACATGCCGCAGCTCACCAAACAGTTTTGCGGTTGAAAGCGTGGGTGTTCTCATACTAAATGTATAGGAGGAATTTCTATTTCATCCGCAAAAAACATACCACTTAACTTTGTCATCATAATATCTTTCAATAGCATTTTTTAGGGTTTCGCACGCGAATAAAAAACCATTTTCATCTGTAGGAACTAAAAAATCACACGCTGATAAGACGACTTATATTTTACATTGTTGTGAAATACCTATAATTATATACTCTCAGTAGTTTATTTGCCTAGCGGATGCTCTGTTCTAAATAGACAAGTAGGTAATCATTTGTGTCAAGGATCTAGACCTAGTTTCCTATCGCATACACACAATAGTGCATAGAGATTAATAATAAATCATTAATAAGGGAGCAATCGTAGAGTGCAGCGGGCGCACTAGGTACTTATTTTATATAAACAATGTATTTATCCAACATTGTACCGTTTATGATTCATTTGAATCTAATTAATGAAAGTGGTTTCAAACAGTCTATAACTATTCCACCTTTGAGAGATGATGTTTTCTTTAGTTTGTGTACATCTTCTTTGTGGTATATAACAAGTGTTCACATAAATGAAAACACAAAACATAATACTTTACCAGCAGTATGGAGTGTGAAATTATATATGGGGGAGAGAGGGGAAACAGTGCCCAAAAGAATCATTGAGCTACACCAGAATCAGCTGTTTAATTTCCCAATTTGTATGGTGAACAGCATGGTGGTATTAAAACTGGAGGTATCAAGATCTTATGGTGAATCACCTAGAAGGAGGGGTAGACAACGTCGTGAGCTTAATGTTTCTCAAACAATCAACTCTAAACAGTTTTATCAAGTGATTAAAGATGATGATGGTATGGAGATAACAGTAAGAGTAAATAAGAAAAAAGAAAAAGCTACTACCCCCACTGAAATACCACCTGATGCAAGCAGTACCACATCTGGAAGTACCACCACCACCACCACCACTACACCCACCCCAACAACGATGTCAACAACAACGAGTACTACCAGTACTACAACTACACTTCCTACTTGGTTGGATCCTCTATCTTATGAATGCGAAGAGTACCGTAATGTATTATATCAGGCAAGCATGTGGGCGCAAAATGAGATAATTAAAATAGATAAAGGTGAAAACGATAGAGAATTTTGCATTGGTGCACTACCTAAACCGTGGAGAGGAAGTCGGATGTGGTGAGTAGGAATCAAGGTTACACACACACACACACACACACACACACACACACACACACACACACATATATATGCACCAGATACCTAGTGGTGGTGGGGTATAAAAGTAATTGATTTCATGAGCTAAACCACTATAAGCTATTGTTTTTTCTTCTTCAACCAACGTGTGCAGAGTGCGTGTGAAAAGTTAGTAACATGAGTACTAATTTAATGGAAAAATTAAATGAGACTGGGTCAAAAGTATGGTTAAAAATGGGGGATTTAATTGAAAATAAACCATATCTAATAAAAAATGCCACCGTCAACCCATCAAAATTTGATGCTAACAAAATGCAAATTATGGTTGAACTCAAAACCGGATACCTCACATTACCCTCAAGATTCAATAATAGTGATGAGACAGTATTGGAGTTTCTAAAATCTGGCGTGTGTATTATAAGACGACACGCAAACGGAAAAACATTTGTTATTGAATTTAAGGAGAGAAACAGCTGTGAAAACTATATATAGGTATGTTATTAATTTTTTATTTTTTTATTTACAGATAAGTTAAACTGTATATGTTGCTGAGCTGTTAATATAATACCTAGGTATATTTTTATAATAATGGAAAAATCAGGTACATTTTAGTTTATTTTTCATAAAAAATAGCGACTATAGGATGTTTTTTTCTTTTCTAAATTGTTTTTGTTGTTACAGGAGAACAATCACAAACAAATGATGAGCAATCTATGGAGTCGGATAACACAGCTGCTGCTCTTACAACAGCTGATGAACAATTTATAAAAGTGGAGGATGATGATGACTCACTCATTTCACGTTATTTCAACATATGTAAGAATCAATGGTTGCAAGGTTTCAGTCGTAATCTTTTCCTGAAGTATTGGACGATTCCGATCCCCCTTCACACACTGAACTATAAAGTGGGTGCTACACTAAGAAATATATATTTAGATACAGAAGATGGTCTATACTACGCTCTCTCCAAGATGTGGGATGATATAGCAAGTGACATTGAAGAGCGGGTTGGTGACGCGAACTTATCATTCTCCGAGTGGTACACACTACTTCAAGACGTAGACTCTGAATCTTTTGCATACACCGACGAATTTAATGAATGTGTTGTAAACAAATTATTGAATGTGATGTTTTATGCTCTAAGTGATTTCATTATAGTACTATAAATCACCCCCTGTATAGATGGTCGTTGGGGTAGTAAAGTTCTCGAGTGGTGACCGCACACTGGAAAACGTAGGAAGACCACCCTAGCATAGAACTGAATCCTTGAGGGAAGCTTATGATGTATAGCAGTGGACATCCTTCGACTGATGTGTGTTTAAAAAGCTCATAATATGATTGCACTCTTATTAATCATGGGGTTTTTCTTCCCCCATAATATCTATATTATATTCTGAAGCGGTATATAGTTTGTATACTTAAGTGAATTATAAATTTAAGTTTAAAAAACCGAATATTGTATAAGTATCAATAATAATAATATTCTGAAGCGGTACCTATGTATAGTTGCTATATACCCTATATATAAGTGAATTATAACTATTTTTGTTTTTAAAATTATATCCATTTTATGTTTACCTTACCTAGGTAGGTATGTAGTTTGTATATAAGTGAATATTTAACTGATATTGTATAGTGAATTATAAATATTTTAGTTTTAAAAATAAAAACCATTTTATATTCATATAATAAGTGCCTACGTTTTATTTCAACAACTTATAAAAAATAGGTATTAAACAAAAAAAATCTAGACAAAAATATACTATTTCACAATCAGTGATTACCAGGAGGTTTTTATAATTTTTTTATTTTTTGTTTTTGTTTTTATAACCGTGTATATATGGTGAAGATCATAATATTATACTGAACTGGGTGCCTTACCACTACCTCACCTATTAGGTATGTTATGCTATGTGGTTGTTCCTTTAAAACCAACAAAATTAAATTTTATTGGGTGTAGGTAGGTACCTAAACATTTTGTAAAATGTTGAAATTGTGTGGTTGAAACATACAAAAAACAATGTTATCAACCAGCACAGTGTGAGGATGCTATCACAGCCCGCCTACACATCCTGTCACAGTATACGCAGTGATTGTGAATCTTCTTTCGTACACTACGCTGCTGCGCTCCACCCATCATTATCATCATACAGTTCATCACAGCAGTTGGTGCATTACGGGTGAGATTAAGTTAAAATTAAAAAGTTTTTATAGTGGACTATATATTATATTAACAACACTATTTTGTATCATACGGTGATATAAGTTGTTAGTAATACGAACTAAACACTCTATATCGTGTTGAGTAGACTAGCTTTAGATATGAAGTTGGATACAGGGTGTAACTACTGGGTGAGTATTTAAATATGATCTTATTAATCTTATTTTGGAGATTCTCATCTAGACATCATGATTAGAAATATTTTTTACTCTATAATAATATACCGTAGTGATATAGGTACCAATATCAACATACTTTTCTCAGATAAGTTGAAAAGCTTTTACCACCCTGTAGGTGTGGAAATAGACCTATATCACTACGGTATACTATAGAGTAAAAAATATTCTTAATTATGATATCTTTATGAGAATCTCTAAAATAAGGCTAATGAGATCGCATTTTTAAACTCATCAAGCTGTTTCATACTGAATCCGACTTTGTATCCGAAGCTAGTCCATTCGATTCGATATAAAGTGTTTTAGTCGTATTACTAAAACTCATATCACCGTATGATATAAAATGGTGTTGTTAACATACTCCATTAATGTTTTATTTTAATTCGATCTCAGGTATACGTCTCAACGCCGAGGTAAAAATAGTGGTAACCGTGGTTACGCGAAGTGTCACCTAGTCAGCAGATGGGTCAAGTGCAAAAATACGAGATTATAAAATAACTGGGAAGATGGAGGTGAGTATTTACTTTAATTATTTTTTCATTCAATCACATCCCCTGCAGTGATCTCTATGTATGTATAGAGCTTAACTGATTTATATACCCCTATAGCTTCAACGCATTTTCTAATGCAAGTGTTTTGATTTTAAGGTTCCACAACTTTTACATTTAAATTTATTCTATACAGAACCCTCGTCTAATATAAGTTCAACTCACACTTTAGTTTTCATCTCTCTTTTATAGCTGTTTAACTGAATATGATATTATGTATTTCAATTTAAAAAGGAGTTTTTTAAAAAAATTTAGGGTTCCATGTCAAAGGATTACTTTTTACTAATATATCATATATAGAGAACCCTACATGTAAGACTTACTTACATTTAACTGTTTTATGAATATACTTCTAGTAAAGTACTAATTAATCTCTGATGATATTAGGAGGTTAAATAAAACTACAGAACCCTCTCCTAATATAAAGCCTAACTGATTTATTTTTCTAATGCAAGTGTTTTGATTTTAAGGTTCCCCAACTTTTCCATTTAAATTTATTCTATACAGAACCCTCGTCTAATATAAGTTCAACTCACACTAGTTTTTTTCATCTCTCTTTTATAGTTTAAAACTGAATATGATATTATGTATTTCAAATTAAAAAGGAGTTTTTTTTAAAAAATTTTAGGGTTCCATATCAAAGGATTACTTTTTACTAATATATCATAAATAGAGAACCCTACATGTAAGACTTACTTACATTTAACTGTTTTATGAATATACTTCTAGTAAAGTATACTAATTTATCTCTGATGATATTAGAGGGTTAATTAAAACTACAGAACCCTCTCCTAATATAAAGCCTAACTGATTTATTTTTCTAATGCAAGTGTTTTGATTTTAAGGTTCCCCAACTTTTCCATTTAAATTTATTCTATACAGAACCCTCGTCTAATATAAGTTCAACTCACACTAGTTTTTTTCATCTCTCTTTTATAGTTTAAAACTGAATATGATATTATGTATTTCAAATTAAAAAGGAGTTTTTTAAAAAAATTTTAGGGTTCCATATCAAAGGATTACTTTTTACTAATATATCATAAATAGAGAACCCTACATGTAAGACTTACTTACATTTAACTGTTTTATGAATATACTTCTAGTAAAGTATACTAATTTATCTCTGATGATATTAGAGGGTTAATTAAAACTACAGAACCCTCTCCTAATATACGTTCACCTCACACTTTAGTTTTCATCATAGCTACGTTTTTTCTATTTCAGTTAAAAGAGTTTAAGAATTTTTAGGGTTAAACTCATGCTTAATTACTTTTAGTAGAAAGGTTGGGTATATTTCAACTTTATTAATTTTTAGGGTTCCCCATTGGTGGATTACTTTTTACTAATATATCATTGAAAATTAAGTTTCTCATCAATCTCAAACATTCTTCAATGCTAATAATGAGTGTTTGATTATTTTAGAGCTTCATAAGCACCCATCCTATTTAAACTTATTATAAGTATACAGAACCCTCTCCTAATATAAGTTCAACTCATACTTGATTGAGTTTAAGAATTTTTAGGGTTAAACTCATGCTTAATTACTTTTAGCAGAAAGGTTGGGTATATTTCAACTTTATTAATTTTTAGGGTTCCCCATTGGTGGATTACTTTTATTATTTAGTAATATATCATTGAAAATTAAGTTTCTCATCAATCTCAAACATTCTTCAATGCTAATAATGAGTGTTTGATTATTTTAGAGCTTCATAAGCGCCCATCCTATTTAAACTTATTATAAGTATACAGAACCCTCTCCTAATATAAGTTCAACTCATACTTGATTAGTTTTAACAAAATTTCAACTTAACAGTTTAAGAATTTTTAGGGTTCCACATAGGATGAATGTATGTTTTTTAAATTATTTTTATTATCCCTTTTCAGGTGACGAGCAGAAACCTTAAATTTATCAATATTCGAAAGGTGCATAGAGAACAGGAAGAGAAGGTGTTCGCTAGGTGAGAGAGATACCTATTGATTGATAGATAGATAGATAGATAGATAGATAGAACTGATATACCTACCTTAACCGTTAGACTTAATAGCTTATAATATGAGGTCTTGTAGCTAAAAAATATGAAACAGGGTCTATAGCTAAACAGATGAGATTAGCTCTGATAGATGATGATATTGGATCAGGTCTGTAGATTATGTGGTCTTATCCCTAATAATTTAGGAATAGCTCTGACCTCATAGCTCATATGTCAACAGGTTGGTACCTAATAACAACAGACCTCATATCACATATCTCATAGCGCACTGCGCACCCTCAAAAAGTCATAGAAACGTGGTGAAGCTGCGGGGAACAGCTAGTGCTTAATAACTTGAGGTTATAGCTATTAGTATATTAGTAGTTTCATACTAAAAATTAACTTGTTTTTTCCAGCTCTGGTGGTAGAGCAGTATAATAACATCTTAAGGGGCTGGTGGCAGGAACTTAAAGGCAAAACTATACCGATTACTATAGAGGGGTCTACTACAACAAGAGAAGGTGTACACTAGGTGAGAGAGAGATACTTATTGATAGAACTGATTTTATTAGATTAGGTCTTATCCCTAATAATTTAGGAACAGCTCTGACCTCATATCTCGTAACAGTAGGTTAGCATAAGATCTGATGATTGATAAGATTAGGATTAGGATGTGGTCTTATCCCTAATAATTTAGGAATAGCTCTGGTCTAATCCCTACTAATATTATAAATGTGAGAGTAACTCTGTCTGTCTGTCTGCTACGCTCCCCGCAAAACTACTAAACAGGTTTGGTTGAAATTTAGTAGGTAGACAGATTAGGGTTATGATTAAGACATAGGCTACTTTTTACCACACTCATGAGCCGCTTGCAGCTTGCGCACTGCGCACCCTTGAAAAGTCATAGAAACGTGGTGAAGCCGCGGGGCACAGCTAGTGCTTAATAACATGAATTCATAGTTATTAGTACCTATATTAGTAGTTTCATACTAAAAAATAACTTGTTTTTTTTTCCAGCTCCGGTGGTAGAGCAGTGTAATAACAATTAAGGGGTTGGAGAGGGTTCATTGGAATCACCCTTCTCATAGCGGTGGTGAAAGGCGTCAACTCCTCTTCTAATGAGCGTAGAAATTCTTTAGCACACTCTACACCTCTGTATGACACAAACTTTGATAATTTATCGTCATATTCACACTTTATATAGTAACCAAAACTATATGGTACATGCTCATGATGATCCGTCGTATAAGATGACTCATCGCTTGGAGCACATGAAACCACCGGTTTGAGCAGGGCTTCAAAGTCCACATAGACCACTACGGACACCCTCATTTGGTGGGGGTGATTTTTTAAATTTTAATATATTTCCTGCCCTCACGCGGTATTATGCTAGCATGCATAAACCGTAAAGAATCTATAAATCTTAAATCTACACCTAAACTATTACTTTTTATGGTGAAAGAGATGAAGTTTTCCTTGTTTTTAGGTATGATATTTACATTATCATATTTTTTAAAGATTTTATGATGAAGCGTGAGTCATAACCGCTAAGGTTATACATAACTATTGGAATCTTATTATAAATTTTAAAATTTAAATTACATGATGAATGAGCTGACCCCCTGAAGGCGCTCGAAATTCATGGTTTCCTACCACCTCGAAAGATGTTTCAATGCTATTGTCCCGTTCGCAATCCGAAGTGTCGGTTATTTTTAACAAGCATTATATTATCACAGAATGGTTTTGTTAGCAGAGTTAGTGGTTTTATATTAACTCTAGACAGTATAACTCTTCTCCTTGCGAATAATTAATATTTCCAATATCTGTTACTAGGTTACCTATATTTACCATGTTCCGAATCTTTCGTTAGTCGGTTTAACCTTTCTCCCGTATAACTCGCTTACACTGTAAACTCTGTTGGATGACATGTTAAAGTAACACTTCTACGATCTACCGATCACTAAACTGAGTATTGCTTTAGATGCTCTTATTTATAGCAATCGTGGAAAGAAGTTCGACTATCTTCGGTTATCTTCAGAGAGTATTGAATAAGTTATTCAAACATTTCTATCATATTTTGTTTTGGTTGATAGTTAGTGGACCTGTGCCGATTACGTAGAAGCACACCTGCATCTGCTTGAATCTTGAGAAATTTAAGGTTTCTACAAGTTTCCTACCGCCCCGAAAGATGTTTTCTTCAAGCTTCTCTTAAATCATAACAAGTTTCGTAGTCTTTACTCATTTCTTGAGGTGAAAGCGAGGATTTATCATGAGAAAAAATCTAAGGTATCAAATTGACTTTGAGGAATAGGTTTAATATCCTCATAAAAAAATCATTTGTTTTTATGCTGTATATAAATGAGTCTGTGTCTGTATACAACAAGTTTGATAAACAGAAGTCTTGTTTAACTGAACTGCTGCAAAAATCTTCATATTCCCCATCGATATCAAACTTATTCCATACATAGATATGAACTTTGCAAAAGCGATAGCAAACAGGTCACCTAATCTTTATGTGATGATTAGTTTTACTTCACTTGGAGAACATGGTGCCGATTACATTAAAGCAGACCTGCATCTGCATGAAATTTATGGTTTCCCACCACCCCGAAAGATGTTTCTTCAGTGAAGGCGTCCGTTAGATGACTTTTCTATCACATTTTGTTTTGGTTGGTTTTTCTAAATTTTAAGGGTGAAACTGTCTCCTCCTCCTCCAGTTTACCTCAACTATCTACATACTAAGAATGAGGGAAAAGTGATTGATGTGCATGGTCTGCTTCGGTATAGCAGGGTCAAGTTTTCTTTTCTCCAACTCAGATCCTTCTTTTGATTTAAACTGTTCAGGTTTAAGGTCAGATCCATACTCTATATTCATGATTGGTGAACTGTGATCTTAAGAGTCTTGAAAGATCTTTTATCCACACATAGTACTGCTTTCCCCCATCCTCGATGTGGGGAGGATTCAGGCAGCTATCGCAGATCCATACTCTTTATGTAATGACATGGAATCGACGTTCTGTTTTTTCACACACTGCCGCGAGCAAGGGTGTGGGAGAAGCTTCAAGGTTTCCCACCACCACCACCACCACCACCACCACTACACCCACCCTGAAAGATGTTTCTTCAAGCTTCGCTTCTAACTACCTTTATACTTGCTAGTACTGATTTTGATTGCAGGGTGTCTTTTGTAAACTGCTGCTTGTTAAGTAGATCGGCACCGATCACATTGAAGCACACCTGCATCTGCATGAAATTGATGGTTTCCTTTCTATCATATTTTGTTTATCAAGGTTTCCTACCACCCCCTCAAAAGATGTTTCTTCCTGCTAAAGCGAATTGGATAAATTTATTCTAGTTTTTTTACCTTAATCATACTGGTGAGGTAGGTAGGTATTAAGATATGCTGCTTGTACAGAGGGAAAAAAATTTTTTCATTTATTTATTCTGTACTTGTATTTTGTATATTTCATAATTGTACAATAAAGCATATTTGATTGATTGATTGATTGAGGGATAAAAATACCTCCTTATCATAGACATGGTGATGGACTTCGATGATCACCCTTTATTCATATTATTCAAGACATATGTACTTTGAGTCATGGTGGTTGTACAAAAAGTAAAAGAATGTGATTAGAAATAAGAGAAGAAATATAACATTATTTTTTATATTTTTAAAGAACAGCTGAGTGATTTTTGTTGTTAATGAATTAAGTATATACATCTATTGCTAAAGCGAATAATATTTGTTTAATTTTTAATAAATAAGTGATGAATTTGAAAGAAATGGTTTTATTACTTACCTCATACATATATACCTACCTCTTAGAATTTTATAGTAGTCATAGGTACTTTACAGATCACAGGTGTTCAGCTGTGGTATGAGAACACCCACGCTTTCAACCGCAAAACTGTTTGGTGAGCTGCGGCATGTATCTGTCTATCTGTCTCGTGTAGGTATTATATATTATGTATAACATAATGAGAGAAAAAATCTGTTCGGTGAGCTGCGGCATGTGTTCGTCCGTCCGTCTGTCTGTCTCACGTGCGTAGGTAGTAGTTATCCCTTGAATAGATCGGCTATATTTAACATGATACTTAACAAATTCATTCCGGCTCGTACGCCGTGTTGGTGTCGAGGTTGCACTATATGAATACCTAGCGGAGTCGATTCCCTAACAAAGTCAACAGATTTTTCTAGTAGTACCTACCATGTTTTTGTTCGCACCATTCAGCGCCCGCCCCCGACCTCACCCCCCGCCAGCGCCGTCGGCCACCTACCATCCAGCCTCGGGCAGGCACAGTGGTTAGGTGCATTGCATGTAGCTGGTGTAGGTGGGGTTCGATTCTCACTCTAACATAATATAGGATATCTCGCCAGGTAGGTACATCTGTACTTGTCTAACATCACATAATATTACCATACCTCCTTATAACTTGCGAAGCCTTGATCAAGCACCATTCCCCACCCCACCCCTCAGAGCCTTTACCCACCCTCAGAGCCTCTCACCCTGCTGTCTATACATACCTACCCCTAAAACCCACCCCCTTACTCCGCCGATCATCCCCTAGAACCTCCACACCCCTCTAGAACCTTACATCTGCAGATAGTACCATGTTTGTGCGCATCATTCAGCGCCCCCGCCCCCGCCCCCTTGGGCACCCGCCGTGAGCCGCAGCATATTATCTCTGTCTTCTCTCATAGGTATAGTTAACACCTAGCGCAAAAACTGTTTGGCAGGCCGCGGTATGTGTGTCTCTCTCTCTCTCTCTCTCTCTCTCTCATAGGTACATGCGATGGCTGGCGCGCTACTCCTCACACGTCATAATCACCCATGTATATCAATATTTCATTGCTAACGTTATCAGGTGCCGTAGCTCTGCGGTGTAGCTACTCACATCACTTCAGAGCCGCCGCCGCAGTGGATTCAAATCTAACCAAACGAATGTTTTTTTTCTCACTAACGCCATCTATATTCACACATTCGCTAACTTTGCTGCTATGGTGACAGCTGACATAACAGTCCAATGACAGGTGTCATGTTGACAGTTGTGACAGCTGACTTTGACAGCTGTCATGTTGACATCTGACGCTGTGATTGGTCGATGCCAAGGCCACGCCCACTACGCCTACGCATATTCTCACTCACACCATAGCTCTGTCTCGCTCTAACACATGCGGTATCGCATCTTACCCCTCACTCACTCGCACTGTATGACGTCATTCTCACTCACACCATCGCTCTGTCTCGCTCTAACACATAGGATTTCGTATCTTCTCTCTCTCTCACTCGCACTGGTGAGCCAGAACTCTCATATATACACTACTTAGATATTGTAACTCTATGGATATAATATAAAAATCTTATTAGATAATCCTCTTAGAGTTCCGTATCCAAAGAGTTCCAACGGAACCATATTACTAAGCCTCCGCCGTCCTTCCGTCCGTCTGTCCGTCTGTCAGCGGGCTGTATTTCATGAACCGTAATAGGTAGACGGTTGAAATTTTCTGAAAGTTGAAATGTTCTGTTGCTGCTATAACAAAAAAATAATAAAAAATAAATAAAATAACAAAATTGAGAACTCCATAAAAAAAATTTACTTGATTTTTTTGGAACGTGAAAAGTATTTAAAATGTAGATATTGATAAATCTTGTACGATAGTACGGAACCCCTCGTGTGTGGGTGCGACTTGCACTTTGCCGGTTTTTTTAACACGTTTGTATTAAAAACTTTAACAGGTCCATAAGCAAAAGAATTTGGACTCTTATTAGTCTTTTTCCCTACAAATCCTCTATTTTGTATGGAGATTTTTTTTTCAGAATTAATAAAAAAATTAAAAAAAAAAAGATAATTGGAATTGCATTGGGGAATTTTGGTAAGCCCGCTTTTATCTTCTGCATCATCGTCACTTAACATTAGGTGAGATAATGCCAAGGGCTTATCAAATACAAATACAATACAAATACAAATATATTTATTACCAAAGAATAGTGTACGGTACAGTACAAAGTATGCCTTGTAACCCCACACTAGGCAGAGCCCGTATCGTGGTGGTCACGCCAAAAATACATTTACCAACCAACCAGTTTAAAGATAATTTACAAAGTTATATTAATATTAATTATGGGTTTCATAGAAAACGTTGTTCAGTATAATGAGTAGAATCTCCAGTTAACACGAATCTCCTAAAACTCTTCCACATACAAACACAAATTCACTCAACACAAACAGACACATAAACATACTCTCTCTCACACACACACACGCGCACGCATGCACACATACGCACACACGCACACTTTTTGTTGCATTAATTAATTATTTTAGTACCTATAAACATGTGAAATAGTAGTACAGTGTGAACAGTTTCTTCAGTTATTATTTATACAGTACCCGGGCGACCAAGCTTTGCTTGGGGCTGAGTACCCAGAGTCGTTAAAAACATTTACTAAAATAAGCTACCTATGATACACTTTGCCCGGCATATATCCAGTGCGAAAATTCCGGAAAATTGCGTTTTCTGAGAGATGAAACCCATCTAAACCGATTTTTGCCCCAAAAATTCCCATATACTAAGTGTCGAGCAAATCATTGGAGCCGTTTCCGAGATGCAGATTTAATATATATATATATATACAAGAATTGCTCGTTTAAAGGTATTAGATTAGTTAAAGTATTTTAAAATTAAATATAGGTAGTTAATTCAACAAACAGTATAATCTGTTGTTGGTGCCCAAGATACAGGCTGTGCCTACTTCGGGACCGATATGTACAGACACTATGTGAATTTCTGTTTAAATAGAAATAAATAAATGAAATAAAAAAAAGTAAACGGGTCCTACACAATCTTTTTATGCGCCCTGTATAAAACGGACGAGAAAATACTTTGCTTGATTGCTTATTGTATAATGTTTGTATAGGCACGTCTCTCTGAAATTTCCTCTCCATCACAACGTCTGATTACTCAGAAAACGTAATAATTATTCTGGAAGCTTGTAATCATAGTATTACAGTCTTGGAGACGTAATTTAGGGGTGTGCCAACGGATTTAAGGTTAGAAAGAGAAATGTCTGCTACAGTTATGTTTATAAGATATAATTTTAATTTTCTTGCAACACTAATTATGAGGGGAACGCTATTATATAAAGCCTAAATTTAAGGGCCTCTCCCAAGCAAACAAGCGCAGCCATTAGTTGAGAAATAGTTACTCTCTGACTACATAATTTAACGTAAATTTTCAAGGATGAAAATAAAGAATTAAGTACTGAAGTTTATTAAGACGGTAGAAGCCAATTATTATTATTTCTTAAACCGTTTATTTGGAACCGTTTTAAGGGTTCCATACCTCAAAAGAAAAAAAACTATCGGCGTATTTTCGATACTATCGACTGGAAATAAGTTAGGAGCAAGCAATAGTATCGCAAAATGTTCGACTATCAATGTGGCAAAACTATCGATAGTATCGCTATTACCGATACTATCGACACTCTTCCTATCGATAGTGTTTGTACTGATGCTATCGATAATATTGGTCTATAGTAATAGTATAACTTATCTTTATCAATCGATACTATCGATAGTATCGTCAAGGGTCGATAGTTTCGATATGACTATTGATAGTATGACTGATTTTAATGCCTATCGCTATCGCAACATCACTAATTATGCAAAAGAAATCAGGTAAGTTGCATGCCGTTGCATATTTCAGCAAGCGTACGACAGACGCAAAGCCGAGACACCACTAAAACGAGCTGGAAACTCTTGCGGTTGTCAATGCTGTGAAACAGTTCAAGCACTACCTGCATGGTAGAAAGTTTCTCGTTGTAACGGATTTTAGTTTGCTCCAGATGACACGTAAAAAGCTAGATCTCACCAGAGATATGCTATATGTAAGGGGAGGGATCTCACACCGCATGTACGCAGATGGTGGGCCTTTTTGCAAAGCTTTGATTTTGACATCGTTCATCGTGGAGAGAAGCTAATATCACATGCAGATTTTCTGCCAAGAAATCCTCTAACCACCAGACACTGCGAACATAGGTACGTTCCAAAAGGTGGAACCCAAGCGAATCGATATGACAGAGTTGACTGACAACTGGATATTAGCCTAGCAACAAAGGGATGCTGGGATTTCCAATTGGGCTCTCTGATCTGAACAGGCAAAATCTCTCCAGTGTTGTTGCGAAGTCATATGAATTGCGGTCGGATATTTTATACCACAAGATTCAACGAAACGGTAAGAGTCGTTGCTTACCTATTCATCATCATATCAGCTAATATACGTCCCCACTGAGGGGCTCGAGCCTACCCTGAATTAGGGCGATCGGGCCTTAGCCAAGCGGACCAAGCGGGCCCAGTGCGGGTTGGTCGACTTCACACACAACCTTCGAGTTTCTTCGCAGGTGTGTGCAGGTTTCCTCACGATGTTTTCCTTCATCGCTAAAGCAATCGGTTAGTACGTGTATATGTATGTTAGTTTCGAAAAATTAATTGGTACAATTGGCCGTCCGGATTTGAACCCGACACCTCTGGTTAGGAGGACCGAGTCGTTACCGGTTGAGCCACCGACGCTTACCTATTATTTCTCGGAAATTATGTTGGTGTATTATCAATAGTTTGCATAAAGGAATAATGCATATTGGATTGGAGAAGACCTTAGAGAAGGCGTTTGAGTTGTACTGGTTCAAGCACATGTCAAAGTACGTGAAACGGTTTGTAGAAAACTGTGTGACGTATAAAATTTTGAAGTCACGCTTAGGAAAGATCCAGGCAGTAATGCACCCCATACCTAAAATAGCGATTCCTTGGCACATAGTGCACATTGACGCTACTGGGAAGTTGAGCGGCGAGAACGACAAGAATGAGTATGTATTCGTTTTTATAGATGATTTTCGAAATACTTTTTGTTACGTCATACTCTGCACATCGACACTTCCAGGAGCATCAGAGCTCTAAAAGACTGTGTCTTACTGTTCTGAGCACATTCTCGTGTTATTTCCGACCAAGGAAGATATTTTTTCAGTCGCGAGTTGAGAGATTTTTGCGAGTCGATAAATTTAAAGCTCCATTTGATTGCGACAGGTAGCTCAAGAGCCAATGTCCAAGTAGAGTGCGTAATGAGCACTATTAAAAACTTGTTCACTGCCGCAGAAACGTGTAACCGCTCCTGGCAAGACGCTCTACCTGATGTGCAGTTAGCTCTTAGTTGTACCCAGAACCGTATGACAAAGGGAAGTCCTTTAGAGTTATTTATAGTGCGATGATGGGACTTCGGGTCGTAGTCAATAAAGTATAACGTCTCCGTGGTAGCTCGTATAATGCAAATAAAATGTGATAATTATGATCTTATATACTACAGCTTAAACAATATGTCACGTAGGGTGAGGTGAGTCATTTACACACTACACCTCCCCCGTTGACGAAAAAAAAAAAATATTTACCATATTATATAAATATTTTTTTTAAAACAAAATACTTCTTTTAAAATATTATAGATCAATTTCTTATTATATTGTATAAAGATAAAAAAAAATTATGTTTACATCATCAAATAAAATACATTACAAAACAAATCTTTTTTACAACTGTAATTATTTTCAGTTACGTACTCATTCATTATTTTAATCAATCGGTACAATATAATATTATTATTTTTTATTTACGGTTATACAATCCTACATCCCTTTATAATGACATTCTTTCTTCATAGTATTCCTCTTCCACAGCATAATCTGTTTTCAGAACGGTACGGTACACATTACAACATATATGGGGGATTCAACGTCGAGCTCGCCGAACCGTTGGTCCTTTCCACATACAACAACAATATAAACAACAGGCATTTTATCATCTGAGTCGACTCTATAACAATTTATATAAAAATAAAATAATCATGTTGACAAACTTAGTGTCTAAACATGGGGTTGTGCGCACAACCTATATTTATGGGGTTTTCCGTACTACTTGGTACTAAAAGACTCCAACTCTCTCTCATACAGGAAAACTCGTTCGCTCTATGTTCAAGAAGAAGGATCCAACCCTCAATGTGCCTTGCCTTCATTTCCTGTGTACCGTATCCTCAAACTCATAATAAACATACTAATTCATACAATCATATTTCCAATCATATAAGCACATTCCAAATGATATTTTGACTTCTAAAATATTGCTTAGCTTTTGGGTGATCAGTCCAATCGCTCAACAAAATCTTATCAACCAACATTCCCAAACTACATTAACATACTTTTCATTACCAAAACAATAACCATATTTTAATAACACATGCAATTCCATCTAAATTACACAACTCTTCATAGACATTCCTAACACGAGTAAAAGTCCCTAATTGTACTCGATGGTAACAAAAGATTTTTACAACTTTACCCGAAACTCTACTAAGAAAAGTTTTCCAAAAAAAATTACCATTTCATTTTAACTTTAGATAACCGTATGTACAATTAATGACTTTTTATCCATTTTTAGATTTATTATTCTTAAAATCATTATAATTGCCCTCAATACTTGACATGTTTGATAACTTTATTAGTCTTTGATGTTCACAAAATATTTACTTATCTAAAAATTTTAACAAACTCCAATATCGTATGTCCGTCTATACAAAAAATAACATAAATGCGCTACAAAACCTTTCAGCTGACAAGAATTCGTAAAAAAAATGCTCAAATTAAATTTACAATCAATCAGATAAAATTACTTTCCTATTTTATTATTTAACATTTTTTTTTTATTCACAATTGGTAAACCCTTGACAACATCTCACCTGGTGGTAAGTGACGATGTTGCCGAAGATGGAAGCGGGCTTACCAAGAATTAAAAAAAAAATGTGCTCAGTCACTAGTATTTTATGTTTATACAGATTCCGATGCATTTTCTAAAACGTGCTTCTTAGTGCACTGATTTGCACACATTCTATGCCTATCTAACCCATCACAAAAATGTTTAACGCATCACGTTTGTTTCTAACATCAGGAAGTCATACGTTTTATCACTTATACATGTTTAATCACGTTCTAGTCTAATTACTAGATATGAATATTTTTCCAAACAACATTAAAAAAAAACATAATATAATTTTGAACCACGTAATGCGATGTTAGTTCCTTTGAGGAAAATATCAAACCCAAACATATTATAACAAAACACATACTGATATTCATTTCAAAACATTTTCAAAATTTTCGATTTAAATCGTTTAAGGGTACTGACTATATTTTTATTTAACTCTTTTATCATTTATAACAAAATACAAATAAAAGTTATGTTTTATATTTTTTTACCTACAATAAACATAAATAGGTACTTTAACTTTAGTTTTACTCGTGATACTTATTTGATATGTAAAATTCAATATTGATATACAAATTATTTAAATTTCTTCACTTGATTGGTAATTTATAAAAACTATTTTTCACCAAATTAAAAATGATATCTCATCTAACGCTCAGATCAAACGGTGCAAAGAGCATAATATAAAATGTGATAAAAGTCCAAAAGCACCAAACATAACAAAAATGACCATACTTAAACCAAAAATAAATAGGCACATAAAACCCTTAAACTTTTTAACTCAAAAGTGATTAGCAAATTAAATTCTTAAACTTTAAAATAATAATGAAAGTAAATTACGCTATGGTCACATTTAAAATAAGAAAATTTGTCCGTATTAAATTCCACTAAACTTACTTCCTCGCATCTTCCGTTACTTCACTGTCCGTCTGGCGGCAACCATCTTGAAGTAGGGCAGGAAAAGGCCAGGAACCACTCCCAGCACCCAACAATACCAGCCGTCTCGTCGACCGTCACACGACACACGACAGCAACAGCGCCAAGCAGCAACTCCGGCATGTGACACCAGGGCATGCGCAACCCTTCATTCGGCTACATTAGTGCAGTGGGTACTCTTATTGTTGTTCTTGACAAAACACTATTGTTATAGTCAATTTCACCAGAAGTCTCTTGCGTAAAACACACTTGTTTTTTATGTGTTGCACAGCGCTGCCCCAGCTACGCTAGGCAGCACTGGCAGGGTCGCCATGCGATGATGGGACTTCGGGTCGTAGTCAATAAAGTATAACGTCTCCGTGGTAGCTCGTATAATGCAAATAAAATGTGATAATTATGATCTTATATACTACAGCTTAAACAATATGTCACGTAGGGTGAGGTGAGTCATTTACACACTACAATAGGTAAGGTGGCTAGACCTTTAGATATCATGTTGGCTGATGATTAGGAACCCCAGGTCAACATTGAGCAAGCGAGATGTGATGCAGTACGGAATATGGATCGAGCCGCTGACTACGACAAGGGTCGCTTCGACAACTCTAAAACTAAGTTAAAAACTTTTTTCGTTGGAGATTACGTACTTCTACAAAATGAGGAACTTAATTAAACTAAGTTTGATCCGAAATATAAAAGACCATTTAAAGTGTTGGAAGGTGATCGATATTTACTGAAGTAAGTAACTTTTAATCGTTCGCACAAATACGCTCATGACAGGCTGCTTAAAATGCCAGAAAGTACTTGCGTCATCGATGATATCGACTCTGGAACCGTTCAGTTAGAATTTCATAATTTTTAATCTGCGGAACACAGTACTTTTGTTAAAACAAAATAAATTATTTGTTTGTAACGGCACAGGGTGTGCAGGTACCTTTTCGTTGGGCTCTCACAATGTTAATAAGACGCCGGATGTAAGTTTTCTTGGTTTTGCCTCTCAGACGCCGGAAGGAGGTTGTCTTATTGAGTTACTGTCAGACACAGGACGGAGTTTGTCATCATTTTTGCCTGACAGACGCCAGAGTGGTTGTATTTGAAGGGTATTTTTTTATTCACAATGGGTAAGCCCTTGGCATCATCTCACCTGATGGTAAGTGACGATGATGCCGAAGATGGAAGCGGGCTTACCAAGATTGCCCTATGCCATGGAGAACTGGCTATCTTATCTTTAAGCCGGAACACATCAATCACATCAAACTGATGATAAGATGGTGGTAGCTAGCCAGGTGGGCTTAGAAAATGTCCTACCACCAACCAAACCGAGTCTTACAAGTTGACCCCACCGGGAATCGAACCCGCGACCTCCTGGTGCGAAGCGAATGGGCTATCCATTACGCTACGGAGGCGGTTAGATAGATTGCAGAGCATAATAATAGTCTTTAATACTTAAAATAGGTATCTACTTATTTTGGTTATGTGTGATTAGCTGTTCGACCGATCGCTTTTCTGAATGAATAACTTTGTTTGTAAGCAACCTACTGTCGAGTAAATAAAATGTACAATTTAAATCGTTGTGGCTTTCAATAGTTTGAAATTAAATCTGAATATAAGGTTGACACTGCGTATTTTTTGTCAGGTTGACCAAGCGAATAGACTTTTCTACGAAGACGTGGTGCCACTTCTGACGGCTCAAAGCACCAAGAAGCCAAGTCACCAATCTTTTTTTATTGGAAACGTCAAGCGGATTGCTTGGATGAGGGAGGTAGGTCGTTACTGGGCTGGATGGGAGCAGGCATTCCCTCTCGTATATCTACCAGATACGCTAGACTACCAGGTTTATGATATAGCGTCCCCACTCACCGACAGCTAGGTCATAAAGTTCGAATTGAGATTTTGTACGGTCTAGTTGGGTAGCTAGTATAGCCCTGTAGCGACTTTGCCGTTTCTATCCACTATTAATATCTTTTTTTTTATTCAAAATTGGTAAACCCTTGACAACATCTCACCTGGTGGTAAGTGACGATGTTGCCGAGGATGGAAGCGGGCTTACTAAGATTCCCCAACGCAATCTTAATCAATCAACATTGATATTTGGCGGCAAGACTTAAATGAGATGGTGGTAGCTAGCCACGCGGGCTTAGAAAATGCCCTAACACCAACCAAACTGAGTCTTACAATTGACCCCGCCGGGAAACGAACCCGCGACCTCCTGTGTAAAGCCAGTGAACTTTGCCTCTGAACTACGGAGGCGGTTAAACCTATGCCATTCGAAGGTTTTTTTAGTATTTTGATTTAAAATCGTGCAAGTATAAGCCTCATCGTTAGCCCAGTAGGTTTTATTTCGATATAATGGACGAAGATCAAGCAAATCTAACCGCCCCTATGATATATATAATATTTATATGAAAATAATAAAATACTGAATTTTATTATTCACGCTCTTATCTAGGAATAAATTCAAAGTAGGATTTAGCAAATAAGCATCTATATCGTACCGAGAATTTGCTGAGTTTTATTTAAGTAAAAAAAAAACGGGCATGTGCGAGCCAGAACCGCACACAAAAGGTTACCATCATACTAGATTGCGCTAGTTTCTTTACTTATTTTTGATGTGTAACATCTTTGCTCTCGCTTTCCTGCAATTTGTGGGAGTAATTTCGTGAAATAGGACGGAAATGTGTCCCAGGGAGTCGCGTTTTTTCAGGCTTTAAAAGCGCGTAAAAGGCAAAGGTATCTATGACCATACAGCCTAGTCTGCCGTATCTTTGCAGTCCTTTTTTCAGGCTTTAAAAGCGCGAAAAAGGCAAAGATATCTATGATCATACAGCCTAGTCTGCCGTATCTTTATAAAGGACTTTTATAAAGTATTTTGTCACATGTTACACATCATATGCGAGTACTGTAGGTCTCGCTCGAATTTTTTTTAAAATATGGAACACCCCCTTATTTTTTCACTTTTTCTAATTTTTTGTATTTGTTGTTATAGCGACAAGATAGCCAGTTCTCAATTGCGTTGGGGAATCTTGGTAAGCTCGCTTGCATCTTCGGCAACATCGTCACTTACCACCAGGTGAGATGTTGTCAAGGGTGTACCAATTGTAAATAAAAAAATAATAACAATAATAATGCTTAATATTATGAGTAGGCTTATAAAATATAGGCATTTTACTACTGGAATCGACTGCTTTAGACTATTTTTGTGTTTTTTAGATTCCATGACGTGTCTTTCCACATCCTTGATGCCTCTGGACTCAAAGCTAAAATATTTTTTGAAAAATCTAAAAAATTTTAGGTACAAGCTTTTAATATTGCATTGTTACGCGATATAAATATAGAAAATTTCAGCTCAATCGGAAACCGAGAAGTGAGTCAAATTTAACTTGCAAGATTCCACCCGAATAAACATACGTACATATTGCCAGTTAAATAAAAGCTTCTAATAACAATCGCATACCTTACACTTCGCTTCTGACTCATTGCGGCCTTCCACTAGACCTGGATATTTATTCGCTTATATCTCTGAAACTTCGGTGGCTCAATAGGTAACGACTCGGTCCTCCTAATCAGAGGTCCCGGGTTCAAACCAGACGGCCAATGTACCAATGAGTTTTTCGAAACTTAGGTACATTTACTTGGCGATTGATTTAACGGTGAAGGAAACCTGCACATCTGGAATAAAAGATGTGCATGAAGGTCGCGTAGCACACGCTCGTAGGTGTAAATATAAATGCCCTACAGGTGACCGCTAGAGACGATAAGTGCAACACCAGGCAACCGCCGTCTGTCCCTTGAATCATCATAACAGGTCATAATATACGTCCCCACCGAGGGGCTCGAGCCTACTCTGAATTAGGGCGATCGGGCCTTAGTCGACCACGCGGGCCCAGGGCGTGTTGGTCGACTTCACACACAATCTGCGAGTTTCTCCGCAGGCGTGTGCAGGTTTCCTCACGATGTTTTCCTTCACCGTATGAGCGTCGGATAAACGTACATATGAAATCTAAATTTGAAATCACATTGGTACGTGGCAGGATTCGAACCATGACCACGATTCGGACAGGAGGCGGTGGCCCTAACCGTTATGCCACCGACGGTCCCTTGGATAGCACGGTTAATAGTGCCACACCATAAGACGGAGCTCTCTAAAAATTTACATAGTTTTCTCTTCTTTTCCATATTAAAATCCAATAAACAATCTCACTCCACTTCGAGAACGAGAAAAACTATGATAGGTAAAGTTTAACAAGCCATCTGAATTATGCTAGCCAAAGAAACTTCATTCGTCCAACATTAACAATGCGCGGCGGGACTTTTAGTCAGTGCAATGAGAGTTATGTTAGTTTGAGCACACTCCGGACACTGCATACAACGGTCATACACATTTCTAAAAAACAAATTACGGAGCAAACAAAATCCCGGCGAAATCCTATACGTTCGAGAACCAAACTGTAACCAATCTGCATCAATCTGGGTGACGAAGGGGTGAGGTCGGAATCTAGAGAGCGGCAGGGAGTGTTAGTACTGTGTTTTCGTACTAAAATATGTATATACTTTGGTATGAGCGTGGACATTCGTTTTCTTCGGATGTGAAAGAAATGAACCATAAAAATACTATTTTTTCAGTTTCCTCAGGAACTGCATAGGACTATGCTATTTTCACGAAATTAAAAGTAGCCTATGTCCTTCTCCGTGACACAGGCTAACTGCATGCCAAATTTCATCAAGATTGGTCAAGAAGTTGAAGCGTAAAAAGGTAACAAACAAACAAACATATTTTCACATTTATAATATTAGTAAGGATTTAGGACATAAATCTAGTATTCCCTGTAGTATGGGAATCGTAGAGATATACAATAGATATTTAACAACCAGACATAGAGAAAACAAGCCTGTTATTAAAAGTTATCTGAATATTAAAATTTCAAGAGTACTTTTTACTTAAAATTAACTTAAGTGAAAAATGTGAATAAATGTTAAAGTTGCCATGTTAGGTTAAATTTGCATAGAAATAAAATATCTTTGTTTTCACAGCAATACTAGCAGAACTGAAAGTGCATGCTTTAGACGTTGTAAATATAAAGCAAGAACATAATATAGTATTATGCAAAAATATAATAATTTCTGAATTGTCTATTTTGCATTCACGAGACGACTCTCGACAAATTGTGTTTTTAGTGTCGGAGATAAGACTGTCTTGGGAAAGTGTTTTCGAGAAAAGACGAAGAGATTCGATACAGTTTTATTTAGTTTTTTTTTTAATGTCACTTGGCATCTTTTCACAGGATGGTACATATTTTAAGTGACGATGATGGCGAGGTGGTTTAGTTAAGGCAGTTGAGGTTCTAAGAAAGTAATTAAGATTTTACTAACCAAGCAACCGCGCCGTCAATGACTTGGATGGATAGCACGATTAGTCGATTAATTGTGCCACACGTTTAATTTAAATATAAATAATAGATACAATTTAATACTACAGCGAGGCCCAAAGTCCTTAGACATGTAAATAAGTAAAGAATAAAAAACACTAGAAAAATATTTTTGTTTCGTTTTAATAATCTTTATGATATAGGAATTATTTATGTTTATTACTAGCTGTGCCCGCGACTTCGTCCGCCTTGAATTTTCCCACGGAAACTCTTGAATTTTCCGGAATAAAAAGTATCCAATATATTAGCTCGGGCTATAATAAACTACTATACAACATTTCATCAAAATCGGCTGGGTAGTTTTTGCGTGATGCTTGAACATACAGACATACAGATATTCCAAAATTTGTTGTTTTGGTCTCTATATTGGTAGTAATGTCCACCACAGTTATTATTTTTCAAAAATATTTCATGTACAGACACGATCCCGTTACAGTTTTATTATATTTTAGATAGAAGATAGATATACACTAGCTGTAAATGTAACCCGTTGTGATCACGGCACTCCTGTTATGTAAGCGATCTCTAAAACTAACGAGCATCTTGGTCTCCGATACCAAATCGTGGAGATTTCTTCTGTCCTACACCACTTCTTGCACATCGCCCCCCTATAGCCCGCCCCTCTTCGATTTCACTTGATAAAAGTAAATTTGTCAATAAATATAAGTAATTATTTCTGAAAGAATAATTGTTAGGAATAAGACAATTTATTTTTTATGCCACATTTTTACCAAATTAAAAATATAATTTGAGCAAAAAATTAATCAAAAGAATATAGGCGCCACAAAATTTTCTTTTAACTTTCAATACAATTTACAATAACATAAATATCCATTTTACTTCATCACATCATCACATCAGCTCATATATACGTCCCCACCGAGGAGCTCAAGCCTACCCTGAATTAGGACGATTCCATTTTACGTAATATAGTTTTACTATTTGAAGGAGTAATTTTATGAAAAAACTAGTGTATGCCCGCAGCTTCGCCCGCGCAGATCCCGATTTTTGCGGTTCCCGTGGGAATTTCCCAAAATCCTTTCTTAGCGGATGCCTACGTCATAACATCTAACTGCATGCCAAATTTCAGCCCGATCCGTCCAGTGGTTTGGGCTGTGCGTTGATTGATCACTATATCAGACAGTCAGTCAGTCACCTTTGAGTTATATATATATTAAGATAAAATGTAGGTAATATACTAACAGTAACGAGAGTGTCGACTCATTTCTAGAGTGAGTAATTAAATTTCAAGTCCATTGGAGCATTTTAATGAGACATGGCGGAAGCCTGGCGTCTAAACGTTGATGTAATTTATGTATTGATGTTGAAACTATACTTTAAGGGTTTTGTAGCCACTCCACTAACAGTAAAAATGCTAAAATGCACCAAGAAATCTTTATAATCTCTTTCGTATTATATTATCATCATTAATCTAGTTATGTATGTACTTATTATGTAAATGTATTTTAGTTTATATCATTAGTATTTACGTATATTTCGTAGTTTAAGAATGCTTTTTTTTTATTATATATATATTATTTAGATATTCTATGAATTTGTTTATTTCCCACAATAATATTTTTGATGTGTAACATCTTTGCTCTCGCTTTCCTGCAATTTGTGGGAGTGATTTCGTGAAATGGGACGGAAATGTGTAACAGGAAGTCGCGTTTTTTCAGGCTTTAAAAGCGCGGAAAAGGCAAAGGTATCTATGACCATACAGCCTAGTCTGTCGTATCTTTGCCGTCCTTTTTTCAGGCTTTAAAAGCACGTAAAAGGCAAAGGTATTTATGACCATACAGCCTAGTCTGCCGGAATTTTGTCGTCCTTTTATCTTTTTTGATGTGTAACATCTTTGCTCTCGCTTTCCTGCAATTTGTGGAAGTGATTTCGTGAAATGGGACGGAAATGTGTAACAGGAAGTCGCGAAAGCGCGGAATTCTACTTTACGAGAGTCCGACTCGCACTTGGTCGGTTTTTTCGTTACTGTCAGATCCGCCACCCAGGTACAATATCGTCATCAAATCTAACTAACCTAAAGTATTTTGTCACATGTTACACATCATATGCGAGTACTGTAGGTCTCGCTCGAATTATTTATTTCATGTTTTCTCCATCTAAAGGTTGTCTTGAAGAGATCGCTTGTTATCGATTAGACCGCCTATATGTACAACTTCCTCTATCATTGTATCTTTTTTTCTGTTATGTTGTGCATTAAAGTGTTTTCAATCAATCAGTCAATCAAGATTTATTCTTCGCAGTTGTGACTTACGAGCCCCGGATTCATAATTTTTGAAATTGATCTTTATATATTTTTTTTTTATTTGAGTGCGTTGGACTACGTCTCACCTAATGGTTAGTAATGATGTCGTCAAGGATGGTAAACGATAAATCAAATAATGCCTATTCACTCTCGCCTTGAGTATTCCTAAATTGTAAGAGTCGGGATCGGTGGCGTAACGGGCATCGGTGGCGTAACGGCTAGGGCCGCCGCCTCCTGTCCGGGAGGTCGTGGTTCAAATCCTGCGACGTACCAATGTGTTTTCGAATTTAGATTTCATATGTTTGTTTATCCGACGCTCTTACGGTGAAGGAAAACATCGTGAGGAAACCTGCACACACCTGCGGAGAAACTCGCAGGTTGTGTGTGAAGTCGACCAACCCGCACTGGGCCCGCGTGGTCGACTAAGGCCCGATCGCCCTAATTCTAGGTAGGCTCGAGCCCCTTGGTGGGGACGTATATGAGCTGATATGATGATGAAGTGACGCAGACGCAGGCAAGGAGTTCCACTCCATCGCTGTTGAGGAAGTGTAACGTTTCGTGCGTGTAGGCTGAATATCAACAACAAGAGGTGGAACCTATCCCTGCGTCTGGTTGACCGAAGGTGGAATGAAGTTGGTGTTTTGGTAGTTCAGTTATGGTCATAGCAAAAAATATTTTTTTTTGTGCAAATTAATTCAACTTACATTCCTTGTTTCCCTTGTAGGCTTCAGTAGGCAGGATACCGAACTCCTGACCAACTTGCAGTAGAGGTATCGTGCTTGAACTCAATGAGAGTATTTATGAATAGGTGTTAGTATATTACATGGTAACCTTGACTTTATGCTGCATTACCTATTGGAATGGAAACCTCAGGATACCCAACTTCTCACCAACTACAGCCGAGTTAAGGGTAGAGGTAAAAAAAAGTGAATATCCTCAGCTCCTTTTTCGCTCAATGAGGGTCTCATGAACTTCCACAGGTCCAATTGATTTGAAATTTACAGTTATAACATACATTGACTGACTCGGTGGCTCAGTGGTTAGAGCCCAGGTCTGATCGATTCAAAGAATACATTTCGTGTTTCGTCTCGGAAAGTGATTTTGTGAATATAGGAATATATTTTCGATTGTAGTGCATCTACTAAGTAATATGTAAAGTTTATAAAGCATGAAATAAAACCTAAATTAAAAATTTCAAAAACCGCTAAGTAAATAAAATAACAGAATACAACAAGGGCTTACTAAATGTGAATAAAAAAAATTAAATAAAAAAAACCAACTTGTTTAATTTACTACAACTACTTCATCATCATCATATCAGCTCATATACGTCCCCACCGAGGGGCTCGAGCCTACCCTGAATTAGCGTGATCGGGCCTTAGTCGACCACGCGGGCCCAGTGCGGGTTGGTCGACTTCACACAAAACCTGCGAGTTTCTTCGCAGGCGTGTGCATGTTTCCTCACAATGTTTTCCTTCACCGTTAAAGCAATCGGTAAGTATATGTACGTAAGTTTCGAAATACTCATTGGTACATTGGCCGTCCGGATTTGAACCCGGCACCGGTTGAGCCACCGACGCTTTTTTTTTACAACTAATTACTACTTAACAATTTCACAACTTAGCGGTCCCCCGACGCGATGACTCTTGGATCAAAATATTACTACTTATATTAAACTTTTGCTTTTTAGAGATTTTTAGCCGGGTGTTTTTTAAATTTTAAATTTATTGCTAATATTAGTCGCTACGTAAGTATATCAGATAAGTCGGCCTTATAATCCGTCACTAGTAGGAGACCTTATAGAACAAGGTGGAGATCTTAAGGGGATTGTGAAGCTGCGGCTTTTCATACAAACGGCGTTAACGATTTTCACCTCTTAAATGTTAACCAATTAGGACCATTTTTTTGATAGGTTGTCAGTCAGAACACAAGCTAGACCTTTAAGTTTCGTTTTTTAAAATACTAATTATAAATAAACCAATATCCTTAATTAGTTTTGTATGAAACGACAATAAAATAAACTTATTAACTTTATCGAAAAAACAAAAACGTATAAGACTAGCTTTAGTTCTGACTGACAAATTATCAAAAATTGGTCCAAATCGGTTAACATCTAAGATGTGTAAATCGTTAACGCCATTTGTATGAAAAGTCGCAGCTTCACGATCATCTTAATTAGGAGCTTTCTGTTGTGCTAAGTCAGCTTTCTAACTAATAATTTAATCATCAATTTTATCACATTGTCCTTTCCCACTAAGACGATTGTCAGAGTTTTTAACTTTATTCGTCATATTTTTGAAGTGAAAACTTCTTTAGCATTTTTGAGATAAAAAAAAACCGTTGAACTCTCGACACCGGCACTGTCACGTGACCAGAAACACTCGCAGGGTCAAAACTTATAAAACTAAAAAAAATACTTCTGTCTGCATTCTCGGCACACCCTGGACACTTCATACAACGGGTCAGAAATGTAATTTCAAAAAAGGAATGGCGGAACAAACAAAAAGGCGGCTAAATCCTATACGTTCAACAACCAAACTGTAACCAATCTGTATCAATCTGGGTGACGAGGGGGTGAGGTCGCAATCTAGAGAGCGTCAGGTAGTGTCCATACTGTATGTTAGTACTCATCATATCAGCCGAAGGAAGTCCACTGCTGGACATAGGCCTCCCCCAAGGATCTCCACGACGACCGGCTCTGCGCTGCCCGCATCCAGCGGCTTCCCGCGACCTTCACCAGGTCATCGGTCCACCGAGTGGGAGGCCTGCCTACACTACGCTTTCCGGTGCGTGGTCGCCACTCGAGAACTTTACTGCCCCAACGGCCATCTGTTCTACGAGCAATGTGCCCCGCCCACTGCCACTTAAGTTTAGCAATTCTGAGAGCTATGTCGGTTACTTTGGTTCTCTTACGGATCTCCTCGTTTCTGATTCGATCACGCAGAGAAACTCCGACGCTCCATTGCCCTTTGGGTGACCTTGAGCCTTCTTATGAGGCCCATAGTAAGCGACCATGTCTCAGTTCCGTACGTCATCACTGGCAACACACATTGATCGTAGACCTTGGTCTTAAGACACTGCGGTATCTGGGACGTAAAGATATTGCGAAGCTTCCCGAACGCTGCCCAGCCGAGTTGGATTCGACGATTGATCTCTTTCTCGAAGTTGGACCTACCTAACTGGACTGTTTGTCCCAGGTATACATATTCGGTAACAACTTCGAGTGTAGAGCCTCCAACCTTCAGAGGAGTAGGTATGACATGGACGTTTGACATAATTTTCGTCTTGTCCATGTTCATTCTAAGACCCACTTGTTCAGAGGCTCTACTGAGGCCATCGAGCATTGTGCCTAAGTCGTCCATAGTCTCAGCCATGACCACGATATCGTCAGCGAATCGAAGGTGGGTGATGTACTCGCCGTTGATATTGATGCCGAGTCCACCCCAGTCCAAAAGCTTAAAAACATCTTCCAGGGCGGCGGTGAACAGTTTCGGAGATATAACGTCTCCCTGTCTCACCCCTCGCTGCAGCTGGATAGGTTCCGAGTTTTGATCCTGCAGGCGAACCGACATGGTGGCGTTTTCATACAAACACTTCAGCACTTCGATATATCGATAGTCCATTTGGCACCTCTGGAGAGACTGTAACACAGCCCAGGTTTCGACCGAATCGAAGGCTTTCTCATAGTCCACGAACGCCAAGCATAGTGGCTGATTGTACTCTTCGGTCTTCTGTATAATCTGCCGCAGCGTATGTATGTGGTCTATGGTACTAAATCCTTTTCGGAAACCGGCTTGTTCGGGAGGAGACGTGCGAGACGATTCGTAATGACCCTCGAAAACAGTTTGTAGACATGGCTCAGAAGTGAGATAGGTCTGTAGTTCTTCAGCAGGGTATTGTCGCCCTTTTTGAAGAAAAGCACGACCACACTTCTGTGCCATGCCTTAGGCATTTGTCCCTCGAGTATAACGGAATTAAATAATTTCTGAAGAGCTTTAAGTACCGGTGTTCCACCTGCTTTCAGAAGTTCAGCCGTAATTCCATCATCACCCGGTGCCTTATTGTTTTTAAGCTGTTTAAGAGCCGTTCTAATCTCGTACAGGCTGACGTCCAGGATATCTTCGGTATAGTGTCGGGTAAGTCTAGCTCTTGGGTCTTTAGTCAGATCGCAGACAGGCAGACGTGTGGTCGTGTACAATTGTCCGTAGAAATTCTCAAGTTCTTCCAGCAACTCAGTCTTAGACGATATGATCCTGCCGTCCTCAGTCTTCAGCTTGGCCAGTTGACTTTGACCAACAGACAGATCTCTCGCGAACACTTTTGAGCCTTTGTTGTTCTCAATCGCCTCTTTAATACAATTTGTATTATAGTGGCGCAAATCGCGAGTTAGAGACTTAGAGATCTGCCTGTTTAGTTGCCGATACTGAGTAGCATCTTCAGAGGACTGCAAAACCAATTTGCGTCTTTCTTCCATGAGGTTGCTGGTCAAGTCAGAGATTTTTTTGGTTCTGTTTGAACGGCGAGTTTTGAAAATCTCAGACCCGACCGTTTGGACAATTTCCACGAACCTGTCGTTATAATCGTCCACATTCTCGCAGTCTCCTAGGCATTCGAAGCGATTGTGCAACTCGAGCTGAAAGTTTTCGGGGTTTTGGAGCTGAATGGGCGCTGGTCGGAGTATGGACTTCATCAGTCGACATCTTTCTAGCTTGGTCTTTAGATTCAATGTGCCTCTTACCATTCGGTGATCGCTTCCTGTTTTGACTGAGTTGATCACAGAGATGTTAGTACTCATCTTTACTAATATTTAATTATATTTGATTGTTTGTTTTGGGTAGGTTCCGAAATTACTGGACTGATTTTAAAAATTCTTTCACCTTTGGAAAGCTACACTATTCGCGGTTGCGAATAGTGTAGCTTCCCAAACTGGGTGACGAAAGGGTGAGGTCGTAATCTAGAGAGCGGCAGGGAGTATCCCCAGTCCATACTTTATGTTATACTAATATATATACTTTGCTCCCGGTGTGGTTAGGTTTTTGCCACTAAGGCGATTATCACATTGTCCTTTACCACTAAGACGATTGTCAATTGTTTAATTTTAGCCATTATATTTTCGCAAGCTTGCCAGATATTATTAATGTGAAGTCCTAATCTCACCACCTATACAAAAACAATGTTTTTTGCAACATTGAAACCTTGGACGCGTCGTCTGTTCTTGTCAGTTTAATAAATGACGATCGCCATATATAAAACTTTGTTCAAATACAGTACGTTGGAAGAAACTTTTACCCATAAATTGAACAACCTTTTCCGTGTATATGATGTACGTCTCGTTAGGCGGGCATTCCAGAAAAAATGCGACACAATCATCATATCAGTCGAAGGACGTTCACTGCTGGACAAAGGCCTCCCCTAAGGATTTCCACGACGACCGGCCCTGCACTGCCCGTAAGCAGCGACTTTCCGCGACCTTTACCAGGTCATCGGTCTACCGAGTGGGAGGCCTACGTTTTCCGGTGCGCGATCGCCACTCGTGAACTTTACTACCCCAATGGCCATCTGTTTTGATAATATGTAAAGTGTTCAAATGTTTAACTGTACAATTAAACCAATTTAACTAAATGTAAGTACGTAACTATCCACTCAAAATTGAATACGTTATCTCTATAACACTACCAATTTCAAAAGCTGTTGACCGTAATCGCTTTCATACGGTCGAATGTACATTCGGAATTGACCGAACGCTGAATTTTGTACAATTACTCACTATTGCTATACAGGGTGTTAACAGAATTGGTTTCTCCTATTATGTGACACTATAAACCATTGTTGATGGCTGCTGTTACACTAAACATCATACGCGGCAAATAATTTATACAGGGTGCAAGGGATAGGTTTCCAAAAACTGATAGGGTTCAATCAGATCATGATAAGTTTAACCGCCTCTGTGGTGTAATGGTTAGTCTATTGGCTTCTGGGAGGTCGCTGGTTCGATTCCCGGCGGGGTCAACTTTGTAAGACTCTGTTTGGTCGGTGGAAGGGCATTTTCTACGCACGCCTGGCTACTCGTAGCTACCACCATATTATCTAAGTCTTGCCGACAAACATCATTGTTAACAACATGGATGTTTTCCGGCTTGGAGATAAGATATTGCGTTGGGGAATCTTGCTAAGCCCGCTTCCATCTTCGGCATAATCATCACTTACCTTCAGGTGGGATGATGCCAAGGGCTTAAAAAAAGATTTTGAGTCATATTTCACTGAAATTTGTTTTTAGAAATTTCTTCTTTTTTCTTTTTTAAAAACAGCAATAGATGCAAAACTCGATCATTAACTCGCTGTTGGGAGCTACGATTCCACAGACAGACACACAGATACACACTTTCAACTTAAAACACTCCCCTTTTTGCGTCGAGGTTTAAAAAAATTTCAAAACTTTGACATTGACATTCTAATATAGGTGATACTTATTATTTGTTATTTTAATTGAGGACATATATACCATAATAATGTTGTTAAAATATATATTTAATATTTAGTTTGACATGATTTATATACAAAAAAATTACATAGTGTGTATAAGTTTGTTTGACATGCTTCATGAATTATGATAAATTTTTTGACATAGTGTTTTTGTATGCGTGATTTAAGTTTATTTTAATTAAGATTGTCTTAATTTGTAAAGGCAGAACACAGCGTCCAACTTTATTTAATTACACCTTTTTACTGTAACCTGTGATTCACAAATAAATTGATTTGATTGATTGATTGATTGATTGATTGAACTATCATTTATAATTTGTTGTTAAGATTTGTTGCAAATATTTTAGGAGCGTTTTATTTCAAGTAGATAGTTACATCCTCTATATGGGTTTGCTCGCTGTGATTTTGGACCAATATAACAGCTATGGACCGGTCTATGCGAACAGCTGTTTTGATGCCTACAGAATTAGGGAATTCGCTCATTTCGTCTCAGTCAGCCAGTATTCCCCAAATCAGTTAAAGCTCAAAGTTCGTTATCTCATTCGTGCTACATTCCGAGTACGTCACTGTATCTCTGTCATTGTTTATATTTGAACGAGACTCGGTACATTGTAGCGGCGTGAGTGCGTATTTGCGTGTTGTTGTATTTGACTTATTTTATATGAGACTAGCTGCTGTCCCGGTGAGCTTCATTCCACCTTACACTACACTACCCTACCTTACACTACCTTACACTACCCTACCTTACCCTAAAAACAATTATTTTTTTTTACTTATTTTTTTTATTGATGAATATCATATTTTAAAACTTATTATCCTATTCCAGATGAAAAAAAAATGCAAAAACACATAAATCATAAAAATTGGTTCAGCCGTTCTTGAGTTATAAATGGTGTAACTAACACGAATTTCTTTTATATAGTATATAGATAGATTATTGTATGAATAGGGCCGGTCCATTATATTTGGTCGAAGGCTGTAACAATTCAATGGCAATGATTTTGAATCGAGGATCGTTACCTGGTATTAATTAATTAATAACTGCGTTTGGATATGATAGCTTCCACTTTGAAGTAGTAATTTAACCAACTGGAAAATAATTGTAAATTATGGATTCCACTCTAAACCCTTTAATTACGTTGTTATTACGAGTGTTGTTTAGCAATAGCGATTCAATATATTATTGTCACTTTATTAGACCACTGGAACTTCGTCTGCTAGTATTTTTTTTCAATTAAAGGCCACATTCCACTTCACACATTACAAAATAGGCTGTAATGTTAAAGAATAAAGACTGTTTACTAAGTACGAGGTAATGTTAATATTCTAAAGATAATATCAGCTAAGCATGATTGCCTATATTGGCTATTTATCACTTTCTTAACCGCCTCCTATACACAGGAGGTCGCGGGTTCGATTCCCGGCGGGGTCAATTGTAAGACTCGGTTTGGTTGGTGGTAGGACATTTTCTTAGCCCGCCTGGCTAGCTACCACCATCTTATCTAAGTCTTGCCGCCAAATATCAATGTTGATATCATCGGTGTGTTCCGGCATGAAGATAAGATAGCCAGTTCCCCATTGCGTTGGGGAATCTTGGTAAGCCCGCTTACATTTTCGGCAACATCGTCACTTACCACCAGGTGAGATGTTGTCAAGGGTTTACCAATTGTGAATAAAAAAAGACCTTTCTTGACTTTCTGGTGGACATCTAGACATGGAAATTATTATGTAGGAATACCTAAATAATAATTTCCATGTCTAGATGTATTAACTGGATTTGTCTACTCACATAGTTTATAAGCTTGTTTATAACAGATTCCAGATTTAATCAGATTTTTTTTCTTGTTAATACTTTTTGGGTGCTATTTACCGAGCAAACTTTTTAATAGCACTTTTGTCTTCTAAAAAACTAAGTTGTTCTCTAAATTACTAGGTTAGCGACGGTTGAAAATCATCTTAACCCCTCAAGCCCTCTGGAACGTTTACGTTCCAGTAGATAGGGCACAAATTTGAACTCAACTCGAGAATAAATAAGATACATAATCGTGTGTCTCTTTGTTGTAGTCCGGTACTAGACCGGAGTAGGTGACTGTTTTGCGGACCATGTAATAGGTCTTTTACCTATGAAATTTCCGATTCAGTTTTTGAAGTTCAATTCCAATTTTCATAGAAAATATATTTTTTTTTATTTTTGATAATTGACCTTCATCACATCAGCTCATATAAACGTCCCCACCGAGTGGCTCGAGCCTACCCTGAATTAGAGCGATTGGGCCTTAGTCGACCACGCGGGCCCAGTGCGGGTTGGTCGACTTCACACACAACCTTCGAATTTCTTCGCAGGTGTGTGCAGGTTTCCTCACGATGTTTTCCTTCACCGTTATTATTGACCTTATGGTGACACTACTTATGGTCTTTTATTAGTAGCTAGTGGCATGTCTTTCATGTTCCAATCCCCTGAGCTATATACCATTGAATGGAACAAAGGCGTTTTCTTAGTGGTCAGATGGGGAGATTTTTTAGACTAGTTAATTTTTATAATTACATTTGTGCTCTGTTATCATTTTCCTAACTTCAAAAACATATTTTAAAAAAATATTGAAATTACAATTTTGGGCGTTTCTAATGTTAATCTGACATAAATCAATTGCAAGATTTTAACCCAACAATTAAACTCGCCGTTAAGTAAAACAAACGCTTGTATACCACGCTCTGTTATGCCTATTGTTAAGATCTAATGGCTTTCTTAATTGAATTGTGGCTTTAATATTTGAAATACTCTATAACGAACGTACACAGAAAAAAAACGTTTATTTGTCACTTTAATGAAACACATATTATTATTACACTAGTACATTATCCTTACTAACATTATAAATGTAAAAATGTGTTTGTTTGTACGTTACCTCTTAACGCTTCAACGCTTCAACGTAACTTTTATTTAATTTTATTTAAATTAAACGTTATGGATAAGACATACACTCCTTTTTATCCTATGAAAACAGCAAAGTTCGATACAGTTCCCTAGGGAATCTATCTATCCCGGTGTCTGTAATGAAATATTGCAAGTTAAATTTAGTACCAACTGCCCGGTTTCCGATTGAGCTTGAAATTTTGCACGCATATGTATATAGTGTGATAATGCAATATTAAAAGCTTGTACCTAAAAGTTTTTAGGTTTTCGAAATTACAGTGTAAACTCTACATTGTTATTGAGAGTTTTCATTATACAGAGAGAAATTAAAGTCAAAGTAAACCAACTAGAGCCAGGAAATTTGACGTTTCAAAGAGTGAATCGTTAAATCGAGTGACGTTTTACAGAGCTGACACTGTATTTCAACTTCGCAACGAAGCATCGGATTTTTGAGATTTTTTGCAAAGAAATGTTTAAGAGAGGGGGGAGGGGAAGTTACATAGACTACTCATTTGCATAGCCCAATATAGTTCCCGAGGGATCTGGGAAAAAATATCATTTCCAAGCTCGCACAGGTTGGCGTCGCAACATAGGATTTATTTGATGACAAAACTTGTCTGAAATCTGACCATTTTTTTAAATAAATAATTTCCATTCAAAATAGATGATCCCTAACCTAGTCAAATAATATGCTAATTTTATGTCTATCAAACACCCACTAGCTTCTTAGCTTCTAGCTTCTTGGTACCCAAAATACGTGAACTGGTTGAGATAGATCAGTTGAGATAGATCAGTTGGTTGATGGTGACTGTACTTACAATCCGTGGATGACAGAACTTTGGGATTTTCCCTACGCTCAAAACAATATGTTTTTCTGTCAGATAACGACTGTAACACACACATTATATTAGTCATGTGAATTCCCGAACTAAAAATATGTAAACATAAAACTTTTTAGATAAGAGTGGTCGGCATAGGTACATCGCATTTATTAAGGAAAACCAGACTTCAATAACAAGAGATAAATAACTTACGTGGACATTTGATAGTTGTTTGAAAAACGGTCTTAAAAATATGCAATTTAAAAGTAAAAAGGACCCTAGGTCAGTCGGGCCAATGGAGAAAGAAAAGATAAGCGAGAGAGAGGACCTACTTGGAATCTGAAGATTGTCTGAAAATTTCATCGAAATCGGTCCAGCCGTTTTGGAGTCTATAAGGAACATTTTTTTTTCCTTCACATAGCACAGAGATAGACTGGATTCAAGTGCTAATAACTACAGCCTCCCTGATATAATAAAAGGATTTGAATGTAAATCACATGTTAAACGCTCATAAGAATTAGAAATGATTTGAACGATTAAAAATTATTCAAAATGATTACAAATCAAATCATTTTTAATCCTTTTTAATGATTTTGTTTAATCAGGGCTGTGATTAAAATAACTAAAAAAGAGTTTATAAGGTTTTCTTATTTGTTTACTTAGCTTAAGTAATAAAAATATGTATCGTTTATTTAAGTAAATAAACTTTAAACAAAAAAAAATGTTATGAGAAAGTGGTAGCCCTAGTTTTGATAAGCATTGCTATTTAAACGGAGACGGAGGGTCGAAATGATTCATATTGTTGCAACCATTCCGGTCAAATGGAGTCCCAAAAAAAAATATGTATCAATTGTGGCCGAGTGTACGATTTCAGCCCATTTTGGAGGTGGTGCAGAGACTGCGGAATAAATAAATTTATCGAGGAGGAGAAGAAAAAAAAAAAAAAAAAAGTGTTAATCTTCCGTTCACACATCATGAATTTCGTGTCTAACATTTTTTTTGGTGTTTGTCTAAACGTACTATCCTCATAGATAGCAGTGAGAAGCCAGTGCTGTCGTTAGCTGGTAAAGATATTGAGTAAGTTAGTATTCTCAAGAACCTGGAAGCTATTATCGATCCGACTCTGCAATGATCTGAGAACAACCGGACTATACGCTGTTATCGCCGATTCCGGGTACATCAATGTACAAGAGCTCTTTTCTTGTCCTTGGAGTTGCTTTCTGGAACTTTGTGCCACCTGCTGTTTCAACTGCTGCTTCCCTGGATGAATTCAAGACGATGCTACAACCACTTACTTGCTATTGAGCAAGCTAAGTCGCGAGTGCATAGTTTCTGGTGTGTGATGTGCTGGTAGGGCTGTCAAGTGTTATATGATACAATACTTTTTGTAAATCGTTTTGTTTCTGTTTTTTTAAATGCCATGAGTTTTATATTATTTTTGTCTTTATTTTAAAAAAAAAGGTTGAGCTAAAGCTTTTGTATTTTGTAATGATAAAGCCTACTCGAGGGTAAGCAGGCTAAAATCTTAAAATATTAAAAATTTTAAATACAGAACATAATTATAAAAAGCGTCTGATTATGGAATCTATGTAAATGGAGAGGCATCAAGATTTAATTAATAAAAGGAAAGATACAGAAACCATAGATAAGATCTACCATGATTTAATTAAATTAAAATAATCTTTAAAAAGTACCGTTGTTACACTTTCTTGGTTAATTAGTTGGAAATTTAAATTTGCGTTTGTATTCATGTAATTTCAAAATTTGTAATTGTAAGTGTCTTTTAAACTTTATGATTATATTTATGTAGTTCAAAATTGACAACCCTGGTTATCTGGGTAGGTGATTTGAATGACTGACTGTATAATTTGTAATATTACCAACTGTACATAAGACCAGTGTTAGCACACGGTTTTGGCTGTCAGTTGACCAATAATAAGATTTATGAACGCATTGTTCATGTGACTTTATAATTTCTTAATATTATAGTGTTTTTTAACTAACGTTAAGATAATTAAAGTTAATGAATTAATTAATTAAGTTACATAGTTGGACTCACATGAGTTTATTTATTTTAATATGGTTCCAAATTTAACGGACAAAACAGGTTATAAGTATTCACCGCTATAACCTGTCCTCAGAACATTTTTTTTTGTTTAAAGTTTATTTACTTAAATAAACGATACATATTTTTATTACTTAAGCTAAGTAAACAAATAAGAAAACCTTATAATCTCTTTTTTAGTTATTTTAATCACAGCCCTGATTAAACAAAATCATTAAAAAGGATTAAAAATGATTTGATTTGTAATCATTTTGAATAATTTTTAATCGTTCAAATCATTTCTAATTCTTATGAGCGTTTAACATGTGATTTACATTCAAATCCTTTTATTATATCAGGGAGGCTGTAGTTATTAGCACTTGAATCCAGTCTATCTCTGTGCTATGTGAAGGAAAAAAAAATGTTCCTTATAGACTCCAAAACGGCTGGACCGATTTCGATGAAATTTTCAGACAATCTTCAGATTCCAAGACGGTCCTCTCTCTCTCTTATCTTTTCTTTCTCCATTGGCCCGACTGACCTAGGGTGCACGGAGAAAAAAATATCGTCAGAATAACTATTCAAAGTTTATAGTTAAATTAGTTAAAAGACGTATCGTTAATATAGCCAACTGTTTCGTCAAACTAAGGATCTGTATCGCTGAATTGGCTATACAGATCCTCAATTCTAGAAAACAGTTGACTACATCAACGATACGTCATTTAACTAATTTAACTATAACTTTGAATAGTTATTCTGACTATATTTTTTTCTCCGTGTGCTTTTTATATTAATAATATGTATGTTGCAGTCGTTATCTAACAGGACAAAGTATTATTTTGAGAGTAGGGAAATTCCGACGGAAGTACGGTACTGCTATTGGTATCTGGCAATTGCATGACACCACCTCGTGGTCAAATAATATAAGTAAAATAGTCTTTTTCTTTCTAATTTAGAGGTAAGGGTTAATTTTAAGGGTCTTAGGAAATGAAAATGTAAAAAAAAATACATAAAAGTTATGCAAATTTAAAATATGCGACATTAATACCGTAGATAAGTTTATATAGTTCAGGATCGTGTATAAAGATATGCATAGAGCTACTGTTTCGTAATTAATGTTTTACTTAAGAAGAAATAGGTCATAGATATAATTATAGAGTAATTTAGGTTTCTTCTTTGTTTGCTAGTGAAAACTGCCAATGTTTTTATGTTATTATTTATTATCTCGAGTTGTAAAAAGATTTCTTTGTTTCTGAAACTTTATATGTGTAATTAGACATTATCTTCATTAAGTTTTTATAGAGTGTATAGACTTCATTTGTGACATTTGATGTGTATTTTTGTTCATTCTCTAAAAAGCTACAAAATTTGCGAACTAGTCACAGATTTGTAAGCTCTCAGATACCATAAAATTCACTATTTATCAACCATTATGATTCAGCATAGAACGATAGCCATCCAACACATTAAATGGTCATTCTTTAGCGCCTACATGTTTTAGAATATCAAAATCCACTGAATATATGTTATGAACCTGATGTGATGTCTTGTTTACGAAAATGCCATTACTCAGCCATAATAAATCATTTCGGATAACATCTGTGTTTCATTTAACGCTCCCTGTACAATTATAAACAGTGCGCATGGTTAAATTTTTTATAAGAATTTTCTAGTTGTTTTCTTCTAATCTTTTGATGCGCACTCACAGAAAATCTCGTCGAGTTTAGTTAAGTCCTTACTTTTGGATCCGAATAAATTCTGAGCAACGGAGCAACGAATTGACGTTTTTTGCATAAAAATAGTTGAGGGGTTGGGAAGAGACATAGACTGCTATTCAGAATAGCCCAATACAGTTCCGGAGGGATATGGAGAAAACTCATGTCTACGCTCGCGATCCGCGGCACAACTAGTGGGCAAAAGCTAGTCTAATATAAAAAAACCGGCCAAGTACGAATCGGGGTCAGAAAAACAGGGTTCCGCACTAAAATTTTAACTACGAAGAGATCAAGACCTCTCAGTACATACTTATAAAAAAAAAAGTTTTGCAAACTATATCGTGTGGCATATCAAATGTGAGAATCTCAAATGTCGGGAATTTGAAAATATAATTTTCTTATTTATTTATTTAAAATACAACAAGAGCTTACAGTACACCCAAACCGCTATTGTTGTTACACTTATAGTCATCTAAAACTAAGGAATATTCTACAATGATAGTATATTTTGTTTATATTGTCATCGAAAATGTCGACAAGTTGGATCCTATTAACGAATTCATTAAGTAGCGCCAGCGCGCGGGAAGTGGGCGCATGGTGTGCGTAGTGCGTGCGATGCACACCCGCCGCCAGCAGCCGGTGGGAACGGAAGGATTTTAGATTTTACTACAGATTTTCCTGTTATCTATGCATTCAGCCTCTTAAACTGTGATTTTTTCAAGATTTTAGGCCTAGTAGTTTCGGAGGTAAGGAAGGATAATGGTAAGTTTTCGCCTATTTTCTTATGTAGACAATTATCTTAAAAAAAAATTGAGATTTTCACAATAAGCCCTTTCATTTGATACTCGTATGTCACACACTATAGTTTACAAAACTTTTAAAAAAATTTCTTATTTACCCCGTGTTCAAAATTCATTTATTTACGTTACACATCTGTATTTTCCTTATAATACTCAATAAGTCCATTAGTACTAGTTGGACTCGCGCATCAATGGTTCTGTACCACCAAATAATAATTATATTTGTGTTAACTTAAATAAAAAGGTATCAACGAGACTGACAGTAAAAAACAAACAATCAAAAGATACAGGAACTTTAAGGGACGGATAGAAGATGGACGATATAGGCTTAATATTAGGGTCCCGCTGGCACTCCTTGGACACGGAACCCCAAAATCTAATTTAACAAAACCACTTCCGTAAGTCGAACAAAAAATATGATTTCAGAGAAATGTCCACCAAGTCTGAATTTCAATTTAGAATTATTAAGTGAGTTTCCGAACTGTCTTGGAGGCCATATAACTTCTTGTTGCAAGTTGGACGTCCGGTTTCAACTAAGTTTGAATTTATGGAATTGTGCTTTGAAGGATTTAACCGCTGTTGTGATAAGCTGTGCCAACGTAACACAATCATCATCATCATCATATCAGCTCGTATACGGCGATCGGGCCTTAGTCGACTTCACACACAACCTGCGAGTTTCTCCGCAGGCGTGTGCAGGTTTCCTCACGATGTTTTCCTTCACCGTAGAGCGTCGGATAAACGTAACATAATGTGAAAAGATAGTCCTTCTTCCTATTCGTATCACTCTTGACAGAGTACTCCTGGTCATCATGTTGTTTGATTCTGGGGGGCAGGTGTACCTCGCCGTACGATGTGCTGCCATCTCTCCTTGCTTGCAGTCTTTCTGGTGCACTCGTGTATAGGCTCGTCCAGCGACTTCATCTGATCATCATCATCATAATTTTCAGCTGATGGACTTCCACTGCTGAACATAGGCCTCCCCCGAGTATTTCCATGACGACCGGATTTTTTATTTTTTTTATTTACGTTACAAAAATTACATGTTTACAAAACAACCGCCAATGTAACCGCCTCCGTAGCTCAGAGGCAAAGTTCGCTGGCTTTACACAGGAGGTCGCGGGTTCGATTCCCGGCGGGGTCAATTGTAAGACTCGGTTTAGTTGGTGGTAGGGCATTTTCTAAGCCCGCCTGGCTAGCTACCACCATCTTATCTAAGTCTTGCCGCCAAATATCAATGTTTATATCATTGGTGTGTTCCGGCATGAAGATAAGATAGCCAGTTCCCCATTGCGTTGGGGAATCTTGGTAAGCCCGCTTCCATCTTCGGCAACATCGTCACTTACCACCAGGTGGGATGTTGTCAAGGGTTTACCAATGGTGAATAAAAAAAATAAAAAAAGAAACATTATGCAGTATTGTTAAACCTTAAGAAATATATATTTTTTAAAGGCATAATAAACATTCGGTCCGCAAAATAACTACTTGAGCGGCAAGATTTCATGATTGAGCGGCAGAAAAACATGTCTATAAGCAGCAACTCAACACTGTAGTAAGAGTGTGGTACGGGGAGTTCTAAATGGAAGCGGGAGCGAGCGAAGCGAGCTCGGACTTGCGGAGCACCCCGACTCGGATCCGTTAGGTTCGGAGACTGTGCGGGGAGGCGAGCTAAGCTCGCCTCCCCGCACAGTCGTAGTGTTAGGTTTAACATGAGAACACAGAAGTAGGAGCCCCGAAGGGGCTCCGTCGACCACTCAACACTGTAGGAAGAGTGTAGTACGGGGATGTTTAAAATAATTACAGCCATCCAGAATGACATAAATTGCTGATTGATTTTGAAATGTTTGCTGACCATGAGATGCTGACCAATTAGCTATTTCTGCTGACCGATTAGCTATTTCTGCTGACCGATTAGCTATTTCTGCTGACCGATTATATTATTCTGCTCACAGAAATAACAATACTATGCTAACCATTTAATTGACACCCAAACCTTAATAAGGTACAAACCATAAGTCCATCGGCTGATATGATGATGATGATCAGGTGAAGTCGCTGGTTGGCGAGCCTATACACGAGTGCACCAGAAATGATGAAACGATGTACACTGTGATGGAACGGAACGCAGCTGCGCGCCCCTCCCTCACGCCCTCCCCGCAGTCTAGGATTTTGACAGGTGATGGGTTGCTTTTTTGGGTTCGGTTGTGTTGTGTCATGTGTGGTGCGGAGTACGAAAAATAAATATATATCAAATCATTCAGGCAGAGTTTTAATTAATAACACGCCTGGATATCAAGATTATCAAATTGGCGACGAGGAATCTAAAGAAGTCACGCGATATTTATCAAAAAGTATTTGCTTGAGGCACGCCGTCCGCCATGCTTGACAATGAATAATGGAAGAAATAAAAAAGTACATAGAAGAGGGTAAAACTTCTTGGATTCAAACGTATTCAAAGGAACAATTAATCTCCATAGCGCAATCTCTTTCAGTAAACATTTTGGAAAATACAGGCCTTGATGATATTAGAAAAACATTGAGAGCGTACGTAAAGGAAAACCAAGAAAAGAAAACGGGAATCATGGCGTCACTAATATCAAACATTGAAGTTTTTAAAGGAGGTAGTTTTAAAGCATACATCGAGCAGTTTATTTGCTTCACAGCATTAAATGAGATTCCACCAGAAAAACATGTAACGCTGTTGATCACAAAACTAAGCAGTGAAGTTTATGAAAATCTAAAAGGGCTTACAGCTCCTCAGAAGCCACCGGAGTGTAAGTACAACTACTTAGTAGAAAAATTGACAGAATATTACGATCCCGTGAAAAACATACATATAGAAAAATCAAAATTTAGAAGCAGAAAACAGATGGCAGGTGAAACAGTGGAGAAGTTTGTTCTAGAACTGAGAAAATTGGCCTCAAAGTGCGACTTCAGTGATCCCGGCGAGCAAATAAAAGAACGGCTGTTAGATGGAGTTATAAATGAAAAATTGAAATTTGAATTATTAAAGGAAAGTAATAAGACCCTAGAGGAGTTGATCATTTTGGCAAAAACAGTGGAATGTGCTTACAATCTGGCACATTCAGAACAGGTAGAAGTGTTCAAATATGACCCATCTAAAGCACCGCAGAACAAAAACAAACCAGGATATCGACCTCAGATGCAACAAGACTGGTCGCGAGGGAAAGTTGAAAGTCAAGATTGCTTCTGCTGTGGCAAGAGGGGGCATATGAAGAATACATGTTCATTACGGTTTAAATACTGCTCGGAATGTGGTCAAAGGGGGCATATTTTTAGAATGTGTCGTAAACAAAACAAAAGTGGTAGAAAAGTTAACGTGTTAGAAAAATCTGGTGAATTTAGTGAAAATCAAAGTGATAAGGAATCTGACGTTCTATGTGATCTGAAAAACTTGAACTTAGTGGGGGATACTGACCAGGAATCTGGGGAAGAATATCAAGTGTTCTCTTTTAACAGCATCAACAAGGTGGACCCAATGAGTTTGACTGTGAAAGTATGTAACAAACTGGTAACATTTGAGGTAGATTCTGGATCTGAAGTAAGTACTATAAACGAAAATACAAAAAATAGGCTTTTCAGTCAGTTAGAATTATTACAGTCAAAAACAGTTTTTACTAACTTTGATCAGACACAGTCAAGGCCCTTGGGCCACATTATGGTGACCATACAACTTGGTTCTGTTTGTGTAGATAATGTACGATTGTTTGTTATGAAAAATAACTGTCCTCAAGTGATGGGTAGAGATTGGTTAACAGCCCTTAAGGTATGGCCATTGAAAATTGAACAAAATGTATTTAATAACCAAAAAATATGTGAAAAGGAAATGATAAATAAACTAAAAACTGAGTTCGAGCCAGTATTCACACCAGGCTGGGGTAGTTTTAATGGAGGGACCATTAAGTTAAAATTAAAAGAAAACGTTGTGCCAAAATTTAAGCCATGTAGATCTGTGCCATTTGCTCTAAAAGAGAAAGTAAATAATGAAATAGATAGATTGTTAGAAAACAAACGTATCGCTCCTATTGAATACAGTGAATGGGGCACACCAGTGGTGCCTGTGATTAAGGGGGATGGTTCTGTTCGTTTATGTGGGGATTACCGATTAACTCTGAATCCACATTTAGAAATAGATCATTTCCCACTGCCTAGTGTTACTGATATCCTACAAAAGATGCAAGGTAATGAGTTTTTCACGGAGTTAGACCTATCTGAGGCCTATCTACAGGCACCCCTTGATGAGGAATCACAAAATCTAGTAACTATTGTAACGGAGAAAGGATGTTTTAAATATTTATATCTACCATATGGTGTAAGTACTGGTGTGGGCTCGTTTCAGAGATTGACTACGCAGATGTTGCAAGGTCTAGAAGGAGTAGTAGTCTATGTGGATAATATATATGTTGTAGGAAAGTCATTAATTGAAAACTATAATAGAACTAGAGAGGTTTTACAACGTCTTTCCGATGCAGGATTAAAACTAAAACAAAAAAAATGTAATTTCTTTAAAAGTAAGGCACAGGTTTTCGGGTTTGAAGTTAATGGTAAGGGTGTCAAAGTATTGCCAGAAAAAATTGAAGCAGTTTTAAAGGTTCCAAAACCAACAAATATTAAAAGTCTAAGATCTTTTCTAGGAAAAGTAAATTATTATAGTAGATTTTTAAAAGACATGGCTATCACCTTAGAACCTCTATATAAATGTTTGAAAAGGGAGAAATTTAACTGGAATCATGAGTGTGATATAGCATTCGATCAAATTAGAAAAGCATTGACAAACACAAATGTTATGGCTCATTTTGATCATAATTTACCTGTAATACTAACGTGTGATGCATCAGACTATGGCGTAGCAGCGGTATTGTCGCAAAGATGTGAAAAAGGAATTATAAAACCAGTGGCATATGCAAGTAAAAAACTGTCTGAAACTCAACAACGCTATTGTACACTTGATAAAGAGGCATATGCTATTGTATTTGGAGTAACTAAGTTTTATGAGTACCTATATGGGAAAAAGTTTATCTTGGAAACAGATAATTCAGCATTGACACATATTTTTAATCCTAACAAAGGAATTCCAAGGATGGCAGCTAAACGATTACAACACTGGGCCATATTTATGTCAGCTTTTGACTATATGATACAATATATAAGTACTCATAATAACCCGGCAGATTACCTGTCTAGATCTCCATTGGAGCTAAATAAGAGTAAAAAAGAGGATGTACTACAAGCTGGTGACGTAAGCATCTTAAATGCATATACTGTAAACTCTCAAACTGATGGAATTTTACTTGATTGGAAATTAATAGAGAAGGAAACAAAAAAAGATGTTGTATTGTCAACTGTGTTAAGATTATGCATAGATGGCTGGCCATCTGAAAATTCATATGGTGACTGCCTACACCCCTATTTTAGTCGTAGATTTGAGTTAAGTGTGGACAAAGGATGTATTTTGTGGGGATATAGAATAATTGTACCATATGCTTTACAAAGTAGGGTGCTTGAACAACTTCATGCCAGTCATTTTGGATCCACTAGAATGAAAGAACTGGCAAGATCATACATCTGGTGGCCAGGACTAGATGATAATATAATGACTATTACCCAAAACTGTTTGGTTTGCCTACAAAATAGAAAAGAAAATAATAGTATTCCTTTGCATGTATGGCCTATTATACCAATACCATGGTATCGCATACATGCAGATTTTCTGGGCCCTTTTATGGGAAAATACTATCTGGTCATCATCGATAGCTACACTAAATGGCCTGAGGTTTTTCAAGTACCAAATATGACAGCTAATACAACTATAAAGGTGTTTAAGAGCGTATACATGAGATTTGGGTATCCCTTGCAGTTGGTTACGGATAATGGTCCTACATGGACTAGTAAAGAGTTTGTTGAGTTCTGCAAAACAACTGGAGTAAAATTAACTTACACCTCTCCATATCACCCTGCAACTAACGGGTTGGCTGAAAGATTTGTGTACACTTTTAAACATCATATAGCAAAGATTGTAGAGAGCGGGCATAACTTGGACTATGCTCTTAACTTGTTTTTGTTAGACTATAGGTCAACTGTCCATAAAACAACAGGGGAGACTCCGGCTAAGTTAATGCTAGGAAGGGAGTTGAGGGGTAGATTAAATTTGCTAAGACCAGCTCCAACTTTGGATAAAATTAATGTTGAGCAAACCAAGCAGATAGAGAATTTTAAGGGGAAAAGAATGGTAAACTTCTGTAAGGGTGAAAAGGTCATGGTAAGAATGTATAAGGGGAAGAAGTGGGTCTTAGGGGAGATAACTGATGTTGTAATGCCAGGAGTGAGTTACAATGTGAAAGTTGAAACTAAAATTTTTAAAAGACATGCAGATCAGCTTTTAAAATGTAAAACAACCTAGTTTGTAAGAAGATATTATTTGTAGTGGGGGAAGATGTGATGGAACGGAACGCAGCTGCGCGCCCCTCCCTCACGCCCTCCCCGCAGTCTAGGATTTTGACAGGTGATGGGTTGCTTTTTTGGGTTCGGTTGTGTTGTGTCATGTGTGGTGCGGAGTACGAAAAATAAATATATATCAAATCATTCAGGCAGAGTTTTAATTAATAACACGCCTGGATATCAAGATTATCAAAGACTGCAAGCAAGGAGAGATGGCAGGACATCGTCAATACTGTTCTCCAGTCATGCATGCATTATCAAATTATCATTAAACAATTAAAACACAAAAGTTACCTACAATAACTTATAAATAAAGGTAAATAAAAGACAAACAAAATGTTATGACGGTAGACAAGGTAAAGTGCACAGAGTTACATATATATGGGGCGGTTACGATCTCATCGTCCACCATATACAGGCTGTTGCAAGAAGTTTGACTATTTAAACTATAACTAAAATTAGTTGTTAAAGTAACCGACATAGCTCACAGAATCGCTAAACTGAAGTGGCAGTGGGCAGGGCACATTGCTCGTAGAACAGATGGCCGATGGGGCAGTAAAGTTCTCGAGTGGCGACCGCGCACCGGAAAACGTAGCGTAGGCAGGCCTCCCACGCGGTGGACCGATGACCTGGTGAAGGTCGCGGGAAGCCGATGGATGCGGGCAGCGCAGGACCGGTCGTCGTGGAAATCCTTGGGGGAGGCCTTTGTCCAGCAGTGGACGATTTGTGGCTGATATGATGATGATGAAAATTAGTTGTAACTTTTATTTGCATAGGTTTTATATAAATTGTTTTTATAAAAAGTGTGTTGTTAATAGACGCGATTTGTTATTCTTTGTAATGTTATTTTTTTAAAGTATTTGGGAGGATAATAATTAATTTGGGTATTAGGTTCTGTGCTGCCCGCATCCAGCGGCTTAGCGCTATCTTCACCAGGTCATCGGTTAACCTGGTCAGTCCACCGCATTGGGGGCCTTCCGCGTGGTCTAGTGCCTTCTACTTTGCCTTGGACAACAAGACATTCCATAGAGTCATGATTTCGTCTCGAGATGTGACCAAACAGTTTAAGAAGTAACTATTTAGTTATCTGTGGTTTAAGTATGCGAGTCTGTACTGTACTTCATAACCGCTGCTTGATGTCGAGCTCATTTGAAATCATCATATCAGCTTATATACGTCCCAACTGAGGGGCTCGAGCCTACCCTGAATTCGGCCTATCGGGCCTTTGTCGACCACGCGTTTCTTCGCAGGTGTGTGCAGGTTTCCTCACGATGTTTTCCTTCACCGTTAAAGCAATCGGTGAGTATATGTACATAAGTTTCGAAAAACTCATTGGTACATTGGCCATTCGGATTTGAACCCGGCACCTCTGGTTAGGAGGACCGAGTCGTTACCGGTTGAGCCACCGACGCTTTATTTAAAATAATCCTACTAATATTATAAAGGCGAGATTTTGTGTATGGATGTTTGTTACTCTTTCAAGCAAAAACTACTAAACGTTTCTGGCTGAAATTTGGTAAGTAGACAGATTAGAACCTCGATTAACATATAGGCTACTTTTTTGCGGCTTGCGCACTGCGCACGCTCGAAGACAGTAACAGAAACTATGTCTATGAAGCCGTTGGCAAAATCTAGTACGGTGCTATTTATAACCGACTTCAAAAGAAGGAGATAATCGATTCGACCCGTATGTAATAATGTTGGAATTGTATGTTAGTCTATGTGGGCTACTAAACAGGTGTGCTAAATTACATCAGTGTTTGTATGTATGTCTTCGTATTTCTCAGAAAATACAAAACGAAATGCATTATATTTTTTTTAATTGGATCGAAGTTCATTCGCTGAATTAAATGCACCTTTGATAAATGTAGCTCGCTGCTAACGGATCGCATCAAACACTCCGTCAAAGGAGCCGGCCTGAGTTCAATCACGGTGCCGACAAGGTCAGGGGCGTGGCGGACGGCGCAATTGAACTCAGGGCGACCCCTTTGACGGAGTTTTTGACGCGAGCCGTCAAAGGTGCAGCTTATTCAGCAAACGAACTTTAAGTAACTTTTAACTTAGGGAAATGTGCAAGTTTCATCAAAATCGGTTCAGTAGTGTGTAGAATCATTGTAAAAACCCGACGACGTCGGTTTAACGCCGAAATTTGTGAACGACGACGGTGTTTAGTAACGTTTTAAAGTAGTCAATTATTTCCAAAACTTATCAATGCTAACCTTCTAAATGATTACCCGTCCATATCAGGAAGCAGCTATCTGCGACGTGGTTCCACCGACGCTGTGCCACACTCATTTAGCCGGCTTATCATCAGTTTCCGGGAGGATGCGCGCGGGCAATTACAAGCCAAGTCATTTGGCTTTGCAGGTATCTGTGTCTTTGGTTATACAGATAGTTTGGCTATGGGAGGCGGTTAGCAGAATTTTGCTAATGGCCATGATAGCACGGAATACGACTATAATCTTGTGGATAAATCAAAAATAACGAAAAAAAAAAAACTGGAAAATGGAAAATTATTAAAACAAGAGTTTTTCTTCTGAAATCATAGCCTTTTTTTAAAAAGCTTTTATTTAACTTGCATTATTAGTATGTATATACGTCCCCACCGAGGGGCTCGAGCCTACCCTGAATCAGGGCGATTAGGCCTTAGTCGACTTCACACACAACCTTCGAGTTTCTTCGCAGGCGTGTGCAGGTTTCCTCACGATGTTTTTCCTTCACCGCTAAAGCAATCGGTAAGTATATGTACGTAAGTTTTTGAAAAACTCATTGGCCCCTCGGTGGGGACGTATATGAGCTGTTATAATAATAATAAATTAGTATGTATGTTTGTTTAGTTCAAATCTTACGATTGATATAAAGAACGACTTATAGGGGTTCGATTTATCTGAAATTTGGAATGAAGCCGAATACCCGGTGACAATAGATTATTTTCGTATTTTGAAATTGATCTGGAGATGAAATTTGGAGGTGGAATCTTGGTCCCAGAATCGTCTTTTATTTTCAACAGAATCGTAGGAAATAGAGCCTAGTTTAAATTTGGAACCGTGTATTTATATTCAATTGAGCGTTTGGCTTTTGAAAATAAAAACTCTTTTCAAATAAAAGGTAGCACCATAAAGCTTTTTGGTTTTTAAAAAAAATATTTTCCTTCAACCGGGGTAATAGCCGTGGTCGCAAGCCATAATGAAAGGTACATCTATAAATATAAAAATGAATCTCTATTTCTCTTGGCTGATGATTTCGCTAATTCTTTTTTTGTTGAATTCGTTATTGTCAGAAGAAGGTTCTTATGTAGGGTTGGGACGGGTAGTGTAGGGCAGTGTAGTGTTGTGTAGTGTAGGGTAGGGTAGGGTAGTGTAGTGTAGTGTAGTGTGGTGTAGTGTTGTGTAGTTTAGTGTAGTGTAGTGTAGTGTAGTGTTGTGTAAAGTAGTGTAGTGTATTATAGTTTAGGGTAGGGTAGGGTAGGATAGAGTAGGAGAGGGTAGGGTAGGGTAGGATAGAAAGAGTAGGGTAGGGTAGGGAAGGATAGGGTGGGGATGATTTTTTTTCTCGTCAAACCCAGTCGTGTGGTGCATCATTTGGTTAGAGCTTAAAAATAGTTGTGAGTCTTCTAAAACTATTTTATAATTAAGGGTTCCATTTTAGAAAAAATAGGCTTGAAAGTGCTAAATTTTGTTGGAGTCGAGTGTCCCCACTCCCTAACAACTAAACCGCTGTATTTGGAAATTTTGATTATTAGATATGGACGCGATAGTGGCAACTACGAAACCCTACATTACGCGTGGCCCGATACGCACTTGGTCAGTTTTTTTTACTATTATCTTTGTCTAAGCGGTGGCCGATACAAACAGAAGACCTAGCTAAGCGGTGTGAAGGCTTGCGCGTCTAACGAATGGTGTAAATTCTGTACCCTCTGTGAAAATGGAGCTAAGTCAAGTTATATCTCTTTTAGTTTTATTTCAAATCCTTGTTATGCGTAAAATGATATATCTTTCTGTCCAATCGGTATAACTGTAGCTGCTATAGATCCGGAGATATTTTTTGTACCTAGTAATATAAGTTGTCTTGTAATCATCTTAACGACTTATCATCTCGTGTCAACTGATATAAGTTAACATACATCGGTCTAAATTATGTACATTTAATTTAGGTGCCTGTGTATAAAGATATAAGTAGAATTAAATTATTTCATACTTTTAAATTTCATTCGTATGTGATCGTGAATACGGATATAACTGATGTTATATTAGTTTCCACAATACTGTTTGACAATTGCTCGAATGTGAATAATGGTAAAAGTCAAGTTATAACTTATGATCGTACATCATTATCAGAAAAACTCTAGGTGTCCAAAGATATAAATATGCTTATATTACTTGACACAAATTTTTGGTCCAAAGTGAAAGTTGTGAACAACGACACTTTACACTTATATCAAATTTACTCTCAATTTTCGATATGGAATATTCGAATTGATTCGTGTCTAATAATATAAGTTTAACTATCTATCCTTATCTAATACGCGACCATTTGGCAAGTGGGAAAGAGAACGGTGATTAGACGCATGTTCGCGGGGAAGCGGGGAAGGTCCGCGGAGCGCTGGCTAGCCGGCGCCGCCATCAGTAGTGCCCAACTTTTCGACGGGGAGCCCGCGTCCGCTGTGTGAAAATGTCACGCGAGGTACGTAAACTTATATCACTTTTCACATTTCTAAACCTGAGATATATTATTAAACACTAAAATTAAATCTAAGCACGCGTAACTTATACCGCTATACACATTTTGATATAATGAGATGTATTATTAATCACGAAAATAAAGCTAAGTGTGCGCGACTTATAGCACTATACACGTGTTTTCTTCTAAGTAATCTGATTTGTATCAGTTCTCACCAAGATAGTTCTCGCACAGTTACACTCTTTTTTTTTCATCCCACCATCTCGGAAAGACTATTTTTGCACTTCGATATCGGAGTGAAAAAGCCGTTTTTATCCGCTAGAGGATAAAGTAAATTTGAATTTAGAACATCGTGTGCACTAAGTCAAAACATCATTAAACCTACCTATTTACTTCTACCTCCATGGTGCCGAATTTATCATACAACTTTTTTGATTTGGAGACTCGGATCGGAACCTTCTTGGTGTTATTTTTTTTAATTTGCTTTGCGAGCGCCATTTTCATTTTATTAATTACCTCGTTTCAGGCAGCTAGAAAGGCTAGGATCCACCAGATGGTTCAGAACGCAATATTTTCAGAAAATGGGACCAACAAAAACGATGCCGAGAAGAAAAAGAAATACAGAAAAAAAAGAGACACGATATCGAAGAATACACAGAAAATAGTCTGAAAGACAGCAAAATAGGAAAATACGATTCAGAACAAACGATACAGTTTCAGAAACGTGAAATAAAGAAAAAAAGTGAAGAGCGTGCGTTCGTTCGCCGAACCGGTTTCTGGCAGAATAACAGCGCTGCAGAGTATACTGCAGCATATGCTGAGTCAGTACCGTTTTGGTGCACAGTACAGCTATTTTTTATAGTTTATTTCTATCGTTTGTAAATTGTACCTGGAAATTGTTGTACTGTGCTCTAAATAAAAGTTTTTCTATTCTATTCTATTCTATTCTAAAAAATGACGTAAAAAGCACTTTAGAAAATGTGCTGGAAGAGTCCAAAATAGAACAAACTAAACATTTTGAAGAAATTTTAAATCAGAAGAAATTACCACAGAAAATATTTTGGTAATAACTTCAGAAAAGAACACCACAGAACTGACTGAAGGCATCACATCTGACCCAAGTGAACCGCAAGGTAAGAGGAGTGATAATCACGGCTTCTAATCAGGCTCAGAAAATATCACCACAGAATTAACATTTAACAACCCGCAAAATGACAACAATAATATTCATGTTGAAGCTATCCTATCTGACTCCGTAGCACTAAGTGGTTCACAGGGAAAGAAGAATGATGATCATGATATAGAACCATGCACAAAAAATATTATAAATAACAGTAATTTAGAAAACTACATTCCGGAAGAAACACAGAAACATGACGGGAAACGTATTTTGGAATGTATATCGAAAGAATTCAACTTAGAAGAAACCTACGATTTTAATGACAAAAGACACAAAGATCAACCAGAAAAAAGAACCACAGAAGATATTTTGGAACAAGAAATTACAGAGAAGAACACCACAGTTCAGAATATAGATTCACAAAATGACAATAATAATAATAATCGTGTCGAAGATATTATAGCTGACCCCGGGCCACCAAAAGGACTTGGAGGAAAGAAGAGTGACGATTGTGATATAGAATTCATAATAATACATCATATTTTTTTCTGATCTCAAACACAGTGATAACAAGGTAATACGTTCCTAAGACATAACTAAAAGACTGTTACTAGTGCCTTAAGTAACTCGTTATAATAGTGCTTATATAAGTCATTAAGTAATGAAAATAAAAAGTTTCATATAAAAAATCATTGTCTTATTTCATAAAACCACAAATTTATATTCCATTTCATTTGGTTTATTTAGCATCATGCAAAAATTCAGTAACATTTATTGCCATAAAAAGATGTACCATTTCACACCAACTATGATCTGAGTTGTATCATTATTTTTTTTAGATATATTATAGAACACAAAAGTTTGATCACAATTATGCGGTGTCTTTTAGTTTATTTCAATTTTATATGCACTTTAATGATTTTTGTCGCATTTATTGCAAAGATATTAATTTGTAACGGAAGTTTTGTTTGGCAAGTTCCCTTCATTTGCTAAAGATGACTCTGTTAAATCTATTTGAAGATAATTTTATATCATTATTCACCAACTAGCTGTCGTGACATTAGTCGCCGTGTAAACCGTTTTAATTTGAGATATATCCTTAGACACCACTTAGACACGCTCTAATTCTAATGTGGTAAATGATTTATTTAAATATATTTCCACTTAGCTCCGAAAGTAATAACTGAAATATAATTTTTGATGTATCACAGTATCAACACTAAAATTCGCTAACAGACGCACCTACCCCTGAAGCAATAGGCCAAATATGAAAGAAGTTATAACAGTTTAAAACCGAAGAAATTTCAAACCCATTTTTCTCGGAACATGAATTTCTGACTTAGCTCCGTTTTCACAGAGGGTACAGAATTATGAGCGACTAGTTTACTTACCCATAATAATGTACTTAATTTGAGCGTCGGTGGCGTAAAGGCTAAGGCCGCCGCCTCCTGTCCGGTAGGTCGTGGTTCAAATCCTGCCACGTACCAATGTGATTTCGAATATAGATTTCATATGTACATTTATCCGACGCTCTTACGGTGAAGGAAAACATAGTGAGGAAACCTGCACACGCCTGCGGAGAAACTCGCAGGTTGTGTGTGAAGTCGACCAATCCGCACTGGGCCCGCGTGGTTGACTAAGGCCCGATCGCCCTAATTCAGGGTAGGCTCGAGCCTACTATTGTTTAAGGTAATCTGCCCTAATCTTGTCACTTACTTCGTCATGTCATTGTAGGTTGAGTTGGTAACGTATCTTAAGACAACGCCTTACAGCCTTTGTACCGCGCTTAAGCTAGCACAAGACTAGGTGAGTAAGTATTGGAGGCTACTTGGAGGCCATAGACAGGGTCCAATTAAATAAAAACCAGCCAGTTAAAATATTTAATGTTTAATAAATGAATATTTTAAAAACTACTTGACCGTTTGAGTTAAAATTTGGTACACATAATTTATTTATTTATTTACACTTATAGTACAACAGAAACAATTTCGTAAAGCTGATACATAGGGATATTGTATATAATGTACAGTAGGTGGTCTTATTGCTAAAAGCAATCTCCTCCAGACAACCATAATGTAAGTCGGTGACTTAAAGACGTTAATAAATTAATTTTCAACATGGGGGTCACACGTAAAAAAAAAAATTTGCAATCTATATAGTGTGAAATATCAAATAAAAAGGCCTGTTGTAAGAATTTCAAATACATGTTTTCTTAATTTAAAGAAATAGATGAAGTTTTTTAAAAAAAAAACCGTCTTTGGGTCACCTACTTACCTACATATGTGTACCAAATTTCAACTCAATCGGTCCGGTAGATTCGGAGCAAATTGATTGTGACAAAGGGACGGACAGACTGACAGACACACGAGTGATCCTATAATGGTTCCGTTTCATCGTCTATGGTTCGAATCCCTAAGAATATGATCTATTATCACCTTATTTGAATTAACATTATAAAAAAGATGAAAAAAAGAGAAAAACCAGAAAAAAGTGAAGAACGAAGTGAATTGTCAAAAAAATTTGAAAACGTGATAACAAAAATAAAATAAAAATTATTATTATTATTCATTTTTATTCACAATTGGTAAGCCCTTGGCATCATCTCACCTGATGGTAAGTGACGTTGATGCCGACGATGGAAGCGGGCTTACCAAGATTCCCCAACGCAATGGAGAACTGGCTATCTTATCTTCAAACCGGAACACATCATTGTAGCTAACACTGATGTTTGGCGGCAAGACTTAGATAAGATAGTGGTAGCTAGTCAGGCGGGCCTAGAAAATGCCCTACCACCAACCAAACCGAGTCTTACAAGTCGACCCCAATAACTTAAAATCAGATTTAAAACAAACCAAAATGTATGAATTCGTCACGATGACGAATGCCAATCATTTGAGTTACTTTTTATCATCTGTCAAAAACGACATTTTGTTTTAAAATTGTTTGAAATACCTAGGCGTCACGTCATAGTTTAGCAGCGTCATTTATGTACTCATTTTGTGATTTTAGTAAGTTAAAAATCGAAGACTTGATGGAAAACAAAACGAGTAAGGTTTTCCGAAGTTTAAGTAGGAGGACAATTTAGTGATCAAGAGTTCATAATTTATTTCTGATGCTGTCGTCACCCGTGTACGTGTGTGCCTTCAACGAATGGTGTGTGCGTTTCCCGAAGAATTCTCGTTCCATTTCGTGGAAAATCAAGGTAATGTAATATTGTTAAATATCTGACGATGGCGTTCAGCAAAGTAAAGCCTAAACCAATGAATTTTACAAAGTAAGATTGTATGTCTATATTTCGGCTAGTCATTGAGTTGAAAATCCCTTAAAAAATCTTTCCTCTCGTCACCTACAATAGAACCAGGCCCACCCGAAGGCAGGTTCACTCTCGCGAGAGCCCCTCACGATCCATTAGACAGAGCCGGCGCGAGTGTGCCGGCGCCCAGCGCTTAGCAAGCTCGTGTAGGGGGAAAATAAAAGACGACGCTTACCTTAAAACCTATTGGTGACAACTCAGTGAGTTCAGCCGTTGAGGGTACTATTTTGAACACAATCGTTAGTGAAGATACCATCGAAAAATCCTGTAGAAATGCTGTAAGTGTATATACTACTCCAGACAAAATAAGGGTACTTCTTACAGAGGCGATCTAAACAGCGCTTATTATTTTTTATCACGCTTTAATTAGCTTTACCTGTATGTAGGTATGTTTGTTTATAACCGACTCCTTCGCACTCGATTTTGACCCACTTTAAACGGACAGATTTAATTCAAACTTCAATTTCAGTGACAATACAATAATTTCATAAGTTTGTCTCAGAATCCTGATCAGGATCGCCAGGATTAAATGCACATCAAACTAAAAATTTAAAAATTATTCTTAATATAAGCTGAAAACAATAATGAACGAAAAATATTAGTATTATTGTGAAAAAAGTGTGGCGCGCTTTGTGCCATATTTTTCGTATTTCGAGCAACCCACACTTTTTTCAGAATAACGCTAATATTGTTCGTTATTTTTCGTTCTTTTTTTTAATTATTTTTTGAATTTTTAGTTTGATTTGCTATAAGTTGTATTTTGGTTCTTTTAAACTAGATTTTCAATCAAGAAAAGTAAAAAAACTACGACGTGCGGTCATTAGGTGGTTAGATCCCTGGCTACATTTGCTGATCCTACGGAACTCGGTAGACTGCTTAAAACAAAGAGCATGATTTTTTGTATGGAAAATTTGCGAATATTTACTGTGTGTTCTTTTCTGAGCGCATAAGACTGTCGCATCGGAAGCCGGGTCGTTCCTTTCCCTCTAATATGGTTGATGGGAGAGATGGCTGACTCTCGCGTTATACTCGTGACCGAGTGCTGCCCGTGTGAACTGGCCTACTCTTGTCAAAAGTATCAATGACATTCAATAGTTTTTGATGTGTAACATCTTTGCTCTCGCTTTCCTGCAATTTGTAGGAGTGATTTCGTGAAATGGGACGGAAATGTGTAACATGGGACGGAAATGTGTAACAGGAAGTCGCGAAAGCGCGCGCTATTCGATCTGACGAATGAGCTTTGCAATTTGTGGGAGTGATTTCGTGAAATGGGACGGAAATGTGTCACAGTGATTTGTTACACATCATATGCGAGTACTGTAGGTCTCGATTGTTTTTTTATGTATAACTTTTTATGTATAGTCATTGTTTTCATGTTCTAATGACATCATCTGGTTTATTAAAAGGATTGAATTTTGACATTATTTACTAAGGATTGTTTATTTCTTGATTGTTCACAAATGAAATTGTTATTATTATTTTATGACTATCAGAAAAAGTGTAATTTGCACCTATTTTGAATAAATACATTGAATCTTGAATCTTGAGCAGTCTACCGAATTCTCGAGGATCTGCAGAATGTAGCGTTCTTTGGCACATTTCAGCTACCCCATTTTAAAAACAGTAACTGCAACATTTTTATAACCTATTTTTTTTTATTATTATTGCATTTTTCATTACTTTTGGGACTTAATTTCAAATATTTTTATTGCAGTATTTTCTGTCATAAATCTTTTTTTTTTTATTTGGCGTGCAATTTTTTTTAATTAGGCAATTTTTTCAAAATCTGAGAATTGTTACTGTGTTTTGAATTGGGCAGCCAAACTCGTAGCCAGCTATCTAACCCTATGACTGCAATGTCGTAGTTTCCTTACTTTTCTTGATCAAAAAATAATAATTTTCGAAAAATCTAAAAACTATTAGGTACAAGCTATAATTTGAAAATAATGTTAATTATTTCGTATTGTTCTCAGCAAACCCTTTCATTTGATACCCATATTGTAGAATTGAATTAAAAATAACTACTCCGTCATCTTGAGTGTGCCGCCATGTTGGATTTAGAATGACGTCACACAGTTAAAAACTGAACGTGTATACAAAATTTCAGCTCAATCGGTTAAAGATATCTGCCTCTAAATTGAGTTGCAAGATTTCACCCAAACAAACATACGTACATTGCAAATTAAATTAAAAGCTTGTAAAAATCGTGGCTATTTGTATACCACCTCTGTCTATGAAAATGTTCTGAGAAAACTAAGGCGGCCCTTTTTTGTTTTGAGTAGTATACAGCCTTCTTTAATATCATCGTATCAACCGAAATAAGTATATTTCTGAACAAAGAGCTCTCCACAACGACCGGTTTTGCGCTTCCCGCCATCTTCACCATTTTGTCGGACCACCGAGTCCCTGCTGGCCCGTCTTTTTCCGGTCTTGTCATATCAGCTCATATATGTCCCCACCGAGGGGCTCGAGCCTACCCTGAATAAGGGCGATCGGGCCTTAGTCGATCACGCGGGCCCAGTGCGGGTTGGTCGAATTCACACACAACCTTCGAGTTTCTTCGCAAGTGTATGCAGGTTTCCTCACGATGTTTTCCTTCACCGTTAAAGCAATCGGTGAATATATGCACATAAGTTTCGAAAAACTCATTGGTACATTGGCCGTCCGGATTTGAACCCGGGACCTCTGGTTAGGAGGATTGAGTCGTTACCGGTTGAGCTACCGACGTTTCCCGGCCTTAAAAAGATCTTATATTTGATAAACGACCTCCCGGCAAAGTATATAATATATTAGTACTAACATACAGTACGGACACTCCCTGCCGCTCTCTAGATTGCGACCTCACCACCTCGTCACCCAATTTGATACAGATTGGTTACAGTTTGGTTGTCGTACGTATAGGATTTCGCCGCCATTGTTTGTTCCGTAATTCCTTTTTTGAATTGTCATTCTGGCCCGTTATATATGAAGTGTCCAGGGTGGGCTTCCGGGCTGTACAACCTCCAAAACAGTGAATCCGGGATATCGATTAGATCTTCTGATTAAAATGAGTCAGTCTATTGAACTGAGCCCTTTTGTCCGATTGGCTTGGTTAGATTGACTGACTCGGTGGCTCAGTGGTTTGTACTCATGACTACTGATCCGAGGGTTGTGGGTTCGATCCCCACCCAGGGCAAACATTTGTGTGATGAGCAGATTTGTTTGCTCTGTGTCTGGGTGTTAAATATCTATATATGTATGTATTTAAACGTATATAAGTATGTATATCAGTCTCTGGTTCCCATAACACAGGGAATCCTACTTTGGGGCCAGATGACCATGTGTGATTAGTCCCAGAATATTTATATTTATTTATTTATTTATTTAGATTGAAACATTTCTACTTTTAAAAACCTATTTTTACAAGCTTTCATTTAACTTGCAATGTATGTATGTTTGTTTGTTCGGGTGGAATTTTGCAAGTTAAATGTGACCCACTTCCCGATTTCCGTGAAATTTTGCATGCATATAGATGTCGTGTGACAATGCAATATTAAAAGCTTGTACTTAAAAGTTTTTAGGTTTTTCGAAAATTATTTATAACTGTGCTCAGGATCCTGCAATTTAATCATAATCTTCTTATTTGTAAATAAAATAACTTTTGCCCGCGGTTTTTCTCGCGTGGGCAGCCTTTTTATGACTGTCTTTGTGGGTAAGTGGTGCGCAAGCCGCATGCGGCTCGCGTGCATAGATATAGATTATGTCACTAAGGAATAATGTATCTTTCTACTGGTTAAAGAATTTTTTACATCGGTTCTGTAGTTCCAGGGATTACTTCCTACAAACAAACTAACAAATGAAACCATGACTGACTGACTAACTAAGGGATATATCATCGCACAGCTCAAACCACTAGATGGATCGGGCTGAAATTTGGCATACAGATAGCAACTACGACGTAAGCATCCGCTAAGAAGCCGCTGGGCAACTGCTAGTATACTAAAAATAAAATCGTTTCTCCTTACTTTTAACTCACAGCTCAAATCGCTGGACGGATCGAGCTAAAATTTGGTACATAAATTTCCATTATGACGTAGGCATCCGTTAAGGATTTTGGAAAACTCCAACGGGAACAGCATAAAAAGGGGATCAGCACGGGCAACGCCGCTGGGCATCCACTCAATATGGATGACGACAGCATCAGGAATAAATTATGAACTATTGATCAATTGCCCTCCTACTCAAACTTCGGAAACCTTACTCGTTTTGTTTTCCATCAAGTCTTCGATTTTTAATGAGTACATAAATGATGCTGCAAAACTATGACGTCACGCCTAGGTTTTTCAAAAATTTTGAGTACAAAATGTCGTTTTTGACAAATGTTAAAATGTAAATCAGATGATTAGCATTCGTCATCCCTTATTTTTGCCTTCAAAAATTTGTAAACGTTTCCAAAATCAACCCTTTTATATTGAATCACGCCATGTTATTTGGTCGATTATTAAATAAATTGACGTAAAAGTAACATTTTACGGTTAACCTGTGATTCTTTATTGCTTTATGAAATTTCCTTTTATTTGTTTAATGTATTTGGAGTGGAACAGCGACGTTTGTGGCTTTTAGGGTTTATATATCTGCAGACCTTTTGTATAATTTCAATTTTGTGGCTTTTGGTACCACTGACTTATTTATGTTGTTTTTTTAAATTCACTATTGAAGCCCTAGACATCATCTTATCATATCAGCTCATATACGTCCCCACTGAGGGAATCGAGCCTGCCCTGAACTAGGGCGATTGGGCATTAGTCGACCACGCGGGCCCAATGTGGGTTGGTCGATTTCACACACAACCTGCGAGTTTATCCGCAGGTGGGTGCAGGTTTCCTCACGTTGTTTTCCTTTACCGTAAGAGCGTCGAATAAACGTACATATGAAATCTAAATTCGAAATTACATTAGTACGCGGCAGGATTCGAACCAAGACCTCCCGCCCGGACAGTAGGCGGCGGCCCTAGCCGTTACCTTACCGACGCATCTGACCTGATGGTAAATAACGATGATGCCGAAGATGGCAGCGGTCTTCCCCTACGCAAATAGGGAACTGACCTAAAAGATTCCCCAACGCAAATAGGGAACTGACCAACTTATCTTTATGCCGAAACACAGCTGCTGTTAACATTAATTAAGAGGATTGTGAGGCTGCGACTTTTCGTACAAACGGCGTTTACGAATTTCACCATTTAAATGTTGACCGATTTGGACAAATTTTTGAAAGGTTGTTATACGTTTTTTGCTTTTTGCATAAAGTTAATAAGTTTAATTTTATTTTCGTTCATGTGTTTTCATACAAATCTAGTTTCGACCATTTTTTTATTTATCTATAATCAGTAATTTAAAAAAACTAAACGTATAAGCTTTTGTTCTGACTGACAACCTATCAAAAATTGGTCCAAATCGGTTAACATTTAAGATTTGAAAATCGCAGCTTCACAATCCTCTTAACAATTATTGTTACAAAAACCTCTTCTAACCAATAACCACTACGTTAGTCCATTTGCTTCACACCAGTAGGTCGCGGCATTGGTTAAACTATATAATACACGCTTTGATTGCTAGTTACCAACACCGACACAGACACCGATACCTTACCCTCGCTCGCAGGGTCAAAAATTTGTCAACCTAGTCATTCGCCAGATGAGAGGCCACCTGATAAGACATGACGGATTAATTAATGCTGCACCGACATGAGCCTAGTTCTAAAATTATAAGAAGAATGACTTAAGTTCAATATTTTTAATAAAGTACACATTTTTTAGGGTTGATGTTTTTCGTTGGCGTACCCTACCGTGTAGGGTATCGTTGAATGGGTCGTTTAAAACTACTAAGGGTTTGCTAAAATTATTTTTCGATTTAGGGATCCGTTTGTGAAATTCCCCCCCCCCCTTTCCCGACCCATCACGGCTACGTAGGTTTTTAATTTAGGATTACTAGTTGACCAAGATGTGTAATTTGATTTTTCTGTACAAAATGTTCTATTACCAACTGCAAAAATAATTTTGGTTTTCAAAATATATGCATTTATTTTTTGAACACACTACAGTACCCTACTATGCGCGAGTCCAACTGGTACTTGACTGGTTTTTGCTCTTCTTATTAGCCATTAGTCTTTGTCTTGCCAAAGTGGCCTTCTTCGAAATATCGTTTGTCCATCTGACTGATTTGGGCCACCAGTCTAAGAAACCTTTTGACTGTCATTTTCCCGTTTTACCAACTGGACACTTACTGAATACAAATTAAAAAAAAACGGCCAAGTGCGAGTCGGACTCGCTCACCGAGAGTTCCGTACCGCCACATCTCTGGATAAGGAACTTTAAAAATAATAAATAGTTAAAAATCTGTCTAAGCTTGTGCTAATGAAGTCCTTTCATATGATACCCCACATGACACGGTTAACTTAATTCAAAATTTGGACCGCCGTTCCTTTTAAATAAAGACTTTTTTATGATTTAATAACAAATGTATAGTTTTAAGATTTTTCCCTACATTTGTAGTATAAGACGGTATTACTAACTTGCCAAATTTCATAGTTCTAGGTCAACTGAAAATACCCTATCTTATCTGATTCCTTTGAGAGTGTCGAAATGTACATCTTTTGCGGCATAAACGGCAGTTTTTTTTTTACGTTAACTTAAAAGTTTAATTTTTTAACAGCTTCAAGGGACCCTAGACCGGTGATATGGTTTTAATTTGAACTCGATACATCCATACATTCCCGAGGTAAAGGATCTTGACAGATAGATGGACAGACAACATAGTGATCCTATAAGGTACGGAACCCTAATAAGTACAATCATTTTGCAATATATTTTGTATATTTTGCTGAAAAATTGTAGGTAGACTAAATCCCACTGGTAACCAATTGACACTCACGTTAAAAGGAATTGTACATTTTCATTAGGCAGCCCTGGTAAAAGTGGTTTTCAATTTAAATTAAGTTGATGGCGGAAAAGATCTCCATATGCTGGTAAAGAGGTTTATTTTTCAATCCTATTTCGTCTTAACTTTGTATACGCAATAAATTAGAATTTGTTAAAATAGTTGTTTTTTCCACTGCCAAGTAATGAGAGCCATTGTTACATGAGTGCTAGTTTGTACCACCAAGCGAAGCTAAGTGGTTCAATAGATAGCACGAGTGTTAAAATGGCAAATTGCGTGCAGTGGCATACAATACTTTATCTACGACCTAGAAATCAATAAAAGAAAATTTTAAACCATCAAAAATTCATCCATACAGCCTAATCACACGCGATGTTTAACCACACTCTGGACACTTCATACAACGGACCAGAAATTAAATTTTTGAAAAGGAATGACGGAACAAAAAAAATGGCGGCGAAACCCTATAGGTTTGACAACCAAACTGTAACCAATCTGTATCAATCTAGGTGACGAGGGGTGAGGTCGCAATCTAGAGAGCGGCATGGAGTATCCTTACTGTATGTTAGAACTAATATAATACTTTAGTTTAACCATGGCGCAGGTACGCGCGTTTTTTTATTTGGCACTGGCATCTTGCACAAAATATATAGAAATTTTGTCACAATCATAATTATATTGAATTTTTGAAGCAAGAGCCATAAAAAACATTTAAAATGTTTCATTGTAGTACAGTTAATGTATTAAGCAAATTACCAAATGGGAGTAGAAAAAGATCATTGTGGAACCTTGGAAGGTCGACAGGATCATTTAAAATTATTATACATGGTGTGAAAAGGCTGCCCCTGGAAAATTAAATAGGGGGGGGTTCTACTCATGAAACTAAAAACTTTTCCCAAGGAAATTACAGAAAAAATTTGAACTCTATACTTTGATATTTGTAGAAAATTTACTGTGACGTATACCGATGTATGGGAGAATATTTTTTTTATATATTCGCAATTGGTAAGACCTTGGCATTATCTCACCTGATGGTAAGTGACGATGATGCCGAAGATGGAAGCGGGCTTACCAAGATTCCCCAACGCAATGGGGAACTGGCTACCTTATCTTCAAGCCGGAACAAATCAATGTTGTTAAGACTGATGTTTGGCGGCCATAATTGAGTAAGATGGTAGTAGCTAGCCAGGCGGGCTTAGAAAATGCCCTACCACCAACCAAACCGGGTCTAACAAGTTGACCCCGCCGGGAATCGAACCTGCGTCCTCCTGGTGTGAAGCGAATGGACTAACCATTACGCCACGGTGGTAGTTAAACCACGCTGTATTACCGTTCTTACGGTATTACTAAATCAAAAATACCTACAAAATACCTATAAAAATACTTTTTTGTGCCAGGACCCCACTGACTTTTTTACTTTTTTAATTTTTATTATTTTTCCTTTTTTAAAAAAAAATGTTTGCCTATTGCGGTTCAAGAAATACAGCTCGCTGACAGACATACAGACAGACAGCGGAAGCTTAGTAATAAGGTCCTGTAGGTTACCCTGTTGGTGTATGAAACCATAAAAATCATCTACCCTACTCTGTCACAATGACCGAGATAGTACACCTTACATATTATTACTCTAATAAAGTTGGTCCACCTGAAGACAAAATTATGGTATTTTCGCGTAGTATATCCTGGTAAAAAGCGTCGGTGGCTTTTTTTTTTTTTTTTTTTTATTCACAATTGGTAAACCCTTGACAAAATCTCACCTGGTGGTAAGTGACGATGTTGCCGAAGATGGAAGCGGGCTTACCAAGATTCCCCAACGCAATGGGGAACTGGCTATCTTATCTTCGTGCCGGAACACACCAATGATATCAACATTGATATTTGGCGGCAAGACTTAGATAAGATGGTGGTAGCTAGCCAGGCGGGCATAGAAAATGCCCTACCACCAACCAAACCGAGTCTTACAATTGACCCCGCCGGGAATCGAACCCGCGACCTCCTGTGTAAAGCCAGTGAACTTTTCCTCTGAGCTACGGAGGCGGTTAAAAAGCGTCGGTGGCTCAACCGGTAACGACTCGGTTCTTCTAACCAGAGGTACCGGGTTCAAATCTGGACGGCCAATGTACCAATGGGTTTTTCAAAACTTACGTACATATACTTACCGATTGCTTTAACGGTGAAGGAAAACATCGTGAGGAAACCTGCACACGCCTGTAAAGAAACTCGAAGGTTGTGTGTGAATTCGACCAACCCGCACTGGGCCCGCGTGGTCGACTAAGGCCTGATCGCCCTAATTCAGGGTAGGCTCGAGCCCCTCGGTGGGGACGTATATGAGCTGATATGATGATATCCTGGTACTACGATACTACATATTGTTACGAAAATGATTGAAAATTGGGTTAATTACCCTTTAAAATTCCATTACATTATACGTATAATTTATGGGGTTATATGGCCAATGTTGAAAAATAGAAAAAGAAATTTTGTAGTAATAAATAAAAATATAATTTAAAATTTCTAAAGTTTGTACAGCTGGTTTTTAAAAATATGTTGGTCACCTCTTTATATGTACACGTAATAACATTAAATTTAGTAGTTCTAAAACTATGACTAAAATTGAATAGAAAATTAACACGTGTGATTACACTTTTAGTCCATTTAGAAATTTTATCAAAAGTAGCAAAGACGATCTATACGTATAGATTATTTCCAGTTATTTTAGTGAAAATACCTCGAATTACTTATAAACTAGCACGCATAAAAAAATCACACTGTTAAATTTATAAAGTTCAATATAAGCAGAAGGAATCTTGTCCGGGAAATAGGAAAAATAGATAACAAAGGCGTGTACTTCCCTCATCAGCTAACGAGAAGATGGTATATCCCTTTCGCTGACTGATGGTATATCTGTTTCGCAACTGACACAATGGTGGTGGATTTTATCGGCTTGGGACGACCTTGTTGGAAATAAATCCCTCCCCACTGGACACGTTAAGGGGTATGCTAAAAACCCTAGAAATATGAGAGAAAACGAATTTAGTTTAGCGCCATTCGCCAAGGAAAAACCAGAAAGAAAGTAGGAAATCCGTACCTTGAAACAGCGGCAAGGGTTCCGTTGTATAAATTTAATTCAAGTTGTATACGTTGATTCAAATTTAAATTTCCAGATAAAAACACACAACATCAAAAAATGTTCTCCTCCGGTGACCAACATTCATTTTTTTCTTCTCTTCAATCAATCCAACTCTGTCAGAAAACGCCTTTTTAGAATTTCGCATGAAAAAGATTCTGAATCCCAAAAAGGTTTTATTTTGTAACGAAACCAAAAAGATTACGTTACAATAATATACTACCAGATACTACATAATATCACGAAAAAATGGTACAAACTGTTTGTGTTGCCTAGCAACCATCGCGCCCGCTACATACCTAATTCTTCTTGCTTATAATTATGTTAAGTAAAAATCCCAGAAAATGTTTTTTTTTAATTTAGTTTGGTCTCCTAAACGCGAGAACAACTTACACTTTTCCAATTTTTATTATTTGTTCTTTTACTTTAGTATTTGTACTATAATCAACTTAAGTTTCACGCTTGATGTATTACCGTTTTTAAATTAAAATATTAAAATTACCTAAATTAGATTAATCTTGATTAAAATATTTAAATAATCCAGATTAAATTATTAAGCTAGATTAAAATTACCACTAAAATATCTATAAAAACGTGTCTTTTGTATAAAAACCCCTCTATTTATGTATTTTTTTAAAATTTTTAATATTTTTTATTATAGTGTCAATGGAAATACACATTCTGTAAAAAAAATCTACTTTCTACAGAGATATTATGCTATATATAAGGGTAGGTAGATAGGTTACGTGCATCCGAAAAGTGAATCAAAAAAAAAAGATGCCAATTGGCATCTCTTTTCTTAGTAGCATCGGTGCAACGGAAGCGAACTGCTTGTAATGTTGTGTGTGTAAATGACTTCTATTTTCAAATGTTGTTTATTTGTGCATAACCCATCTATGGTAACAAATCACTGACTTTCTACCTATTAAGGTTCATGAAATACAGCCCGCTGACAGACGGACAGACAGACAGCGGAGGCTTAGCAATAGGGTACCTTGGTGACACGTTGGGTGCACGGTACCCAAAAAGAGGTTCTTGACAGACTGACTGATAGACAGTTAGACAGACAGGAAGACGGACAACTAAACGATCCTATAAGGGTTCGTTTTGAGCGTTTCGTACCCAAAGGGTGCCAACGGGACCCTATTACTAAGCCTCCGCTGTCCATCCGTCCATGTGTCTGTCAGCAGGCTGTATCTCATGAACCGTAATAGGCAAACATGAAGCTTTCACAGACTATGTTTTTTTTGTAATACACTATTGGTAAGCCCTCGACAAAATGCGTCGGTGGCTCAACCGGTAACGACTCGGTCCATCTAACCAGAGGTACCGGGTTCAAATCTGGATGGCCATGTACCAATGAGTTTTTCAAAAAACTTACGTACATACTTACCGATTGCTTTAACGGTGAAGGAAAACATCGTGAGGAAACCTGCACACGTCTGCGAAGAAACTCGAAGGTTGTGTGTGAAGTCGACCAACCCGCACTGGGCCCGCGTGGTCGACTAAGGCCTAATCGCCCTGATTCAGGGTAGGCTCGAGCCCCTCGGTGGGGACGTATATGAGCTGTAATGATGAAGCCCTCGACATCATCTCACCGGATGTTAAGTGACGATAATGCCGAAGATGGAAGCGGGCTTATAAAGATTCTCCAACGCAATGGGACACTGGCAATTTTATCTTTAAGCCGGAACATCAATTCCGTCAAGTATCAATGCTGTTAACATTGATACTTGACGGAAAGACTTAGACAAGATGGTGGTAGCCAGCCAGGCGGGCTTATAAAACGCCCTTGCACTAACCAAACCGAGTCATACAAAGTAAGACTCCACCGGGAATCGAACCCGCGACCTCCTGATGCTAATGGATTAACGCCACGGAGGCGGTTGAATATATTTTTTTATTTATATTGAAGTTATAACAACAAATAATAAAAATTAAATTAAATCAAAAATTAAAGAAGGGTCCCATACATGAAACGTTGTAATTTTTCTTGTACGATGGTATGGAACCCGTTCGTGTGCGAGTTCGACTCGCACTTGGCCGGTTTTTTTTCCTTTTGAAGAACGAAACCCTAATAATTTTGAACAAAACAAACGACTTCAAACAGGAAACTAAAGTTCCCCTCGATTTTTCTGGGATGCCATCATCAGATCCTGGTATCCTTATCATGTTACCACCCTTGGGATATTTCCTTTCCAACAAAAAAAGAATCATAAACGACCAAGTTATCCGTAAACACACATAAAAAAAGAATAAGTATACGGTCGAATTGAGAAACCTCCTCTTTTTTCTAAAGTCGGTGAAAAAAAGTAATAAATTTAAATGACCCTTTACGTAAAAGTAGGGGCACTTAGCCACCCTTGGCCCAATATTAAACTGTACAATTGGCCTCGTTTTATTTCAAACTGTACTTTGCCCAGTCAGGATAAAAGACAAAGACAATGTAATGAAAATTTGCTCCCCTCGTCACAGAGAGAGGATTCCATTATAACAAAGCCATGAACATTTTGAGATTTTCTGACATGATGTTTCTCATTATTTTGTCAAAATTTGGTAATATCACATTTGATGTGAAACGTGTTGGGTTGTTGTCACGCCCGTTTTGTCACCCCCCTCGCCCCTTAGTCGACCACGCGGGCCCAGTGCGGGTTGGTCGACTTCACACACAACCTGCGAGTTTCTTCGCAGGCGGGTGCAGGTTTCCTTACGATGTTTTCCTTCACCGTAAGAGCGTCGGATAAACGTACTTATGAAATCTAAATTCGAAATCACATTGGTACGTGGCATGATTTGAACCACGAACTCCCGCACAGGAGGCAGCGACCCTAGCCGTTACGCCACCGACGCCCCCCCTTAAAAACTGTAAATTATGATTGTTTTATTTCTTTACCGGACTACGAAAAAAGGAGGGTTTCTTTCCTAAACTACTTAACCGATCTTAAGAAATGGAGGTGTCTAGAGTCGTGCCATCACTCCGCTTGTCATAGGATATATAGCAATTTAAAAAAAAAGTATTCATATCGTGTTTGGTATCAAAAGAAAAGTCTCGACGAGCACATTCCAAATATATACATACTAGCTGTTTCCCGCGGCTTCACCCGCGTGGACCACGTTTCTATGACTTTTCGAGGGTGCGCAGTGCGCGAGCCGCAAGCGGCTCGCGAGCGTGGTAAAAAGTAGCCTATGTCTTAACCCAGGTCCTAATCTGTCTACCTACCAAATTTCAGCCAAATCCGTTCAGTAGTTTTTGCGGGAAAGCGTTACAGACAGACAGAGTTACTTTCACATTTATAATATTAGTAGGGATTACATAAATGAAAATGTTTTGAGTTTCTTAGCAAATTGTCCCACAAGCGATATTGTAAGACAGCTTAATGTACGCGCGCTACTATCAAGCCGACACGACACGCGGCTGCCGGTAGCAAGGTGGGGTGGCGTTCTACTCTGAGCACAAAAAATGTATAAATAAAAAAAATAAAAAAAGTAAAACCCGACTAGGGAAAAGTATGAAAACAAGAGTTCCCGCCTGAATTCATAGCCTTTATTTTTCCCTTCATCTGGGGTACTAGTCGTAGACTGGTAAAGCATCGTAAGCATTTCAGTAGGTGAATCAAAATACGAAACTGAACAAATTTCTCGAAGGAACCAATGGTCAATTCGCAAAAAAAATGGACTTCTCATACTAAGTTAGCGAATCAGCTGATCGATTTGTATATAGTCTACTTTTCTTTCGAGAAAAAAATAAAATAAAATGAAATTGGTTTAGGACCCGTTAACTAACGATTCCACTCATACTGAACAACTTTCCCCATGGCACCCATAGTCAATTCTCGAGAAAAAAATTTGGACCCTCCCATACAAACACAAAATTGATCGATCAGCTGATCAATATGTATGAAGAGTTAATTTTTTTTTGCAATTCCAGCAAAGTCTCAGTTAAGGGGACCTACACCAAACTTGTTACTGCCTGTATATATTTTTTAACATCTCATTATATTTTACTGTTTTATAATGGCGACATGAAATGCGGTAGTGATAAACAATATCGAGTCTTACCCTACATACATGTTTTTTTTAATATAAAAGAAGAGGTACCTGTGAAACGATTTATAGTATCTATAGATCATGTGTGTTATTATTATAAAAAAACCTCACCTATTATGTATTGTATTGTATTTGAGTTTTGAACAAATAAATTACAAGTAGTTTATTTTGAACTCGACAGATCTTCTGTACCTACTATAGCCCGTCAACTTCGTGCGCGGTACGCCTGCGGTACAGGCGGGTAGGCGGGGGCGAGGTAGCACGACACGACACCACAGATAAGAAAACAGCACGACACGATCTCCGCGGGGGAGCTTGAGGCTAGTGGGGAAAAGCACGTGGCTCGTGCCCTTCCCCGCTAGCCTCAAGCTCCCACGCGGAGATCTTCCCGCACACCCCGCCTCAGCTGCTCAGGCGTATCGCGCACGAAATTGACGGGCTATAGTTACCTAAAGTAGGCGTATAAAGACTTTTTACTATAGTATAAATGGCTTCTTAATTATAAGTTGATTAGTTTGAATAAGTATTAACATGAAATATAGACCCTAAAAACATTGAAAACCCTATAACTATATCCGATATCACATGGTCGGTCATGCGCTGTAGGATTACTGATTGCTGTACGATTAACACGCGTTTCTCAGAGCGCAATCGTCCTCATTTCGTACATCAGGCAATGTACGTACATCCAACGGATTAGGAGAGGAAGAATCAGTGATGAATTAAATCCATCTCAATTCCGTTTTATATCCGCACATCCGCACATCCGCGGATCCGTGGATCCGCAGCGATGGGCGTGGACAATCGGCCGACATCTTACTTTTTACTGCCCAGCATTTCATTTTTATTTCGAAGGCCTTCGGTTTAGGTGCTTGGTCTGTGTTGTAAAATCGCAGCGGATTGCATTATCGGTAACATACAAGTCATCTATCATCATATCATTACTGGATAAAAGTCTGCGCTGCCTGCATCCAGCGACTTCTTGTGACCTTACCAAGTCATCTGTCTACCAAGTGGTAGGTCTTCGTTAACTCCCTCATGTCACTCGAGAACTTTTCTGTTTTAACAGCCATCTGTTCAAGGAGCTGTGCCCCGCCCACTGCCACTTAAGTTTAGCGACTCTGAGATCTAAGTCATCCAGATTTTGGCTATATGCAACTTAACTTTATAGTGATTTTTAAGTGCGTTTGACTGCAACTCACTTAAGGGTAAGTGATGATGCAGTGGAGGATGGTACACGCAAACTCAAATAATGCCTATTCACTCTTGCCTTGAAGATCCCCAACCTATAAGAATCGGGAAACACTGACGCAGGCAAGGAATTCCACTCCTGTGCTGTAAGCATAATAAATAAAGAAGCGTAACGATTTTTGCGAAAAGGTGGAACATCAACCACAACCGGGGAATACTACGGATTAAGGTTTGGCTGGAGTAAATATCATAAGCATTATGTGACGTTTACCATATCAATTCCCTGACAGATGAAGCGATGCTCCCAAAAAATTCTGGAAACTGAATGTGAGCTGATCGATACAAAATGCGCGCCTACGACAATAGAAATTAAGAAATTATTTTGGCCAATGCTAAAGAGAAAGAAGAGTTATAACCGATTTTAAAAAAAGGAGGAGATTTCTCAATTTGACCGTATGTATTAATAAAAAATTTTATGTGTTTTCGTGGATAACTTCGTCATTAATGAACCGATTTTGATGATTATTTTTTTGTTGGAAAGGAGATATACTAAGAGTGGTACCATGATTAGAAAACAAGGATCTCATAATGGCATCCCAGAGAAATCGAAGGGAACCTTTGTTTCCTGTTTGAAGTCGGTTTTTTTTTGTACAAAATAATTATACATAATTCTTTTGGTCCACACTTATTGTATCAGCGCATGACTTGCACCAACCAATAATTCTCTTATCTCAGTGCGTGTGTAATGTGAGTCGTTCTTCAAATTGGATTGATGTAATTTTGCCGTTACATTCTTCCTTTCTCTTCGCCGCTCATCGAGTTTCCTCTTAAGTATTGCTTGTGTTATTATATTTGTGATGGATGTGGTTCTTTGTGGAATGTTACGGGGCGGTCAATAACGGTTCGTTTGATCAAGGGTTGGGACAGCAATGTTGATATCTAACTTTTGTTGAAATATATATTCAGTTTGGTTATCGAAACGCAATCAACAACCATCCAGGTCATCAAGACCTTCATCATCATATCAGCCGAAAAACATCCATTGCTGGACAAAGGCTTCCCCCAAGTATTTCCACGACGACCGGTTCTGCGCTGCCCGCATCCATCGGCTTCCCGCGATCTTCACCAGGTCGTCGGTCCACCGCGTGGAAGGTCTGTCTACGCTTCGTTTTCTCGAGAACTTTACTACCCCAACGGCCATCTGTTCTACGAGCTATGTGTATATATGTAAGACCTTCAACGAAAAACATAACTTTCCTTCTGGCGCCGTCGGGTAAACTGTTGACAAATTGGTGTAGGAGCCGTTGACTGGGGCTTCTACTTATAAAATTGAAAAACTTTCTCCAAGAAACCAAAAAGGAATTCTCAGAAATGAGTCACTATACAAAACTGGGCCCGCGTGGTCGACTAAGGCCTAATCGCCCTGATTCAGGGTAGGCTCGAGCCCCTCGGTGGGGACGTATATGAGCTGTAATGATGATGATGATACAAAACTGGCCTATCAGCTGTTCCATTTGTATGAGGAGTTAAAAAAAATACGAATTGTCTATGGGCCTTTGTAAAAAGTTGTTCAGTATGAAGATCAGAAGCCCCAGTTACGGGTCATAATATAGCAGTTTTATAATGTTAGTATATAAAAAGTGATAAGCTTTATATGTTTTAGTTTAAGTTTAAAATGATTATTCATTATTCTTTTTTTTTTCTGTTGTTGTTGCTCGCGTACTACCTGGCTCCTTACTTTTTCTCCGAGCACTAGGTTGTCTGGTAGAAATCGCTTTCAGCGATAAGACCGCCTAAATTGTACGTCTCTTAGTTATAATTAAATTTTGCATATGTATTTTGTATTTTGATGTACAATAAAGAGTTATTTGAATTTGAATTTGAATGTCGATAGGTATATTATTTATGTTTCTACAAGCTTTCATTTAGTTTCACCTGTCCCGATGTTTGTCATTAAATCTTGCAAATTAAATTTGATCCACTTTCCGATAACCAATTAAGCTGAAAGTTTGCATACATGTGTAAATCGCGTGACAATGCAATATTATGATGACATGGTGCTGAGGAGCTAGAAGGTGGCCATAGGAACTTCGAAATGAAACGACACAACCTCGTCGAGTTTGGGCTCGTTTGATAAGTATTGACGAGTACTTTGATTGTAAAATGCTTGTGCCTAAAAGATTTTAAGTTTTTCGAAAATTACTTATAAAAAAGCACCTATAGACAAGAGAAAAAATAGAAACCTAAATATTTATTATGAAATTCTCAAACTGTGCAGTTTATTTTGTCAAAGTTTTGTCACAAATGTATTGAAAAATATCTTAATTTATTAGTTGTTACTTGTTACGCTTTCAATAAGAATTTCTGAACATTACTATAATATTATTGTATTTTTATCCCTTTTTATTAATTTTATTTATTTACACTCATAGTCGTGTCGAGCGTCGGTGGCGCAAACGGTAAGGGCCGCTACCTCCTATTCGGGAGGTCATTGTTCGAGTCCTGCCACGCACCAATGTGTTGTCAAATTTCTTAAAGCTGACTCTTAGAGATAGCGCATATGACGCTTAGGCGGTCTTATTGCTATGAGCAATCTATTCCAGACAAAACACAAAATACTTAATTTTACAATAAGAGCAAAGATATAAGAAACTTTATTAACTGACTAATAATAATATTAGTCAGTTAATTCATAATTCATTCATAATTCATAATAATTTATTTGCTTTAAACACATGGTATATAAAGATCTTAAAATATGTATATAGAACTCATGTTTAGCTAGTATTTAAAATAGCATGCAAAATATTTTAATCTTAGTCACAAACATACAAAATAATGTCAATCTTCAACTAAAGTAATCTACAAATTTAAAAAGTCTTTAATATTATAACAGTCTGTGTCATTTAGCCACTTATGTAATTTGATATTGAATTGTTTATTGTTAAGATCCTTAATTTCATGTGGTATTTTGTTATACATGCGAATACACATCGTCAGGCAACTTTTATCATATACAAATGACCTGGGAATTTCTTGAAACACTAGCTTTTCTGGGTCCCTGCGGGATCTGATACTTCCATCACATGCTCTTTTAAATAGTCCGCTATTTGTCCGCACAAATATACAAATTTCATAAATGTAGAGCAAGGGTAGCGGCAAAACACCAAGTCTATTGAAGAGGGATCTACAAGATACGAAGGGTGGGATTCCATACATAGCGCGAATACATTTTTTTTGAGCAATAAAGGCTCGATTCATGTCAGTACTATTTCCCCAAGCTATAAGACCATAACGTAAAACTGACTCTACGTATGCACGGTATGTTAATAAAGCCGTTTTCATGTTAGTGCAATTTTTGACCTGTTTGAGAGCATACACAAATCTATTTATTTTACAGCATACATTATCTATTTGTGGTTTCCAGTTTATATTCTGATCTATAGTTATTCCTAGAAATGTATGTTTATTAACCTCGTTGATTGTATAATTTTCATACTGAATGTCTAAATTGTAATTATATTTATTATTAAGAGACTTATTAAATTGTATATAATTAGTTTTATTCAAGTTAATTTTCAAATTATTAATGTCAAGCCAGTCTATTATTTTTTCTAATGTATTATTAATGTCGTTTTCATGTTCCTTGATTGAAGTACTCTTATTGTCAGAAGTTACTATAATGGAAATATCATCAGCGTATGAAATGCATTTATGATTAGTTATGTCAGTTATACTATTTACGTATAGTATAAATAAGATTGGTCCCAACACACTTCCCTGAGGAACGCCATATTTATTTGTCTTATATTTAGAGGAGTAGGATACTATGTTGTTTTTGCTGTCTGATTTTTTAATAACTACACATTGTTGTCTGTTAACTAGGTATGATGATATCCATTTAAGCGTAGGACCTCTAATACCAAGCGCTTCTAATTTGGAAAGTAGTATGTCATGCTGAATGCTGTCAAATGCCTTAGAAAGATCAAGGAATAGCCCTGTAGTCATAAAATTTTTGTTAACATTAGTCAGAATAATTTGAAGTAGAGAGAAAAGAGCTAGTGTAGTCGATTTTCCTTTCCGAAATCCAAATTGTTCATCAATGGGAGCTTATATTTTTCACAAAATTCAAGAAGTCTCTTAAGCATGCACTTTTCATATATCTTTGAAAAAATTGGGATTAACGTAATTGGGCGATAATTTTTGACTTCTTCTTTACTGCCTTTTTTAAACAGTGGCTTCACTATTGAAATTTTCAAGAGTTCAGGAAATGTTCCAGTTGAGAACGAGGAATTGATTAAATAAGTCAAGACAGGAACAATTTCATCAATACACGTCTTCGTTACTCTAGTGTTGATTTCGTCGTAACCTACAGAGTTGGTGTTTTTTAGTGAAAGAACCTCTACTCTTATTTCATTCTCTGTCATCGGCTTGAGAAACATCGAATTGGGTAATGTTTTGTTTGTTTTTTGTAATCTTTTATTGTCACTAGTCTTATCATTTGTAGAATAAATAAAGTGGCTGTGAAAAGCCTCAGCTATGTCTAAGGGATTTGTCAAAATTTGGTTTTTGAATTTAATTCTATTAATATTTTCATTTTCTTTTGATTTAGTTATTTCATTTTTTATAACTGTCCATGCAGCTTTACATTTGTTGTTGCTGTGACTTATGTACTTAATGTTAGAAATCTTTTTTGATTTAAAGATGCATTTTCTTAATATTTTAGAGTATATTAAATACTTATTTTTATTTGAAGATGTTTTATTTTTGTAGTATTTATATCTTAATATTCTTTTGATCTTACAGCTCACTTTTAATCCTTTGCTTTTCCAGTTTCCATTCTTTTTATGCAAATTGCCTATTTTAACTCGAACTATAGGGAAACATAGTTTATAAAATAGGCAAAAGATCTTATGGAAACTCTTGAAAGCTAAATTTGAATCAGTTTCACTAAATATTTCTAGCCAGGACAAGTTTCTTAGGCAGTCTTTGAACTTCTTAATATTTTCAGAGCTGTAATCCTTTTTATATATGTATTGTAGTACATGTTGATTCGTTTTCTGCTTTATAGGAAAACTCAATAACTGTGCAGTATCATGGTCAGAAAGGTAAAGTGGCAATACATTTGCTACTGCACCTTTGATATTACTCAGAATGTGGTCTATACACGATGTTTTTCTCGTAGGGACATTAATGTGAATAGTTAAATTATAGGCCTGCGCCATATCATAAAAGTGGTTTGAGATTGTACTACGTTTTAAAGTATTTATGTTGAGATCCCCAGCCAAGACAAGATTCCAGTTAGATTTGTATTTTTTATCAATTTCATATAAGACAGCGTCAAGTTTACTTAGAAATACATTAGGGTCGGAATTAGGCGTTCGGTAGAGACAGATAACTAGCAGTTTTTGAGAGGGGATTTCTATGCCACAAGCTTCGAAAGTCTTCTCTTTGGAATGTTTTTTTAAGAGATTTAAATCTTTACAAGGTAAACCTTTCTTTATTAATATGCATGTACCACCTCTTTGTTTTTCTCTACAAAAACTGGCTACGATTTCATAGTTATTAATTTTTAGAAAATGATCATATCCAGACTTTAGGAAAGTCTCTTATCTTATCTTATCTTTGTAAGTGGGGGCTGCAGTTGCAGCGACACTTCGACCCAATGGGATCTTTTGTGTCTACCCCTATAACCTTTGCACCCCAGCCTACTCGAAGATGTGCTGCATTAACGCAGCAATTCCGCTGATTGGAAGGTGCTTATAGTCCTCCGGTTTTGGATAGCCATCACCTAGGAGGTACATACGCTTTCTAGCCAGGACATCGCAGTGACACAGTAAGTGTTCCATTGATTCTATATCTTCACCACAGGCCCTGCAGGTCGGGTCGTGCGTCAGGCCGATTTTTTGCAGGTGTGCGTTTGTGGCAAAGTGGCCCGTCAACGCTCCTGTTATCGCCCTGACTCGTGTCCTGCTGTTATTCCAGATGTACTTGGTTGCCCCTGTGGTGACCTCACCGATGAAGGTCAAGGAAAGTCTCAGATAAACATATTACATCAGGTTCATTATCACACTCTTTTAGTTCGTCGATTGTTAGTTCTAATATTTCTTGCTTTGATAAAACACTGGCAATGTTTTGATGGAGAATTTTGAAGTTTAACGATTGTGATATTGGTTTATCACGTCGTTCCGAAAAAACTCATTTCTAACAACAGGGAAATAGTACTTAATAGTGCCTTTTTGTGGTTTACATGACTGCTCTGTAGAGCCCTGCGGATCAACTTGGCGTTTAGGGCTATTTACAACTTTTTGCATACGAGCGAAATAATATGGAATCGTTCCCTTCAGATAATTAGAGGTCCGTCCAGTCAAAGTTAGATTTTGGGGTGATGTGTTGCGCACTATAAGCTTTTTGAGCTCTTTATAATTAAGATATTTACTGTCGTAATCGAAGCAGTCTACGGCATGATTTACTGATTGACACATATCTGATAATTTATGATCGTAGTGTTTACAGTTAATGTAGCGACAATTTTTGTAATTGTAACACAAGTTTCTGATGCACTTATTTAAATTATATACATTTAAATTATAGTTCTTCACAACACCAAGTATAATTATATTATTGTCACTGAATTTATTTAGCAAAGACTGTAGCTCTTGCAGGATTATTTTTAAATACGTATCATTTTCTCCTACACATATAACAAGTTTGTCTTCGCTATTCAAATTCAGGTTTTTACAGCTTTTTAATATTTCTGCACTAGTCGCATTAGGTTTTATTTCAGCGCAAACTGTATATTTTTCGTACATGGTCAGAGCTCTTGAAAAACGTAAAGCTGATGCAAGGCCTACGCATTGTTGAGATCCATATATCAGCATCTTTCTTGTTGGTTCGCGTGGTTTTTTTTGGTGTATTACGTTGGCTGTTTCAATTATGGGTGAATCTGGCGCACTGTTGTTTATAGTTTGTAATCTTAACATATCTATTTTTTCACCAAGTTCCTCAAGTTGTAATTTAGAAGTTCGCACATTTTTCTGCAGTTCCAAAGTGATTTTATCCAGGGTTTTTAAATTAACAGTTGTAGGTGCAGGTGAGTTTGGATTCTCACTCATTGATTGCCTTATGGGAGTTGACACAGCAGAGTTCGGAGCAGGTAGGATAGAGAGTCTCTTTTTTTTCATAGTGCTTCTACTCTTTTCCTGTACTGGCGATTGACACATAATCTTCAATGTATTTATTTCTTTTGACATTTTGGTCATTGGTCGTTTGAGTTCATTATTTTCGAGTATTGTGCTTTCAAGTTCATTTTGGGTACTCTCGAGTTCAGATGTCAGTTGGTTTATTGTATCTTGCATCTCCTCAATTTTTATTTTGTCATTTATTGTGTAGTCTAAACTTCTTGAAAGTTTTTCAGGTGACGAAATGGACTCATACGTAATATTATTTGGAGTAAGTAAAAGTGAATCGTTTAAATCAGATCGAGGTGTGTATGAAAGTGGAGAGTTTAGAAGTACGTACTTAGTACTTTTGCTGCTTTCGTTACTTTTTTTTGCAGATGAGAGATTCGTTTTCACTTTAGGTTTTGAGGGAGCCGCCTTTTTCCTCAATGTGACATTTGAATTTTGGCCCTTAGATGTGATCTGTCCTTTTTTTGTTTGCTTACAGGTAGGGCATTTAATTTTATTCCTAGATTCTCGAGTCATTAAATCATAAAGTTTTTCAGAATGACCTACGCAGTCAAATTCATAACTATTTTGACAGGATGAGCAGAGCAGAGTCTTGTTTTTATCAACAGATTTTTTGCATTTGAAACAGATTACTTGTGCTGCCATCTTACGGCCACTGTCGTTTGTATTTCCGTTTCCTTTAGTTGCCATGGTGTGCAGGTATGCTCATCGATTTACGTAGGGATGGGTTTGCGTGAGGTCTAATTTGAGCTAGTTAGTTACTCACCGCTAGATGGCGATATCAACTGGTATCTTCATCTACAGCGTCCTCTAGTGTGGAGCAAACATACTAAATAGATCTATTCATTTAGAATCTTTTAGAACGTAGGATATTGATGTATCCGAATTTTATTATACAACGTCACTTTGACAGTGACTAGTCATGAAAAAACTTGTCTTGTTTTGTATTTACTCTTTACCAATCAGCTGTTCCAATTTAGAAAATGTTATCTTATTGGCTTATGTTCAAGTCTAAATATTCAAATTGTGATAAATAACAGTCAGAAAATTTGCATACCTCATAGAAAAAGTGCCAAATTCGAAGTTATTTTAGGAGAACAAAACACGCACGACGACTTCCTGAGGTTATATTTTCACTAGCACTGTTTTTCACGTAAGTAAAACACGATTTTACTATTTATTTGCGTATTTTACAAGCAGCAGTTCTATCTCAAATCAGGGGTTCCCCCACCCGTTCTAGATAATAATAAAGGTTTGGCTGCGCTTCGGATACCTTTTTGCGGAGATCGAGGGTTTTGTCTGTGCAATACAGGATCAGGTGGTCAAGACGAACAACAACAGGAGGTTTTCAATAAAAGACGGCACCTTGGACGTTTTTCGGTTGTGCCGTCAACCAGGGGAGACCCTGCGTCATATAACCTCCGGTTGTTCCATGCTTGCCAACGCTGAGTATTTGCACAGGCACAACCTAGCAGCCAGGATACTACACCAAGAGAACTCTCTAAAGTATGGCCTCCTAAAGATACTGAGGAACTACTGGAAATTATAAAATAAGGGCACACACACACACACACTTTTACACTCATGCTCACTCACATACCTACTTTCAATACACACGCGCGCACTTTTCAGGATATAAACAATGGATGTTTACCACACACAACTCCATGGAAATCTCCACGATACAGGCTCTGCCTAGTGTGGAGATCGAGTGCTTAATATGTATTCTTATATTATTTTATCTAATAAATTTATTTGTATTTTGTATTTATATCTCGGCGGTTACCGTATTACAAGCACACGCCGGAGCCGTTTCTTGAGAACGACCGCGCCAAGCTCTACTGGGACCGACCCATCATCACGGACAGGACCATTCTTTCGAATAATCCTGATATAGTGTTGATGGATCGGGCGCAGTCAAGGGTGTTTTGGGTGGATAGCACTATCCCATACGATGAAAATCTCGTGCAGGCTGATACCGAAAAAGAACCAAGTACCTGGACCTGGTGCACGAGGTTACTGATATGTGGTGAGTGGAATCCACCGAAATCATCCCTATCCGTGAACGGGCTAATTTCAGCCGACCTTAAACGTCACCTAAGGCGGCTGGATCTCCGAGGCAGACCAATAATTACAGCAATGCAGAAAGCAGTCCTCCTCGACAATGCCCGGATAGTTCGACGCTTTCTCTCCCTGTCGCACTGAACTCCAGCCGACTGTGCTTCCGCTGGAGGTGCTCCTGCTACTTCGCCTCATGCCAAGTGAGCAGAGAGTAGCTTAAATTTTATAAATTTTATAAATGTGGAAATATTAATAATAAATGTTAATATTATAATTATATACATATATAGTCACTTTAATATATATGCATATACATGCAATATATACATATAAAGAAATATATATCTCATCTTCTTCTTCATTTTATTAGCTCATATACGTCCCCTTCACCAGGTCATCGGAGATCCTTGGCCTATGTCCAGCAGTGGACTTCCTTCGGCTGATATGATGATGATACGTCCCCACCGAAGGGCTCGAGTCTACCCTGAATTAGGGCAATCGAGCCTGAGTCATCCACGCGGGTCCAGTGCGGGTTGGTCGACTTCACTTTGGCGTAACGGTTACGGCCGCTACCTAATGTCCGGGAGGCCGTGGTTCGAATCCTGCCACGTACCAATGTGATTTAGATTTCATATATTATATACGTTTATCCGACGCTCTTACGGTGAAGGAAATATACAAGGAGTAACATAAAGGTGTGGTGATACTTTAATGTGACCTTGTAGTCATCAAACTGAGCAACTTTACTGAAATCGCAAAATTTTTATTGGATTTTTCATACAAAACCGTTTAATCAGCTGACCGATTTGTATGAAAAATCAAAAATATATATATCTATAAATATCAATATTTCATAGTTAATTTTAAAATTATACTTAAGTATGCCATATTCGTACATAGACAATGACAAAATGGCGAAGTGACAGAAATAACACGAAGGAATGGAATAGAATAAGAAAGATAGAAAATAAGCGTTTACCTAAGTTTTAAAGATACAAAGTGACGAAGAGCGTTTTATAATCCCTGGTAGGGAATTCCACAAGTGTATATTATTAAAATGGTTTGTAAATATTATTTGGGTATTAAAAAACCGCCAAAATAACACATATTCTGTCAAAATTTAAACTTTTGGTGGTTTATTTATTGTACTGTTCCATTGAGGTTGTGAAAAAAGTGTCCATGGTTTTGGATAAATTCACTGTATCCTTGGTAATAGTGTTTAACCTATGAAATGCTTAAGGTCTTGTCGATCTATCAGGCTGAAGTGTTGCCTACGAGTGGTGGCTGGGCTTCGGAAAATTACTACGTACAAATAAAGCTGACTCCGCATGTAATGCTACGCCGTAGCCGCTACGGACTTGCTTTCTATTAAGGTTTAAAAGATACTGCCCTATAAATGTACGACAGACCGATGACATAGGCTCAGTAACAGGGACCCGTTGGTGCCCTAAGGGTACAGAACGCTTGTAATGTGCGTGTTTATTTTCGCCTAATGTACTCTTTTAACATTCATAAATATGTTTTTTTTATTAATATATACTACTCCACAGATTAAACGATTCAAAGTGTGTCCCCGGCCTCCAATACGAAAACTCACCACTTGTTCCGGTTTCTCGCCAGTTGCTAGCGTAGAGCTCGTGCAGATACGCGTTCTCCACATCGCATTATCGATACCTGAGGTGACAGACCGGGCGTCCTGGTTTCTCGCCAGTTGCTAGCGTGGAGCTCGCGCAGATCCACGTTCACCACATCGCATTATCGATACCTGAGGTGACAGACCGGGCGTCCTGGTTTCTCGCCAGTTGCTAGCGTGGAGCTCGCGCAGATCCACGTTCACCACATCGCACCATCGATACCTGAGGCGACAGACCGGGCGTCCTGGTTTCTCGCCAGTCGCTAGCGTGGAGCTCGCGCAGATCCGAGTTCACCACATCGCACCATCGATACCTGAGGCGACAGACCGGGCGTCCTGGTTTCTTGCCCGTCACTAGCGTGGAGCTCGCGCAGATCCGCGTTCACCACATAGCATCATCGATACCTGAGGCCACAGACCTTGTCATGTCACATCGTGAATTCGCCGTGCATCCTTTTTTCAGTTCGTCCAATTCCGTTGTGTGCGTGAGCTACAAAACGGGCTACACCAGTCTTTATCTTAAAAAAAAAGAACTGTCAATTTCCTTTTTCTCCTGAGCTCGCTCGTCGAGTAGCTGATGCTAAACAAAAGTAACTTAAAAATCCATCTAAAAAGGTAAGTTCCTATTTTAAAACTAAATAAGTTTCCTTGTAATAGCCCTTGCTTATTATTTTGCTCAGAGTTTTGATATGAAAGTTGTAGTTACAGTAATCTATGTGTGGCCAAACGAGAAAATCCGTAGGAGAACCAAAGTAACCGACATAGCTCTCAGAATTGCTAAACTTAAGTGGCATTGGGCGGGGCACATAGCTCGTAGAACAAATGGCCGTTGGGGCAGTAAAATTCTCGAGTGGCGACTGCGCACCGGTAAACGTAGCGTAGGCAGGCCTCCCACTCAGTGGACTGATGACCTGGTGAAGGTCGCAGGAAGCCGCTGGATGCGGGCAGCGCAGAACCGGTCGTCGTGGAAATCCTTGGGGGAGGCCTTTGTCCAGCAGTGGACGTCCTTCGGCTGATATGATGATGATGATGTGGCACCTAAAACACATGTAGTTTTTCTCATAATATACTAAATCTCTGTTTTAAAAAAAGCGTTATAAGTTTCTATTAATGTCATTGTAAACTGCTGCGATGTGGTTCACACGTGTCCTGCTTCCTAACCTCATCTATCAACCGGTTGCCCCCGCACGTGAAAGAGGCGCCATCTTTGGCCTCCTTCAAGTCGCAGCTGAAGCTGTGGCTTGTCGAGCGAGCCTTTTATAGTTGGGAGGAATTTATAAATTATAAATAACCGTTTTTTATTATTTTTGTTTATTTTCTTGAAAGAAAAATGTTTCAAATTTAATGTATTTTTTTTTTGCTATGTGTGATGCACCTACTTAAATGTATAGTAATCTAATTTTATACTTCCAATTATTTCTTGACTTGTAAATTCATTATCCTTTACCAATAAATGACTATTATGACTATTATCAAACCTCATTCATCTACGTCACTAATGGTCTCAAAGGAAACATGGAGGATGTGGACTACATCGCAGCTCAAACTCTTTCTCACACCAATAGCGCTTTTCTACTAACGGCCATTGACACTGCGTGCCTGTCTATTGCCGCACTATTAAATCTAACAGACAGAGGAGCTGCCCCGTCTGCCATCCTACGTTGCGTTTGTATATATGAACCGAGGAAGCCGAAGAGCTGTCCTCTGTGTATAGTAGGTACAGTCAAGGTCAAAAATATAAATACGTTCAAAGCATCTAAAATATGTATCCAAGACCTTATTATTTTAAATTAACTTTTCAAAGTTTACTTTTTACGCAGTCGGGTTTTTTGTTTTTTATCAATTAACTTTTTTATTAACTTTACTGTACAAGAATACTAAATTCTACCTTCATCGACAAGTGCTGTAAATAATCTGTGCATTCAGTGAAAGACGATTTAAGGCCAGTGCCACCATTCCTTACCTATATTATCAGCTAAAGTGACAGAAGGTAGGTCGAACCCCAAACTAACCACCTTTAAGTGTACTTATCTCAAAATTTGTATGAAAAATTTTAATAAAATATCAAGCAAATTTCTTTATTTTTTTTACTTTGTTATCCTCCCATTTCTTTTTCTTTCTGTCCGCTCCCTAAAATACGACGTAATCACAAGGCACCATCGATATCTAGGGCGACAGAACGGGCATTCTAGTTTCATGCCAATCGCTAGCTTGGAGCTCGCGCAGATCCCATCATCGATACCTAAGGAGACAGACCGGGCGTCGATCTTCCAGTTGACACTGATGGTCTCAATAGATGATAAGATTATTATGAGCGGTATAGGTGCCATATTTTCTAAAGTACTTCACCTTCGGTTCAAAGGTCAGAAACGTTCTTATTACGCGCATAAATAAACAAAGGGTCCATAACGTACCCGAGGACAAATAAGCATATTATGTTACGTTATGGGATGTTTCTGTTATTCGGACCATGAATGATTTGGACAACAGTTCAGAATCTTTAATAAAGAAACTTTTTGTAACTTAATAACAAGTTTTTTTATGTATATTAACAACATCGGTGGCGTAACGGCTAGTGCCGCTACCTCCTGTCCGTGAGGTTGTTATTCGAATCCTACCTCGTGCCAATGTGTTTTCAAATTTAGATTTTATATGTAAGTTCATCCAACGCTCGTACGGTGAAGGAAACCATAGACCAACCCGCACTTCGCCCGGGTGATCGACTAAGGCCCGAACGCCCTAATTCGGGGTAGGCTTGAGCCCCTCGGTGGGGACGTAAATAAGCTGATATTAAGGGCGGAATATCCATACTAAATAGAATAATATATTCAGGGACACTCAGTTATCTGGCCCCAAACATGGATGTATATACTTTAATATAAAATAAAATCGTAAAAACCCGTTCTTGGTTTTAATGATAGGATTTGTTGGCAAATCCCTTAAATGATATTTCGATGATTTCCTAGTCAATAGAAATTAATAACTTATCTTTTGACATGTAACTATTAAAATAGGTAGTAAAAATGTCATTTGAGAGGAATTTAAATATACCTAAATAAAAAATAAACAAAAAGTAATAATTTTTAAAAAAAACCCTTTATAAATTTTAGGTAAGAGTTTAGTTAAAATAGTTATAAATAATTCAAACACTTCTTATCAAACCCTTTAATTTGATACCCATATCATGGAGGTGCATAAAAGAATAACTGATCACATCCGGGAGTCCACCATATTGAATTTAGAATGACATCACTTAGCTAACCATGCATTGTTCTCCAAAATTAACGTGTATATGAAAATTCCAGCTAAATCGGAAATTGGGTAGTGGTTCTTATTTAGCTTCCAAGATTTGTCCCAAACTAACTAACAGAAAAACCAACTAACAAACACGGCAAGATAATATTAAAAAACTTGTAAAAAGTCCACGCCACGGTTCAAGTTTCTCACGGCCCCAGTCGCTGAAGGACTCACGTTACAATGTCAGAACGTAAATCCTCGTGTTCATACATTTGCATTTTTTATATTTGCCAGTAAAAAGCCGCTTTGCCCTAAGCCATTACTCTGCTACCATTAAGGGTTTATTGTATGTCTTTATTATTTGTGATCATACCTTACGAAATTAAAGTGGTTGTCCTTAGTTTACAAAGTTTGAATTCCATTTTATTTAGTCTTTGTATTGTAGCCTACGACACGTAGCTCGTAGCCAAAGATCGTAGCGGTCGTAGCTCTGTCCGACTGTTGGTCGCGTCGATCATGAAGGTTAGCTGACCTAACGGTTAAAAGGGGGTAATGTTTTATGCAGACGTCATTATATCAGCCGACGGACGTCCACTGCTGGACATATGCCTCCCCTAAGGATTTCCATGATGACCGGTTCTGCGCTGCCCGCATCCAGCGGCTTCACCAGGTCATCGATACACCGTGTGGGAGGTCTACCAACGCTACGTTTTCCGGTGCGCGGTCGCCACTTGATAACTTTACTACCCCAACGGCCATCTGTTCTACCAGCTACGTGCCCCACCCACTGCCACTTAAGTTTAGCAATTCTGAGAGCTATGCAATGCAGTCGTGTTTTTATTAAATTTTAATTTATTTGTGACATGCAACATAATAAACACATTAATAATCAGTCGAGAACTTTTTTCGTTTACAGTTTTGCCACAAAATCATATTATTGATATAATCTTTATCAATGACATACAAAATAATGATAAAATAGTATATTACGCAACTAGTGAATAAAGGACGGATTTAAAGCGAGGGCCATAGATGAATCACGAGCAAGTGAAGGGTTTTAATGACTGAATCATGACCGTAGGGAGTGATTCATGATGCTTGAATCACAAGCGTAGCGAGTGATTAATGATGATTGAATCACAAGCGTAGCGAGTGATTCAAGTAGTAGAACCCTGAGCGACGCGAGTGATTCATGGCCCTTGGTATAAATCCGGTTTTTTTTTTCAAGAGTTGCATACTATACTTTGTACCATGAGTCTGAGAAAAAGAATCATTTGAGCGAAAATAGACATTTAATAAACAAAAAAAATCTTTTATTTCAGACAGAGTCCATATTTGGTTAGTAACACAAAACTTAATATCTATTGTTAGTTTAGGTAGGTAAATTAAATGTATTTGAGCCACTGGGCAAGCAATCCACTCAGCGAGTGTAGTTAGCAACCGCTGAGTGCATCCCAAGCCAGCCCCTCACAATACCCCCATCCAGCCTGGTTTCCAAGACAGCCAAGATGCTGCTGGTGCTGCAACGCAGCCTGCAAAAAAAAAAGAAAAAAGTTAAAAGTTAAGTTAAAATATTCATTAAAATTGGAACAACTACAATTTTTTTTTGTGTTCATACAACCTTTAGTATTCAAAATAGCACCAAATACTAATGATATGACAGCAGAAAACACAAAACAATTTTTATTCTAATGCTAAACTCTTTTTCGAAAATATCGAACAATCAAATCTCGATGATCTATTTGCACAAGGAGTTTGTATGTCAAATATTCTTTGGATTAGGAGTTTGTATCGAGTATTTTTTGCGCAAGGAGGTTGTATAGCTTAGATGCGAGGTCGAATATATTGATGTGTTCTAAATTCAAACACTTTAATAGTGTTTTCATCCCCCCATCTCGGAAATTGTATTTTTGCTCTTCGATATCTGAGCGCAAAAGCCGTTTTTATTCGCTAGAGGATAAATTAATATCTGAGTGCAAAAGCCGTTTTTATTCGCTAGAGGATAAAGTAAAATGAATTAAAAACATCGTGAATTCAAAACATGATTATACCTATTTACTTCTCTCTCCATGGTGCCGAACTTATCATACAACCTTTTTTAATTTGTTAAAAAATCAGACTCGGAACTTTCTTGGTGTACTTTTTTTTTAATTTGATTTGCGCGCGCCTTTTTCTTTTCACGTAATATTGTTAAAACCTTAGGTTAAAAACAAGAAACTTGAAAACAAGTGAAAAACCTAAAATGAGTGATTATAGTGACGAAGAAGTTTATTTGACGCCAACAGGATTGACTGAAACTGTTTGTAATGCGAAAATGTTTTTTTTTTCCATTTAGTGATTTCCTCGCAGAGGTGGAATGAAAAGTTACGTGTTGCACTCGAGTGCAAAGATTTTTCACCTCGTGCTCTTTTGATTTCCTCGCTAATGCTCAGGATTCTAATTTTTGATTCACTTGCTGCGCTCGTGATTCAAATTAAGACTCCTTCGCTTGCTTGGTCATCAAAATTGAGCAGGCGGTTACAAAGCAACTTTGCACTCTTGTATAACAAATAACTATTTCACTATAAAAAAAATAAGCTTTTTAGACGGGCAATGGTATAACGTTCGTTCTTAATAGCTAGCTTTCTTTCTATGATTCTCGCCAGAAAGGTGGGAGTTCTTAAATATCGGAAATCTGATTTTACTGTCACCAGTTTTTGGTGTACAAATCTAACACACTAATATCATAAAGGCGAAATTTTGTGAGTGTGTATGTTTGTTAATTCTTCACGCAAAAACTACTAAATCGATCTGGATGAAATTTGGTAGGTAGATAAATTAGGATTTGGATTAAAACATAGGCTACTGTTTTACACGTTCGCGAGCTGCTTGTGGCTCGCGCACTGCGCACCTTCGAAAAATCATAGAAACGTTGTCCACGGAGGTGAAGCCGCGGGAAACAGCTAGTACATTTAATAAAACTGTAACGGGGCCGTGTCTGTACATGAAATATATTTGGAAAATAATAACTGTGCTGGACTTTACCAACGATTTAGAGGCCAAAACAACAAATTTTGGAATTTTTGTCTGTCTGTCTGTCTGTATGTTCACGCATCACACAAAAACTACCGGGCCGATTTTGATGAAATTTTGTATTGTGATTTCTTATAGCCCGGGTTAAAATACAGAATACTATTTATCCCGAAAAATATAAGAGATCCCGTAGGAAAATTCAAAAACTCCACGCGATTTTTCACGGGCACAGCTAGTCTGTAATAATAGCAGATAAACAAGGGAAATTCACCTTGAAATTATCCATGAAGACAGATAATTGATCAGGTTCAGATGGGGTTGTATCCGAAATTGACAACGCCTCCGATGCGTAATGGTTAGTCCATTCGCTTTGCACTAGGAGGTCGCCGGTTCGACTCCCGTTGGGATCAACTTGTAAGAATCGGTTTGGTTGGTGGTAGGGCATTTTCTAAGCCCGCCTGGCTAGCTACAACCATCTCATCTAAGTCTTGCCGCCAAAAATCAGTGTTAACAACGCTGATGTGTTCCAGCTTGAAGATAAGATAGCCAGTTCTCCTTTTCGTTGGAGAATCTTGGTAAGCCCGCTTCCATCTACGGTATTATCGTCACTTACCACCAGGTGAGATGATGCCAAGTGCTTGCTAATTGTGAATTTAAAAAAAGGTTATCTCTGTAATATTATGAAAAAATTGCTTAAGGCAACAATTGTAAACCTAACATTATAAAACTCTGAATGCTGGTGAAAAATGAATGATTTTTTTTATTAAGAACTAGCTTGAACCCGCGTGAACATCGTTTTTATGACTGTCTTTTAAGGTGAGTACCGCCCTCTCAACAATCTTTGTACAAAAAATCACAACAATCAATTGTTCCTTTGGGATGTTAAAGAAATGAACCAAAATAAGAGTATTTTTCAATTCAAAAGAACTGCATCAGGCCATGCCATTTTCACGGGATAAAAGTAGCCTATATTCTTTATAGTTACACAAACTGTCTGCATGCCAAATTTCATCAAGATTGGTCAAGGTGTTGGAGCGTGAAAAGGTAACAAACAAACACATTTATAATATTAGTAAGGATTTAATTAATCAATTGAGTTTAGCTGTACCTCACCTGATAGTCAGTGCTAATGCAGCTGTGGATGCAACACGCAAGCTCAAATAGTTCTTATACACTCTCGCCTTAAAGATTTTTAAGTTAGGTATAATATTCGGGAAACACAAACAATTAGGCAAATTAGGCAAATAATATTAACAACTAAGAGGTGGAAGCCCTCCCTACCCCTGGTCGTGTAATGATTGAATGGAAAAGAAGACATAAGGCCGTGAAGCTCCTGGTCACACTCTCTGAAATAATTTGGTAGAACACCAATAGATGTGCGAAATTTTAAAATGTTTGCATTGGTAAAAGTTCTCGAATGGCGACCGCGCACCGGAATACGTTGCGTAGCGAGCGGGAACTCGACGGACCGATGACCTGGTGAAGGTCGCGGGGAGCCGCTGGATACGGACAGCGCAGAACCGGTCGCTGTTGAAATCCTTGAGGGAGGCCTTTGTCCAGCAGTGGACGTCCTTCGGCTTATATGATGATTGGTAAAAGTAAAGCTTTGAATAAAAAACAGATAAGATGGTGGTTAAGGCGGGCTTTGAAATTGCCTCCCACCAACCAGAGTCTTACAAAGTTAGACTTCACAGGGAATTGAACCCACGACCTCCTGATTTGAAGCTAATTTACTAACCATTACGCGACAGAGGTAGTTAATGCTTTGAAGTTTCTATATTAGGTACCTACACCATTCCGTCGACAGCAAAAATCTGAACTAAATATTATACAAGGTGTAACAAAATTGGCGTAAGTCCCATTAACTGGGGATTCTACTCATAAAACTGAACAACTTTCCCAAAGGAACCCATAGTTAATTCTAAAAATAAATGATTTTTAATATTTGCACTTCACATTCTCAAATTCTGTGAGCTATGTCGGTTACTTTAGTTCTCCTGCGGATCTCCTCGTTTCTGATTCGATCACGCAAAGAAACTCCGAGCATAGCACGCTCCATTGCCCTTTGGGTGACCTTGAGCCTTCTTATGAGGCCCATAGTAAGCGACGGCCTCCCACGCGGTGGACCGATGACCTGGTGAAGATCACGGGAAGCCGATGGATGCGGGCAGCGCAGGACCGGTCGTCGTGGAAATGCTTGGGGGAGGCCTTTGTCCAGCAGTGGACGATTTGTGGCTGATATGATGATGATGATGATGATTCTCAAATACAAATTTTAACCCTCCATACAAAAATGCATAAAATTAGTAGATCAGCTGATCGATCTGTATGAAGAAATAATATTTTTTTGCGATTTCAGCAGTCATAGAACAAAACTTGTTCGATATGATGAGTAGAAGCCCCGGTTTATTGGACCTACACCATTTGAGTTACACCCTGTATATGTAGGTATTGCACGTCTACCTAAATAATATCTATACATATTTACATACCAACAAACACACATACACCAAAAAGTCATTTTTTCTTTGGCTGTCATGTAAAAACTGTTTTTGTAGGTTATAATTACTGTCCAATAGTTTTTTTTTCATACTTTAATAAAAATATTTTTCATCTTAATCAAAGCCACTAAATCTCTGATACTCTATATCATTTAAAGATTGACTGGAAGATATCTCAAAAGTCCCCTACATCATAATGAGCTCTTATACCTCCCCACCGAGGGGCTCAAGCCTACCCTGAATTAGGGCGATCGGGCCTTATTCGACCACGCAGGTCCAGTGCGGGTTGGTCGATTTCACACACAAACTGAGAGTTTCTCCGCAGGCGTGTGCATGTTTCCTCACGATGTTTTTCTTCACCGTAAGAGCGTCGGATAAACGTACGTATGAAATCGAATTTCGAAAACACATTGGTACGTGGCAGGATTCGAACCACAGCCTCCCGGACAGGAGGTAGCGGCCGTAACCGTTACGCCACCGACGCTTTAATAAAGATTGAAAACAAAAAAATAAGCGGATTTTACAAAGACTCGCTGAAAACACCCTAATATGAGGTTATTTTTTCAGTTTTTCCTGTAGCAAAATATCGCTGTAGCATTAATGTTTTATGTAGCGACCATTCGCTACTGCCCGCGTGGACGTTATTAAATTTATGGACTGCCCACTATTATATTATTGCAATAATAAAATATACAGTGTTCGTTCTGGGAAAAACGAAATTGCATTTTTAAATAGAAAGAAAGAATTTTCGCCTGTTGCGCGCGTTATTTACTATTTGATATCTCCAACAAAATGAGAAACGATGAGATCCGTAAGAGAAGCAAAGTAACCGATATAACTCTTCGAATCGCTAAACATACACACATAGGCACATAGCTCACAGAACATAGTCTTGGGATAGTAAAGTTCTCAAGTGGTGGTGGCAGGCCTCCCAATCGGTGGATCGACGACCTGGTGAAGGTCGCGGGAAACCACTGGATGCGGGAAGTACAGGACGGGTCGTTGTGGATATCTTTGGGGAGGCCTTTATCCGACAGTGGTCAGCGGAAGTGCGTCGGCTGATATAATAATAGTGATGATGATATCTCCAGAGAAAAGTTGTCGGCGGCTCAACGGTAACCACTCGGTCCTCCTAATCAGAAGTCCCGGGTTCAAATCCGGGCGGCCAATATAGCAATGATTTTTTCTGATATTTATTAAATTAACTTACCGATTCCTTTAACGGTAAAAGAAAAAATCGTGAGGAAACCTGCACTACAGAATCTACGGAAACGAGCTTGATAGAACTGGCTATCTTACCTCCATGCCAGAAGACATGAATGCTGTTCAAGCTGCTGTGACGGCGCCATGAGGGAGTGGGGTGTACTCTACTCGTCCAGCTTCTAATGTAGAGGTAAAACTAGAAATCACCCACACACACATACATATACAAACACTTTAGTTCAGTCAGATTCACGACACTATAGGCAAAGCCTATAGTTGACTATAGTGGCAAAGTATACATATTAGCACTAACATACAGTAGGGACACTCCATGCCGCTCTCTAGATTGCCACCTCACCCCCTCGTCACCCATATTAACTAATTAGTAATCTGTGCCCATATTGATACAGATTGGTTACATTTTGCTTCTCGAACGCATAGGATTTCGCCGTGATTTTGTTTGTTCCGTCATTTGTTTTTAGAAATGTCATATCTGGCCCGTTGTATGGAGTGTCCAGGGTGTGCTGTAGGGCTCCCCATCCAGCTGCGTAAATCCCACACCACGGAGCGTAGTGTTGGTGCGTAGCCGCTCTACGCCGTGTAGCTCATTTAAGCCGCCAAGCCTTGCACGCGAGCCAAGCCGCCGCGAACATCTCCGACGTGCTACACCAGCGCAGTAGGCGGTGCAGCACCCACAACGCATTGTTGTATTGCGAGCGAGTGTCATTGTGGGAAACTGGAGAAGAGTAAGCGGAAACATGACGGACAGCTCCTCCGGTACAAAAATGTTCAAAAGCGACATATTATGAAAGAATGCAACACAGAACCCTCTCAATGGGAGAGTTTGGCAGCAGAACGACCAGAATGGCGCAAGATTGTGAATAGGCAAGTGCGCGAGTTCGAGGGTCAGCGTAAAGCTGACCTTGATACTAAACGCAACCAGTTAAAGGCCCGACCATCTGCGACCATTTCATACAATTACGAGGGTGGCGTACTTAAATGCCCTCATTTCGCGAGGAGTTTTGTTCAGTTCCCTTTAACGCACTCATAGCACGGCGTTGTCTTCCCAAGATTCCATGTCTGTCTTATGGCCTCATCATCAAATTAAGCTCGTAACGTAGTGAAATTAAAAGAAACAAAGTGAATCTAAGCAAAAGGTTCATTATATAATAGTAGTTTATGAAACTGTTACATAATAAGGGTTCTTAAAATACGAGTGTAAGTTAAAAAAACGAGCCTTAGGCGAGTTTTTTTATAGCATTACACGAGTGTTTTAAGACCAAATTATGTGCAGTTTCATACACTACTTTATCTAATCTCATACATTGGGATTAAATCAACTAAAATACAAAGATCAAAGTTAAGAGTAAGAAAAAAATCCCACGAAATTCAGTAAGTACCTACAACAAAACGTGTCATAGCGCTGAATCCCAGCGCATCACCGCGCTTGCACTGTAGCGGACCGTGTCACAGACAGGTAAAAACAATGCTTTCATTGATATCAGTCATTTTTAAACAAGAATGAAAATTATCCACGAAATTCAGTATCTACAACAAAATATTATGAAAAACCAACACATCACCGCGCATTCGTTAAAGCGGGCGCTGTCACAGACAAGTAAAAATTGGAATGAAAACTTTTTGTATTGCTGCAAAAATAGTGCGAACCGCATGTGCGTTCCAAAAAAAAAAAAAATATGGAACTTCGTTGGTGATATTATTATCTCTAACAAAATAATGTTATAATGTATTTTTTTTATTACGGTATTGTGTTAAAGTATGCCAATATAAACTCGTTTTGAAGTTGATAATGCGAACTTTACGATATGAGAGTAGATAAAATCTACGATACAAGTTAAACCAAAGAGATAATATCACCAACGAAGTTCCATATCATTTTTTTTATTGGAACGCAAATGCGGTTCGCGCCATTTTTACAGCAATACAAAAAGTTTTCATTCCAATTTTTACTTGTCTGTGACAGCGCCCGCTTTAACGCATGCGCAGTGATGTGTTGGTTTTTCATTGAATTTTGTTGTAGATACTGAATTTCGTGGATAATTTTCATTCTTGTTTAAAAATGTCTGAGATCAGTGAAAGCATTGTTTTTACCTGTCTGTGACACCGTCCGCTTCAGTGCAAGCGCGGTGATGCGCTGGGATTCAGTTCAGTTTTGTTGTAGGTACTTACTGAATTTCGTGGGATTTTTTTCTTAATATTATCTTTGATCTTTGTATTTTAGTTGATTCAATCCCACTGTATGAGATTAGATAAAGAAGTGTATGAAACTGCACATAATTAGGTCTTAAAACACTCGTGTAATGCTATCACTCGTATTTTAAGAACCCTTATTATGCAGCAGTTTCATAAACTACTATTATTTAACTTGCACTGTTTGTGTGTATGTATGCATGCATGTATATATGTATTTTTGTTGAGTTCAAATTTTGCGATCGATTATAGATCGACTTCCAGGGGTCCGACTGAGGTAAAATATGGAATAAAGCCGAATTCCCTGTGACAATAGATCCTTTTGGTACTTTAAAGTTGATCTGATGATGAACTTTGGAGATAGTATTTTTATATTTATTTGAGCATTTGGCTTTCTAAGCATAAACCCTCTTTTCACATTAAAGCTTGAACCCTTAAAGCTTTCAGGTTTCCCGAAAATTATGATTAATTAGAACTTAGACACAAGTGGTAAATTCAAGGTTTGAACAAAAACAAGTTTAAAACAAAGAAGTTAGTTAGGAGTTAATATTTTCACGTCCAAAAATTTTGACATGTAACTTTACACTGGAGGGTTCCAACGATATGTCACCGTGAGTAGTTATTTGTTACTAAAAATCGTTTTTAGGGTTCCATATGGTCACTGAATTATAGTATCATCATCATCATCATCATCATATCAGCCACAAATTGTCCACTGCTGGACAAAGGCCTCCCCCAAGGATTTCCACGACAACCGGTCCTGCGCTGCCCGAATCCATCGGCTTCCCGCGACCTTCACCAGGTCATTATAGTATACAGGCTGTTAAATAATCACGAGTGACATTTTAAGGAGTATTATCTCACTAGATACGGTAAAAAATAATATATGATAAATATCCTAAAATGCACTCCAAATATATACAAAAATTAAAAACATATTTACTAAACAAAATATACAATGATATGCAAAGGCGGACTTATCGTTTTAAATCAATTTCTTCCATTCAACCTTTGGTGAGTGGAGGAGACGAGAAAGTGAAACGACGCGTGGGTGCATGTGCAACTAAAAATTAATACTAAGTAATTAAGATAAATTACAAATACACAAATAAATACAAACAGGTTTAAATATATAACAATATATATAAGTACACAAAAATGCTTGAGGATAAACTATTTTATTTTAACGTTACACTTAAATAGAAGCGTCGTAAAAGCGTCGGTGGCTCAACCGGTAACGACTCGGTCCATCTAACCACAGGTACCGGGTTCAAATCTGGACGGCCAATGTACCAATGAGTTTTTCAAAAACTTACGTACATATACTTACGATATACGTACGATTCTTTAACGGTGAAGGAAAAAATCGTGAGGAAACCTGCACACGCCTGCGAAGAAACTCGAAGGTTGTGTGTGAAGTCAACCAACCCGCACTGGGCCCGCGTGGTCGACTATGGCCTGATCGCCCTAATTCAGGGTAGGCTCGAGCTCCTCGGTGGGGACGTATATGATCTGATGTGACTGTGTGATACCAAGTTTTAACCCGATCCGTTCAGTAGTCAATATATCAGTTAGTCAGTCAAGGTGACGAAGTAACTAGTATCTCATCTGTGGTCATGGTTTCCTTTTATTAGGGTTCCGTACCTAAAGGATAAAAGCGGGACCCTATTTACTAAGCCTCCGCTGTCCGTCCGTCCGTCTGTCACTAGGCTGTATTTCATGAACCCTGATAGCTAGACAGCTGAAATTTTCACAGATGATGTATTTCTGTTGCCGCTATAACAACAAATGCTAAAAATTAGAAAAAGTAAAAGTCCATACAAAAATGTGTTTTTTTTAAACGTGAATAAACTAGCGCCATCTAGTATGATGTTTTTTGAAATATGAAACTAGCACCATCTAGTATGATAGTACGGAACTCTATGTGTGCAATTCTGACTCGCACTTAGCCGGATTTTATACAGGGTGACTTTTAATTAGTTATTGATAACAAAAGGTATGCATGTACTCGTGATCACAAACAACTTTGCCAAAGAAACTATACGTCAAATCAGAAAAAAACATTTTTGATCCTCGATACATATAAGTTATCAAATCGGCAAAAATGTATAAAGTACCAATTTTTTTTTTCATATTTGTCGTATAGTTTCTTTGGGAAAGTTGTTTGTAATCATGAGTTCATTCATATCCTTTGTTATCAAGAACTAAATAAAAGTCACCCTGTATAAAGAAGAAGATTATAAATTTTTACAGACAAAACAAATTTTCACGACTCAATTTTCCACTAATTACTTCAAAACATAAAACTAGATTTTCCATAACTGAGTAAAACCTAAAACTTTACCACATAATACAATAAATTGTAATAACGGGGACAATTTCATCCTTTCCGTCCCCGCAGACTCACCCTGGGGCCTGAGTTAGGTACATAAATAAATATTTGACCTAAATGAGGTCTGGAACTAAATTGAAAGGTTGTCTGGGGGTTAAATTCGTTTAGAATATCTCAAAACTTGACTTGTCGTGAAAAGGATAACAAATTAAATAAAAAAAGTAATATATTATATATGCTAGCTTTTTCCCGCGGCTTCGCCTTCGTGGATATCTTTTTTATGACTGTCTTTTAGGGTGAGTGATGCGCGAGCCGCAAGCAGGTCACGAGCGTGGACAGGAGTTTTCCTCAGATCCTTTAGGAACGATATCGGATATTCTGATTAGAAGTCTATGTCAATTCCCACCCCCTCAAACAATTCTATACAAAAAACCAATTCAGTCCGTAGCTCCGTTCCGCGAGCGTTGAAATGAGTTTTCCCCAGATCCCTCGGGAACCATGTCAGGATATGCTAATTAGTAAATTATGTTATTTCCCACCCTCTCAGCCATCTCTGTGCAAAAAATCACAGCAATCCATTGTTCCGTTGCAATGTTAAAGAAACTAAACAAAAAAATCCGATGCAGTTCCCTCAGGAACTGCATCGGACTATGCAATTTTTACGGGATAAAAAGTAGCCTATGTCCTTCCCAGTTACACAAGCTACCTGCATGCCAAATTTCATCAATATTGGTTAAGGTGTTGAATCATGAAAAGGTATTAAACAAACACATTTTCATATTTTGAATATCAGTAAGGATTTTTTTATTTAAGAATAATTTCATTTTTTTCGAAATTTTGCAAACATTTGAACAGCTGTATCTTTTTTAAGGAACTATTCAGTTTATGGAGACCCAATTATTCTCATTTTGTTGACAATTTAGTTTTCTTTAAAAGAATTTACAGTGACTTATAACGTAACACAGATCCTTGGTGGTAAAAAATACCAAAAAATGAAAAAGTATCGTAAATTTAATGGTTTTTCAAAAATTTAACAATGTTCCAAAGAGCTTTTGAGGTGGAAAAGTTTATTTGTCATTACTACTTCATCACATACAAGATATAAAAAAACGAGTGGGGCTGTGTCGGGGCACACGGCCGTTGGTTATAACGTGAATACGTCTCGTAACGGGTAATATTTAGTTTCTATATAAAATATTATTATTTATGTATGTCATAATCATAGATAATATAATATAATCGATAGATTTTGACGAGTGCTGACGATTGAAACTTGAATGAACGTCGTAGTTTCACCGAGTCGAAAGTTATACTAAATGGCAATCTCGATACGCAGCAAAATGACCTTCAAAATGGGCGGGGCTGCCCCCTCCCCCGCGCGCGATGTGTTACAGTCCTTACTTAGCGTAATAAAGTCTTTGATTCTATAGCTATCAAGTGGTGTAAACGAAATTTGGATGGAGATGATAGATATGTAGCTACAACACTAAACTGTATCCCCCGATTTTGTTATCATTCGTTTTTTTGGATTGCGGGATGCAAATGAAACTATGGAGGTAATTTTAAAGACGTATTCACGTCAAAAAACAGAACTACCCGATATGATGTGAGGCAAAATGTGTCAATTCCATGGGCTATAAATTATTTAATAGTTATTTTTGTTACAAGGGGACAAAGTAGTATTTTGTTCCGAGGACGTTAGTTTAAATCCTGAGCTTAGCGAGGAATTCAAATACACGTCGCCCTAGAATAAAAAATATTTTGGCCTCGAGCGAGACCAACAATTTTTCTGTGAGAAAAAGAAATAAAAAAACATATAGTCGAATTGAGAACCTTCTCCTTTTTTAAAGTCGGTTGAAAAGAAGAATGCACATGATCGTTCTTTTACTAAAACTTAGTACGTAATTTAATTCAATTCAATTCAATATATTTATTCAAAATAGGTGCAAATTACACTCTTTCTGATAGTCATTAAATAATAATAAAAATGTCATTTGTGAAGAATAAAGAAACAAACAATAATTAGTTAATAACGTCAAAATTAAATCCTTGATAAAAACCAGATTATGTCGTTAGAACATGAAAACATTATGACACGAAAAGTTATACATAAAAATCATTGAATGCATTTAACATGATGTAGGGGTACATAACTACGTACCACATATATCGCAGCGTAAGCGATGGCGTAGGCCAGTTCACACGGAGCACCCGGTCACGAGTATAACGCGAGAGTCAGCCATCGCTCCCATCAACCATATTAGAGGGAAAGGAACGACCCGGCTCCCGATGCGCTACCATCCGCACAGAGTAAAAACAACAGACCTGCGACAAATAGTATGTTTAAAATTAACTCGCCAACTGGTCAAAAATCCCTCCCCACAGCGCTCGCTGCCCAAACGTGCCCATGACGCTTGCTGCGTTCCCCCGCTGGAGAGCCAACGAGATGTGTTGGGCCAAAAATGAGCCTGACCTCGATTCTAGCCGACATAGGCCTCCCCCAAAGATTGCCACAACGACCGGTTCTACGCTGTCCACATCCAACGGCTTCCTGCTACCTTCACCAGGTCATCGGTCCACCGAGTGGGAAGCCTGCCTACGCTACGTTTTCCGATGCGCGGTCGCCACTCGAGATTTTTTTCTGCCCCAACGGCCATCTGTTCTACGAGCTATGTGCCCCGCCCATCATGGCCGAAAATCGTCCACTGCTGGACAAAGGCCCCGCCCATAAGATGTCCTAAATCGTAGTACAATATACAATACAATATTCTTTATTTCATCACAACAAATAAAAAAGAAACACAGAAGAAACAGTTTAGAAGAAAGCATAAACAATAGGCGACCTTATTACTATGTACGTAGGACTTATTGTAGGGCATTTCCGTTTGTTATACAGTACACACTACACAGGGTGTAACAAAATTAGTGTGGGACCTGTCAACTGGGGTTTCTACTCATCGTACTGAACAACTTTCCCCAAGGAACCCATAAATAATTAAAACCAAATCGAATCTCCATAAAAACTGCCAAAATTGGTCACAGCTGATCGATTTGTATGACGATTTCAATATTTTTTTTGTGAATTGAGGGTCTCTAGTAGTTCGGAATAAACAAATAATCTCAACAAAACAATCATTAAAAACTTGCCAAGACTCGAATAAGATTACTTGGCCATAAAAAGGTAGTGAGATGCAATAGAGAGCCAAGGCAGACCAAGTGAATAAAAGAAAACGGGTGACTTGGCTGTTAACAATTTAGTAAGAATAGTAAGTCTAGGTAGACCGACCCGACCGATGCGGCAGATAATGGAAGTGAAACCTTCTTTGGGCGCGTTTGGCATTTTTAGAGATGGGGAAAAACCATTGAACTCGCGACACCGTCACCGACACCTTACTAGGAACACTCTCAGGGTCAAAACTTTAACAACCTAGTCGTTCTCCAGGACACTCGGAGGGTCAAAACTTATGAAACCGTAAAAAGTTTTCACTTCTGTCGGAACCTCCCGGAGTGGTTAGGTTAGGTTTTAGGTTGTGTTTGCAGTTTAAAGTTTTTTTATTATAATTAAATATTTGAGTGCGTTTGATTATATCTCACCTGATGGTAAGTGACGATAGGTTAGAATATAGCGCAAGCCGCTTGCGGCTCTCACACTGCGCACCCTTGATATCCACGGGGATAAAGCCGCGGGCAACAGCTTAGGGGGTCTACATACAACCTGTTTTTGCACTATCGTAAAATCGATAATACTCAGTTTGGCCATACCACCATGGCATTTTTTCGGCCTGCCTGGCTATAGCTACCACCATCTTAACTAAGTCTTGCCGCCAAACATCAGTGTTAACAACATTGATGTGTTCCGGCTTGAAGATAAGATAACCAGTCCTCCATTGCGTTGGGGAATCTTGATAAGCCCGGTTCCATCTACTGCATCATCGTCACTTACCATCAGGAGAGATGATGTTAAGGGCTTACTATTGTGAATAAAAAAATATAATGAAATAAAAAAAATAAACACAAGTGTGGAAATAAAACACAGAAAAAACCAGTCAAGTGTGACTCATACTCGCAATAAAGATCCCAAACTCAATGAAAAAAATCGACCAAGTGTGTGTTGGACAACACATAGTGAAAGTATATATATTGGTACTAACAATCAGTATGGACACTCCCTGCCGCTCTCTAGATTGCGACCTCACTCCCTCGTTACTCAGATTGATACAGATTGGTCACAGTTTGGTTGTCGAACGTATAGGACTTCGCCGTCATTTTGTTTGCTCCGTCATTTGTTTTTAAATATCATTTCACGACCGTTTGTATACAGTGTCCGGGGTGTGACATAGTGAAGGGTTCCGGATTCGTCACTTGAAAACTGATTGTATCAGGATACTTTTGTGACGGCGCTGACGTAAGCGCTGCCCTTATTTTATGTGAAATGTCTATATGTTGGCAATTACTTCGTCCTGTAAATGGCGTATGTGACCATTGTGTAGCTCAGCTGCTAATGTAATAATCTCTGTGAATTGTGTGAAATAGTAAATATACGAGTATTTGTGTTACGTCTATTGAAAGGGATGTCCATTCAACCACGGTTCCTACGTTATTATTTCTTTCCGCTGCCAGCTATCTACCGTCAAGTTCATAAATGCAAATAAACCAAGTGTACCAAGGGCTCAATATACACATTGGTTACAGCAACCTCCCTGTAAAACTAAAATATATAAACAAAATATTTATAATATGTGTATTGAAATATTTAATAAGCTTCCAGATGACATAAAACAATTACGAGGATTTAGACTTAAGAAAAAATTAACAGAATGGCTAATGCAACACTGCTTCTATAGTATTAGTGAATATTGAACTTTAATAATAAAACTAATTTATCTTTATAATTTTATTAGCGTAGGTATAATATTTTAACTTGTAAAAATTTGCATGCCATCTTTATGACGGCTGAATACATTTTCCATTCTAACATTAAGATCTTCACATGTATGTATTCTGGCAAATAAACATTTCTTTCTTTCTTTCTTTCTTTCTTTCAATACAGGATTCCAAGGGCACGCAATAGCTGTGCTCCAAAAACCCTTCTTCCAAACTCTAAATAGGTAGAAAATGAAACTAAAATGAAATGAGTGAAATGGGAGAATGAAAAGCTGGATAAAGTATGTTATAAGAAAGCGCTACTGTATTTAAAAAGACCAATTTAATGAGAACGAAACTGAAATAAATGAGATAGGAGAACGAATTGCTCGATAATAGTATGTTATAAGAATGCGTTACTGAATTTAAAAAGACTAATTTATGAGAACGAAACTGAAATAAATGAGATAGGAGAACGAATTGCTCGATAATAGTATGTTATAAAAATGCGTTACTGAATTTAAAAAGACAAATTTATGAGAACGAAACTGAAATAAAGGAGATAGGAGAACGAATTGCTCGATAATAGTATGTTATAAGAATGCGCTACTGAATTTAAAAAGACTAATTTATGAGAACGAAACTGAAATAAATGAGATAGGAGAACGAATCGCTCGATAATAGTATTTTATAAGAATGCGCTACTGAATTTAAAAAGACTAATTTATGAGAACGAAACTGAAATAAATGAAATGGGAGATTGAAACGCTCGATAAAAGTATGTTATAAGAAAGCACTACTGCATTTAAAAAGACCAATTGAAGAATACCCCACACGTGCAGGTGTACACATAATAGATTTAAAGGTAGAACACAGAAGCCCAAATAACACCTCTATAACTCATTAAATTGGAGAATGAAACGCTCGATAAAAGTATGTTATAAGAAGTCGCTACTGGATTAAAAAAGACCAATTTAATGATACCCCACACGTGCAAGTGTATACATAATAGAGTCGAAGGAAGAACACGAAAACACAAACAAAACCTCTATAACGCATGAAATTGGAGAATGAAACGCTCGATAAAAGTATGTTATAAGAAGTCGCTACTGGATTAAAAAAGACCAATTTAATGATACCCCACACGTGCAAGTGTATACATTATAGAGTCAAAGGTAGAACACAGAAACTTAAATAAAACCTCTATAACTCATGAAATGGGAGAATGAAACGCTCGATAAAAGTATGTTATAAGAAAGCGCTACTGCATTTAAAAAGAACAATTGAAGGATACCCCACACGTGCAGGTGTATACATAATAGAGTCGAAGGTAGAACACAGAAATCCAAATAACACCTCTATAGCTCATAACATTGGAGAATGAAACGCTCAATAAAAGTATGTTATAAGAATTCGCTACTGCATTAAAAAATACCAATTATATGATACCCCAAACGTGCAAGTGTATACATAATAGAGTCGAAGGAAGAACACGGAAACCCAAATAAAACCTCTATAACGCATGAAATTGGAGAATGAAACGCTCGATAAAAGTATGTTATAAGAAGTCGCTACTGGATTAAAAAAGACCAATTTAATGATACCCCACACGTGCAAGTGTATACATAATAGAGTCGAAGGAAGAACACGGAAACACAAACAAAACCTCTATAACGCATGAAATTGGAGAATGAAACGCTCGATAAAAGTATGTTATAAGAAGTCGCTACTGGATTAAAAAAGACCAATTTAATGATACCCCACACGTGCAAGTGTATACATAATAGAGTCGAAGGAAGAACACGGAAACACAAACAAAACCTCTATAACGCATGAAATTGGAGAATGAAACGCTCGATAAAAGTATGTTATAAGAAGTCGCTACTGGATTAAAAAAGACCAATTTAATGATACCCCACACGTGCAAGTGTATACATTATAGAGTCAAAGGTAGAACACAGAAACTTAAATAAAACCTCTATAACTCATGAAATGGGAGAATGAAACGCTCGATAAAAGTATGTTATAAGAAAGCGCTACTGCATTTAAAAAGAACAATTGAAGGATACCCCACACGTGCAGGTGTATACATAATAGAGTCGAAGGTAGAACACAGAAATCCAAATAACACCTCTATAGCTCATAACATTGGAGAATGAAACGCTCAATAAAAGTATGTTATAAGAATTCGCTACTGCATTAAAAAATACCAATTATATGATACCCCAAACGTGCAAGTGTATACATAATAGAGTCGAAGGAAGAACACGGAAACCCAAATAAAACCTCTATAACGCATGAAATTGGAGAATGAAACGCTCGATAAAAGTATGTTATAAGACCTTTAAAAAGACCAATTGAAGGATACCCCACACGTGCAAGTGTATACATAATAGAGTCGAAGGTAGAACACAGAAACCCCAATAAGAATTATGTAATTCTCTCCTTAAAGATCTTCAGAATAAAAGAGACGGATGCTGGCAAGGCATTCCACTTCTTTACAGTTAGAATTATTAAGGATAAAGCAAAGCGCTTAGTGCAAAGGTACATGTGGAAGGTTTACCAGATAGGATCGGAAGCCTTCTCTGCCCCTGGTTGACTGAAGATGAAATGGTACTAGTGGAATCAATTCATGCAAAATCTGCGCACACTTTCTGAAATGCAGTGTATGAAACACTCAAAGTCAAGCGACTTTGTGTCTAAGTTCAAGGCTTTAGAGCTTAGACAAAGTAAGCTCCTTGTCTCCAATCAGTTTCCTGCAACGACCATCGGTCGAATCTAATGCCTCTAGCCTGGTAGCGGGCAGATCCATTTCACAAGACCTGATTTGAGCTTAGTGCAGCGTTAGAAACTGTCTTAGTTTAGAAAGTACCTCTACAAATTTTACTAATATTATAAATGTGTTTGTTTGTTACCTTTCCACGTTTCAACACCTCGACCAATCTTGATAAAATTTGGTATACAGGTAGCCTATGTCACTAAAAAGGAGGTAGGCTACTTTTTATCTCGTAAAAATAGCTTAGTCCGATGCAGTTCTTGAGGGAACTGAAAAAATACTCTTTTTTGGTTATTTGTTTACACAATGCAAGGGAACAATGGATTGTTGTAATTTTTCTCAAAGAAATTGTTGAGGGGGTTGGAAAAGTTTTTTTTTACAATTAGCATATACTGACATAGTTTGCAAAGGAATATGTGAAAAACTCATTTCCACGCTCACGCACGTCGGTATCGCAACGGAGTAACGGATTGAAGTGATTTATTTGTATAGAATTGGTTGAGGAGGTGGGAAGTGACATAGACTGACAATTAGAATAGCCCTATATCGTTCCTAAGGGGTCTGTAGAAAACTCATATTATGTCGCTCGCGCACCACTCACCCTCAAAGACAGTCAAAAAAAACGTTGTCCACGCGGGCGAAGCCGCGGACAAAAGCTAGTTAATATATAAATTCGTTATTTAGATACATTTAACAAGAACGTGTGTTTATCCTCTTTAGGCCAAGAAATCCTTAAAAAATCTCCATTCTTAGAAAAATATACTTATTTGATAAATTATATTGAAGCATTGCCGTTTTTTTGTATTCGATTCAAATAAAAAGATCCAACCTATTTTATTAAATTTCTTCTAACTCACACATAATCAGTTTCAGAGAAAATCTATGAATTCTTTCAAAAGATCTTTTTAATACCATCTATTGAATTATGTAAAATACCCTAGTAATCCCTTGAAACAAGCTTTAGACCACAGAAATAAGTGAAGATAGAACGGCAAATATGAATGAATAGTGGACTTAACTAAATAATCATCATATCAGCTCATATACGTTCCCACTGTGGGGCTCGAGCCTACTCTGAATTAGGTCGATCGGGCCTTAGTCGACCACGCGGGCCCAGTGCGAGTTGGTCGACTTCACACACAACCTGCGAGTTTCTTCGCAGGCGTGTGCAGTTTTCCTCACGATGTTTTCCTTCACCATACGAGCGTCGGATAAACGTACATATGAAATCTAAATTCGAAATCACATTAACTGACTCGGTGGCTCAGTGGTTAGTGCTCTTGACTGCTGATCCGAGTGTTGTGGGTTCGATCCCCACCCATTTATAAACAAACATTTATGTGATGAACAGATTTGTTTTCTCTGTGTCTGAGTGTTACATATCTATATAAATTAATATGTATGTATTTAAACGTATATAAGTATTTATATCAGTCTCTGGTTCCCATAACACAGGGAATCCTACTTTGGGGCCAGATTACCATGTGTGATTTGTCCCAAAACATTCATTATTATTTATTTTTTTATTATTACATCTGTACGTGGCGGGATTCGAACGACGACCTCGGACAGGAAGCGGCGGCCCTATTATCTTAATCATATTTTTTGACATTAAATTTTAATAAAATAAATAAATGGATTATGGATTACAATGGAATAATTAAATGCGTCCATTCTCGAGTGATTTCATTTGTTTGCTCCCTAGTGTAATTATAAATATACCCAAGTTAGTACCTAGTTTGTTTGTTTCATGTAGCCTCCTTGATAAGTTTGTGTTGATTCAAATCAAAGTTTCAACCTTGCAAGGTGACGTGGGAGTTGAGGTTTCGGTTAGAGCGAATAGTTCTAATTGAAGGAGAAAGTTAGGTGTGTAGAGGATTTGTCTTGTTAAAATAACTTGTCTTTATAAACTTTATAATATTTTAGGGACGGTGCGTTCCTACTCGACGAGAGCAAGGGGAGATACGAGTAACTCCGCCAGTCGAGGTGGTATGCCTGAGGTCCGGCCGTGAACCAATCATTGATGATTGGTATCTGTATATATACTTAGCGCTGAAGAAATTCTAATAGCGCGTTCTAGATGTAGTAGTTGTTCTCTCTTCGCTTTTGTTACGGTTCAGTGGCGAGTTACTGCAGTTGCCGCCACATCACTCCCCCTCCGAGACCGGAGGTCGATCCAATGAGAGCTGGCAGTCTAAGGTCGCGGGTGCTATCGACCTCGTTGAGTCGGGTCGATGTGCAGTGTGCCAGTTCGATGTCCTCGGTGAGTCGGGATGAAGGCTGGCGTCAGGCGTCATGGCAAGGGAAGCAGGTGATGCGCGCAGAGTTAGCGTGTGGCTGCCGACAACTTGCTGGTGCCCGAAGGTAAAGTAGCAGGCCAGGAAACTCGACGTCTCGTGTTGCGATGGTTCCTGATTTAACTTCAGTGCGATGTGACTACTGAGGCTTGCTTTACCGGCTGGAGGCTTGATGATGGAGTATCAAATCGGTGTCACCAATTTAGGAACGGTGCGCTCCTACTCGACGAGAGCAAAGTGTATCTCCGCCAGGCGAGGTGGTATGCCTGAGGTCCGGTCGTGGACCAATCGTTGATGATTGGTATCTGTATATATACTCAGCGGTGAAGAAATTCTAATAGCGCGTTCTAGATGTAGTATTTATTTTCTTCTCTCTTCGCTTTTTGTTAAGGTTCAGTGGTGGTTTACTGCAGTTGCCGCCACAATCTTTTTATTTAATTTTTATTTCGCTCACTAAAGTTTTACACACGTGGTGGTATTGTACAAGAACGATGCTTTACTTTGAAACCCGGCCAAGTTCGAGTCGGACTCACGCGAAGTAGGGTGCTGCGGTCATTTCAAAAAATAAATTTATATTTTAAAAAACAAAACTTTATTTGCAGTAGGTTATACAATATTTTATGTGAAAAGTCTATAAACTTTTTACAAATCCAACTGCAAATTTAAATAGGTCGACTATTACTCCTAAACTAAGAAAGCCTACTTAGCCGTGATAGTAATTTTCCTTTTGATTGGGGGGGACGACGACACTCATCTGTAACATAAGTGTTTTTCAAGATTTTATTGTACCACTTTGTTGGAGTAATTAATATGTATATTTCCCAGCCATCTAGTTAAATCTGCCATTTAAATGAAAGGCTAGCACGTAGTGTAGTGTAGCGTGAAACGTGTAACGTGTAGCATGTAGCGTGTAACGTGTAGCATGTAGCGTGTAGCTTATAATTATCAATTGTTGTTAAAAAAAATCGACTGAGTACAAAACTGTAAATGAGCAAGCGAAGCGAGCAATATTAGGTTCGTTCAGGTTTGATTCATTAAACAGTCAGAGAGCCTCACGAAGCCAGGCTCCCCCATGGGTAGCAGAATGCTTCTTAAATGAAGAAACTATCGGTTTTATTCGGAGTTTCATAGTTACGACTTGGCCAGTTGTCCTTTAGTCATTTAATTGAACGGATAATGAATTCAATCAACAGGCTAGCCTTTCAATCAAATATCAGATTTAACCAGATGGCTGCGACATATACACCTGTACCAATTTTATGGTTTTTTAGTACTAATAGTCTCCGAGCTAAGCCGCGGACAGACGGACAGACAGACGGACAGACATGGCGAACCCCTAAAAATGTGCAAATTTTCACAAAGTATTGTTAGCAATTCATTTTTACATTTTTTAAATTTTTAATTTATCAAAAACACTTAATTAGTGCGTCAACGGCAATGTAAAATGAGGAGTCACAAAATTCAATATTTCAAACATTTTTAGAACAAAATCTCGTTATTGACAGTTCCTAAAAAGTAAACACAACTAAACTAGTCAAGACGGACGGACAGCGGAGTCTTAGTAATAGGTTCCCGTTTTTACCCTTTGGGTCCGGAATCCTAAAAAGTAACAAAAAAACAAAATTAAATAAGAACTAAATAAAAAAAACACTATAAAGTAAGTAATAAATTACTAAAGTTTATCTATCGGTTAATTCACTTTTAAATTTTTATCAAACTTACTTAAGTACATAAGATTAAAAAAAAAAAAAAAAAATTGAATTAGATATTAATAAAAATAAACACTAAACTAATAAACAAATTAAAATTGTCCATTAGTTTACTTTTAAATTTATAACTTCAGTGTAGGTACGTGTAAAAAGAATACTCGACAAAACAGTGACGTAACTTAGTCTTGAAACTCTGGGACATCCCTGGGAAGACTAAGGGCCCTTGCACACGGCGTATTTTTAACGCGCCGACGACACACATTTCACGAACGCGCGATCACTGCGCTCTAGATGACCAAAAAACAAATTGTTGCATTTGAATCGTTTCAACGCGCGTACACACAGATATAAAAGCGCGTAAGAAGAGCATTCAAAGCTCATCTGTAACGCGTTTACTCGCGTTTGAATCGCTTCAAATGCCGATACAAATGCGCGACTACAGTACGTCCGTATCGCCGTATCTGCGCGATTGTATTAATACAAAATCGCATTAACGGCTCCACAAAATTTATGAACGTGTGCAAAGGTTTACTGTATGCGTCTAAATTTCGTTGAAAGCGCGTTAACGTGCGTAATCTGCGCGTCGCCAGTGCGTTAAAAATACGCCGTGTGCAAGGGGCCTTATGAAACTATCCATATCTATATTGACTGACTCGGTGGCTCAGTGGTTAGTGCCCTTGACTACTGATCCGAGGGTTGTGGGTTCGATCCCCACCCAGGGCAAGCATTTGTGTGATGAGCAGATTTGTTTGTCCTGTGTCTGGGTGTTAAAATATATCTATATTTGTATGTATTTAAACGTATATAAGCATGTATATCAGTCTCTGGTAACCCTTAACACAGGGAATCCTACTTTGGGGCCAGATGAACATGTGTGATTTGTCCCAGAATATTTTATATTATTTATATTTATTTGCAACTGAGTAGTAGACTAGATATTAATATATCCGCATCTTATGCGTGTACGTATAAAAGCTTGATGTTTATTGTTTATTAGTGTATTTCAGACGGTGAAGGGTACGCGAGAAAGTATGCACAGCGTGACCAAAAAATGTGTTGCGGCAACTGCAGTAACCCGTCAATGAACCTTAGAGCCCTAACTCACCATGACGACACGGTGACGGCGCCGGCCACGTATCCAAACAAGTCGTATTGGAATGTATGGCAGCTAACTAACTTGGCGACGGTTTGGCAACGTCGCCAATTTGGAAGCGTAGCCACGACTATAGGCTCGCTGTGTGGAGTCTGGAGACCGTGGTGACCTGGCGACGTCGCCAGTAAAATGTACACGAGCAAGCTGCGTCTCACTCACTCAGTGTCCAACCGGCCAATTTCTTCTATGCACGAAGCGTCCATCCTTGATAAGAGGACAAGAGAACTGAACTGACGGATGATCGCCACTGGCTACTCTATTTGGTAACCGAAGGTAGCCAGAGGTAACTGAGAAATACGTAATTAGTAGGTTAATTATGGTTTTAAAATGAGACACGATCTTAGCAACAGCAACGTATAATGCAGACTGAAGGTACCCTCAATACAAACATAATTTGTACAGACCTACCGACATAACAAGCATTGCATACATCACACCTCCCCACTTAATTCATAATAGTATGTATCTTATTCTAAGGATAATTAAGAGATCAATGCCTTCGTACAATAATTTTAACTTACCAACTATTTAATTAAATATTAAGATATTTGAAACCTTTCTACTGGTTTACGTGCTCGTTTGGGACGGCTCAGCGGCAGATCGCCTGACTCTTGTTCTGGTGTAGGTGGATATGACGAATCTTGTTTACAATCAACGAAAACATCACTATGAGTAGGTGTATTTACTACTTCCTCTACAACAGAACCAGAAGATGATTCGTCTTTATCCATTTCCCCAGCTACAACTTCATCCTCACTCTCACTTTTAACAGCTGCAAATTCAGGACACGAAACATTAGACATGCGCGCTCTACGTCTTATCTGATCAATGTGTCTGTTAACTATTCGACCGTCTCCATTGTCCATGTCGTACCTACGTGAACCATTACTGCTGACAACTGTACCCGGGACCCATTTGTCCTTTGAGCCGTAACCGCGTGCCCACACGGTGTCACCCGCAGCCAGTGTCCGCACTGCGCCACCACCGCCCGCGCTCTCTACTTGTCGGCGCTGCGCCCGACGCACACTCTCCTCCAGTGCGCGATCACTACGCAATAAATCTAACCGTGACCGTAAACTACGTTTCTGTAATAGCATAGCTGGGCTTTCGCCAGTACTGCTATGGACGCTATTGCGATAAGACAACAGGAATGTTTGTAGGGCTGCGTCTAAATCTAAGGAATCTCTATACGCTTTTTTAATAGCCCTTTTACATAATTTCACTGCATTCTCCGCTGCACCATTCGATGATGGGTGATACGACGGAGAAAATGATTGTCTTATACCATTTTTTGACAGGAACTCCCTAAACTCTGCACTAGTGAACGGAGGTCCTTGGTCGGATGTTACTTCGGTAGGCAAGCCAAAACGTGCAAAAGTAGCTCTGAGAACCTTAACTACACAGGTCGCATTCGTTTTAGGCATGTCAAATATCTCTAACCATTTCGTACTTGAATCAATAATGACAAAGAACGTTTTGCCATTATAAGGACCCAAAAAGTCAACATGAAGTCGGCTCCAGGGCTGCGATGAGTACGGCCAAGGAGCAGGGGGCGCGCGCGCCGGTGCTGGCGCCTCGGCTGCGCACGTAACGCAGCGCGCGCACAGCGCCTCCACATCGCTGTCGATTCCCGGCCACCATACATAACTGCGCGCCATCGACTTCATTTTCACGATGCCCATGTGACTTGCATGTAGTTGTTTCAATATAATTTCTCGTAACGAACTCGGTATCACTAATCTATAGCCCCACATTACACAGTTGCGATCTACGTACAATTCATTTCGCCTGTGTAGTATCGCAAGGCCAATTCACAATCTTTAATTTCTAAATTACTCAAATATTTTCTATAAAAATCGTAGCTTACACATGAAACAGCACTGCCTGTATCACATTCCATTATTATTTCTTTTCCATGCACATCTAAACTAATTAATAATGGCTTACAGTCCTTTATAGACAACTGCATAATATTTGTAATATTTACCTCGTCGCTGTCCTCACTATCCATATCGTTGAACTGGGGGTCCGACATAGTGACACTGTGATGCTGCACTAGGTAGGGGCAAACACGTCGAAGATGTCCCTGCCTATTGCACACCCTGCACACGTAGCTGGTGAACTGGCACTTCGATGTGTCGTGTACACCGCCACACGCACGGCAACGCGACTGCGCCGAGCCACCAGGCCCGCGCGACTCCGCTCCCGCTGGCGCTGGTGGCCGCGAGCCTGCCGCGCGCCTGGTACCACCGCGACCCGCACTGAGAGCGCGTGCCGTGCGAGCACTCCTGGGCGCTCCGCTGCCGCCACCGCCGTTCCTGTACGAGCCCATTGCCTGGCAATCGGCCACCTTCTCTCTGCCGGCTTCGCTACCTCGGCCTTCGACTAGTGCCGCGTCTTTCTCCGCCGCCTCCATACTAACGGCCAAATTGTACGCCTTCCCGAAGTCCAGCTTGTCTTCGGCGAAGAGCCGTTGCCGTATCGTCTCACTAGTAATACCACAAACTAGTTGATCACGTAAACTTTCCTCAAGCCAACTTCCAAACTCGCAAGTTTTCGACATTTTTTTAAGTACCGCAACATAATCTGATATTGATTCACCACTGTTTTGTTTCCTAAGTCGAAATTTATAACGTTCGGCGAGTACACTAGGCTTGGGTTGTAGGTGTTTTTCCAAGATGGCTGTCAACTCCTTAAACGTTTTGGTCGTGGGTTTCGCCGGAGTGCACAAATCCACTAATAGTTCATAACACTCCGCCCCCATAACGGTAATTAAAGTAGGCACATACAAAGATTCTTCTACTTTATTCACAACGAAAAACTGTTCCAGGCGTTCAATGTATGACCTCCAATTGTCCGAACGTAAATTGAACTCTGATATTTTTCCGATCGACATCTTGATCATAAAAATATTGAAAATAACACTTGCACACGTAAAATGGGTTTAATTGTCCTCGTCGCCACTGAGAAATACGTAATTAGTAGGTTAATTATGGTTTTAAAATGAGACACGATCTTAGCAACAGCAACGTATAATGCAGACTGAAGGTACCCTCAATACAAACATAATTTGTACAGACCTACCGACATAACAAGCATTGCATACATCACAGTAACCATGGCTACGTAGGAGGCGACGTAGCCATGGCGTCTCAGTGAGGTAGGGCCCTAACACAAGCGACGAGAGGACAAAATAAATACTACATCTAGAACGCGCTATTAACATTTCTTCAGCAATGAGTATATATACAAATACCAACCAACAAAGGTTGGTCCCCGGTCGGACCCCAGGCATACCACCTCGCCTGGCGGAGATATCTCCCTCTGCTCATGTGAAGTAGGAACACACCGTTCGTTCCTACAAATATAATCGGTCCATACTTAAAACCTATTCTTGCCTCCTCAGGTCTTAAAAATCTATTAAAAAGCAAATATCAAATCAGTTTTAAGCTGAACCTCAAATCGTTTCGGCTGGATGCTCAGCCAAAAAAACAGACAAATATACAGAGGTACATATTACATTACCCTTCCCTTTTGAGAGTCGGGTAAAACATTCAAGTAAAGGTAAACAAACAGGGTTTCAAATTAAACAATTTACCTCGAACTCTGTACTCAAAACCATCTTGGGTCTTGTTATCCAAAGAATTGAATCGTTTGCAATTTCAAAGGCTCGTCTTGGCGACGAATGCGGTGACGCTTTTTCTCCAGTTACCTACTAGTTACAGGCATCCACTTTCAACATTAGAACTCGGTTTTGTGTTTAATGTATTTTCTGTTTATTCTCAAAGTAGCGTTTAAATTAGAATCACCTTGATGGGAGAGTATTGTAATCGCAGCCGATTATACTTAAGAAAATTTTAAAAATACATGTGATATTTCGTTGATTTTATTGTTTCAACTTAAGCCTTGTTTATTTAACTACAATATAATCACAGAAAAAACAAACTAAAACACTACGTTTAGGCAAAATTAAACATTTTAAAAAAAGTCAATGGCTCCCATTACCCAACAGTTAGAGAAATGAGAGCCAATGTTTATGCCCATATATGAAATGAGAGCTATTAATTCTCCATCGTTCTCAAAAAGTTCATTTTGCCAAACAATAAATCTTAATCATTAAATTTAGATGAACAAGGCCAAGGTTAATCAGAATTTTCTATAGTCCCGTCAATAGGATTAGTAATGGGACTATGGAAAAGAAGCGGGAATATCGAATGCAGATTTACAATTACAGTTTTTTTTTTTTTATAAACTGAACAGAAAATAAGGCTTATGAGGCTCCTTTTACACGCCAACCACCTTAACAGAAATTGTGAACCCGCGACCTTCTGATGTGAAGTTAATGAACTGAAGCTTTACGCCAAAGAAACGGTCAAACATATTTTTGAGAAATAATTTACTGTACATGAAACTGAACAACTTCTTAATTTGCGAAATGTAATTTTTAAAACCGGCCAAGTTTAAGCCGGTCTTGCGCTCTGAGAGTTCCGTACCACAACACCTATCCATACAACTATGACAATAGTTTTTTTTTATTCACAATTGGTAAGCCCTTGACATCATCTTCAAATCAAATCATTTATTCGCTGGAAACATGGTGGTTAAGATGAACAAATATATATATATGTATAAGGTACATCATGTTTCGCTTACAAAAATAAGCATGCAAAATAGTGTCAGTTCAGGTAGATATAAATCAAATTGTAAACAATATTGTCAGTTTGAATAATAAAGTAGAACATTAAATAGATTACATTATTGCAAGAATTCTTTTACATTATAATAGTTTTTATCGTTAAGCCATTTGTACAATTTTGTCTTGAATATTTTAATAGGTAAATCTTTAATATTATTCGGTAGTTTATTGTAAAGTCTAATACACATACATAGATAACTCCGGTTGTATTTTTCTGTCAGTGGAGTTTCAAAAAAAACTAGTCTGTGAGGGTTTCGTCGACATCTAGGGTTAACGTCAATTGCCTTAACAAATAATTGTGAGTGCTGTTTCACGAAAATGCAGGCCTCATAAATATAAAGGCAAGGCAGGGGTAATAAACCAAGATCTCCAAACAAAGGTTTACACGAATCTAAAGGTGACATTCCGGTCATTGCGCGTAGGCATTTCTTTTGTGCTAATAGAACTCTCTGTACGTCCGTGCCATTCCCCCAGATAAGAAGTCCATATCGCAGGGTTGAAGCTACATAAGCGTGGTAAGTAGTTAGCAGAGTTGGTTTATCAGCTAGGTTTCGCAAGCATTTTAGTGCATAAGCAAATTTGTTAATCTTTTCAGTAATGCTTTTGATATGAGAGTCCCAATTTAATTGTTTATTAATTACTAGACCCAGAAACTTCGTTTCGTTTAACTCCTCTATGTTAGAATTCTTGTGTTTGATTTGTAATTGTATTGTTTTGTTATTAAAGTTAATAAAATTTGTTTTCGTCAAGTTTATTTGCAAATTATTTAGTTCTTACCTGATGGTATGTGACGATGATGCCGAAGATGAAAGCGGGCTCATCAATATTCCCCAACGTAATGAGGAACTGGCTATCTTATCCTTAAGCCGGAACACATCAATGTTGTTAACATTGATGCTTGGCGGCAAGACTTAGATAAGATGGTGGAAAATAAGACTCCTCCGTCGGGAATCGTACCCGCGACCTCCAGATATGAAGCTAATGGACTTAACCATTACGCCACGGAGGCGGTTAACACGAGTTCACAGGAGTGTGAAGAATGTTTAGAAATACGCCTCCCTGTTCTCTGCTACACTGTAAAGATAACTTCATACAAAGCCAGACCCAGCTCTAGATCTGTGTTATTAATGACGTGCGGCCGACAGTACGATCCATTAATAACGGCGTTTAAATGTCACTGAAAGTAGTTTGGCTCAATTGAACCAATCCGTTTTTATTGGCGAAATCATTGGAGCCGCCACATTTTTTAGGGTTCCCGACTAGGACGAGCTAACGAAACTCATTTACTTATCCCACGCTTTTTGTCTGCTTGCTTGTCTTGCTGCTCCGGGACCTACTTGGAAAATAGGTAGTGGTTCTCTTCCACGAGGCACTCGCCTTGCAGAGTAGCGGGACAAGCGTCTTGGCGGCAAGACCTACCGTAACTGGTCCTTGTCTTCAATTTAAGGTGTTGGCAGGAATAGCGGCCCTCACTTTACGACCTAGCTTTACGACCTGTCGGTGAGTGGGGACGCTATATCATAAACCTGGTAGTTTTTACTGCCCCAACGGTAGTTAGTGGTTCTCTTCCACGAGGCACTCGCCTTGCAGAGTACCGGGAAAAGCGTCTTGGTGGCAAGACCTACCGTAACTGGACCTTAAGGTGTTGGCAGCAATAGTGGCCCTCATTGTATGCCCAAGGGTAGGAAAGTGGGGACGCAATATCATATTAGTAGTGGTAGTTTTAGCGTATCTGGTAGATATACGAGAGGAAATGCTTGTTTGTCTGACATTTAAAAGCCTGTATTTTTGGCACCGTAATAGGAAGCTGGCTGGAATTTTAACAGATTATGTGTTATTACCCCAGATTAATGGTAAAAGGTAGACGTAGTGTTAGAGATTCGAAAAAGGGGTATACAAAACTCTGCTCCAATCACGACGGAGCAGAGTTTTGCTTTCAGTCGCGCGTTGGCAGGCTAACCGTCAACATGCCAAAATTGTTATCTCTTTCTGACGCATTCAGCTGTTTCAATTACAGTGAAGGATATAATCTATCACGTGTTGAAACATAAGTAGAGGTCACACTTTGTGGCACGACGGGAAGGAGTAGATAAGGATAGAATCTATCACGTGTTGAAACATAAGTAGAGGTCACACTTTGTGGCACGACGGGAAGGAGTAGATGTACGGTAGGACGTGGGTTTTTAAAAATTCCGTTCGTGCACACGTAAATTTAAAGATGAAATAATAAGACCTAGAAATAAATATATAAAAATTATAAAAGGATTATACACGTTAATTTATATCACAAATCATAGACAAATACAATTTTAACTAAAAAAAAATGAGTCTTTCAAGAGAGAATAAGATTTAAGAATTTAATTAATTTTATTTTGAAATCGAATCCAACTCGGCTGGGCAGCGTTCGGGAAGCTTTGCAATATCTTTACGTCCCAGATACCGCAGTGTCTTAAGACCAAGGTCTTCGACCAATGTGTGTTGCCAGTGATGACGTACGGAACTGAGACATGGTCGCTTACTATGGGCCTCATAAGAAGGCTCAAGGTCACCCAAAGGGCAATGGAGCGTGCTATGCTCGGAGTTTCTCTGCGTGATCGAATCAGAAACGAGGAAATCCGTAAGAGAACCAAAGTGACCGACATAGCTCTCAGAATTGCTAAACTTAAGTGGCAGTGGGCGGGGCACATTGCTCGTAGAACAGATGGCCGTTGGGGCAGTAAAGTTCTCGAGTGGCGACCACGCACCGGAAAGCGTAGTGTAGGCAGGCCTCCCACTCGGTGGACCGATGACCTGGTGAAGGTCGCGGGAAGCCGCTGGATGCGGGCAGCGCAGAACCGGTCGTCGTGGAGATCCTTGGGGGAGCAGTGGACTTCCTTCGGCTGATATGATGATGATGATTTTGAAATATGATGGTGATTCTTGAAGGATAGGATGAATAGAATTATTTTGAAAACACATGTGTCAGCGCATGCGAAATAGAACAAATAGATGAAATTAAATAGGTCGAATGAAAGAAGAAAGAATAAAACAACGTTACCGCGTTACTACTTAAGGTAAAAATGCATACGTAGATACAAAAATAAAAGTTTTAAAAACCTAAAAACCGAATTCAAAAAGAAATTTACTTAAAAGTATGATATAATATTTTTAAACGAATACAAAAAAATAACCAACAATAACGAAATCAAAAGTAGGTTCGAATCAAATTAGGGGCCTAAAATTTACAATCGTACCTATTTTAAATTTCGTTATTGTTGAATAATATTTTTTCATACTTTTGAGTGAATTTCTTCTTGAAGTCGGTTTTTAGGTTTTTAAAAATTTTATTTTTCAATTTTTAGTAGTAATTCTGTGTAACAAAATTAAACCCAATCACCTACTCGCCAATAGGAATCATCATATCTCATTGCATGTGTTTCATTAACCGTGGGCCGATACAGAGTCCTGTGGCTTCCATCATCATCGCAGCAGCATGAAAGTTAAGGAATCAAACCTTCCATCATCAGCTCACCTGAATAATCTGAAACAATACAACTATCGGTCTATACGTACCTACGTATCTAAGTGAAATATTGTAAGAATTATCCTCCAAATCCTGAGCGTTTAGGAGTTGTACCTTCCATCATCAGCTCATCAACATGAGATTATGACTACCACACGCAAAAACTTGAATAGCTTTAGAAAATACATGAAAAACGTAATACGAGCCTATACAATTTGAGGGTTGCCTTCGATATCCCTGGGATTCCATCATCAGATCCTGACTACGTTTGCATGGAAACTCGAGCCTTCTGGGGGACCCTTAGGGGCTTTGAGACAACGCGAAAAAATTCGCGCGCGACATTTTTCGCATCATTTAATCACGCCCTTAAAGTAATAAGATAATACAGGATGGTAGTCTTATTTCCACCATACAAGCCTAGGGGTCAATGTTAAAATTGCATCTGCCGCACTTGGTTTTAAGTAATTAAAATTTTATTTGTCTTCGTCTTTATTTAAACGTATAAGTATGTATATCAGTGTCTCGTTTCCATAATACATGGAATCCTAGATTGGGGCCGGATGACCATGTGTGATTTGTCCCTGAATATTAAAAAAACCCTGTAAATAATCAGAACGCTAAGGCACTTAGCAATTCCATAAAAAAACCGGCTAAGTGCGAGTCAGAATCGCAACCAAAGGCAACGCAATACTAGATGGCGCTATTAAAAAGGGTTCCGTACCATCGTACTAGATGACGCTAGTTTCTTCACGTTTCAAAAAAAAAACTTTTTGTATGGAGACTTTAACTTTTTCTTATTTTTAGTACTTATTGTGAAAATGTGAAAATTTCAACTGTCTAGCTATCACGGTTCATGAAATATAGCCTGGTGACAGACGGACAGACAAACGGACGGACAGTTAAGTCTTAGTGATTGGGTCCCGTTTTTACACGGAACCCTAAAAACAAATCTGTAAATAATCAGAACGCTAAGACACTTAGCAATGCCTGAAATAAACACTGAAACCATCTGAAAATAACGCTTGGATATCGCCAAGACTTGTGCAGCCTAGTTCAGCTCCATTCTTGGCAAGCTGTAAGTTAGTTACTACATTATTTTCGCATAATTTTTCGCAAAAATATCTGGATGTCTCATTCACCTCTGAAATATAGGCTTAACTTCGTAATTTAGTGCTTAAAAATGCATTATCTGCGCGATGTAGGTTAGATGTTGGTAGGGTTGCCATTCAGAGTGAAAAAAAATATTATTATTAATGTGAAATTGTTATTGTTTGTTTGTTAGTCTTTCTTTCACGTCGCAACGGATAAACTAGTGGGAAGTGATATAGGCTTCTTTAGATATCGATAAAGAGGGTCATCATAAGCCTTAGAGGGATCTGGGAATAAATTTATTCACACGCTCGCACACCGCACGGGTCAGATTTTTTGTATTCACCATTGGTAAGCCCTTGGCATCATCTCACCTGATGATAGGTGACGATGATGCCGAAGATGGAAGCGGTCTGAAGCTGTACGTAAAAAATCGATATCGCTGGCAGAAACTAGATTAAGAATATTAATATTAAAAATAAGTTAATGAGTTTGTATTCTTTTAATAAGAGTGAAATTTTCATTTTAATCATAAGTAGATTTTCTTTTTATTTTCGTTTGGTAGATTTTATGCCAACTCAACTTAATACAGTTCTCTAAAGGTATGGTAAACAAAGTAAGTATTATTTAGGTCACACCGATATCCGGGGAAGACCCAATGGATACGTCCGTCAATCCGTTTTTTAACCAACTTCTTATGGAACAGTGCAAGTTTTATTAAAATCAGTTTAGTAGTTTTCAAGATATGGACTGTTAAGTGTGTATTAATCACTGGACAAACATATTTTTGGCTTAACGCCGCAATTTTGTGATGGAATTCGGTTGTTTTTACCGTTTTTACCCGACTGCGCCATTGTATGTATTTACATATGTATGTAGGTATGTACCGACATAGCTCACAGAATCGCTAAACTGAAGTGGCAGTGGGCAGGGCACATAGCTCGTAGAACTGATGGCCGATGGGGTAGTAAAGTTCTCAAATGGCGACCGCATACCGGAAAACGTTGCGTTGGCAAGCCTCCCACGCCGTGGACCGACGACCTAGTAAACATCGCGGGAAGCCAATGGATGCATGCAGCGCAGGACCGGTCGTCGTGGAAATCCTTGGGCGAGGCTTTTGTCCAGCAGTGGAAGATTTTCAGCTGATTTAATGTACTCGTAGGTATGTATGTAAGTATGTATGCATGTATGTATATATCTTTAGCACGCTCTGTAGCCTAAACGGCTTGATTCCGTGAGTGATATAGGATACATTTTTACCACACTGGCCAAAAAAGAGGGGTTAAGTTTTTATGCAGTTGGGTCTTTAGTTTTTAATTAATTCGTTTATAGCGTTGTCAATTATTGAAATTTTTGATTCTCAAAAGCACCTTTTTAATCCACTTTCGAAAGCTTTTTAAATTCCACTGCCATATTGTGAATATTCCTATTTGTCTAAGAGTGTTTCCACATAGTTCTGTTGCTACATGCCCGCACTCGACGATGGCGCGTTGCCAGTTCATATAAACGTTGAGATAATATCATGCTTGCTTTGCATACAGCGGAGTAGGTCCCCTAAATTATAGCGAGGCTTAGAATGCTTTGATAACAGAGAAAATTTTCTATGAATACAAAATAAAGAAGAAAACAATTTAATTTTGAAGCATGTTGAGTTGATTTTTGGGTTAAATTATGTTATGTGCAAGAGTATGTAGCCCTGTCTTCCAAGATACGATAGACTCACAAAGAGGCATCTATCTTTAAATCTTCCATTAAAAAAACGAGTGACTGGCCCCACGTTGGGCGCCAGTGTAACACGACTTCTTAAGGGGTGTCAATTAAATGGTTAGCATAATATTGTTATTTCTGTGAGCAGAAAAATATAATCGGTCAGCAGAAATAGCTAATCGGTCAGCAGAAATAGCTAATTGGTCAGCAACTCATGGTCAGCAAACATTTCAAAATCAATCAGCAATTTATGTCATTCTGGATGGCTGTAATTATTTTAAACATCCCCGTACTACACTCTTCCTACAGTGTTGAGTGGTCGACGGAGCCCCTTCGGGGCTCCTACTTCTGTGTTCTCATGTTAAACCTAACACTACGACTGTGCGGGGAGGCGAGCTTAGCTCGCCTCCCCGCACAGTCTCCGAACCTAACGGATCCGAGTCGGGGTGCTCCGCAAGTCCGAGCTCGCTTCGCTCGCTCCCGCTTCCATTTAGAACTCCCCGTACCACACTCTTCCTACAGTGTTGAGTTGCTGCTTATAGACATGTTTTTCTGCCGCTCAATCATGAAATCTTGCCGCTCAAGTAGTTATTTTGCGGACCGAATGTTTATTATGCCTTTAAAAAATATATATTTCCTTCTTAAGTAGTAAGCGTGGCGTGGGTTTGAAAAGAAGTTCGAGAACAATTTAGTTTATTGGTAAAAAAATAATAGTGAAAGACTTGAAAACAACATAAAAATTAGGAAAACAATATACACTGATATTTAAACCACAATTGACAAAATACAAACTAAAACTTACCCAAAATGGGTCTTTTATAAGAGAGAATTACTTAGTTATTTAATTTAAATTATTATATAGGATGATGTCGGTGGCTAAAAAAGCGTCGGTGGCTCAACCGGTAACGACTCGGTCCATCTAACCAGAGGTACCGGGTTCAAATCTGGACGGCCAATGTACCAATGAGTTTTTCAAAAAAACTTACGTACATATTCTTACCGATTGCTTTAACGGTGAAGGAAAACATCGTGAGGAAACCTGCACACGCCTGCGAAGAAACTCGAAGGTTGTGTGTGAAGTCGACCAACCCGCACTGGGCCCGCGTGGTCGACTAAGGCCTAATCGCCCTGATTCAGGGTAGGCTCGAGCCCATTGGTGGGGACGTATATGAGCTGATATAATAATAATAATAGGATGATGAAAATATAGATCGGATGAAAGAAGAACCAATAACAGGGCGTAATGGGTAGTCCATTCGCTTCACACCAGGAGGTCGCGGGTTCGATTCCCGGTGGGATCAATTTTTTTGGTTGGTGGTAGGGCATTTTCTAAGCCCGCCTGGCTAGCTACCACCATCTCATCTAAATATTGCCGCCCAAACATCAGTGTTAACAACATTGATGGGTTCCGGCTTGAAGATAAGATAGCCAATTTCCCCATTTCATTAGGGAATCTTGGTAAGCCCGTTTCCATCCTCGGCATCATCGTCACTTACTATCAGGTGAGATGATGCCAAAGACTTACCAATTGTAAATAATAAGAATAAAAAAAAAACAAGAATGAAATAAAACTTAATTACCGTTCGCGTAACGCATTCACCAGCTTGATCCCCATATCAAGGGTGCCAGTCGCCTCGCACGATCACACTTTTCGTAACGCTTGAAATCACCGTTCGCGTAACGCATTCACCAGCTCACTCCCCAAGTCAAGCGTGAGTAAAGGAGTTTTATTTCAAAAATATCGTTCGAATTTTCAACCGACTTCAAAAAGGAGGAGGTTTTTTAATTCGACTGTATGTTTTTTTTTCTATGTTTGTTACGCGATATCTCCGCCGATTGTGAAACGATTTTCAAAATTCTTTTATTATTTGAAAGAGTATACTCCCCAGGGGGTCCCATTGTCACCAAGTAAGGATCTGATGATGGGATCCCAGGGAAATCGAGGGCAAGCCTGAAATTTTATAGGCACATTTTACGTGTTTCATGTATTATTAAAATTATTAAAGTACTTGCGTCTGGTAGTCATCATCTTATGTTGATGAGCTGATGAAGGAAGGTACTCCTTAACTATTAGGAGTTGGAGGATAATTTACGTAGATACTTAGGTACGTTTAAACCGATAATTGTATTCTTTCAGGTTATTTAGATGAGCTGATGATGCAAGATTCATGCTGTTGAGATGATGATGTAGACCACAGGACTCCGTATCTTTTAATGAAACACATGATGCATTTATCATTCCTATTGGCAAGTAGGTGATTGGGTTTAACTTTGTTAGATAGATAGCAATAGTATTATAAAAATAAAGAAAATAAAAAAAATAAAAAAACTGAAAACAGACTTCAAAATGAAATTTACTCAAAAGTATGAAATAATATTATTATAATTAAATACACGATATAAGGAGCAAGGAGAAGATGTTCAGGTGGGGACTCTCGGAAAACCCAAATTTGGACTGTGTGTGGAGCGGTGCAGTCCATGGCTCATTTAGTTTCCTGTCCTGCCTGCCCTGTCACCTGTTCGCAGCAGGACTTAATGGACGCCACAAATAGTGCAGTCGAAGTGGCTAAGTTCTGGGCCGGAATGATTTAATTTGTCATCGACACGCAAACAAGAAGAAGAAGAAGAATACACGATATTATCCAACAATATCGAAATCAAAGGTGGGTACGAATTAAATTAGGGGATTAATTTTTTTTGAGGTTGGTGTCAGAAAACCATTGAATCTAAAACAATTGATAAGTAAGTAGTCGTGTGTTGACACCGACCTCAAAAAAAATGTTGCCCCTAATTTAATTTGTACCCACCTTTGATTTCGTTATCGTGTATTTAAGTATAATAATATTATTTCACAATTATGAGTAAATTTCATTTTGAAGTCGGTTTCCAGTTTTTTACTAACCGACTTCAAAAAAAGGAGGAGGTTTCTCAATTCAACCGTATAAATATATATTTTTTTATGTGTGTTCGCGGATAACTTCGTCGTTGATGAACCGATTTTGATGATTCCTTTTTTGTTCAAAAGAAGATATCCCAAGGGTGGTACCATTATGATAACCTGGATATGATGATGGAATCCCAGAAAAATCGAGGGGAACCTTAGTTTCCTGTTTGAAGTCCGTTATGTTTTGTTCAAAATTATAACGTGTAAATATTGTCTATTTACTCGATAAGCACAGTAAAATCGCTAAGAGGCTTTTTATATTTAGATCTTCAATGTCCAAAAAAAAATATTTTGAGTTACTTTTTTTTACAATCGTAGCTTGCAACTTTTTGAAGTGAGAACGAAAAAATTAAGATGTCTCTTGGGTCGTAAATATGCACGGAATTAAAGAAAACGCAAATTAGAGAAAAGCTGGCATTAAAGGGAATTTAAAAACCTATAATGTCCAGTGGCGAGCAAATAAGTTGCAGTCAAATGCACTCAAAATTTTATTTTTAAAAATGTAAAAGCTACGTTAGCATCGAAAGTCCACTGCTGGACCTACTCTCAGTATTTACCTAAGAATTTTCACGACGACCGGTTCTGCGCTGCCCGCATACAGCGGCTGACCGCGACCTTCACCAGGTCATCGGTCCACCGAGTGGGAGGCTTGCCTACGCTACGTTTGCCGGTGTGCGATCGCCACACGAGAACTTTACTACCCCAACGGTCATCTGTTCTACGAGCTATGTGCCCTGCCCACTGCCACTTAAGTTTAGCAATTCTGAGAGCTATGTCGGTTACACTTACTTAGTAGCAAAGAATACAGTAACTTTTAACAGACTTGATGAAATATTTTCAAATAATTTTGGTTTTTACAGGTTTTTTCCTGTATAATTAAGAACCAAGTGTACCGAGGCCTTATTAAGTCATAGTTATTTACAAAGTTTCATTAATTGAGTAGCCATTTTTGAGAAAAAGTAACAAACTACCTGGATTTGTATGGGAGGCACCTTATTTTTTTTAATGTAAAAATGCACCATGTAAAAATATGGTAACTTACCGAGTTTCATCAAAATCATTCAAGCCATTAAAAAAGTAAAAAAAAGTGATTTTTACTATGATGGCAACTCAAAAAAATCAAGATAAAAATAATTTTGTCCTTACGCAAATTTCATCCAATACCGTCCAGTACTTTGGGAACTAGAACACCGAACGGACGTACACACACACTCACACACACATTTTTACAAACTTTTAATTAACTTGCAATGTATGCATGTATGTTTGTTCGGCTGAAATCTTGCAAGTCAAATTTGACCCGCTTCCCATTTTCTGATGGAGCTGAAATTTTGCAAGAATATGTATCGCGTGACAATGCAATATTAAAAGCTTTTGCCTAGAAATTTTTAGGTTTTTTGAATTATTTTTTTTTCAGACATAATATATTGGAAGACAATCGATCTCCATCAAAATTTCAACTTCAATTTTTTTGCCATCACAGTACCTTCTTTACTCCTTCGTCGCTTGAAAGTAAAAACGGCGCTAAGCAATAGGTAGGTGAACCATCGGCCGTACAATGGCAACCGACAGTCCAAAAGTCCACGGATCGTGTGCAGACACCGTTGGAAGGCAATACAAAAAGTGATTAATAAAGAGATCAATGATTAATTATACGTATATTAATAGAGCGTCTGTGGCGTAATGGCTAGGGCCGCTACCTCCTGTCCGGGAGGTCGTGGTTCGAATCCTGCCATGCACCAATGTGTTTTCAAATTGCGATTTCATATATACTTTTACCCGACACTCTCAATGGTGAAGGAAAACATCGTGAGGAAACCTGCACACGCCTGTGAAGAAACTCGAAGATTGTGTGTGAAGTCGACCAACCCGCACTGGGCTCGCGTGGTCGACTAAGGCCCGATCGCATTAATTCAGAGTAGTCTCGAGCTTCTCGGTGGGGATGTGTATGAGCTGATATTATGATGTATGATAGGACGTATATGATATGATGATTTTATCTCGACTCTTTCACGGAAAATCTACGGAGTGGACCTAGACTGCATCTCTCGTTTTTTTTGTCTTGCACATTTATGAAGAGTGATTTTGCCAATGTCGAGTGAAAATAATTTCCGAAAAACTTAAAAACTTTTAGGAGCAAGCTTTTAATATTGCATTGTCACGCGATATACATAATATGCATGGAAAATCTCAGCCCAATCGGAAACCGGAAAGTTGGTCAAATTTAACTTGCAAGATTTCACCCGAACAAACATACATACATTACAAGTTAAATAAAAGCTTTCAATGAAGAAAAAGTGTGGCCAAGTGCGTGTCGGAATCGCATACCGAGGGTTCCGTGCCACTACACCTCTGATTACCGCTTGAGTCGGGAGCAAAAAAATCGCGACAAACCCAAATGTACATGGATGTTAGTTATTAACAATTTTCCAATAACCTAAAAACTTTTAGGTACAAGCTTTTGATATTGCATTTTCACGCGATATACATATGCTTGCAAAATTTCAGCTTAATCGGAAACCGGGAAGTGGGTCAAATTTAACTTGCAAGATTTCACCCGAACAAACATACATACATTGCAAGTTAAATAAAAGCTTTCAATGAAGAAAAAGTGTGGCCAAGTGCGTGTCGGAATCGCATACCGAGGGTTCCGTGCCACTACACCTCTGATTACCGCTGGAGTCGGGAGCAAAAAAATCGCGACAGACCCAAATGTACATGGATGTTAGTTATTAATAATTTTCCAAAAACCTAAAAACTTTTAGGTACAAGCTTTTGATATTGCATTTTCACTCGATATACATATGCTTGCAAAATTTCAGCTTAATCGGAAACCGGGAAGTGGGTCAAATTTAACTTGCAAGATTTCACCCGAACAAACATACTTGCAAATAGATAGATAGATAGATAGATAAAACATTTATTCAAAGCTACATAAATTACAATTGATACACAAAAATAAAATATTAAAAAAAAAACTTCTTATATCTAAGCTTAAATGTATAAAGAGGGTAGATATATAAAATTGCGTCGTAACTTTGAAATGGCTCCGACTCAGCATATGCTGCAGGTAATAATGTACCTACAGCGCTGATATTCTGCCGGTGCCGAGACGGAAACCGGTCCGACGGATTATTACATACATCCAATACATTATTACACATACATACATTCCAAATTAAATTAAAGCTTGGACTTCTCCACGAATAACACAAACCCAATGACGATCCAAAAACGATATGTCTGGAAAAAAAAACCCTGAAGCCTGGAAAAGAGAAGAACTATATGAACAGGTAGAGTACTGAAGACGAAAGTTAGGACTTAGAAAAATCATCAGAGAGCTCCGTTGCTGATGGAGTCGTAGCTCAGGACTTTGATCAGTAGTTTAATTCATTATCGGAAAAGCTATTGATTTTTAAACTTGTAAACCATAGATTCTCTTGTAATACCCAATAAATTACCAATTAAAACCATATAAAAATTCACAGTATATAGTATTTCTTCTGAGGAATAATACTAACTATCTGCATTAAGTTATGGGATACCAAAGACGTTTTTTAGTATTATTTCTCAGTGAGATAGAAAAGGGTAAAAAAGTTTCAGTAAAATCGGAAGAGGATCTGGTTCAAACGCAGTTGATGTAACGTGAAACATATCCGGTACTTTTTCGTTCGTAGTCCTCTCTAACTCTTAATTGCACTTGATGGATGCACTCGAATTATGGCCACATTTATTACAGCAATCTGTAACAGGGTTACTTCGTTATCCGCGGTAGATAAACACCCGAATAACGGTAATGCTAGACGCAGCCCTGGGCGCGTTGGTTCTCGGGTAATAATAGAGAGTGGGGATGGTAGTGAACGGGACCGGTGGCAAGCCGGGACACGAGAAACGCAGCGTGGGCATTAGAGGTTGGTTTCCGGACACAGCAACAGCGTCGGAAAAACAAGGTAATTATTCTCTCGTTAAGTCCTGTAAATCTGTGGAACGAAGCGATGAATTTTTATTTTCTTAAATTTTAATTTTGTTTAATAAAAATACTAATGCCTTCCGATTTAACAGGCCAACCTTGTTGGGAGAAGTTTGACGAGTTGAGGTGAACGGGACCAAGACAACAACACCCAGGGAAAACGTACAAATTTCACCAAGAGCTCGACGTAGGAGAGTAGTCGTAAGAAGCACGTTTCTATCCTTGCGGTAACAATGGCCGCGGTCTAAAATACCCGGCGCATTGCCTCTAAACATTTATCTCTGATTATTCATCAGCCTTAGCTTAGTTTATCAAACTGTTAATGTCGTACTAGCTCATTATTGCAAACATTTTATTTTATGAATTGTTAATTACTTGATAATTATTATAAATATTGCGTGGCTAAAATTTAACACCCAGAATACAGTCAACTGACCTTGAGTTAACTTTTGAGAAAATGGACATAAAATAACTGCTGTCGAATTTACTATTTACTGAATCAAGTCTCGAAAACCTAAAATCTGATTGAGACAGAATTATTATAACATAAAAATTGTTGTCAAACGAATTTTCGACTTGATTAATAATTTGAGAATGAAAATCTACCAGCTAGGTAATATCAGCAGTTTTAGCTCACATGTCTGTCCGCCATCTTATGTTCTGAGGACTCAAGGTCATGTCATTATAATAAACTGAAATAACTCGGTATTCTGTGGGTAAAAGAATTACAGATTAAGTATTTCTTAGTTGCCTAGAACAGAGCTATGTTTTAATTGTTAATTAACATGATTTTCCATCAGTATTTGAGAGCTACTATCAGTATTAGGAATAGTTTGTTGAAAGTTGAGTATTAAATACTAGTACGGCTGTTACCTAAGACCGGAAAGAATTAATCGATAATTTGAAGTAATTTAATTACTCAGTTTTACCAATGATCAAAATAAGTTAAAGCTTTATTTATAAAATTATACAATAGCTTTTGCTCAACACATACTTCAGTATGAGAATATATCGAGCCTATTAGTGATTACGTCACGACTGATATACCAAGAAATTATTGTCTAATTTTAAGCCAGTTTATTACTGCAAAGAATTTATTATTTTAATATTATTGTTAGTAGAATAGGGTTAGAGATAAAGAGAGAGTGTGTGTGTGTGTGTGTGTAGTAGAGTGATATTGACAAGGAGAGTCCGGTAAATGACACAATAGCACGGATGTAGTCCTCTGCATCCGTCCCCTCTATGCTGATGCTTTCCGAAATCTTTTTAGTCTCAGTTTCAGTCAGTGAGTCAGTTTCAGTCAGTCAGCCAGTTATCAGTCGGCAAATTAACGCGGAGTGCCACGGATAAATGGCATAATTGTACGGTTGTGGCGGCTCACAATCGTCGCCTCTGTATCTCGTCGGGACTCTAAGACCAAGGGGGTGGTTCGGTCAATTGACGCGGAGTTCCACAGATAAACGGCATAATTGTACGGTTGTGGCGGCTTACAATCGTCCCCTCTATATCACGTCGGTACTCCAAGACCACGTCAGTAGTTAAGGTTTATAATTTATAAGGATGAGAGTATGAGTGAGTTTGTTTTCTAAGTTATTTTGTGATAATAAATATGATAAACCCAATTAAATCATTTGTTATTTCCAGACCCAGCTTCCTATTCTCTCTATTTCCCTGTAACAGATCTCGTGCCGTTCTTTCGGTTTCCAGGTGGCCGATTATTTTACTTGTTTTATTTCAGTAACCTGGTGGCGCCCGTCAACTCGAATAAGATCTTGCGGTTGAAAACCAAATTGTCCAGTTACCTTTAGTTTAAATAATTTCGAGTATAGTAAATTCAGTAAAATATTTAGTCTCAGTAATTTTTATTCGTTTGTTTGACGGCGGCCTAATAGCGGGAAAACCACCCCGTTACAACTCTTTGGTCCCGGCGCCAGCCTGCCTGGGTCCTGTGACGTGGGTGCCAAAAATATATTGACCAATCGGCAGGTGTGTTTCAAAGACCCCCTACCAGGGTCCGTTGACGCACGCTGACCCCACTAGTGACCATTGACGTGATATTACCGTATATGGTCAGTCACGTGATAAATAACCAATCAGAAGCCCAAATTATGAGTCAACAACACCTTTGACGTCAAAGGGTTAATAATATTAACCAATCAGGTGTCAAAGTTATATCTCACCATATACCTGTGACGTTAAAGGGTTGACAATACTGACCAATCAAATTAGCCGTTTTATCCAAAAATGCCCCAAATTAGAAATATAGGTCCGTGATTTTGGACCACAGACCAGTCAGTAAGTAGGTCAGAAGTAAGCAAGTAAGCAGTAACTTACTCCGGTGAAATCCGTCAATCTACCAGTCCCTGTGAATTATCACAATACTACAAGTTAATCTAACCTGATCCTAAGTCATTATACTTGCAGGATTCAAACCTGATTATTCTTAATTGTGATTAATTCACAGGAGAATAACAACAGATAGGAAAACGGTATCAGCTTGACCCCTCTATTAGCTCTGTCCCCGTGAAGATCGTGTGCACTGTGCATGAATAAAAAATTAATTGAAAAAACATTTTCCAGTGGACCAAATTGTGAGTCTAAACTATTCTCTTATCCCCTTGAACACATACAAAAAATTTGATCAAAGTCGGTCTAGCCGTTTAGAAGGAGTTCAGTGATATATACACGGACAGAAGAATTACCCTTAAAAAATGATATTACGTTTAAATATTTTTATTTCATTTAATTACTCATGTTACGGAGGCAGGGCCCCCTACAGTGATAGTGGGCCCATAATTACGGGTCCCGGAACCATTTACAACTCGCGGAACGAGTTACAGAAATCAGAATTTAATATTTTTATTTAAATAAAATCTAGAGGGGAAGGTGTAACGAGCCTCGTTATTTTCAGTTAATTATTAAATGAATAAATGAATAAATAAATAAATTATTAAAACCGTTAAATTTATAATTGATTAAAGTTAAGAACACCTGAACACCCGACAGCTGAGGGCTATTATTATTATTATTATTCCTACTATTATTATTATTACTACTATTATTATTATCACTATTATTACTATTACTATTATTACTATCACTACTATGATTTGTAACGGGACAGTTTTGCCTCGTTTCTTGGGCAACCATTAACAAATTAAACTAAATAAATAAACTACCAAATTAGAACAATTAAATACAACCAGATGTCATTGTTGTTAATGGGCGCCACCAGGGTTTTATAACTCGGTTCCTGGAACCGGAATAAGCAAGAGAGATAATCTACGGGTCGAGAGAGTGAGAGGAGGAGCTGTGAATAATAAAAACATTAGTTGCATATATTCGGTTTATTTACCAGTTTACAAAAGATTTATAACACTCACACACTCATACCAAAACTTAATACTAGTGGGCTTTTTAACCACGGTCTCCCATAACCTGCCTAAAACTAAACTCCACCAGAGTGACCCTTAAACTTTCCACAACTATGGGCTTTTTAACCACGGTACCCTAACCTGACTAAAACTAACTCCACCGGAGTAACCAATTTCTTATAACTAGTGAGCTTACAAAGATTTTATTTTCACCCAACTGGTGATAATTCGTTTAATTAATTAATTTTGCCAAATTGATTTAGTTGGTAAACAATTATTAATAATATTTATCTCTAGAACTTATTTCAGTTCGATAAATAAATTAGAGTTAAACTCTGTAACTAATTTATATTTAAAATAAGAATTTACTGTCCACCATCTTATGAACGGGGACGCAACACAACGTCGTAAACGACTGAGACATTTATTTACTAAACCAAAGCCATGCCAATATTCGTGGTCTGAAACCCAACGGAATATTATAATATAAAAACAATTAATTAAACAATTGAATTACAACTTTACAATCTTAATAAATTAATAATAGTAATCTACGGACTATTAATCAACTAAATCGACTCTCCAAATAATTATGTAAATAAATTGAGGGAGAGAACACGGTCAAAATTACCCAAGGTGAAAAACACCCGGTCTTACTCCCAATGTCCTCTCCGGCCGGCTCACCAAATATTCCGGAACAAGATGGACGCCATAGGTACGTGGATACAAGTAGTAGAATACGTTGAGCTTCGCTGGTTCACTCCTCGCTGCCTTCTCTGGTATCCTTGGACAGTCCATGGGTCTTCTTGTCCTCACAGATTACACTGGATGTTCGTATTAAACTAAGCTGGTAGTCAGGCCGGTGGCTACTCCTCAACTAACTCTCTCCTTCACTGTCCTCCGTCCTCAGCTCAGCAGTCCCGAATTTCCCCACTCCTGACATTTATGCACCTGAGTACTCACATTGCAGCGCACCAAGTGCTACGTCGATAACTAACTAACGATCGGGTCTTATCGAGACAGGATAATATAAATTACCCTGTTACACTCCCCCTCACCAGACGTGCACCCGGGAGCAGAATTTTGAAGTACTCACCAGGTCGGCCTCGACGATGAAGTGTGACTGTGTAGTTAGAAGCAGTACTCTTGGGATTGCCAGCTAGATGAACATGATTGAAGTTGAGATGACGACGATGTAATTGTAAGACAGCCAGACGTGGATGAAACTGAATAACCAAGTGCTTTATTTATGTTGAATGAAATTTTTCATCAAAACTTGTTTATAAGCCTCTCTTATTCCTAATTAACAACTGGACTTCTCCGGTATGGTTCCACACACATGTTGAGTTTTTGGCTCAAGGTTAATTTCGTGCCCAATTATTGTCGCAGCGTTGATGTTCGATACTTTATCCAATTTTACAGTACACGTCCAGAAACTCTTGAAGTTTATTTACTCACAATGATGTTATACATAAGCAGTAATTTCCTTACAATTGATCAGCAACCGGAAAACTTCTGGGGTATCAGTAAAATTTCTATGAGCAATCCTTGTGACCAATTTTAAACACCAAGTTTCTCACGAAGTCCATACCCAAGACCAAGGAATAACTCAAGTCTGGTAATACTCACACAAGTACTGTCCACCTGCAACATCTCCGACTCAATTAATAAATGATGTTCCATTCTTACTCCTGCAAGTAGAATGATAAGCAAGAAACACTCTCTGTTGAGTTTGATCCTCCTGGAGTCCATCAGCAGCACAATCCTTGATGTCTTCATGTACTTTAGCGTTGACCTAACGAACTCTCACTACCAGCATTCAATATTCCAATCAACCTAACTCCAATTATCCCGATTGCTATCGGAATGCGTGACGTTTCAGCCAGTGGTAAACCGGTACTGTGTTTGGAGATCTGTCGTGACGTTAATCGTTGAATAAAAGATGCTGGAGGGTTCTTCCCCTGACGAATTGGAGGTAGCGTTTTCTCGAGACGAGACATAAGCTGAAGATAAAGCTTCCACTCGGAACGATGTCGACTCACTTATGCTGGCTCAAATTGAGGTTCAACTTCCTTCTCCCATGCAACATCTGAAGTTTGACAACTTCAGGTAGCTCTGCGTCCACAAGGATGCCTAAAATTTTGAGATGATTAGACTCAATTAATTCTGAGCTTACCTCGAAAGTCACAGCTGACAGATCTTCTAACAACTTCACTCCATGGCAACTTCATGAGGACTGAACGACTCAACTTGAGTCTGTGAACTTGTTGTACTTGAGTTTATCTTAACAGGTGGTGAAATAACTGATGACGTGGTATTTAATGAACGAACCATTCCAAGGAAAGAAACCGTTTTGCTTCTTCCCCGGTCATTACTAGGTCACCGGGACCCAATCCAAGGAGAGAGGTTCGCAGCCCTTCTCCCGGTCATTAATCAGTTCCTTACTATTCACAAAGTTATTAATTTGCTCATCTTCTAGTTGAGCGTCATTACTATTTTGAATATAGGTAATAGCTGTCCTTGCAGTATAACGACCTTCTTGATTACTCTGGATGGACAAGTTTGACGTAAAAGACCTGAACCTAGACAATTATTACAGACTTCCCGACGTATACCTTCACAAAACTCGAATATCTATCCAGATGACTACAAATGAAGCACGTACTTGGTCTTCGCATGTAACGTGAATCAACTACAGTCGAGCATTAGATGTTGAAGCTGACTGTGCTAACCGAGCTGCATTACGTGACTGTTGAGAAGCTGCAAACTGTCCAGATGGTTGAGTAGACGGAATTTGTTGTCTTTGATATAACTGCTGACGAGAATAGGCTTTCATTACGAGATACGGAGTCGTCAGACGTCACAACACTCCATATTTATTATAATACTCTCCACAACATCATATCAACACAACATTTAAGTAGACTTACGTAGGTATAACTGGTGAGATGATTCACAACCACTACTTCAGTAACACTATTACCTGTTTGCATCCTTATGGTAAAATTTTCTCAAAAATTTAACTGTATAATATCAGATGAAGTTATCTTAACCTCAAGGACCTCTCGAAACGACGAAGATGCTCGATGTTGACTAGTTGACGGTAGCTCTTGGTAACAGGGCTGACCAGACGCACTAGCGTACTCCCCTTCCGCCAGACCGTAACCCACCGGGTTAACGGTTGAATTCGATGACTAGTCAGCTTGAACCGCGTGGATGGTCTTGAGGTATACAAATAATTATACAGATTGAAGCTCAACAGCGTATATCTTAATTGTCGATACCACGTTTATGCTATATGAAATATCGCCCAACGACAGACAACTGTCGTGGTCTATTGTAACTTTGTGTATATTATTTAAGAATCTTGAAGATAAATATCATGAGAGCTGTTCATACCTGTAGCTATTGACTGGTAAGCTTAGATGGTATCGCAGCTGATGACCGTGGATTTACAATCTCATTAACTTTAACCTGTAAACTATTTTTTTTTATTCCTCGTTGTCCTCAACCAAAGTATTCAATTTGTAATATCCACTAACTATATTCTCCAATTCTCCGGTATCTTTCCAAGTCTGTGATATTTAAATTACTCTGAGAGTCTTCATAACTGATGACTTTACTCAAGCGATGTTGTGTCATTACATATACTTAGATTTGAATAACTTTGTAAATTTGAGTCCGTTATAACACTCTGCGTAGTCAAAACATTCATACTGTCGAAGTAACTATCACTGGCAAAAACGTGGAGATCTTGTTAACTTTGACGAGGTTAGATCTTCAACAGGTTTTGCTACTTTCAATAGTTCTATTACTGGAATTTGACGAGCGATATCCGAATCATTAAGCGTCGTTTCGTGATCACCAGTACAGGTTTTTTTAAAAGACTACTGATGAATCCGGAGAATTTTCAACAGCACAACATCTTCTTCAGACTCTTTAGAAATATCAACCTTCAAAGGTGCCACATTGTCAAGCTGTTGTTTCAGATTCTCATTTTCTACTTTTTTGTGTAAGTTCTGTAGATGCAATGTAGTCTTTGAGGTTATTAATTTCACTCTCAAAATCATGAAGTTGCTTTCCTTAAGCTCAAGTACTTTCTCATTGTGCTGTTTAAGTAAATCCGTTGTTAATTTCTATTCTTCATTTTGTGATGTCATAAATGCCATAACTTAATTCTTGTAATACTTAGTCTTCTTCCTTCAACCAAAATCTGCACAGCCGTCTTCTCGCCTTCCCTGAGAGTTTCCTCACATTGCATAGTAGACAGTTGTTATCTTAGTTAATCATTTGTCACCTGAAGTTCACTAATTTTCCCAGTATAAAACTCAATTGGTATTTCGAATTGGTACAATCTTTTACCACGATTTCTAACTGGTGAAAGACAAAGAAACTGAATTTTGGACACCCTCACGAAACATTAGAAACTAGTCCAGCTCTAAGATGTTTTGATATCTTAACTGAAATTATTTCAAATTTGGTGTAGTTATTGTAAAATATAGTCTGTAAATTATCTTAAGAACCTCCAGGGTGAATATTATTTAAACTTGCAGACTATTGTACTCTGGTATGATCAGTGACACGTAAAACTGTGATACTTGTTGCTGAGGGATCGGTAGACGAGGCTAGTACTGTGAATCTCCAGGTATTTCAGCTTAATTTCCAGTTGGATTTCAATCAACAATCCTGGTCCTCCACTAACAACGAGAAATTGGTTTTCACTTCTCGTTGAGCTCATACTCGTAGTTCACAATGTGCTCTAGCTTCAAGAGAGTTGACAAAATCATTTGCAGAGACCCTTTCCTGAGAAAAACTGAAGCTAGCTACTGTCTACCGTCTTTAATCTCCTTCCAACGGCTGTACGGAATATAAGCTGATCCTTGTTGATTATTCGCTGTCCCAGGATACCATTCCTGTGGTGATGTTGGGCAACCATTGTTATGGTCTTGTGAAACATCAGGTAACCCAATAGTTTGGACAGCAGTCTGCGGTACATCCATGGGCACTAGTTGGGATAATAACGGATCAGACGTAACTTTAGCTAATCTTATGTTTTCAACTCGTTCTCTATTTGGATAACTAATAGTTGCTCAGAGTCGGTGAACTTGATCTTCTACAAAGACAGGAGTGCTCGAATTGATTAACCAATGGTTTAAGCTACGCCATTTCGCGTAAAAGAGACTCACGTAACTCACGTTCACGTTGTGTGTATTGGTTATATGTGCGTACCGTAGATCTCGTACTTATCTGAGAGATCTGTTGCTGAGCTATCCTCTCCAGATTATTCACCTCGAAGCCACCTCTGGATCTCCACGGAGTCTCTGTTGTAACGTAGAAGGCTCCCAATCCATGTTATCAGCTACGTCATGACCTGTCTGACTCTATCTTCTGCATGTCCGGAAGAACTAGATGACTGTGTCTGTAACTGGCTATTTATTCTGTTATCCAACCACGTCTAAGCAGTGGCGATTATAGAAGACGTTGATCCACTTTTAACTGAAGCTACAGTGTATTATTGCCCAACCTCACCGAAGTAGAGGCGGTTCCAGCTGGAACAACCCGCTATTCAGTGACGTAGTTGCTAGATTGCCCAACCATGCAGAAGCAATGGCGGTTCTAGACGAAGCAACTACAGCATGTTGGGAACATCCAGAAGTGTCTCAACGACCCTGACAGCGTTCAAAATATTCTAAAATTACTCAAAGATCAGGAAATTGAAATCTAACTCATGTATAATAACAGACCGTCAATTGATTACTTGTTGATCTGATCAGGTATGGTCAGATCTGATTCATTTTTCCCGGGAACCTCCCCGTGTTTCTCGCTGACGGTTAAATAAACACCTTCAGACATAACAAAAACCAGATGATGGATTTCCCCAGGTCAGATGGATTGTTGACCTCTTGTTTTCGAGTAACTCGTGTGACGTAAAACTAATTACCAGCGGGTACACCCCACGGCTTATCTCCTCAGTATAAAAAAGAAAGTCATCCGCAGATGTTTCACTTGGAAATTGTCTGTCGACATAAGTGCTGGTAAGTGTTGTAATCTTTGATAAAATTTTATATTTTATGTTTTATGGTCCAATGTCTTGCTAATTGAACCATCAAGCGAGGCCGCCGGAGGCGGCCGAAGCTCGATGTAAATTATACGAATGTCTCGCCCGAGAGATTACAAATGTAGTACAGCTACTTCATGCCTTCAAATCACACGTTCAGAGTCTTTAAAACTTTTAAAATCCCGCCTGGTCGCTCCTTGCGCCACCAGGTGTTCACTTTCGTCATTTCGTTTAGAGTTTGTGTCCTTTGCTGGAAAAAGGAAAATTTTTTAATAGTTCCTGAGAGATTAGGGTGGGGAGAAAAGAAGATTACTGCATCTTTTTATTGATAACGTGCTTTTTATATTTTAAAACCAACTTTTTATAAGACTTATTGGGCGGGTAATCTCTCGGGCGAGACATTCGTATAATTTACATCGAGCTTCGGCCGCCTTCGGCGGCCTCGCTTGATGGTTCAATTATACTTCATGTCTCGCCCTTCGAGATTACAAATGTAGAACTTTAGAGTGATATTAAAAAATTTTTTGTTATAATTTTGCTCCGTTATGGTAGCATGAGTTTCTCAGCGAAGTTGTCTCCCTGGACGTTGATCGGAAGGTTGTAAAATCTTGCAAAGACCTTAGATTTTTGTGACCATCCGGCAACCCTTTTTATTTCGTCAATATTTATGCCTCTTTCAGCCGCTTTTGAAGTCGATGCGTGGCGAGTGCTGTGAGCAGTGTATCGCTCGTCTACTCCCAACTCATTGAGGCCTTTCTTGATTCATCGTCCTATTGTATCACGCGATATTTTATTGTGTGGTTTCTGAAATGATATTAAAAGAGTGTCTTCTTTCCCTCTCAGGTTTTGTGTTTTCGATATGTAATGTTTGACTGTACTTGCTATGCACAGACCCGGTTTTTCTTTAAAGAATGGTAGTTTCAGCAACGGTTGTACGGCTCCTGGTCTCGATGTTTTAATGTGGTCTGGGATTTTTATTTCTAATCCTTTATGTGTTTCTACTACATTGCTTATTTTAATTTTTGCTAGAGTTTGTATCCGATGCGCCGTACCTAGAGCTAGAAGCAGGACGAGCTTCTTAGATAGCTCCTTCAAGGAGAGAGATTCGAGAGGGTATAACTCTGCGATTTTGTCTAGAACTGGATCTACATCCCAGATGGCATCATATCTAGGTTTAGTAGGTCTCTTTTTATATATTCCTTTCATGAATCTGTTGATGATCTTGCAGCTCGTGATTTCTTCGGAAGAAATTAGTGCTAACGCTGCTTTGCCAGTATTTATTGTTCCATGACTGGCACCTTCTTGAAACCTTTTTGTTAGAAAAGTTAAAACTTTGGACGATGAGACGGCGAGAGGATCAGACTGAGTTCCTGGTTGAATTTCCACCAGAGTTTGTATGTGGATTCATATTGTTTCAGCGTTGAGTCTTCTAGGGATGCTATTATTATTTCAGTTGATTCTTTTGGAGTTTTCTTGTTCAGTAATGTCTGCCGGATAATTTCGCGGCCACCAGGGTAAGGTTTCTGCTTAGTGGATGTGTCTTGGAGCTGGAAGAAAACAGAAGATTAGTATGTGGCTCAAAAGTGATCCAATTTCCTATTATTAATTTTTTGAAGGCTGGGAACCAGTTCTGACTAGGCCATAGAGGAACTACCAGGATTCCTTCCGCTTTATCCATTTTTATTTTCTGTATTACCTTGGCAATCACCGCGAACGGTGGAAAAGCATAGAAATACCACGGCCTCCAACTGATTGTGAAGGTGTCTATCGCGATAGCTTTTGGATCTCTGTCCCATGAGCAGTAGCTAGTGCATTTTTTATTAAACTCTGAAGCGAAAAGGTCTATTTTCGGGATACCAAATACTTTAGTTATCTTTTTATATGCGTAATCAGCTAGTTTCCACTCTGTATCTCGATTTGATAAACGTGACAACGAGTCCGCTTCCACGTTGTCTTTTGACGCGATGTACGATGCGTAGACCCAGAGGTCCCGACGCTCACACCAGTTCCATAAGTCTCTTGCTAGCTCGTGTAGATCTTCTGATCTTGTACCACCTAGTTTGTTGATGTAAGCCAGTGTGGTAGTGTTATCTACTCTTAGTAATATTTCTGTAGAGCGTAAGTCTTTTGCAAATAGTTTTAGAGCTATAAATGCTGCTTTTAGTTCTAACTGATTAATGTGTAAGGATTTATCAGCCTGGGACCATACTCCGTGGGCTCCCTCGCCGTCACAGTAGGCGCCCCAGCCTGATAAACAGGCGTCAGAGAAGATCACTTTTTGGAATTGAAAACTCCTAATTTTTCTGACTGCAATCGGCAGTCTGGTATGCCACCAGTCTAAGTCCTCCGCTACGTATGCTGGGATGTTCATATTCTTGTCATAACTTTGTCCGCTAAGGTTGAGGGCTTCTAACTTAGCTTTTTCTAATAACTTACAGTGTAACATCCCATAGTCAACTGCTGGGCAACTTGCTACTAGCATGCCTACTAACTGGGCAAACTTTCTTATTTTGCACGACTTTTTGTGTTTTATCGCTTCTATGTAAGTGATAAGTGAGTTTCTCTTTTCATTCGGAAGTTCAATTATCATTCTTCGAGAGTTTAATAAAAAGCCCAGATATTTACACCGTTGACTAGGCGATAAGTTTGATTTTATCCTATTCACAATAAATCCTAGTCTTTCTAACAGTTCAATCGTCGTTTGTAAGGATTTATGACATTCCTCTATGGAAGTTTCTAGACATAAAATGTCATCAAGGTAAATTACCGATAAAAACCCCATCGACCTCAGATAAGTCATAACTGGTTTCATAAGTTTTGTAAAGACGTATGGGCTCTCACAGAGACCAAAAGGTAGGCACGTGAATTCGTATAGTTGTCCCTGGAATCTAAATCTCAAGTATTTTCTATCAATTTTGTGTATTGGTATCGCAAAATACGCGTCTTTAATGTCTACTGAACCCATGAACATGAATCGCTCTAGCAACCTGCAGGCAGATCTGAGGTCTTCGAGCTTGAAATGTTCCGTATTGACAAAGAGGTTGAGCTCCTGTAAATTTAAAATAAATCTTTTGGATCCATCTGGTTTTTCTCTCAGAAAATAGCTAGAAAGGAATTGATCGGGTATGTCAGAGCACTTCTCGATCGCTCCAATTGCCAGGAGCCTGTTTAATTCTTTCTGAATATCTGAGTTTTCCTGGGAAGACCAGGTTTTCCCCCCTGGAGGATGTGTTTGATATGGAGTTTCTTTAAAATTAATTTTGTGACCCGTAACACATTGACGGATGAATCTATCTGGCGTAATTTGTTTCCAAGCCTTCAAAAAGTATCTTAATCTTCCTGCTAACTTTACCTGTCCTTGATCCTCTCCTATCGCGTCCGTGACCTGCTGGTGCTGCTGTTGTAGTTGCTGCGGCTGCTGCTCGAGTGTCGACGAGGATAGTTCAGACTCTGAGTCTGATAGGATCTGTTCTGGCCGGACTGTTTCGCTGGTGTCTTCTGGACTGCCGACTTCGGAGTCTGAGGTTGAAATTTCTGGCTCGTCAGGTTCGTCGGCCTTTGGGGTGCTGACGAGCCATTCCAGTTTCCCGAACTGGGTGTTAGAGTTTTCTTCTGAGGCTGGGCCTTTAGGTCTTGGGTCAGTTTATCCATGCTCTTTATTTCTTTGATTTTTTCCCCTAGTTTCTCTCCAAACAAATGTGTATCAACCTGTCTTTCCTCTAGTGAGGATGCCACCTGCTTTGTTAACCCAGGTAGGATGTAAGCACGTCGAGCAGTGGATTGCGAGTGATGAAGCTCTGCTTGGATTTTTGCTGCATCCCAAATATTACTCAGTATCTCTTTCGAGTCGACTTTCTCATTCTCCAAGAGCAGGTTAATTACCGGCGCCAGGACTGATAGACTTGACCCTGCTAGTTTTTGTGTATTGCAGAAATACTTATCTCGCTTCAAGGCTGGTTCACTCAAGGTCGACGCTATTTTTAGGTTCAGTATTGGGGCCTCTAGCAGGCAGGCTCCCTTGCGAGGATATTTTTTAAGGAGGTTTTCTTTCTCCTCTTTTTTCAGACCAGATTTCAGCCACGCGTTCCATCTAACTACAACATCAGTGTGGATTTTTTGACAAGCCTCTTCAGTTTCCGGTGCCTGACCCAAGATTTTTATAATATCTTCATCGAGAATCGTTGGCTGATCTGACAATTCCGCCTTGCCTGAGCTTTGATGTTCTGCTCCTATCTGAGTTGTGTCCGAATTATTTTTCTCAGGGTCGCCAGACAAGTCAATAGGTCCGTTTTGAGGTTCTTGATTTTCAGGTGTTTCTCGAGCACCTCGATTATCAGAGCCTAGTTGCTCAGACGAGTTTTCTGGGCCGTCGTCTGTAAGCAATTCAGAAAAGAAAAAACAAACCGGTTAACATTATTATTCTTAAGGTCGTTATTTTTATCACCTCTCGTGTGATGTATGTATGTATATATATTGACAGGTAGTTGATAAACCTTTTTTTTTTTTTTTTTTTTTTGAAAAATATTTTTCAACTGCCTGAGTTCTTTGGTCTTATTCCTGTCTTTCATACAGGCTTGACCCGAAATTTATTAGGATACGACTCATCTCTCGTACGAGTTCTCCTATTATTTTTCAGATTATTTGTAAAATTTTTTACCTCTTAAAGCATTGTTAATATTTCCATCTGCCTCCATGTTGGAAGCCCCCTGTGTGGGTTGGGACGCTAGAGCTTTCATAACCAATTCTTTCAAATCTTTCATTTCACGACGTAACTTCTTGATTTCTTCATCTCGATCCTGACTGTGGGAACGCTTCTTGTTTTTCCCCATAATAAATAGATTAAAACGTACGTCAAAATAGCTAAAAATATTTGGTGTAAACGAGAGCGTTTTCTCGAACGTGTAATTCGCTTGGCACACAAATAACTAATGACGAAAGTGAACACCTGGTGGCGCAAGGAGCGACCAGGCGGGATTTTAAAAGTTTTAAAGACTCTGAACGTGTGATTTGAAGGCATGAAGTAGCTGTACTACATTTGTAATCTCGAAGGGCGAGACATGAAGTATAATTACAAGTCATATTGCTATGGTGACTGTGACCCATAGTATTATAACATCCTTATTAGCTTAAAAACTGCTAAAATTTAAAAAAATTCCATATTATTTAATTGCATTATATGTAGTAACAGTCAACCAACATGCACATGATCCCACAAATAGACATGGGAAATGAGAGCTTCTGTCTTTGTCCCTCTTTACAGTTAAATCTATTTCTAGCCTAGTAAACAACCCAAGTGCGTTATCCGTCCTTGATTCCTAAAAATACCCGTGACCATGAACAACTCTTTGGTCCCGGCGCCAGCCTGCCTGGGTCCTGTGACGTGGGTGCCAAAAATATATTGACCAATCGGCAGGTGTGTTTCAAAGACCCCCTACCAGGGTCCGTTGACGCACGCTGACCCCACTAGTGACCATTGACGTGATATTACCGTATATGGTCAGTCACGTGATAAATAACCAATCAGAAGCCCAAATTATGAGTCAACAACACCTTTGACGTCAAAGGGTTAATAATATTAACCAATCAGGTGTCAAGGTTATATCTCACCATATACCTGTGACGTTAAAGGGTTGACAATACTGACCAATCAAATTAGCCGTTTTATCCAAAAATGCCCCAAATTAGAAATATAGGTCCGTGATTTTGGACCACAGACCAGTCAGTAAGTAGGTCAGAAGTAAGCAAGTAAGCAGTAACTTACTCCGGTGAAATCCGTCAATCTACCAGTCCCTGTGAATTATCACAATACTACAAGTTAATCTAACCTGATCCTAAGTCATTATACTTGCAGGATTCAAACCTGATTATTCTTAATTGTGATTAATTCACAGGAGAATAACAACAGATAGGAAAACGGTATCAGCTTGACCCCTCTATTAGCTCTGTCCCCGTGAAGATCGTGTGAAATTGAAAGATTTGCGCGCGACAAGCCGATAGCCTACCCGCGGACTAGAAAGAGAAAGTATTCGAGTTGGAAAGAGACTTGGAGTGATGAATAGTATACTTGTTGTAATGGAAGTACCGCTGGAATATACTTCGAGGGTGTCTGCGATCCATTTTGGTAAGAATTTGCTTGTGGTGGCGGTACCGCTGAGATATATCTCGAGGGTGTAGTTCTCGCCACTGGATGGTAAACTGAACTATCGTAAGGAGCATGATGCGTCGCCCCAAGAGTGGTCACTGGGCCGAGGCGAGAGAAAACGGGTTGTCTGGACGTCGAAAGTTGTGTGGCCTGTCCTCCGACTGACAGGCTACAACTAATTTCCACCGTGCGAGACTCTCTCTCTCCCACGTCGATTTCGGTCACTACCGCGTCCTCCGGGTGTAGACCGCGAAGAAACAGCTTTAATCTCCCTCTCTCCATAATCTCTGTAAAATAAAATCTATTAGTAATGAATAACAACAGGTTAACTATTCTAGTTCTTATTAACTACCCGTTTACTACGTCTAGGGATTTTTAGGTCGGGCAGATAGTGCTGTCCTAGTAATTTGTTCTTATCGGATCTAAGTTCAACTACTAAAGGACTGATAATCTTAGATACAACAGCAGGACCTAAATATTTAACCCCCAAACTAGCACTATAACCTTTCGCTTTATTACTTAATTTTCTGTTCGGGTAATATACTAAATCATTTACAGAGATTTTCGAAATTTTTAAGTCGTTGCCGTTATATTTATCCTGACGATCACTCTCTTCTTTCATACTAGATTCTATCTTGTGTCGTAATTCCACGAGTCGCTGGATTCTCTTGGGCCATTCGGGATTCTCAAACTCGAGATCTGTTACTTCTAAATCGGTGACTTTGTTAGCAAAACGAGGCTCCTGACCTTGTACCAGAAAGTAAGGAGACATTTTCAAGGAAGAGTGATATGCACTGTTGTAGGCCAATTGCAGTTCACCCAAATGCTCATCCCACTCTTTCTGATCCTTTTTGATGTATGCTCGGATCATGGGTTTAAGAGTCCTGTTGATACGTTCGACGGGATTTGCTTGAGGGTGAAACACAGCAATAGTTGAAAAACGAACTCCCACCTCCTCGAGGTAATTTTTCACCACTGAATTTATAAACTCCGTACCATTGTCAGATACGAAGTATATTGGGTAACCTCTGGAAGCAAAGGATCTTTTCAGACACATGACGGTACTATTCCCAATGCTTCTACGCAAGGTATAAAATTCTGCGAAGCGGTTGTAAAGATCTTGCACGATTAAGACGTATTTGGAACCTTGTTTTGATCTTGGAAAAGGTCCCGTGACGTCGGCTGCAACAACTGCCCACGGATTAATTGGCTGTCTAGTTTGAAAAGGTGCTCTTGACGATGTTTGTTTATACTTGACCTGTTTACATATTTCACATGCTTCCACAAAATCTTCAACATCTTTGTACATTCCCGGCCAATAGAATTCCAGTTTCAGACGTTCGTACATCCGATCCCGTCCCAGATGGCCTGCATCAGGTTCTTCATGATGTCTTTTTAACACGCTTTTATTAGCTTCACCTGTATGTTTGTTTGTGAGTTTGTGAGTTTGTGAGTAACTCTCCTTTGCTGGCTGCTGGCACCAGACTTGCCCTTATTTTCGTCACTACCTCCACGTGCCGGAAATGGGTAATTTGCGTGCTTGCTGCCTTCCTTGGATGTGACAGTAGTGTCTCAGGCTCCCTCTCCGGAATCAAACCTTGGTTCCCCGTTACCCGTCATAACCATCCCTGACAGCCAGACTTTTCATTAAAGTTCTTGTAGTTAAGTAATTGCAAATAAGTTAGCGTCAAGTTGTCGTCAACTTAACGGCAAGTGCTTATATGCAAGTTCTTACATGCAAGTTAATGATAACGTAATGCCTCAATTTAAAGTTAAGTTAGCTGTTCAGCTTTTAGTAAACTTGACAGAAAAATTTCAGTCAACTTAACGGTAAATGTTATGCTACAATTCTTTGAAGTAAACTTGACTATAAGTTTTCCATAATTTGAACATAAACCTTTTATTGTTAAAGTACTTATCGTAAAGTTACTTTTAATCAACAGAATCGGTAGAGTCTGAGCGCCAAGTACCGTTCAAAAATTGTAGTTGTAGCCTGTTGCCACCATTGCCGCCAGACAGACCGAGTCTCTATACCGTAAGCAGAGTCCCATTTCAGGGTTAGAAAATTTATATTTAATAACATAAATTTACTTTGTAAGATATGCTGTTTAATTTTTAGTAAACATTCATTAAACGGTGAAAATTGAGTTTTTATTAAAATTTATCATGAAATTTATTTTTAATTATTAAATTTCATCAGCATATACTATAGCAACGTAAATTTTTAGTCTGAGACTTTTTCGGCTTATTAAAAGGCTTCCACCGGTGACTATAAAAAATGCTTATAAGCAGTAATTTTGTCAGTAGACAGGCAACTCCAGTATGAAACCGAGTTTCAGCGGTTTCTATTTCACACACTAGGGAGCGTCGCGAGAATTTTAGCATAAACCGTAGAATTTGGGTGGTACACATGTGTTCATTAATGCCTGGCCTATGTATGTTTTCATGAGTACAGTGAAACTTGTATTAAGTTACGCAAATTATCTTTCTTGCTCTTATTATCGTTTAATAAGAAAATTGAGACAGAACCACAGTAACTTTACACAGCTTTTATCAGCCTTTACTGTACTGTCATGACCCAGGCATTAATACTCCCCACTGTACAGTTGACTGTCGACAGTCGAAAATAAATGCAATAACAATAGAATCCATTTGTTATTAGGTTTCGACGGTTAAAAATAAGTACAATAACAATAAGATCCATTTGTTATTAAGTTTCGACGGTCGAGAGTAAGTACAATTTTATTAAAAAACAAATTAATAAATAACCTTCACTTAAAATTTACAAAGTAAAAAAAAAATCAAATTTCCCGCGTAAAATTCAAATTTAATGATAAAATCTCTTATCAAAATTCAATAAATTTTTAATAACTTTTATTAACTAACAAATTAGTAAACATTTTCTACTTACAATTTACAAAATAAAAAGAAAAATTCAAATTTCTCGCATAAATTTCAAATTTAATAAAAAATCTCTTATTAAAATCCAATAAATTTTTAATAACGTTTATTAACAAACAAATAAGTAAACATTTTCTACTTAAAGTTTACAAAGTGAAAAAAAATTCAAATTTCCCGCCTAAAATTATTATTATTTTATTATTATTATTATTATTATTATTACTTCTATTAATATTAATATTAATATTATTATTACATGAAGGTTAAGTCAAAGAAAAAAGATTAACGCACGGACACTCCTCCCGTGTATGGCCGACCCCCCAGCAATTATTGCAAAGTGGTCTGCGAGGGCTACGACAAGACTCAAACACATGCCCCGGCTCCCCACAATTAAAACACAAACTTGGTCCACGTAACAAGCGTGGATTTCTCAGCACTCCAGTTGGTTGACTTGTAGCTGGAGGATTTTGTATTGTTACCGTCTGTTGACGTGAAGCTGCATAATCTGCTGTAGATTGAGTAGCCGGGGTAGTGACTTGTTGCTGCGGAGTAACCGGAATAACCATTTGCGGTTGGTGGACAGCTAAATACTCGCCAGACGATTGTGTGGCCGGAACTAGTTGTCTTGAGACGAATCTACCATAATTCTGACCTCTGTTATTGTTGAAAGGAGTGGCAGGTCAACGGTATACTCCATATCTGCTATCGTACTTGATGGGATTTTGCATACGCAACGCGTTAAGTGCTGTCAACTCTGGTTCTTCCTCAACAAACTCAATCTCCTCCGCCGCCGTCTGGATCATTCCGAAACGTCTTCTCTCAGGAGTTTTCGTTTGCCTAGCTGTTTGGGTCAGGCTTGCATCTCTAGAACATCTTGCAGCCTCGTGAAGAGTACTCAGAAGGTCCTCATACGTGTGAACTTGACGTGAAAAAACCATAAGTCTCAACTCATCCGTTAAATGATTCCTAATGCAGTCCACTTGTTCTCTGACTGGTGGCGGCACCTGCATTGCCTGATATTTTTGTTGTACGCTCAATACAAATTCTGTTGGATTGTCACCAGGTTGCATCCTCAATTGACTGATGTCAAGTATAATCTGATGATCTGTGGTCGGACTTCCAAAAGCTCTTTTAAACTCTTCTTTAAACTGTGAGAATTTCTGCCATCTAAAGTAATTCGTGTCTACCCAACGAGCAGCTGCTCCTTTCAAAGTGTGACTTACTACTTTGAACAATTCCTCCTGAGTCCACCACTCACGACGAGCTCTTGCTTCGATTGAACTGATATAATCATTGGCAGTGATTCCTTCTTGAGGGAAGAAGATATTCGCCATCGTGACGCTGTCTTTGATTTCTTTCCAACGGTTGAACGGAACATTCGCTAGTCCATAATTATTTACAACAGGAAAATTATTCTGCGGCATGTGACCTTGCGCGTTCATGCCAAATCCTCGGTTTAGTTGTTGAGGGCCTTGATTATTTTGACTTGACCCTTGGTCGTTTCCCTGGTTCGTCGGCAGAGCGTAATTGAGTGCAAAATTCATCGGATTAACAACAGGTTGTGTAACGTTAACTCTAGGCTGATGAAATGCTTCCATCAAGTCTATCAATGGTGTCTTGGCCCTAAATAAATAAATAAATATAGTTATTGGTAGATTATATAATACATTATTTGTTACTTTTATTAGTATAAATGTCGGTAAAAAAAAATTATGAAATTATCAATATATGACTTTTAAATTAGACAAATTTTGCACAAAAAATCGAATTATACAGCAGACAACTAACAGCAGACAAATATTTTTTGTTAGTGTGCTGTTATTGTTTATTAAGATATCAAAAAATAATCTTATAAATTTTATAGTTAATATACGAAATATGAGTCTTCTGCGTCAAAGAATATTTTAACGTGACAAATAGTAGACAAATATTTTTTGTTAACGTGCTGTTATTATTTATAAAGATATTAAATCTTATAATTTTTATATTTAACATAAAAAAACATGAATTTTTTGCGTCGAAAATTTCTTCAACGACGTATAAACAGTGAACAAATACAACGCAGCAGTAACAGTAATAGCTTAAAAACATGTTAATTTTATTTTCATTATTTATTGTAATGAGATACCTCTAAGGAAATAACCTTATATATATTTTCCAATATTGCGCAAGATTAAAAATTCCATAAAAAAAATTTTTTTTTGTGAATTTTTAAATGGTTGTTAAAAAAAAATTTTTGATAAAAATTACTGATTATTTTTTTCGATTTTGTTTTTAAAGGAAAACCCACCATGGCCCTTCCAAACTTGGATATTGACTTGATACTTGCACCTGTTGAATGGGAAATGGAACTTTCAAGTTCAGTCTTAATAGCCGTTATGAGATTAGCTCTACAACGACAATTCATTTTGACTGGAGTCATGGATGGAGCAATAATCACTATTGCGAATGTCTGTGCCGAATCTGTGATGATTGAGGAAACGACCGTTTGGTTCAAAGCTGTTCTTGACCCAGCAACTTTTCCATACATCATCAGTCGTGAAGAAGAGTTTTCACCAGGATTCCAGTAGCAAATGCTGCAGCAACACCAGCAACGACAGCAGCAGCAACAGCAGCAACAAAAACAGGAGGCAAGGATTTGTGACATAATTTTTTTTTTAATTTTATCACTTATAGCAATTAGTTTCAAGTAAAGTACTGAGTATTTGACGTTAAAAAAAAATTTTCAGTTAACGAGTGTTGGATAAAAATATCAGTGCTATCGGTATTTGCCTATTTGTCATAGAATTTTAAAAAACTGCTTGTGATTTTGAGAACGTTAACACAGCAAATAATTTAGTGCATAAATTATTTACTGTATAAATGTTTTTTAAGGTTGCATACAGTTTTTTAAATTCAATGACAAATATACAAATACTGATTGCTCTGATATTTTCATCCTATATTGATAACTGAAATTTTTTTTTACGTCGAATTCTCAGTAATCTACCTGAAAACTAATTTGTCAAAATATTATTCTATCATTAATCATTATATAATACTGTTCATATATGTAATTCATATTACTATATGAATTACTATATATTCACTGTGACGTTATTTTACCGACCGGGGTCTATGTAAAGTGCACATCACAACCCGGGAAAAATGAATTAGATCTGACCATATCTGATCAGATCTGACAAAGCAGATCTGGCCAGATGTTTAAATTGTCTCTATCTGACGAGATCTGGCCAGATATAATCAGATCTGATTATATCTGGTCAGATCAAAAATTTTATTTATATTTGCAAATAAATTGTTTATATTAATTATTCAATAAAATTACTTAAATTTAACTGTAATTTATACAAAATTATTATTTAATGATAAAAAATCACTAAAAATAAATTTCAATTTTGATTACATGGGAATATTGTAACGGTCACCCATCCAAGTATGAATCGCGCTCAATGCTGCTTAACTTCAGTGATCGTTGTGTTCCGTGTGCTGTCCGGCCGCTGTGCTGCTTCTGATAGTGTAGTAGTGATTTTTAAAGTATATAACGAATGAGACTAGCTTAAAATGTATTTTTGGTGCAAATATCAATTTTTCAATGTATTTTGGAACTTGAAATTTTTTTTGTTGAAATTCCATTTATAATAAATTTAATGTCATATCTAGCCAGATCTGGGCAGATATGGTCAGATCTAATTCATTTTCTCAGGTAATTGTTTATTTATGTAAAAGAGAGAGGGGGTTAATCGGATAGACTCAAAAGTAATGTTTATTCTAAATTTTTAAAATTGTAATATTCGATGTTACTTTCAATCCCTAAGATGAAATTTTCCATTGACTTAAGTCAAAGAAACAATTAATAATTTTTCATTTAGATCTGATCAGATATGAGCAGATCTGATCATCTCTGGTGTAGTCTTAAGTGCGGATATAGTTATATCTGACCAGATGCGACGAGATATAACTGGATCTGATCATATTTAGTATCAATTTCAGCCCAGATATAGCTATATATGGTCATATCTGATAATATATAACTAGATCTCATCATATCTGGTTTAATTTTCAGCCCAGATATAACTATATCTGGTCAGATGTAGCCAGATATAACTAGATCTAGTCATATCTGGTATAAATTCCAATCCAGATATATTTATATTTGATCAGATATAATCAGATATAACTAGATCTGATCATATCTAAAATAAATTTCAGCCCAGATATAGCTATATCTGGTCAGATCTGATTACATATAACTAGATCTGATAATGTCTCAACTCCATATCTAATGAGATATAAATAGATCTGACCAGATGTAATTAGATCTGACGAGATGTAATTATATCTGGTCAGATCTAAACCTTTTTTCCCGGGAAGGCACCAACGAGTTTTTTGCTATAACTGATATTTCAAGGCCAGATATCAAAACACCGAGTAGTTTTCAGTAAATTTAGAGTACAGTTAATTTCAGAGTAAAGTTAGAGCTGATGCCGAGTAACGAATTGCTACAGTTTAGAGTCAGAATACAGAGTTAAAAATAAAATAATGAGATTAAATATTTAGTGATTTTTGAGAATAGAGTCAAGTTTAGAGTCAAGTGGGAGGTATAGAGTTCGAGTTATGTTTGGATTTGTATTGAGTTGATTGAGGTTGAGTAGTCGAGTCATCGAGTTTTGGAGCTGCTAAGTGCGTGGGTAAGTCAGAGTTACTGTGGAGCGGGACATTAAGTCACCCAGTCTCTCCTGATAGACGCAAGTCTAACCCTTTGAGACTTCCGGGTGAAATGCGAAGGTCTGGCTGAGATACCAGCGCTCCGCTGTAGAGGAACATGGCCGAAGCAACTGGGGATCAGTTAAGTTATGTTTACGTTTACGTTTGGTAGGACTCGGCGATAACAGTGACCGTTATCGTCGTGGAAACCGTTGGTCGTGTTAATTTAAGTTTAATTTAAGTATTAGTTTAAGTTTTGAGTTACGTTTGGCAGACCTCAGAGGACAAGTTACGACCCTTGTTCGGCTGTGGAAGCCGCAGGTCACTTTTAAGATGGAGTTTTGATCCCAGCTGAAGTCAGTTCCCGGAGAGCATCCACCAAAGGAATATCCGCACTCAGAGCTAGAGTTTTGAGTCAGAATAATTTTGGAGTGAAATAATTGAGTTGACGAGTAATAAAGTATAGAGAGGAAGAGAGTGTTCAGAGTTGAGTTGGAGTTGAGGAGAGGTAGAAAGGAGTCGAGTCGAGCTTAAGACTCCGTGCAGTTCACATCGGACATTCAGAGAGTCGCCTTCGATCGCTCGAAGCGATCGGACGTTCGGATCATTGCAGCTACAGAGTTAGATTTTATTGAGGGTTTTGAGCTACAGAAATGAATACAGAATTAAGAGAGTTTATTTAAATAAGTGTTAAGAGAGTTACTCGACGTCAGCACCCGTTTAATCAGGTATGAGAATTAATTGATTATTGTAATTTGAGCGATAATGGTACAGCTTTGGGTCTTGAGATATCAGATAGCGTTCCCGGTGACGAAAATTATAGAATAACGATAGAAGTGTGAATAATTTCGAGTCATGTTTTAGTATTTTTAGCTGTAATTATTTATTTGAGTCTGTGATAAATTAATTGTTTTAAAGAAAAGGGTCTGTAGCTTAGCTATAGCGTTTACGGTGTTCTGTATTGCCCCATTGGCTTCTCTGTAGGTCGGTGTTTGCATTATGTTGCTTAGAGTTAAGGTTTATTAAATAAATAGTGATTAATTTATTAAATTTTGGTGTTGCGAATAATTTATTGCGAACATTTGGATCCTCTTCCCATCCGAAACACGCCCCTCTCCATAAACCAGCACACTGAGCGACCCCGCGGCATTCCGTTCTCTATTTGACCCCTGGTCCCCTGGTCTCCGTTCCGTTATTCCGTTTTGTGTAAGTTTAAGTTAAGATTACGTTTTGGCTAGTTTGATAATGCCTAGCGATTAAAAATTATCAGCATTCCTGGTTTGGTGATTCCAGAGATCAAAAATTATCTGGCGCCCCATTTTGTTTGAGACCAGAGGCCGGGAGTCGGAGAGAAAACGACGTATAACCAACATATTCCCCATCCCATCACGTTAAGTTCCTGAGGTGTAAGTTCCCGTAAACCCCCTATGAAAATTTGGTTATATCACATATTATATTTGTTATATATTTAGTAATTACTATATATTTATTAATATTATTATTATTAATTTTGACGATTATTTAGCGGTATAATTAACTAATAGTGTCTGTAGTAAATAATATATAGCTCGTAATTATTATTTAGTAATTGTTGTAATGTAACTATACTTAATGAGTTTTTAAGTAGTTATTGTAACTCAGCACCATAAATTATACTGGATTATAATTTCAATGGTGCGGAGTAAGTTTAGTTGAAGTCCGTCTGCAAATTTCCTAGTCTGCTGTCGAAAATGTAAAAATTGATCTTTTGTTGTATAAGCCGATGTTTTATGGTAATGTTTATTACACAGCAGATGTTTGGAAAATTGTAGACGAGACATCGTTATAGGATTAAGTTGTAAATGAAACTCGTGGAATTTTTGTAGGTTTTTCTTAAACTCGAATAAATACTCCTCCTTTATTGTTTTCTCATAACAATTGAAGGATTAGGACTTGGGTCACTTGGCCAGTGACCTGGGTACTCGAATTTGGTAATTTGCTCTTACTCTAGCTGTCTCTTTCTAGCTCTATCGCTATCTCTCTCTCTTCTTCTCCTTACTACATTTCTCGGAACTACTCCTACTACTCACAATTTCGGCACATCTTCTAATTTTGCCTACGCCTACTCTAAGGCCCTACCATTACCTTTTCTCGTTACAGTTAGTACTCCCTTCTCCTAATTGCTACTGTAAGTAAACCTATAGGTACCCCCCTCCTCTCTGAGGTGAGGGACCAAAAAGATACTTTAATTTTCATCACTCTCGACCAGCTCTTGAACCCACGAGTTTCACTCATTATTTTTATATATATTAATTTAACACGCGTGTAACTTACGACTAGAATTTCTTAAATAAATTTGTAATATTAACTTTAACAATTCACAGTGCATCATTCTACGCCCTTACTTCCCAAAATGGAAAAATAACTATTTTTATATTATAGTATTTGGAAAGAAAACTATATTCATAAATGTATCAATAAAAAACAAAAAAATTTTAAACTCATGTAATGTATTTATTTATAATATAATTCCTACTAATAATTGCATGCTTTGCATCCTACTAATAATCATGTTTTAAAGTAGATATTTGTTAAGTACTTTAATTATACATAAAAAATAATCATTCAAACAACAGGTAAGTAAAAGTTACATTAATAATAACTTAAAAGAGTTAATAATAACTTCTAATAAGTTCTTAAAAGATTAACTGTAATTTTTTATTCTCTTCAGGTAGTGCAGTTACGGAATTCATATTTTACCGTAATCGTTTTTTTTATTGAAAGATAAATGCATCATTAGATTAAAACCAAAATTTCAGATCGATTCACCGCTTCATTTCTGAGTCATTAATTTTTGAAGCTAGATTTCTTACTAACTTTATATCATCTCTTTATACCTCTATGGGTAAAGGATATAATTTTAAAAATTAATTACTCAGAAACGGTGTGGTGAATCGATCTGAAATTTTGGTTTTAATCTAATGATGCATTTATCTTTCAATAAAAAAATTTTCATAGCTTTGGTAAAATAAGAATTGCACGATTGTACAACCTTCAACTAACATATCAACAGACTCGGTAGAGTCTGAGCGCCAAGTACCGTTCAAACCCGTAGCCTATTGCCGCTTACCGCAGACAGACCGAGTGTTCTATACTGTAAGCAGAGTCCCATTTTAGGGTTAGAAAATTTTATATTAATTAAAATAAATTTATGATAAAATTTATGCTGTTGATTAATAAGTCACATCTCATTAAGTCATAATAATTTACTTCTAATCAAAGTATATGATGAAACCCGTAGCCTATTGCCGCTTACCGCAGACAGACCGAGTGTTCTATACTGTAAGCAGAGTCCCATTTTAGGGTTAGAAAATTTTATATTAATTAAAATAAATTTATGATAAAATTTATGCTGTTGATTAATAAGTCACATCTCATTAAGTCATAATAATTTACTTCTAATCAAAGTATATGATGAATTCTATTTTTAATTATTAAATTTCATCAGCATATACTATAGCAACGTAAATTTTTAGTCTGAGAACTTTTTCGGCTCAAAAGGCTTCCACCGGTGACTATAAAAAATGCTTACAAGCAGCAATTTTGTCAGTAGACAGGCAACTCCAGTTTGAAACCGAGTTTCAGCGGTTTCTATTTCACACACTAGAGAACGTCGCGAGAATTTCAGTATAAACTGTAGAATTTGGGTAGTAAACTATTAACTGTCAAGTTGTACAGTAGAGAGCATTAATGGGCGTGTTTTACCGAAAATAAGATCTTACTAAACTAATAAGTTATTGAGTACACTAGATGGATTCTTAACGGGAAACAAAATAAGTGACTAAATAAGTAAGCAAAATACTTGACGTAAAGGCGCCGTTCTGCTAGATGACTTTATTTTCATACTCACTGACGTAGTGGCTAAAGCAAGATCTTATTTCGGTGAAACACGCCCATTGTCTGACCTATGTATGTTTTCATGAGTACAGTGAAACCTGTATTAAGTTACGCAAATTATTTTTTTTGCTTTCATTATCGTTTAGTAAGAAAATTATTGAGACAGAACTACAGTAACTTTACACAGCTTTTATCAGCCTTAATTGTACCGACATGGCCTAGGCATTAATGCTCCCCACTGTAACCTTATGGTAAAGGTGCAATTTCATGCTGACGCTTGACGCTGATTTTGAGCGTCAAACTTGACAAAAGCGCCATCTTATGGAAGAGCGGCAATTTGAGAGCGTCAAAAAGTCGCGTCAATAAGAATCTAGCGTCAACAAACATAAATATGCGTTAAAAAATTCACAAAACTATCGAAAGTCGAGCTATCGATTATATATTGTTATATTTATTTATTATTAACCTCAATTACACAAACAATAATTAACTAAAAAAAAATAATTAATAAATATATTAGTGATAAAGAGACATTGATTTAAAGTAAAAATAATGTCTGCTAATCATCAGTATCAAATCTGGATCCACGAGTGTCAAATTAAATTAAGCAAAACTAAATTTATTTATGTATCATTTGAGGTTACAAAAATGTTATTTATTTTTTTATTTATGTTTCATGTTTTCAATCAAAATCTATACATCAAATAGTATTAAATAAAAACTTTTTTTTTTAATATTATCTCTGGGTACTCCATTGCACCTGTTTTTTAAATTATTCAAATTCTTTTATTTAAATAATTACTTTATTCCTGTTTTTTATTATTAATTATCGATATATCGATTAGTACCAAAAGTTCGATTATAATCTTTCAGCTTCAACGCACATAGGTCCAGCGTCAGAACTAAAAATTTTTTAGTTTTGATGCTAAAATTTTTTCAGATGGCGCTTTTGTCGAAATTGTACCACGTGACCAAGTTTGACGTTAAAAATCAGCTTAACGCTAAAAATTGCACCTTAACGCTTGTCGCTAGCGTTCAGCGACAAATTAGAGCTCCACCTACCTGAAATAAATAAAAACTTGCCCATCGACAAACGTTATCGTCAAATTGTAAAAATGAGCGGCAACTATAAATTAATATCTTAAATCGATCCACAGACTCGGTAGAGTCTGAGCGCCAAGTACCGTTCAAAAAATTTTGGCGCGAGACAACCGAGTCTGTATACAGTAAGCAGAACCGTTTTTGGAGGTTACGAAAATTAATTATTTACCCACATTTTTTTTCCATAAAACAATTATTTAAATTTGTAGTTAATAATTAAAGAAGTCATAATTCATTTATTCTGATCAATTAAACCAATGAATTCTATTTTTAATTAATTAATTTCATTAGCACATACTATAGCGACCCAGAAATTTAGATCCTGACAATTTTTCTTGGCTAAAAGCCACCGCCACAGACTACATAAAATAAAAATATAGAGTAATCTTGTATGGTAGATGGAACACCACAGTCTAAAACGAGGTCTAAAAGTAAAATTTACGCCTTCTAGTCTCTTCCGCCAGAGTGCGCCATGATAACTTTTACATTAACTGTAGTAGCTGAATGTTTTTATCATCCAAAGTAAAAAGTCATGTTGGTAGAGCGCGAAATTCAAAACACATAAAGGTTACACATATTGAATGTTTTTATATTATAAGTTATAAAAAAACACGATTAACTTATAAATCTCAATCCACAGGTTCGGAAGATTGTTTTCAGTTGAAACTCATATATTTATTATCCCATGTTAAAATGAGATTCTTTAAAATTGTTTAAAATACTTCAAAATCCTTTAAAATACTTTTAAATTTTTTAAAACTCGTTAAAATTTTTAAAAATTCTTTAAAATAATTTCACGCCAATATTTTGCTTTTACACGGCTGTGTAATGTTTCCGAGGTCCATTTTTACACGAAAATTTTTTACAGTATACATTCGTTCTTTACAAAAAGATGTGAAATCCCAACAAAAACAGTTTCACTGTAAAGAACCGCGCCAAGTCCACGTTCATAAAACTCATTTCAATTACATTCGTTCTTTACAAAAAGATGTAAAATATAAAAAAAACACCAAGTAACCACCATAAATTTGCGAAAATTGAAAAAAATTTTGTTGAAAATTGAAAAATTAAAAAAAATATTTGTTGAACGTACTTGGTGTGCGTTATTAATAGCCTAAATTTTTTCAAAAGTTATAAATTTTATAAAAACGCATACCAAGTACGTTCAACAAATATTTTTTTTAATTTTTCAATTTTCAACAAAATTTTTTTCAATTTTCGCAAATTTATGGCGGTTACTTGGTGTTTTTTTTATGTTTCACATCTTTTTGTAAAGAACGAATGTAATTGAAATGAGTTTTATGAACGTGGACTTGGCGCGGTTCTTTACAGTGAAACTGTTTTTGTTGGGATTCTATATACAACAGAGTTTCCATAACTTTTACTAAGAGAAGTCTTAACATCTTAAAAATTATAGCTAGAGAATACATAGTTGTAGATACAGTCCCTCTCTCGACATCATTAGAAACTGGTGGGGAGTTGATATTGTAGAATTAACTTAAAAATTATAGCTGGAGAATACATGGTTGTAGATATAGTCTTTCTCTCGACATCATTAGAAACTTGCGGGGAGTTGATATTGTAGAATTAACAGTTAGGGAGACTTTATTGTATTACTCTTATTCGATTCTCTTTTGTGCGGATATTCTCTATATGTCCTCCCACTCATGAGTATCGTACCTCACCTCGTGCGTTACACCACCACTTTGCCTAAGATCTGTTTTAACTCACACCGATATATATCTATATATACATAGTAGTAACTTTCGACTATCGATACATTTCGAGCATACAGGACTCAGCTGCACTGTGTTAAAGTATATCTATATATAACATAAGATGCTAGGCACACCGCACGCTCTCATTATTTTAGAATAAAAACCAGCAATCATCTTGATAATTAATCAAAAATTAAATAAAGTGTACCAATAACATATTCTAAATTAATTTATACTATGAATTAACTAGTTTATTAACTTATGTAAAAAAAATACTAACAATACTAATGATTAATATAGACAAAAGTTTATTATTTTCATAATCATACAGATACAATTTTTTTATATTGTTTTTATAAGTAAACGAAAATAAAATTCAAAATTTCATTCAAATTTTTACAAATTCAAATTTTTTGTATTTTCCACCAAGGTAAAGTAGTCCCAGGTGATCTTCTTTTGCATTTTTGTTCATTTCTTCGAGAAGTTTTGGATCTTTAAGGAAAATTTCTGCAACTCTATTTGGCAGAAATACCGAGAACTCATTGTCAATTGATACAATGATAGTGTCCCCATATTTTGATTTGACAGACTTGAGATCACTACATAAATTTCGTCAGCTTCCAATTCACTCAATTTTTTGGTTGGCAAAAAATTTTCACAACGGCTAATAACGTTGATTTTTGAGTAATTCATTGTGTACTATATAATCAGTAAATTTTCGTTATTTCAAGTAAAAAAATTTATTCAATAAAATAATATGAATATACGTACTTATTGAAATTTTTTCTGTCACACAATAATTTTCAATGCACGAAAAAGTGATTTTAATTTTATTTCTTTAATTAGTGCTCTCGATGAAGCTTTGATTTCAACTTATACAATTCAACTCAAATCAACCCTCTTTATAGGATGCTCCCCTCTTTAAAGTTATCAAAACCACGTCGCAATTGAATTCTCAGAAAATATTTATCACCACTACTCGAAATTAGTTTATTATGCGCAGTATAAAATTCGAAGAAGAATGTTAAATTAAATAAAATAATTAAAAAAGGTATATGTATTCCTATAGTAAAAAGTTTATTATTGTTTTAATTATACAAATACAATTATTTTTATGTTTTTTCATATCATAAGTAAACAGAAATTTTACGATGATTAAAATTGAAATAATGAAAGTAAGCTTCAAAATTTCATTTAAATTCTTGTTAATTCAAATTCATTGTATTTTCCACCAATATAAAGTAGTCCCAGTTAATGTTCTTTTGCATTTTTGTTCATGTCTTCGAGGAGTTTTGGATCATCAAGCAAAATTTTTGCAACTCTACTTGGTAAAAATATAGAGAACTCATTGTCAATTGTTATGATGATAACGTTTCCATATTTTGCTTTAACAGACTTGATTTCACTGATTACGTAAACTTCATCGACTTCCAATTCACTTAATTTTTTGGTTGGCAAAAAATCTTTACAAAGGCTAACAATGTTGACTTTTGAGTAATCCATTGCGTACTAGAATCAGTAAATTTTTGATATTTTTAAAATAGAGAGATTCGTTTAACAAATATATGTACTTTTTTAATTTCTTTGTCACACAATAACTTTGAATGCTCCAAAAAGTGATTTTAATTTTATTCCTTCAATTATTGCTCTCAATGAAGTTTTGATTTCGACTTATACAGTTCTGCTCAAATCTACTCTTTTTATAGGATGCTCCCCTCTTAAAAATTATAAAAACCACATAACAATTAAAACAATAATTTTCATCAATCATCTTTGGAATTATTGCCTTACGCAGTAGAAATCTGAGATTTCTCGGAAAAATTCTTTAACTACAGTTCTGAAATTATTATTTTACGCAGTGAGAAATTTGATATTCATCAACAATCCTTGAAATAATTATTTTACGCAGAATGAAATTTGAGATTATTTATAAAGAATTCATCAACAATCCTTGAAATCATTATTTTGCGCAATTACTCAAGAATTCTTAGAAGAATTTTGATAACTGCGTACTGGCTTCTAAAAAAATCTTGACTGTTAAAACTAAGTAGTTGAAATTTTTTTTTTTTAAATTAGCTATTAATGCGTCATTTCTACCACTATATAAAGACAAGCTGTCAAAATTTTTTCAATCAGTGATTTAACTCAGATCTTTCGCTGACGTCTGGAGTAGCAGACAAAGAGAAAGCGGAAACATATAAAAAAATTAATCTTTTTACTGAGTCAAGAAAGTATATTACGTGATTGAAAATATTTTGTCGAACAGTTGATAGCAATCAATTTTGAGTGACAGTTTAAAATGGATCGATCCAGTGGGCTCATCAATACCCTACAAAATTTAGTCAATTCAGTAGCTCATTCATTCAATGATTTGAGAGAAGAGACAATAAGTGAAGAGTATTCTCAAAGATGCTATAATGTTTGCTCTGATACAATTGATTATTTTAATACTATTTTGGCAGATCATTTTAAGATAATTTTGACATGTTCATGCAACGCCCACATGGTAATTATCGTCGAGTCTGCTTCTAACTTCCCAACATTTGCTCTCTTACCCGCTCAACACTGGTAAACTCAGCATCGAGTACTGTTGTCTTGAATACAGAAGGAATGCGATTGGTGTTTGAAAGTATACAACTTGGTTAGGAATTTGCAGTGGAGTACAGATGAAATGGAGTTGAGTAATTTTGAGTACAGTAGTGAGTACGTATCAAAGAAATATAGTTAATAGTAGACGCTCTATTGAGCAAAGTTGTCACCGAGTGGAGTAATTCGGAGTATAGTTGTCTCCCTGCCTCTCCTACGTCGTGCTCTTGGTGAAATTGGTACGTTTTCCCTGGGTGTTGTTGTCTTGGTCCCGTTCACCTCAACTCGTCAAACTTCTCCCAACAAGGTTGGCCTTGTTTTTCCGACGCTGTTGCTGTGTCCGGAAACCAACCTCTAATGCCCACGTTGCGTTTCTCGTGTCCCGGCTTGCCACCGGTCCCGTTCACTACCATCCCCACTCTCTATTATTACCTGAGAATCAACGCGCCCAGGGCTGCGTCTAGCATTACCGTTATTCGGGTGTTTACCTACCGCGGATAACGAAGTAACCCTGTTACAGTTTATTACATAAGTTATGTCAAAGGTGGTATCTTGGTTTATTGTACGATTAATTCGTTGGATTATTTTAATTATCTTATTGACCAGCTCATATGTATTATCTATCATTTTAGTATTAATAAAAGCAGTTATAATATAAATCACCGATTTTATTATTGATTAGGTTACTTTAATATAGTTTATCTGTAGGTTACGCGATCCTTACACCCGACTCTGGACGCGACGAGCTATCCACTCGTGAGGGGACTTTGTTAAATCCAAAGTAAGGCCTTCCAGCCTTCCGTAACGTTACAGGTAAATTTTGGCGCTCGAACAGGGACTTAAAAGCATTCTTATAAAGGTGTAATCAAAGTTAAATGAAACACAACGAAGCATATATCCCGTTGCAACTCTCTTTAGCATTCAACACGACCTCACGGTCAGTTGACGAGTATCTTTACAGTCTAAAAAAGCGGCTAATTAAATCCAGTTCACTTCGAGAATTTAGACTAATTGCTGAAACACAATCTGGTAATATTTGTTACGGTGACGATTTGATTAGTTTTACAAAGCAGCGGGAAAATTTAATAATAGGTAAGAAGCACATTTAGTTTAGTTTCGTTGTGTGCAACAGAGGGTAACTCACCGTCAGTCGGTACAGTAGAATTTTGAAACTTACTCTGACCATACGAGAATTTAAAGTAGAAATCACAGTTTTTCTCTTACCATAACGTAACCTAGTTAAGAGTATTACTAAGAAATTTTATTGTAAATCACAGAAGAATAGCGCTGAGTGTTGAGGGAGGTAGTAACGCGGACCTGTTAGCAGGGTTAGAAGCAGCAGAACATTCCGAGGGAGACACTGAGGTGTCCGCGACCGGTAATCAGCATTTAGAACATGTCGAAGTTCGCATCTCGCACAATGACTCTGTCCAGTCAACCCCATCTCGTAGACGAAGACCTCTGGGTCTTAACCCTTCATTGTCGCGTTCCGCGGATCAGTTAGGGATCGAGCAACTGCTCGACTCATCTGAAGATGAGGAAGAAGTAGAACTGAGAAGGTTAGAACGTGAGCTAGAGGAGAAGAAAGAACGAGCACGATTAGAGAGAGAGAGAGCAATGCGTGCGAGAGAGAACGAAACAGCGTTGCGACGCGAGATTGAGGAGAGAATGGCGGGAGAACTTCAGAGACGGCAAATAGATAGAGAGAGGCAGGAAAGGAGGGAAAGAAAAGCTAGGGAATTGCAAGAAAGATGGGCAAGAGTGAGAGAGTTGCAGAATGAACTAACAGAGAACCAAGGTAGTACAGGACCGAGTGAGAATAGGGAAGAAATGACTGCTAGGTTAGAAAGAGAGATTCGGACTAGACTTGAGAGAGAATTTCGATTTCAGAGCACTGGTAGACCAGCGGATGGTAACGAGAACAGAATTGTAACTAACGCGGCACGGACCCAAGTAGAAGGAATAAAAGAGGGAGAATCACGACGAAATATAATAGATGTGAGAGAGCACCTAGCGCACCTAGTTGCGGTCGTTGTTCACGGCTTTATATGTTTGTGCCCGTCGCTGTTTAGCACGTAATAACTTTATGCCAGGAATTGTATGTGACATTTTACAAAACTATTTCACTGTAGATTTTTGATAATAAAGTAGATTTCAGGGAATATCTTAAAACATTAATGTTATTTATATGATGTTATTGATAATCTACTTTATCAACAATAATGGTAATATTTGCCAGTCGATAATAGTTTCGTAAAATGTCACATAGAATGCCTGGCGTAAAGTTATTGCGTACTAAACAGCAACGGGCACAAACATATGAAGTCGCCAACAACGGCGGTAACAAAGTACGCTGGTAGCATTCAATATCTGGCTCAAAGTGTGAATATAACTAACTCTAACTAGAACATAGTGACATTGGCAGTATCTTAGACAGGATCAAAGTACTAATGCAACAAAATGAGTACAGCTTAAAATGACAAAGGAGCAAAATTTATAAGTCTCAAAGAACTATTGTTACTAAGTCTAGATAGATTTAAGTGTATAAGTCACAAACTTGAATAGTTTCTCACATCATATGCATTTAATTACATTTGTTACAAACCATAACTGACATAATTTAAGTCTGGAACAATCAGCTGCTGGAATAAAATTCATTTGACATTAACAATAACTGGCTCTTAGGCATACCCGGAACAATATACGACTGTCATTAAGTCATATTGCATCAAACTACATTTTAGGACAAAAATGTGTCAGTAGAATCTTAGTCCGTTATTACAATACATGATGCTAATCTAATTTTTCTATGCAAAAATCCAAAGTCTTTCGTATCTTAATTACTTTTGGAATTATCTGCTATATTTATCGAAATAAAATGATGCGCATGATCCATTAACAAAAACCCAATATAACACTAATAATTACTTAAATCTTTTTTTTTTCCTTTTGTCCTACAGTCCTGCAGTTTGTTCCTTAAACTATTGATAATACATTGAGTTTCTTTAGTACACCATCCTTCTATGCGTCCGTATACCTCAACGTATTTCATCATAGTGTCCCTCGCACTGTCGTCTAATCCAGGCCTGATATCTGTTTCACCGCAGTCAAAAAACGTAGGCTTTGCATCAGTTAGCGAGCATACTTTTAGTGCACTGTCTGAAAAAATTTCCATCATTAATCGCCTCGCTAATGACTTGCAATCCCTCGCGAGTCTCTGGCACGTCTGGAGCTTTATAACGTGAACGTAGACACCACTAGGAGATGAAAGTTCTATCAGATCTGGTCCTGGTTCGCGATACCTCAAGGTCCACCTTGAGTCATCTGGATCGTAGTTTGGAGGTAGAGTAAATTTAGCAATTTTTTTTTTTGACCGGTTCACGGGTATCATCACTGCAAGATATCACTTCATCACCTATCTCTTCAGTAAATCAATCACTCTGAGATGCTTGTGACTCAGAGGCAGTAAAATCCTTCCAATTCTGATAGTTTTTCATCAATTCCGCAATTTCGCTGAACTTATCCCCTCTTTTAGTGTTAATTATCCCCAAATGTTCTACCTTCGAAGTGAATCTTAGAAGATGGGCTAGCATGTCACTGAACAGAGTGTCAAATTTCATGAAATAGCTAGCGTACTCTTCTGTAAAGTCTTTTCTGATCTCTGGTTTAAATCGTTTCATCATCGAACAATTCTGCAAACAAAACAGTATATTAACGTTACTATCATGAGAATAAAGACAAAAATGACAACTATAATCTAAACAATTATTTTAGCAAGCAGCAAAAAGGATAAATTAAGAATATAATTATAAACTTACATGCTGGGGGTGGGCCAACAACGAGGACTTCAGCAAATTATACGGCAGGGCGCACAAGATGGCACTTGGTGTATCTAGGAACACCCCAGAATATCTGTGGAGAACGGAAGCTGGAGTCCACGCAACGCGTCTTAACAGAAATCCAGCGAGGAATAAAATGAGCTTGTTTCGGTTTTCGCCATGTACATTTTCAAGCGTTGGTTGTGTATATCAAACAAAGAGGTATTTAACTCTGTTGTGAGTCACTCAGATAATATTTCAACTCTGAACAGTAAACAATGTTATATTTTATTTTCTAACATGCTATGAGTAATCCTATTCTTTAACAAACAACTTTACATCCCAGGCTTATTTTATTTGAAAACAACTCTTCAAATTAATTCGATAAGTAGAGATGATCTATTTCGTCTCTTATTGATATAATCGTGGCCCTCTGCGCAGTTCATAAGAATGATTAAAGCAAAGCTGTGACTTTCGCTCATTAAGCCGAATTAAGTACTTATCAGTGACATATTATCTTTATATTTCTCGGTAAAATAAAAATAAACAACTATGTTCATTCAAATTGTGTATTTACTAAGAAACAATGTGAATACCTCCAGAACAATATAGTTTTACATGTGAAAGCTTATTCTGAGGTGCCATTAATTATTGAAAGTAGTTGTTCCACCGCTTTTTTCATTTCAGCACTAATTGCCTTTGTAGTAGTATCAAGATCTATAGCATTTGTGCCATATAAACTTATGTAGTGCATTATTTTGGTTTGCAAAAATTTATCATAAGTGACGGCCCGTACGTGCAGATATTTATAGTGCTCGTTCCTTTCGAAAGTTTGGGATGGGCTACTGTTATTGTCACGGAATAGGTCAACGGAACAAAGAACACTGGCAACTAAAGGGCGAACAATGCTGCATTGTTCGGTCAATGTAAGCCTTCAGGCTTGAAAATTGGCCATATCAGGCCTCATAAAGTTGATCAGGCCTGATATGGCATGATCTGGGTTGCTATAATTTGATCTGGTTTGATATAATTTGATATGTCTATATATAATTTTTTGATATATTCTGATATGGCTTGATATGGGCAGATATAACTTGATATGTCCGTTTATAATTTTTTGATATATTCCGATATAATTTGATCAGGCTTGATATGACTTGATGGGAGTTCTAAAAATTTTAAAAAATATTAATTTTGTATTTTTTAATTTTCTTTACAAAATTCTTCGAATCGAGAATTTATGTATATTTTATATTTTTTTTTTCAATTTGCTCTACTAATAGTATACCTTAGAAAAATAAATTGCTGGTATCGCGGAACTAAACAATTACAATTATTTATTTCGTTCAAAACTTAAAAAAAAAAGAAGATATTTTTTAACTTGTAAAACAAATATAGAAGTTATTTTTATTATTGTTTATTATGCTACATATCAGGCCAAATAAAAGAAAATCTTTCATGTATAAATCTTTTATTTATGTAATTAAATTTATGTAAATGTAATTGCCATTTTTTAATCTGTGCATTCTGAAAATTATTTAGAAATAAAAAAAATTTATAATCACTCAGATTTATTAAAATCTGACAATTTGCTAGTAATTGTAAATAAATCTCACGCAGCAATCGTACATTTCACCGCCGAAAATAGTATTAAAAACTTTCAATAGATGGCGCATGGTCGAAAAATTGTCTCCTATCTAGGGAGTTGAGTTTGAAGTGTTAAATTCGAAAAAAAGTACAATTCATAAACTCTTTTATAGAGTGTACCTGATTTTGATTTAGTTGCTTGAGCAACTAAAATTGATTTTATATTAAGCGACTGCTATTTGTTGTTGACATTTTTTTAAAACAGATATAAAAAAGATTATTCATAATTTAAATTTATGTTTCATGCTTTTATATATCTTGATATGGACATATCAATTTTGATCAGGACATATCAAGTCTGATATGGCCAATTTCCATATCAGGCCTGATATAGACGGCTCATATCAGGCCATATCAGGTCTGATCAGAATCTTTTTTCAAGGGTTTCCAGTGACCCGAAGCTGGCGAGCTATCAATAACTAATTGTATAACCTCCTGGTTTTCATTTAAAGGTGGTTAGCGGATAAACACATTCTTTGCTAAAGGTGAATTCAGCCACTGACTTGGGATGCATTTTAAGCCCGACTGGTCATTGAATCTGCCTATAAATTTAACTACCAAGTATTTTTTGGCTGATACCGTCGGCGAGGTCTGAAAAGCGCAAATGCTCGATTGAGAACTAGGTACACGCGTACTGAACTTATAACACTATGCAACGACACTTACCATATTCATGGACGTAACTTTAGTTCAAGAACTCGGACTTCACCAAAAAAACGTGTGCTTCTGAATTAGAAATAGGAAAACGTTGTTAGACAAAGAAGCCTATGGCTTTTTATAGGCAAACTCCCGAGAGAACCGCTGCATGGATAAGTAAAAAGTCAGACGACCCGTTTACATTAAAAATTTATTGGAATCTCAATTTCAAATCTATTAATATAAAACATTGTTATGGCATAGAAACAAAGGATTTGAAGCTATTTAGGCGGTAGCATAACTCAAATATACTGAAACGCTGATGTAACGTTCCTGCATTGAGTCGGTGATTGTTTTTGTATGTCTTCAGCCAATCGTTTTTGGATGAATTGCATTCCATCGTGGATATCATCTGTAATTAACCCAACCGAGCAAATATCAGAACCGAGATAATCAAAAAAGTATTGAGTGATATATTACTAAGTGACAGAACCAACGCAATGATCTAACACTTTTATCCCTTAACACCTGTACAACTTTTATTAAATATCCTAAAAAATCAAATTGTTTTGTGTCTAGAGTAGTTTGCCATTGACCGATAGTGAATTTGAATTCGAGACCAGCAAGTCAAGGTCGACAGCGCAAAAAGTTTAACCACGTTAAACATATTTGTTTTCTCGTAACCCAAGTCTCGTAAGAGTGAATTTTCAAGTGGGTATTTAGATACTCATCTAGACACTCAGTGCGACATCAAACGTACTTCCGTAAAAGCAAAGTTCGGCGCTAGATTTATTGCAAGGAAATTTTTATGCAAATTAAACACCAAGTATTTTCGAAATTTCTACTTGAAGAACTATCCTAGTGAAGAGCTCTAGAAATTTTGTAAGCAATAGTCTGCAAAAAGTATTTTAATCGCTTATTTACCATCACAAATAACATTGAAACTTTCCTTAAGGCCTTAAGATAGGTCAGATGACAATATTCAATTTAAAATAATTGAAAGCTGTGTGAAGCTGTCACCATAGAAAAAAAAAATACTTAAGGTAATAAAAAATGGATTTAATTGAATATAGTTGAAAACGCTAAACACGTTAAAAAACCGACTTCCATCGCAACAAATTAGTACATTTATTTTTACATTATTATTTTTGGTTTTTGTTAATTTTCTACTAAAGTACTACACCGATTTTTATAAAATTTATATGAGACCACACTGGAAGCACTAGCTTTCAAATAAGAATTGAGAACCTCCTCCTTTTTGGAAGTCGGTTGAAATTTTTAAAAATAATACCACTTTTGATGTAAAAAAATATACTGTAGACCCTTTTTTGGCATTAATTGCAAAATTTTTCAAAAACAAATAGTTAATATTGAATGAAACCAACACACAAAAATCGGTAACTTTTAGACCTTTCATTTTAGTTAAACACATTTTTTTAAACTTATTTGAAAGTGATGAAAAGTAATAAAAACATGTAAAAATCGAGAATTGGGCGTGCCGCGTTGAAGTCCGCATTGATTTGAACTTAAAAAATTAACAAAAACCAAAAACGATAATGCAAAAGTGTACGTAGTTTTTAACGTATTTAGCGTTTCCAATTAAAAGCCAGCCACCGCAACTGCGCGCTCGCCAGTTGTGACCAAGTCATTGACCTGTGAATTGTGTTTCGTGGCAGAAAGCTGTGCCTTTGCACGAGTATTACATTTCTTGTGTTGGTTTGTGTTTTTCCCACCAGTGATGGGGATGTTATAGGTTGTTAACTGACGGATGTGGGCATCACTTAGGCCTACCATAGCGTCTTTGATAAGTCAATCTTCCTGAATCTTTGTACTCGTTTAAGTATGCAAATGTTTTTGATAAGTCAAAACAAAAGGTAATAGCGGAATCTCCTGAATCTTTGTACTCGTTTACGTATGCACATGTCTTTGATAAGTCAAAACAAAAGGTAATAGCGAATAGCGGAATCTCCTGAATCTTTGTACTCGTTTACGTATGCACATGTCTTTGATAAGTCAAAACAAAAGGTAATAGCGAATAGCGGAATCTCCTGAATCTTTGTACTCGTTTACGTATGCACATGTCTTTGATAAGTCAAAACAAAAGGTAATAGCGGAATCTCCTGAATCTTTGTACTCGTTTACGTATGCACATGTCTTTGATAAGTCAAAACAAAAGGTAATAGCGGAATCTCCTGAATCTTTGTACTCGTTTACGTATGCACATGTCTTTGATAAGTCAAAACAAAAAGTAATAGCGGAATCTCCTTAATCTTTGTACTCGTTTACGTATGCACATGTCTTTGATAAGTCAAAACAAAAGGTAATAGCGGAATCTCCTGAATCTTTGTACTCGTTTACGTATGCACATGTCTTTGATAAGTCAAAACATAACGTAATAAGTGAACCTCCCTGAAATCTTTGGAATCTCCTGAATCTTTGTACTTGTTTAAATATGCACCTGTCTTTGATAAGTCAAAACAAAACGTAATAAGAAATCTTTGTACTCATTTAAGTATTGTAGTAAAAATGATTTCAATTGAATAAAAAATACCTGCTATGGTTTCGCTACATAATACGAAGAAGTACTTACCATCAGGTGTGTTGATGCCAAGGGCTTACCAGTTGTGAATAAAAAAATAAAATAAAAAAAGAATTTAAATTTATGGCCTAAAAGCGGATATATGAAAAGAAATTATTTGTGAATTATTTGTGATTTATGTGATAGAATACAATATTTATTTATTGCGCTATCGTACACAAACATTACAATTTATATTACATTAAAAAGTTTATATCTCAGAAAAATCAACAAAAAATCAACTCCATCCGTCTTACGAATTTTCGATCAGGTCACGTGTCCTGACGCGAGTTTAACATTTTTTACCCATTACAAAACAAGTGCACAACGCCGCTAAAGAAGTTTTCACTACTCCATCCGTCTTACGAATTTTCGATCAGGTCACGTGTCCTGACGCGAGTTTAACATTTTTTACCCATTACAAAACAAGTGCACAACGCCGCTAAAGAAGTTTTCACTACTCCATCCGTCTTACGAATTTTCGATCAGGTCACGTGTCCTGACGCGAGTTTAACATTTTTTACCCATTACAAAACAAGTGCACAACGCCGCTAAAGAAGTTTTCACTTCAAAAATAGCTATGAAAGGTGATGGTGGTGATGTATAGGTTTAAGCATAAATCTTCAACACAAAGTTTATCTTAAATAAAACTAATAGCGTACATTTAAGATTTACAAAATAAATATTTGGTTGAGTTCCGGATATTCAACGATCGTCCCTATAATTCGGATAAAACCACCTACTAAATACAGACTGTAACTTATAATAAATTAGCGTTAGACGGAATTACCCCGAGGCAGCTACACTCTACTTAAAACTCGTGGTTGAAAAGATACCCCGGGGCATCCTAAATATAACTTTTTAAAATTTAAAAAGATTTTTCAAACTCCGTACTGTGGTAACACCAAATCGCAATGGTGTTGGCGATAAGAACGAGCAGATGAAAAGGTTTAGCACTTCTCTTTAGGCGACTGGGACAGGATGGCAGCTCTAGGTGGTTCTAGAAGGGAAGCCGTCTGCCCGGCTTCGGTGTTCCACGAGCAGTCTACCACTGGCGGCAAGGTGGAGGTAGCCTCAACAGATAAAAGTTCCGGAGCTAGATGCCCTTTGAAATAATCATATTGGTCACAAGAAAACTAACCGTACCAAGTACGTAAGAAAACGAGAATTACTCTACTCACCTCTGATAAATATCGAGGGCATAGTTCACGGATATACTTTAAATTTAATTTTCCATCATCCTTCCTTATTAATATTATAAATGTGAAAATGTGTTTGTTTGTTTCTTTGTTACCTTTTCACGCTTCAACGCCTTGACTAATCTTTGTGAAATTTGGCATGCAGGTAGCCTGTATCACGGGGAAGGACATAGGCTACTTTTTATCCCGGGAAAATTGCATAATCTGATGCAGTTCCTGAGGGAACTAAAAAAATACTCGTATGTTGTAATGACATAATTTACTAATCACCCTTAAAGACAGTCATAAAAACGATGTCCACGCGGGCGAAGCCGCGGGAAAAAGCTATTATAAAATAATTTTTAAAACAATAATTTACCAAAAAAATATACACATCATTACAACAAATCACCGACCATCCTTTTTTCACGTTTCTTTCAAAATATGTCAGACCCCGCTTTTAAAATTTTCCTCTGATTCTAAACATAAACGTCTAGCTGGAAACCGAACCAAACAGTTTTTATTTTGTGACGATAAAAAGTTAAAATCACAGTATGCACACCTTTGTGTGTGACATTTTTACAAACTCATGAAAATTTGGTCAACCCACATTTATATCGTTAATGTACTAACGAGTATATCTGCTAAAACACGCGGCCCATAAACAAAATAAATTTAAAAAAAGCAAATAAACATATGTCGGCAAATACGGTCAGTATAATTTTGAATTGGTCAGCAAAATTATTCCAAACCAGGCAAAAAACTCAGGAAAAATCTGTTAAAAGTGCCTGCCCAATTGAATAATTAATTGTGATTCTGAAATACCCGAAGTACATCAAAGCTTTTTATAGCTGAACAACTTCCCCTACAAGAAACTAATCTAAACTGCCTCCGTTGGCATAATGGTAAAGTCCATTAGCTTCACATCGTGAGGTCGCAGGTTCGATTCCCGGCGGATTCTAACTTTGTATGACTCGGTTTGGTCAGTGAAAGGGCATTTTCTAAGCCCGCCTGGCTAGCTACAATTATCTAAGTCTTGCCGCCAGACACCAATATTAACAGCACTGATGTGTTCTGGCTTGAAAATAGACAGCCAGTTCCCTAATTTGTTGAGGAATCTTGGTAATCCCTCTTCCATATTCGGTATTTTCGTCACTAACCACCAGGTGAGATCATTTCAAGGGCTTACCGATTGTGGATTAAAAAAACTCCTCGTCGCACAAATATTGTATTTTTTTTATATACAAAACAAAACTTATCATCAGGTGCGATGATGCCAAGGGCTTCCCAATCGTGAATAAAAAATAATAAAAAAACTGGTCTATCAGCTGATCGATTTGTATCTAAGTGTACGAGTAGTCCACATTTTTTTTGCGAATGGAGCATCATCGTCATCATATCAGCTGAAAGACTTTCACTGCTGGACAAAATCGTCCCCAAGAATTTTCACAGTGACCGGTCCTGCGCTGCCCGATTCCAGCGGCTTTCTGCGACCTCATCAGGTTCACCAAGTAGGAGACGCGGTCAAAAGCATAAGGTTTTCCAAAAATTAGTTTGTCGATGTCTGGATTACAAGCTGCAGTTTGTTTTTTTTAAGTTTCCGTAACTAAAAAGGATCATCATCATCATATCAGCTGAAGGAAGTCCGCTGCTGGACATAGGCCTCCCCCAAGGATTTCCACGAAGTACAATCACACTTATAAAGCCGAAAGTTTGTGAGTGTATGTATACGTTTGTTACTTCTTCACGCAAAAACTACAGAACGGATCTGGCTGAAATTTTGTAGGTAGACAGATTAGGACCTGGATTAACACACAGGCTATTTTTTTTCAACGCTCGCGAACCGCTTGCGGCTTGCGCACTGCGCACCCTCGGAAAGTTAAAGAAACGTTGTCCACGCGGGTGAAGTCGCGGGAAACAGCTAGTATCCAATATTATAGAGCTGTGACTGTATAATCCAAACACGATTTATTTTTTGATTTCCGGGGTAAAATAGTTCGCATGATTTTTAAAAGACCTAGATAAAGGAATATTTTAACAGTGGGCAAGCCTTTTCATATATCTAGCGGCTTTTAGGGTTCCGTGCCTCAAAAGGAAAACCTTAAAGGATCACTCGTGTGTCTATCTGTCCGTCCGTCTGTCACAGCCAGTTTCCTCGAAAACTAATGGACCGATTGACTTTAAATTTGGTACAAATATGTAAGTCGGTGACGCAAAAACGGGCATGTAATATAAATTCATCATCATCATTACAGCTCATATACGTCCCCACCGAGGGGCTCGAGCCTACCCTGAATCAGGGCGATTAGGCCTTAGTCGACCACGCGGGCCCAGTGCGGGTTGGTCGACTTCACACACAACCTTCGAGTTTCTTCGCAGGCGTGTGCAGGTTTCCTCACGATGTTTTCGTTCACCGTTAAAGCAATCGGTAAGTATGTACGTAAGTTTTTGAAAAACTCATTGGTACATTGGCCGTCCAGATTTGAACCCGGTACCTCTGGTTAGATGGACCGAGTCGTTACCGGTTGAGCCACCGACGCTTAATATAAATGAATTAATTTTAAACATGGGGGCCTTTTTTGGGGGGTAAATTAGAAAAAAAAAGTTTTGTAAACCACTTGGTCCATTATCAAATGAAAGGGCTTATTGAGAGATTCTTAAACATATTTTTTTTGTAATTTTACTTATGACCTAGAATTAGTTTGACATTTGATATTAATTATTAGAAAGTGCCTTAGTTATTTTCGTAGTTGTAATTAAAAAATCATGCAAATATATTTTGAATATATTATTATATTTTAGGATAATTAGGTTTGAAGGTATTTAAGAAAGTAGGCGAAAATTGACCATTCCACCCTCTCCCCCCCCCCTTTTCTCCGAAACTACTGGTCCCAAAATTAAAAAAAAAACAGTTTATGAGGTTAAACGCATTGATTACAGGAAAATATATGACAAAATCCAAAGTCCCTCCGTTCTTACAGGAAAAATGAAATTACCATAGTCCGATTGTTTAGAAACTAGCGACACCTAGTGGGATTTAGTAATATCTTCTACATATTTAACTTACGTAGCAATACGAAAACATCAATTAGTTCCCTTTTACCTACATCTACCTGACTCGGTGGCTCAGTGGTTAGTGCCCTTGACTACTGATCCGAGGGTTGTGGGTTCGATCCCCACCCAGGGCAAGCATTTGTGTGATGAGCAGATTTGTTTGCTCTGTGTCTGGGTGTTAAAATATATCTATATATGTATGTATTTAAACGTATATAAGTATGTATATCAGTCTCTGGTAACCCATAACACAGGGAATCCTACTTTGGGGCCAGATGACCAGGTGTGATTTGTCCCAGAATATTTATTTATTTTTTTATTTACATCTATAGATGGCGCTGTAGTTGAAAATAAGTTTTTGTTACGGAACCCTTAGTGCGCGAGTTTCATTGGCCGGTTTTTTTATTCACAGTTGGTAAGCCTTTGGCATCATCTCACCTGATGGTAAGTAACAAAGATTTTACGTAACGTAACAAACGGGTTTACTAAAATTCCTTAACGCAATGGGGAACTGGCTATATTTATCTTCAAGCCGGAACACATCAATGTTATTGGCATTGATGTTTGGCGGCAAGACTTAGATAAGATGGTGGTAGCTAGCCAGGTGGGCTTAAAAATGCCCTTCCACCTACCAAACCACAGTACATTAAAAAGTACTAGCGTAACCAAACCGAGTTTAACAAAACAAGACTCCGTCGGGAATCGAACCCGCGGCCTCTTGATGTGAAGTTAGAGGTGGTTAATAGTGGTGGCGGCTATAAAAAAAACATCTGACAGTGGGGTTAGCTACGAGCCCTAGGACTTGGGCCACGTGTGTGGAATATGATAACCTTCCCGTGTTTGGGAAGCCCTAGTATGGGAAGACACCCCTGCCTCAGAAGTGGAGACGTTTATGGGTTGTTAACGATACACACGTACTGATAATATTGTATCCTTCGACCAAAATAATGGACCGGCCCTATCCATACATTAATCGCACAATGACAAAAATGAATGAAATACGAGCCCTAGGACTTAGGCCACGTGTGTGGAATATGATAACCTTCCCGAGTTTGGGAAGCCAGAGTTAGGGGAGATACCTCTGCCTCAGAAGTGAGGACGTTTACACAAACGATACACAAATACTTATAATATTGTATGCTTCGACCAAAATAATGGACCGGCTCTATCCATACATTAATCTGACAATGACAAAAATGAGTCAAATACGAGCTTTAGGACTTGGGCCATGTGTGTGGAATATGATAACCTTTCCGAGTTTGGGAAGCCCAATTTTGGGGAGAGACCCCTGCCTCAGAAGTGGGGACGTTTATGGGTTGTTAAACCAAAATAATGGACCGGCCCTATCCATACATTAATCTCACAATGCTAAACACGTTAAAAAACCGACTTCCATCGCAACCACTTAGTACATTTTTGCATTATAATTTTTGGTTTTTGTTAATTTTCTAATAAACTACTACACCGATTTTGATAAAATTTATATGGGACCACACGGAAATCACTAGCTTTCAAATAAAAAAAGAATCATAAAAATTGGTTCACCCAGTCAAAAGTTCTGAGGTAACACACATAAAAAAAAAACATACAGACGAATTGAGAACCTCCTCCTTTTTGCAAGTCGCTTGAAAAATGAGTCAAATACAATACAACACAATACAATGCAATATTCTTTATTGCATCACAACATAAAAAAGGAAATTAACAATATAAAAGAAAGCCTATACAATAGGCTGTCTTATTCTTATATAAATCTTGACAAAACAAATATAATGCATTTTCAGCTTAGAAAAACTAACACTGATGCCTTAAACATTTCATGTAAGGGTTTCAATGTACCGCAAGTCGAAAAAACCAAATACTTGGGCTTTACAATTGATTCTGGCCTGTCGTGGTCCGACCATATTGATGTCATATGTGGCCGACTATCCTCCGCCTGCTTCGCCTTGTCTAGGCTAACTCCTACCTTGACCACTGAAAACGTCATGAAAGCTTATTACGGGTACTTTAGCTCAATACTTACATACGGCCTTGACCTGTGGGGTGATGCTGCGGATAGGCTACGGGTATTCAGACTACAAAAACGTGCTATACGCATAATTGCAGGTGTTCCAAATGACCATCCGGCTCGGGAACTATTTAAAACCTACAAAGTACTCACGATGCCGAGTCTGTACATCCAAGAACTAGCTATATACGCTAGGAAACATATACACATGTTCGAAACCGTCGGCCAATCGCATCAATTTAATACTAGGCACCAAAATCGACTTCGATTACCGATGCACCGACTAGTTAAGTCGAATATGTGTATAAAAGCAATGGCACCGAAGGTGTACAACAAACTACCGCAATGAGTGAGAGACAGCCCTAGCTACGCGACCTTTATGACTAAATTAAAGGAAATGGTGGTTGATGCGGCATTATATGACACAAATGAATTCCTTAATAAAAAGTGGTCCAAGTGACTCAGCACTACGAAGGTAGAATAGATAAATTATTTTTTAATTAATCATAATTTTATATTTTATTTTTAACTAATATTATGTTTTAAATTGTGACGTGTAAATTTATTCAAATTTATAAATAAATGATTGTATTGTATTGTATTGCCAGGTAGCAATTTCCTCCAGGCAACCTTTGGGAAGGGAAACAGCGGTAGAATAAGTAAAGGGGGCGGTGCAATAATTAAAAACATAATAAATTAATAATACAACTACGCATGTATACACACTCACACTACTATAGTCTACCGAATCTAGTTCAAATATAAATAATGAAAGAGATAGAGAGACGTACTCGGAATGTAGCACGAATGAGATGATAAATTCCACTCATTTCGACCTTCAACTCATTTGGGGAATACCGATCGACTGAGATGAAATGAGCGAATGCGCTCATTCTGTAGGCATCAAAACCGCGGTCCGCGTAGGCCAGTCTATAGCTGTTATATTGGTTGAAGATTATAAAGGTCGGTCTCCCCATTCCATAATCCAGGGCCGCCTCAAGTGAGACAAAGGGAGGAAGCAATCAAGAATAAAGAATTGTTTCGAGCGGAAGTTTCAAAGCAGATTATATGGCTGGTTGGGCTCAAACAAAAAAGGGGTATTCTTTGTTTAAAACAAAGTAAGTTTCAAAAGAATCAGTGCGGGTATTGTTTTTGTATGTTTGTTTATTATTTTTTTCTTTTATATTTTTGACTAAGTGTTTTTTCACTGTTTACCCAATAATTTTGAAAGCTTGGCGTTTATTGCGGTCCACTGGAGCAAGTAAAGAATAAACCGACTTTTTTCAAATCGTTTTCTTTTGATTTAATGGGCATTCCGAAAAAGCCCCATTTCACAGCAATCGCGTAAGCGTTTCCTGTGAGTGTCTGTTTCGCAATGACTGTTTTTTTTTATTGATTTTCGATCTGAAATGATTAATTTTCATGTGGTGTTTTTCGATAATTTTCATAATATGTCATGTTCAGTTATTCGAGCGGACAAAATCGGGGGCAACAGCTGGTTTCTAAATAAATTAAACATTCGGCTACATTTTGCTTTGAGTTAAGGCAGTAATATTACAGATTTTTGTTATTTTTGACGTCAATTACTCCTAAACGATATAAAACCCAAGGTTGAAACCCTTATTGTTGATGGAAAGCTATTAAACTCTAGTTATTGTTTTTCACATTTTTTTTTGTTTTTCTCAAATGACATGTTTATTTATGTTTTTATTATTTTATGCCTATTAGAAAAAGTGTAATTTGCACTTATTTTGAATAAACATCTTGAAATCATAAAATCTGTATAAGGTATTTTAAATTGTATTAAGGGTAACACACTAACACACTCAAAATTTTATTTTACTAAACTTATGAAAGATTTACCTGCACATCCAGGAACAATTTTTGTATATGTAGTAATTTTAGGAATTTCATCACGGACTAAGAATTCCGGAAGAATTACAAATGTTGCTGATTCACAAACACAGAGACATGACAGCGGTAGTTCCTCTAGCGATTTAATTAAAGGTTTGCACGAAACATCAGGAGCTACGTTACAAATTGCTCGGATGATTTTTTTTGGTCCCCTTTTCGGAGGGTGGGAGGATTAAAAAATGCTTTACGCATACCAGACAACCGATCCTAGGTCTGGTTATGTGGGACTCACCTAGTGCATACCCACTAAAAAACCTCGCTGGATTACAAGTCTTCTAAGACTTATGAACCCTTCATCTCAGAGTCTCCACCCCTGGGGAGGGGGGAAGAGCAAAACAAGCGCTCAGTGACTGCGCGAAGAGCTCCTGGGGGGGAGCTATCGCTTTTTGATTTACATTTTTACTGTGTCCCACTTCTGACACCATGTTATAGTTGGATATTTTGTTAAAGGGCTTTGGGAATCAAGGACAATCAAACAAGGACTTAATTGGTACGACACGTATATTGGCCTACGTACGCCATGACAGTGTGGAAGAGAGCGGTGCGGTAGAGGTAGGTGGTCTTTGTATGCTATTGTCAAAGATGACCTATTCTTATAAGATGCATGACAAAGATGACCTACACGTAACAAGGGGGACTGTGTCATTCATGAAGAGACACTATCGGTTCCTCCCTGAGCTGTCAGGAGACAATTCAGGTCGGCTGAAATTTGATCGGGAGGATCAGACACTACGTGTCTTGGTCGACGGACCATATTACTAGATAGTTCGAGTGACGGGGTATAGTCCGCTGCCTCTTGAATTAGAGCACTTTTTCTGTGCATTAAATTCCTTTGAAGATATCAGTACTATTACCCCAGATTGTGATGCCATACCTAGATACGGATCAATTTAAGTGAAGTATGTTGTCAACTTGTCATAGCTGTAACATCATCATCATCATATAAACCAATAGACCTTCACTGCTGGACAAAGGTCACCCACAATGACGGACCCTGCGCTGCCCGCATCCAGCGACTTCCCGCGGCCTTCACAGGTCGTCGGTCCACCGAGTGGGAGGCCTGACTACGCTACGCCATCTGTTCTACGAGCTATGTGCCCTGCCCACTGCCACTTAAGGTTTTAAGACGTCTTAATTCGAGTAGGTCGATCCGTGATAAAATAATATCGAACTCAAGTCTCAATTTGTTTTCGAGATATTTAGCAATCAATGCAAAAAACAGGATTACAGGATATTTTTTTACATCAGAAGAGGAAATATTTTTTAAATTGTATTCAATAAAATCGTTTTTTTTTTGGTACCAAAGGGTAAAAACGGTACCCTAAAACTAAGACTTCGCTGTCCGTCCGTCCGTCTGTCACCAGGCTGTATTTCATGAACCGTGATAGCTAGACAGTTAAAAACTTTCACAGATGATGTATTTCTGTTGCCGCTATAACAACAAATATTAAAAATTCCAGTGAAAAAATAAGGGGTGTCTCCAGAGATTTGTTACCTATCTACCTCCCCTTATATATAGCATATCTCTGGGTGTCTCCATATAAAAACGTGTTTTTTTTAAACATGAAGAAACTAGCACCATCCGCTTGTTGCTCGCGCACCGCGCACCCTTTATGACAGTCATAAAAACGATGTCCACGCGAGCGAAGTCGCGGGTAAAAGCTAGTCCTTCATATTTTTAATTAACACTTGCAAGCCATGACCGAGGGACTGAACAGCACCATAAAATATCATCCGAAACATCCATGTGAAACATTTTACTGCAGCCTAAATTTTTTTTTTAAACCGACTTTATAAAGTAGGAGATTTTCAATTCGAATGTAGGTTTGTTGTTTTTTTGTATGTTTGTTACGTGATATCTTCGTAGATTGTGAACCGATTTTCATTTTTTGTTTATTCGATAAGGTATGCTCCCTTGTTGGTTTCATATGAATTTTATCAAAATCAGTGTAGTACTTTATTAAAAAATTAATAAAAACCAAAAATAAAAATGCAAAGTTGTACTAAGTTGTTGCGATGGAAGTAGGTTTTGTAACGTATTTAGCCCTTGGCATTAGTTCACCTGATAATGCTTATAAGGGCTTACCAATTGTGAATAAAAAATCTAACCACTTCAGGAGTGCCGACAGAAGTGAAATCTTTTTACAGTTTTATAAGTTTTGACCCTCCAAGTGTTACTGGCGAACGACTAGGTTAACAAAGTTTTGACCCTACGAGTGTTCCTGGTAAGGTGTCGGTTACGTTACAGTGTGCCTAACGCGCCTCAAGAAGTTTTCACTTCAAAAAAAATCGCAAGCAGCTTGGGGCTCGCGCACCACACACCCTCTATGTCCACGCACCCCAAATATCCACGTGAGTAAAGCCATGGGGAGCAGCTGCATATATGGAGGACAAACTTTAAAAATTGTTAAATTTTTACAAGCTTTTATTTAACTTGCTATGTAGTTAAGTTCGTTTGTTCGGGTGAAATCTTGCAAGTAAAATTTGACCCACTTCCCGGTTTCCGATTAAGCAGAAATTTTGTATGCATATGTATACCGCGTGACAATGCAATATTAGAAGCTTGTACCTAAAAGGTTTTTGGTTTTTCAAAAATTATTACCGAAAAGGAAAGCAAACACGTCGAACAGGCACAATAGACAAAGCTATAACTTTGAACAAAAATAAACCGCCTTCAAACAGGAAACTAAGATTCCCTTCGATTTCTCTGGGATGCCATCATCAGATCCTGGTTTCCTTATCATGGTACCACCCTTGGGATATCTCCTTTACAAAAAAAAATTCGAGCGAGACTTACAGTACTCGCATATGATGTGTAACATGTGACAAAATACTTTATAAAAGGACGGCAAAGATACGGCAGACTAGGCTGTATGGTCATAGATACCTTTGCCTTTTCCGCGCTTTTAAAGCCTGAAAAAAGGACGGCAAAGATACGGCAGACTAGGCTGTATGGTCATAGATACCTTTGCCTTTTCCGCGCTTTTAAAGCCTGAAAAAACGCGACTTCCTGTTACACATGGGACACATTTCCGTCCCATTTCACGAAATCACTCCCACAAATTGCAGGAAAGCGAGAGCAAAGATGTTATCATGGTACCACCCTTGGGATATCTCCTTTACAAAAAAAATCATTAAAATCGGTTTATAAACGACAAAGTTATCCGCGAACACACATAAAAAAATGTATATACGGTCGAATTGCGAAACCTTCTTTTTTTTGAAGTCAGTTAAAAATGAGATCTCTTAAGAAAATTAAAAACAAAAAGTCGTAACCCGGCAGCAAGGAGATCTCATTGTTATGGGGCCTACGCCATAGAATGGATTCCATGGGGCTCACTTCGCCCATACTGAATTTTTCACGGGATTCGCGAATACCGTCCTAGTTAGATGTGGTATTATCATACTTTGTGAACTTCTTAAGAGGAAACGCGGGCGCCATTTTTTTTCATACAAACGTAGTCCCCTGTTCCTCCCTGGATAATGACAATAGAGCGAAAATGTTTTTTTTTTCATCAAACCTATATCTACCATGGAGCGTCGGTGGAGTAACGGCTAGGGCCGCCGCCTCCTGTCCGGGAGGGCATGGTTCAAATCCTGCCACGTACCAATGTGATTTTAATTTTAGATTTCATATCCGACGCTCTTACGGTAAAGGAACATATCGCGAGGAAACCTGCACACGCCTGCGGAGAAACTCGCAGGTTGTGTGTGAAGATTAAGGCCCGATCGCCTTAATTCAGGGTAGGCTCGAGCCCTATCGGTGGGGGGGGGACGTATATGAGCTGATATGATTGAAAATGCCTTTTTAGACACCCACCAAAAAATAAAACGCATAATATTAACAATGAAATAAAAACATAGAGCCATAGTTAAAGCATTTTTTAATTATCTTCGAAAAAAATACTATTATTGCTTAAGTTTTGGAGGAGGAAATAGGGGACTATGAAATGCTGTTTTGGTCAATTTTAATGCCTATTATCGGTCTGCGCTGCAGTTCTCCCTTTCTTGCTATATACGGAGAGGTTTGGGGGAGGGAGAGAGCAACAGTTTATTCAAATACCTATTCTTTAGACCGCGTTTCCTCTTAACAAGTAACTATTTAGTAATCTGTGTCTTAACTTCAAAGTGACTTCATTCATCGCAAACATTTACTCGTATTTTCCATGATAAATAAATTACATCTTCACAACTACATATTTAGTTATCAGATAAAGTCGTGAGGCAAAATGGTGAATATGCTTGTTAAAAAAAGTAAATTAAAAAACAATATTAAATTATTTTCAACCGACTTCAAAAAGGAGGAGGATCTCAATTCAACTGTATGTTTTTTTTTGTATATTTGTTACGCGGTATCTCGGCCGATTGTGAACCGATTTTTAAAATTATTTTTTTATTCGAAAAAGTATACTTCCGAGAGGGTCCCATTGTCACCAAGTCAGGATCTGATGATGGGATCCCAGGGAAATCGAGAACAACCCTCAAATTTTATATGCAAATATTGCGTGTTTTATGTATTTCCTAAAACTATTTAAGTTTTGGCGTCTGGTAGTCATCATCTCATGTTTATGAGCTGATGAAGGAAAGTACAACTCCTTAACGGTTAGGAGTTGGAGGATAATTCTTCAAATATTTTACGTACATACGTATTACGTATAGACCGATAGTTGTATTCTTTTAGGTTATTCAGATGGGCTGATGATGGAAGACTTAACTCCTTAACTTTCATGCTGTTGAGATGATGGAAGCCACAGGAATCTGTATCTGTTAATGAAACATATGCATTATGATTTTATGGTTCCTGTTGGCGAGTGGGTGAATGGTTATAACATTGTTGGATAGATAGCATTATCACTAAAAATAAATATTATAAAAATAAAAGTTTAAAAAAGTTAAAAACCGACTTCAAAATGAAATTCACTCAAAAGTATGAAATAATATTATTAGACTTATATACACAACATTAACGAAATCAAAGGTGGGTACGAATTAAATTAAGGGCCTTAAATTTTTTTTGAGGTCGGTGTCAGCAATGCCATCGAATCTAAAACATTTGATACGTATGCTGGCACCGACCTCAAAAATAAATTTAGGCCCCTAATTTATTTCGTACCCACCTTTGATTTCGTTATTGTTGGTTAATGTCGTTTATATAAGTATAATAATATTATTTCATACTTTTGAGTGAATTTCATTTTGAAGTCGGTTTTTAAGTTTTTATACTTTTATTTTTTTTATTTTATATTTATTCATCATCATCATCATATCAGCCGAAGGAAGTCCACTGCTGGACATAGGCCTCCCCCAAGGATCTCCACGACGACTGGTTCTGCGCTGCCCGCATCCAGCGGCTTCCCGCGACCTTCACCAGGTCATCGGTCCACCGAGTGGGAGGCCTGCCTACACTACGCTTTCCGGTGCGTTATATTTATTAAAAACAGCAAATTATTTCGTCAAAGACTATAGCACTTTTGACATCACTGTGTCAGAAACGAGGAGATCCATAGGAGAACCAAAGTAACCGACATAGCTCTCAGAATTGCTAAACTTAAGTGGAAGTGGGCTGGACACATAGCTTGTAGAGCAGATGGCCGTTGGGGAAGTAAAGTTCTCGAGTGGCGACCACGCGCCGGAAAACGTAGTGTAGGCAGGCCTCCCAATCGGTGGACCGATGAGCTGGTGAAGGTTGCGTGAAGCCGCTGGATGCGGGCAGCGCAGAACCGGTCGTCGTGGAAATCCTTGGGGGAGGCCTATGTTCAGCAGTGGACGTCCTTCGGCTGATATGATGATGATGTCAGTAACGCGAATAATGGCAGAATAAACTTTCGTTTTTGACAGTTGATAAAAAGTCACTCAAATGACTAGTAGTAAAGTACCATATTATTGTTTTTATGCGATTTACCTTATTCCGAATAATATTATCTTACTTTGAAGAGTTATAAAATCTTTGCTATTCCTAAGGAAAGAACCGACTCGAAAGACCAATTTTTACTAATTTATTTATTTATTATATTATTTAAGATTATTTAAAATTCTTATTTTTATTTATGATTCACAATTCGTTAGCCCTTGGCATCATTTCACCTGATGACGATAATGCCGAAGATGGAAGCGGGCTTACCAAGATTCCCCAAAGCAATGGAGATCTGGCTATCTTCTATAAAGTATGTAAATATAAAATCGTTTTAAAGTTGACAATTCGAATTTTACGATATGAGAGTAGATAATAGTATAATATATAACACTTAAAACTTTCACGATTTTCATAATGACAAATTGAAAGCGGGACTTGACGAGATTTTATTTAACATATGAGCAGACCACGGCTATCGAAGCATAGTCGAAACATTGAATTATAAAACAACACTAATACCTGCTCATATTATCTATATATAAAAGAAAGTCGTGTTAGTTACACCATTTATAACTCAAGAACGGCTGGACCAATTTTCATGATTTTTGTGTTTTTGCATTTGTCTTCGTCTGGAATAGGATAATAAGTATTAACACTTTGATTATATACTCTTAGTGAGAGTGAATAATCAAAGTACTAACATATGATATTTATCAATAAAAAAAATATCAGACAAAAAATAATTGGTTAGTGTAGTGTAGGTGTAGTGTAGTTAGGTTAGGGTAGGGTAGGGTAGTGTAGTGTAGGATAGTGTAGGGTAGGTAAATGTAGTGTAAGGTAGGGTAGGGTAGGGTAGGGTAGGGTAGTGTAGTGTAGGGTAGGGTAGTGCAGGGTGGTGTAGGGAAGGGTTTTTTTAATTTTTAAATTACAATTGGTAAACCCTTGACAACATCTCACCTTTTGGTAAGTGACGATGTTGCCGAAGATGGAAGCGGGCTTACCAAGATTCCCCAACGCAATGGGGAACTGGTTATCTTATCTTCATGCCGGAACACACCAATGATATCAACATTGATATTTGGCGGCAAGACTTAGATAAGATGGTGGTAGCTAGCCAGGCGGGATTAGAAAATGCCCTACCACCAACCAAACTGAGTCTTACAATTGACCCCGCCGGGAATTGAAGCCGCGACCTCCTGTGTAAAGCCAGTGAACTTTGCCTCTGAGCTACGGAGGCGGTTAAGTGTAGTGTAGTGTATGTAGGGTAGGGTAGGGTAGGGTGGGCTAGTGTAGGGTAGGGTAGGGTAGTGTATAATAGGGTAGCGTAGTTTAGAGTAGGACTAGGGTAGGGTAGTGTAGTGTAGTGAAGTGTAAGGTGGAACCAAGTTCGCCGGGACAGCTAGTGTTAAATAAAATCACGTCAAGTCCCGCTATCAATTTGTCAGTATAATATATTATGCAATTAGTGAATCAAAGACGGATTTAAAGCGAGGTTCATAGATGAATCACGAGGGATGCGAGTGCTTCATAGCCTTCGAAATGAATCCGTTTTATTCAAGATTTGCATACTATCATAGTACATACAGGATGACTTTTAATTAGTTCTTGATAGCAAAGGATTTGAATGTACCCGTGATTACAAACAACTTTCCCCAAGAAACTATATTTCAAATATGGAAAAAAAATTTAGACATTAAATTATATTAATTAATTAAATTAATTTAAATGAAATACATTTTTGCCGATTTGATAACTTGTCATGTATCGAGGATTAAAATTATTATTTATTTTTATTAAAAGTTGTTTGTAATCGCGAGTACATTCATATCCTTAACTATCAAGAACTAATTAAAAGTCACCTGTATATTAGTACTAACATACAGTATGGACATTCCCTGCCGCTCCCTAGATTGCGACCTCACCCAGATTGATACAGATTGGTCACAGTTTGGTTGTCGAACGAATAGGATATCGCCGCCAGTTTGTTTGTTCCGTCATTCCTTTTTTTAAATGTCATTTCTGGCCGGTTGTATGAAGTGTCCAGGGTGTGATACTATACTTTAAGCCATGACTCCGAGAAGGGGAAACATTTAAGCGAAATAGGCATTTCATGACGAAAAAAGGAAAATTAAATTAATTAAATTGCTCATTAAAATTGGAACAATTACTAACATTAAGAATAATTTTGTTTCTCTTTGTACAACTTAAACTATCTATTCAAAATAGCGCCAATTTAGAAAGATATTAATTAATTGTTGGATTTTAGATAGGTAAGTAGTAAGTACCCATTAATTAATGGTATAAGCGTCACAAGTTTTCTTCCATCCATGTTCCCATTAATGAGGCAGAGAAGGTTAATTAATATGCGGCGCCACGAGGTATGAGGTATTGATCGCCGATCGTCCGTGGGGTATCCACCGTAACTCGAATTATTGCAGCGTCCGTTATCGCTGTTTTCCTACCCACAGGTTGCTTGGAAGAAACTGCCACCTAGAAATTAGGCCGCCTATTAAATCAGTGTAGTACTTTCTTAGAAAGTTTACAAAAAACCAAAAATAATAACGCACAATTGTACTAAGTTATTACAAAGATATTGCGACACTTATGTTTTGCAATTCTGAGAGCTTTGTCGGTTACTTTGGTTCTCCTACGGATCTCCTCGTTTCTGATTCGATCACGCAGAGAAACTCCGAGCGTAGCACGCTCCATTGCCCTTTGGGCGACCTTGAGCCTACTTATGAGGCCCATAGTAAACGACCATGTCTCAGTTCCGTATGTCATCACGGGCAACACACACCGGTCGAAGACGTTGGTCTTAAGACACTGCGGTATTTGGGACGTGAAGATATCTACTTTGGGCCATGGCTGGTGCACACCCCGGACATCGAATACAACGGTAGTAAACTGACATTCCTAAAAACAAATGACGGAGCAAACAAAATGACGGCGAAATCCGTCCTATACGTTCGAGAACCAAACTAATACAAATCTGCATCCATCTGGGTGACGAGGGGGTGAGGTCGCAATCTAGAGAGCGGCAGGGAGTGTCCATACTGTATGTTAGTACTTATCTTTACTAATATTATAAAGAGGAAAGATTTGATTGTTTGTTTGTTTGTTTTGAATAGGCTCCGAAACCGCTGGACCGATTTTAAAAATTATTTCACCGTTGGGAAGCTACACTATTCGCGGTTGCTTCAGGCTATATTAAATTTTCAAATAATTGGGGATCCTCACAAAAACTCAAATAAATAATGTAACAAAAATTACATTTCTAAAAACAAATGAATGAGCAAATAAAACTACTACTTTAAATCCATACTTTCGAGAACCAAACTATTGTCAATCTGTATTAATCTGGGTGACTAGGGGGTGAAGTCGGAATCTAGAGAGGGGCAGGGAGTGTCCATACTTCCGTGCCGGGGAGAACCACCAGGTCTCAGTCGCACCGATGGGAAAAGGCCCGACGGTCTTACTTTGGTCCCCTGGCAGAGGGGTAGGTGTCTTTTATGGGATGCCACGTGTGTCAGTACATTTGCCCCAAGCTACCTGAAAAGTACAATTAGGAGTGCTGGCTCTGCTGCTGAACGCGCAGCAAAATTAAAACATGATAAGTATGCGCCTTTGAAGACGGCTTACCTTTTCGTACCCTTTGCAGTTGAGGCCACAGGATGCTGGGGATCGGAGGCAAGAAAATTCGTTGGAGAAATTGGGTGTCGTATCAGGCAAACAGGGGGTGACCCTCGCTCCGGGGCCTTCCTGACGCAGAGGTTGGCTATTGCGATTCAGCGCGGCAACGCTGCAAGCGTGATGGGCACCTTCCCGTCGGGAACGCCCAGGGGAGACCCTTCAGACTAACGAAGCCTTCGGGTGGATATATAACAGACTTAAAATTTTTGACATTGTTATTTGTATTATTTAGTGATTTTGTTAGTACACTTATATATACTTTGGCTGGGGTAAAGTGCCCCAGCAGCTGGGCCCCCGTGCCCCAGCAGCTGGGCCGTTTATGGCTGGTATCGCCAATTAAACCTAGTGTACAAGTACATAGGGTGGCATTTCCTTATTTATAGTGCTGTAGTGTCTCAGGAATGTACTACGCGATGCGTTGAGCAATAAATAGATCGTACGTCTATGTCTGTCTACTGCTAAATTTAGTACAATTAATTTATTGTCGTTTCATCTGTAATTAAACTGATTCTGATCTAAGGAACATTTTGTAAGTAGTTTTTAATCTCTTGAGAGGCATTTTTTTGAGTTCCTTTAATCAAATGGTGCCAACGTATATAATAGGTAGCCGCCGTTATTACTTAGGTTGAATTATATTAAAAAACTGGTCACGTGCGAGCAGTACTTGCGTAATGTACGGTTCCGTAGTCTTTTCAAAAAACGAATGTAGGTATATTTTATAAAACAAAATTATTTTTGTAGTAGGTTATAGAACATTTGCTGATGCCAAGGTCTTACCAATTGTAAATATTTTTTTTTTTATGTAAAATCTATAAACCTTTTACAAATCACTTACCACCAGGTGAGATGTTGTCAAGGGTTTACCAACTGTGAATAATAAAAAATAAAAAATCCAACATCACTATTTTAAGTTGGTCGACTATTACACCTGAAATAAAAAAAAAGTCTACTTAGCTGTGATTTGTTTTTCTTGTAACTTGATTACATATCCTACTGTTTAATATTTTTTTCAGATGTACTGAAAAAGGGAGTTGGGGGGGGGGGTGGAAACATTTAAATCTATCCCTAAATCTAAAAAAGGTTTTAGCAAACCCTTAGTAGATTTAAAAGACCTATTGAACGATATAACACACGATAGGATACGTCAAAAAAAAAATTACATGGAGGGGAGGTACCCTTAAAAAAATTGTTTCAGGATTTTATTGTACCACCACTCTGTTGGCGTGACTAATATGTATGCCCATGCAAAATTACAGCTTTCTAGTCCTAATATAGTCTCTGAACTAAGCCGCAGACAGACAGACATGGCGTAACTATAGGCATTCGTTGTTAATGACGGAATACTGAAAGACTTACTTACTATCTTCACTGGTTAAGCGACCCAAAGAGGATCTTAGCCTCCGACACCAAAAGTCACCCCCCCGTCCCTATTCTGCGCCTCCTCACGCCAATCGGGTCTCTGGAGGGCGCTCAGTTCCTTCTGTTATCACTCAGCTCACGTAAAAAGACATTGTTAAGAAACCCTTAAAGATAGTAAAGTATCAAGGGTGTCGCTATCATCATTACAGCTGATATACGTCCCCACCGAGGGGCTCGAGCCTACCCTGAATCAGGGCGATTAGGCCTTAGTCGACCACGCGGGCCCAGTGCGGGTTGGTCGACTTCACACACAACCTTCGAGTTTCTTCGCAGGCGTGTGCAGGTTTCCTCACGATATTTTCCTTCACCGTTAAAGCAATCGGTAAGTATGTACGTAAGTTTTTGAAAAACTCATTGATACATTGGCCGTCCAGATTTGAACCCGGTACCTCTGGTTAGATGGACCGAGTTGTTTCTGGTTGAGCCACCGACGCTACATTATATTGTTCGCTATATTATAATCTTTTTTATCGTTTTCCGTTTTGTTTTTACTTAAACGCCAAGAGCTTACAGATTAAGGAATAAAAAAACTGGTTGTCTGTTATGTCGGTTTACGGACGATAATTTTACGTGATAACGTGTCATGAGCCGAACGCTTAGGCTGATCGTGCCTCTCTATCGCTTGTTCCGCGCTCTCGCTTGCACGCTCGGCTCAGGCGGGACGTGACAAATGAGGACGTGAAACTTTTTCGTGAGTGCAGCCGGTGTTCATCTAAATATATAAAACTCAAAGGTGACTGACTGACTGACATAGTGATCTATCAACGCACAGCCCAAACCACTGGACGTATCGGGCTGAAATTTGACATGCAGGTAGATGCTATGACGTAGACATTCGCTAAGAAAGGATTTTGGGAAATTCCCACGGGAACCGCAAAAATCGGGATCTACGCGGGCGAAGCTGCGGGCTTCCACTAGTCGATTTATAAGACATTATCACGTCAAAAACAACGTAATAACGGTAATATTGATACAAGCATGATAAATGGTTCTATTATTACTCAAACTCCAAATTAAAACTAAATAATAAAACACTGAATAAAGACAACCTATTTGACGTGATAACGTCTTATAAATCTGTGAACGCCAGCTGCACTAACGAAAAAGCATGACTCATTGTCACGTCCTCATTTGACACGTCCCGCCTGAGTCGAGCTTGCCAGCGAGAGCGCGGAACAAGCGATAGAGAGGCACGATCGGCCTAAGCGTTCGGCTTGTGACACGTTATCACGTAAAATTATCGTCAGTAAACTAACTTTACAAACAACTAGTTTTTTTTACTTTACACACGACACAAATAGTTTGTTATTTTGGCCTTGGCCATTTTTTTAATGAGATATTACCTACAGCCATGCTTATAGACATCCATCACATTATAAACTTTCTATGTTGGTAGGTCAAAAAAATAATTATTTAATTACCTAAGTGCTACAACGGTGGGGGATGTTTTGTCACAATACCTTAGAGCATTCAGAACCACAATACTGACTTTTAAGCGGCTGTGCCCACAGATAACCAGCACCGCCATTAGTTAAATTTTTTTTTTTTTTCGTAATTGTTAAGACCTTGGCATAATCTCACCTAATGGTAAGTGACAATGTACCGAAGATGGAAGCGGGCTTACCAAGATTCCCCAACGCAATGGAGGACTGACTATCTTATCTTCAAACAGGGACACATCAATGTTGTTAACACTGATGTTTGGCGGCAAGACTTAGATGAGATGGTGATAGCTAGCCAGGCGGGTTTAGAAAATGCTCTATCACCAACCAAACCGAGTCTTACAAGTTGATCCCACCGGAAATCTAAGCCGCGACCTCCTGGTGTGAAGCGAATGGACTAACCATTACGCCACGGAGGCTGTTGATAATAATTTACTGATGGCGGCGCTCGCTAGTTAGGAAGGGATCTAAAAGTGAAAAAAATTAGGGCTTTAAGTCGACTTAATCTGAGCAGGTCGATCCGTAATAAAATAATATCGAACGTAAGTCTATTCATCTTAAGTTCAAATCATTGCGGGCTTGAACGCGCCTCTTACGTTGAAATCGAACGCCAAATTCTCGATTTTTACATGTTTTTATTACTTTTCTTCACTTTCAAATGAGTTTAAAAAATGTGTTTAACTATTTTTAACATCAAAAGCCTCAAACCTCCTGTCCGGGAGGTCGTGGTTCGAACCTGCCACGTACCAATATGATTTCGAATTTAGATTTCATATGTACGTTTATCCGACGCTCTTACGGTAAAGGAAAACATCGTGAGGAAACCTGCACACGCCTGCGAAGAAACTCGAAGGTTGTGTGTGAATTCGACCAACCCGCTCGCCCTTAAGGCCCGGTCGCCCTAATTCAGGGTAGGCTCGAGCCCCTCGGTGGGGAACGTATATGAGCTGACATGATAATTTCTATTATATTTATTATTATACGCAGTTTTTCAAGAAATTAAATTGAATATTGTGATTTGACCCATCTTAGGGTTTTAAATCAAGTTTCAGTAATAGGTACATACAGAAAATTACTCGATAATAAACGGGCGATCTCGATCGTTTCTGTTCGAAAATCGAACTACGACGGTAGAAATTGGTTTACGGATATTCTATCGTACACTATTTTGTTCAGTATAGTACATTTTTAGTAACACTGTAACCTGGTTCGGTATTTCTCAAACTTCAGAGGTACATAATTTGAGAAAAACTTAAAAACTTTTAGGTACATGCTTTTAATATTGCATTGTCACACGATAAAGCGTCGGTGGCTCAACCGGTAACGACTCGGTCCATCTAACCAGAGGTACCGGGTTCAAATCTGGACGGCCAATGTACCAATGAGTTTTTAAAAAACTTACGTACATACTTACCGATTGCTTTAACGGTGAAGGAAAACATCGTGAGGAAACCTGCACACGCCTGCGAAGAAACTCGAAGGTTGTGTGTGAAGTCGACCAACCCGCACTGGGCCCGCATGGTCGACTAAGGCCTAATCGCCCTGATTCAGGGTAGGCTCGAGCCCCTCGGTGGGGACGTATATGAGCTGTAATGATGATGTCACACGATATACATTTATGCATGCGAAATTTTAGCTCAATCGGAAACCGGCAAGTGGGTCAAATTTAACTTGCATGATTTCTCCCGAACAAACATACATACATTGCAAGTTAAATAAAAGCTTGTAATCACAGTTAAGAGTCTCGCCACTCTTTGTAGAATTGACTTGTGACCGCCTCCGTGGTGCAGTGGTCAGTCGCTTACACCAGGAGGTCGCGGGCTCGATTCCCGTCAAGGTCAACTTTGTAAGACTCGGTTTGGTTGGTGGTAGGGCATTTTCATAGCTTGCCTGGCTAGCTACCACCATCTTAGCTGCCACAGTCTTGCCGCCAAACATCAGTGTTAACAGCATTATGTGATCCGGCTTGAAGATAAGATAGCCAGATCCCTATTGCGTTGGGGAATCTTGGTAAGCCTGCTTCCATCTTCGGCATCATCGTCACTTACCATCAGGTGAGATGATGCCAAGGGCTTATTAATTGATAATAAAAAAAACAAAAAAAGAACGAATATCGAACTATAATTTTTACCATAGCTGATCACTGGCTAAAAGATTTTGTAACTTGAGATGGAAGAATAATTATTCTTCATCCTTAGATGTTTTGCAAAGAGTGGCATACGTGACTTAAGTTTTTTTTTGACTTGAGAATGTGATTCCTAAGTATAATCTCACCTTAAGGTAGTGAAGATGAAATTAAAGCAAAATATTTCAGTCTTTGTAGAATGTCAAAGGACGAAGAATAATCTTTTATTTAACTTGCAATGTATGTATGTTTGTTCGGGTGAAATCTTGCAAGTTAAATTTGACCCACTTCCCGATTTCCGATTGAGCTGAAATTTCGCATGCATATGTATATCGTGTGACAATGCAATATTAAAAGATGATGCCAAGGGATTACCAAATGTGAATAAAAAAAATAATATATAAAAATCAATTATCAACGTAGGTCGATCGCTGATTTTAGGATTTTCATCATGTTAGTGATTTTGGGAAAAATTTCACCTAATGATCGTAATGATGAAACTGAAGGAAATGTTAACTATTAAACAGCTTCCATTGGCCCCAAGTGTCAACTAGTACTCACTGTTCATAGAACAGGCAGGTAAGGTTGCTCTGTGTATATGTGTTTACGACCATTAAAATGTATGTGGGGTACATAGTTAAAAAACGTGTTTCTATTTAAATAACTTCAAATTTAATAAAACTGTTGCCTGTCTTTTTTGGGAAGTCAGATAATATGTATCCTATGTCACTCACGGGATCAAGACGAATCTATCGATACCTCGCACTTTAAAAACATACATGTTTTTTTTTATCTCTCCTGTTCGGAAAGTTTAATTTTCATGAGTAGATAGCCGGGTGGAACATTGCTTTTCCATCCCTAGGGAGGAAAGTATTTTCATCCCTAGGGTGGAAAGTATTTTTTTTTAATGGAGTCGAAGATAATTGAGTTACATCATATTATTAAATTACATTAAAATAAGAGGTTTTCATATGGCTAAACTCAACTATACATTAAATGACGTGTTTATTACGATCTATAGGTTGATATATAATATATATAAATCATTTTATAGTTGGTCTATTTATTCACAATTACAGAAGATTAAAATTTAAAATCATTCCTCTATTCTGCTGCGCGCCATAATGCCATGATAACGTGAAACTTTTTTTTCAATTTTCGCCATGGCCACCTAGATGCACGTCGTGACCAACTCGATTAGGTACAATCTAGTCGGCCGTGGCAAGCGGTCATTGCGAAAAGGTTGGAGGCTGGGTATAGGTAAGCTTAATTTATTGATATCTAATTAATATTTTATATCATATAAATAATACATTTCCTCACAGTCGAAATGAAAAGTAGAGTGTTTAACTCGGGTGAAATGACCCATTCAACCCTCGAAGTATTATAATATTTCGAGTGAAATGGGTCACTTTCTTCCCTTGATTAACAATCTACTATTAATCCACGACATCTTCTAAACATACATACATATATTAGAACTGAAAACAATACACTCCTTTTGGTGGGCAGTTGTGTAAAAACTGAACAATTTTTTTTCTGAAACTTTTCTAAAATCTTCTGATTACTCAAGTTTGTACGATTTTAACACAGTACATAAAAATATGTTTAGTAGCAAAAGTAAGTGAATCAAGGTAACAGAATTCCACGGAATTGCTGAATCTTATTGGCAGAGAGCGGAACACATAGCTCTTAGAACAGATGTTCGTTGGGGCAGTAAAGTTCTCGAGTGGGGACCGCGCAACGAAAGACGTAGCGTAGCAGTGACTTGGTGAAGGTTGCGGCAAGTCACTGGATGCGTGAAGCGCAGGAACGGTTGTTGCAGAAACACTTGGGGCTGGCTGGTGATGATCAGCTGTTATGCGAGGGGCTTCAGCTTACCCTGAATTATGACAATGGGGCGATAATGTTGATCAGCAAAAGAGACACAGTATAAACATTAACCCTTCATGAGATAACTTGCTGGGCAGCGTTCGGGAAGCTTCGCCATATCTTCACATCCCCATACCGCAGTGTATTAAGACTAAGGTCTTCGACCAGTGTGTGTTATCAGTGATGAAATACGGAACTGAGACATGGTCGCTTACTATGGGCCTAATAAGAAGGCTCAAGGTCACCCAAAGGGCAATGGAGCGTGCTATGCTCGGAGTTTATCTGCGTGATCGAATCAGAAACGAGGAGATCCGTAGGAGAACTAGATGAGATAACTTGCCTGTATCGTGGCAGGGAGTTGTGGTGGTACGATTATTACAATTGCAAAAATTGCGGCTGACTTACATGATTAAACATTGTTCAGTATCTTGTTCGACCCGTAATAAAAAAAATACGTATATAAAATTCAACTAATAATTCCAGTAGTGAAACCGAAAACTTTACCTATTTAGATAAATTTGGACAAAAAAAACGACTTTACCCTTGATTTCTCTGGATTTCTCTGAATCAGATTCTGGTTTCCTTATCATGATACCACCCTTGGGATATCTCCTTTCCAACACAAAAATAATCATCAAAATCAGATCATAAACGACGAAGTTATCAGCGAACACCCATAAAAAAATATACGGTCGTTTGAGAAACCTCCTCCTTTATTGAAGTCGGTTAAAAATAGATCCGTAAGCTTTCATTAGGGTCTACGGGTTGTAAATAATGATGACAAACAAACAAACAAACCAGATTGCTGTGAAAACTCAACAGTCACCAGGTACGTACATGAAACGGGGAGATAAGCTTACAACTTTGAGGGCTACAGACAAAGTCCAACAAAGGCAACTAGTTTAGGAACTCTGGACCCCGACCGGATGACAAGTAAACTAATTATCTAAAGTGAGGTCCGTCCCGCTTATGATGCCATGCACTCGGGATATACGATTAGGTTGGTAACGGAAGATATATCTATTTCCTGCTAAAGTTAAGCTTAACAATTTAACCGAAATATTTTTTAAAAAACTCGCTTTTATTTAATTACTAACTGTCCCGGCGAACTACGTTTCACCTTACACTACACTACCCTACCTTAAACTACATACACTACCCTACCCTACACTACACTACCCTACCCTACCCTACTCTACCCTAACTACACTACACCTACACTACACTACCCTACCCTAAAACCAATAATTTTTTGACTGATAATATTTTATTGATGAATATCATATTTTAATACTTATTATCCTATTCCGGACGAAGACAAAATAATGTAACAACACAAAAATCATAAAAATTGGTCGAGCCGTTCTTGAGTTATAAATGGTATAACTAACACGCTTTCTTACACACGCTTTCTTATACACTTTATATACACTCGTATATAGTTAGATTTATTTCAGTGACCAAAACATTAGAGTACAATTATTTTTAACAAGTAAAAATTACATGACATAAGCCTGATGAGCTGTTCCGTCGTGAAATGAGTTCTCAGTTATAAATATGTCTTAGTTAAGACCTTAAGATAGGTCAAATGACAATATTCAATAGAAATTATTGAAAAGCTATCACTATGCAAAAAGCGTCGGTGGCTCAACCGGTAACGACTCGGTCCATCTAACCAGAGGTACCGGGTTCAAATCTGGACGGCCAATGTACCAATGAGTTTTTCAAAAACTTACGTACATATAATTACCGATTGCTTTAACGGTGAAGGAAAACATCGTGAGGAAACCTGCACACGCCTGCGAAGAAACTCGAAGGTTGTGTGTGAAGTCGACCAACCCGCACTGGGCCCGCGTGGTCGACTAAGGCCTAATCGCCCTGATTCAGGGTAGGCTCGAGCCCCTCAGTGGGGACGTATATGAGCTGATATAATAATATCACTATGAAAAAATATATAATATACCTACTTAAAGTAATAAAAAATCGATTCAATTAAATACAATTTAATAAATATTACCACTTTTGACGTAAAAAATATAATATGCGTAACGGTTACGGCCGCTGCTACCACCTGTCCGGGAGGCCGTGGTTCGAATCCTGGCACGTACCACGTTTTTTCGAATTTCGATTTCATATGTACGTTTATCCGACGCTCTTACGGTAAAGGAAAACTTCGTGAGGTAAACTGGGCCTGCGTGGTCGACTAAGGCCCGATCGCCCTAATTCAGGGTAGGCTCTTGCCCCTCGGTGGGCACGTATATGAGCTGATAAGAAGAAATTCTTAAATTTAGATAATAAATACCTTTGTATATTGTCGAGTTGTCTTAAATTTTGTTTCCTTGTATAATATAGTTGCAGGAAGTAACTAGTATCTCATCTTTGTTGCAGGTTACATGTAACTGTTATTGTTTAAAAATAGATAGTTTTATTTTGTTCTGAATTGGAAGAAAGTGGCAGAATTCAAACAGCCCACTGTAGTCTTCTTTGTTTTTTTGTTTAATGTTACGAGTACCTATGATACAGTATTACAATCATCATCATCATCATCATTCACTGCTGGATATAGGACTCTCCCAAGGATATCCACGACGACCGGTTCTGCGCTACCCGCATCCAGCGGCTTCCCGCGACCTTCACAAGGTCATCGATCCATCGAGTGGGAGGCCTGTCTACGCTACGTTTTCCGGTACGCTGTCGGCACTCGAAAACTTCACTGCCCCAACGGCCTACCGTTGGACGATCTATGTGCCCCACCCACATTCTGAGAGCTATGTCGGTTACTTTGGTTCTCCTACAAATCTCCTCGTTTCTGATTCGTACACGCAGAGAAAGTCCGAGCATGGCAAGCTTCATTGCACTTTGAGTGATCTTGAGCCTTCTTACGAGGGGCTTGCACACACCCTGAATTAAAGCAATCGGGTCTAAGTCGACCACGCGGGCCCAGTGCGGGTTGATCAATTTCACATACAACCTTTGAGTTGCTTCGCAGGCGTGTGCAGGTTTTACTCACGATCTTTTCTTTCACCGTAATATTCTATGTTTATATTTGAGAATTCCTGTTTAGCACAAGTGACTTTAGCCATAAAACTTTTACATCTAAAATTTCTGGATTCCTGAACAGTACGACGCATCGGGCGTTTTCCGAAAATAAAACCGAAATGTTGCCGCATTGCCGGATTCTCCTGGGAAACTAAATTGTAACTTCTACATTTATTGTGTAGCAATGAAATGTTGAAACTTTAAAGTTAAGACAATAGAGCTTTTATTACATTGTTTTACGAGGATTATCAGACTGACGATTCACTTTTGAATTGAAAGTTTTAAGTGTCTAACAGTCTCGGCGGTGCAGTCGTGAATCTTTATAAGTACCTTGTAACTTACTACGAATCATGGATACAGTGGCTAGATTGCTTTTATGTTTAACCGCCTCCGTAGCTCAGAGGCAAAGTTCACTGGCTTTACACAGGAGGTCGCGGGTTCGATTCCCGGCGGGGTCAATTGTAAGACTCGGTTTGGTTGGTGATAGGGCATTTTCTATGCCCGCCTGGTTAGCTACCACCATCTTATAAGTCTAAGTCTTGTCGCCAAATATCAATATTGATATCATTGGTGTGTTCCGGCATGAAGATAAGATAGCCAGTAGTTCCCCATTGCGTTGGGGAGTCTTGGTAAGCCCGCTTCCACCTTCGGAAATATCGTCACTTACCACTAGGTGAGATGTTGTCAAGGGTTTACCAATTGTGAATAAAAAAAATTGTTTAAAACTGCTTACCGAAAATCTAGGAGTTGGATTCGCAAAAGAGCTTACGAGTTACGAGTGTGGTGGAAAAAGCTTCTAGTAAGTTTTTATAGTCAGAATAGATACATACTTTCGTAGTTTTGATGAATCTAACGAGTCCTGTCCAGTTAGGTAGGTCCGAATTCAAGAAATAGATCAATTGTCAAATCCAACCAGGGCAGCGTTCGGAAGGCTTCGCAACGCAATATATTCACGTCCCAAATAGACCAAGGTCTTCGACCAGTGTGTGTTGCCAGTGACTATATACGGAACTGAGACATGGTCGCTTACTATGGGCCTCACAAGAAGGTTCAAAGCAACCCGAAGGGCAATAGAGCGTGCTTTGCTCGGAGTTTTTCTGCGTGATCGAATCAGAAACGAGGACATCCGTAGAAGAATTATAGTAGCCGACATAGCTTTCAGAATTGCTAAAATTAAGTGGCAGTGGGCGAGGCACATAGCTCGCAGAACAGATGGCCGTTGGGGCAGTAAAGTTTTCGAGTGGCAACCGCGCACCGGAAAACGTAGCGTAGGGAGGCCCTCCAATCGGTGGACCGATAACCTGGTAAAGATCGCGGAAAGCCGCTGGATGCGCGGGCAGTACAAAACCGGTCGTCCTGGAAATCCTCGGGGGAGGCGTTTGTCTAGCAGTGAACGTCCTTCGGCTGATATGATGATGAAAACGCGTCCAGTTCGTTGAATTAAGTAAATGACAGAATTCGAGTGTGGCTAACCACCTTCCATAAAAAAAACTTTATTATTCACAAACATACATACCCACATTAAAAAAGGTAAAATCACGTAAAGGGTGCGTCTACAGCTCCTATATGAAATTTCTTACAGCAGACCTTGGAGAGAGGAAGTGACAAAATAATGACAGAAGACGTATACAATAGCAAAGATTACAATAATACAGAGTGTCACAAAATTGGTGTAGGTCCCGTTAACTGTTCTACGAATTTGCTGAAACAACAAAAAAAAAATATTTACTCTCCATACAAATCGATCAGCTGATCAACTAATTTTGTGCATTTTAGTATGGAGGGCTAATTTTTTTTTGAGATATGACTATGTGTTCCTTAGGGAAAGTTGTTCAGTATGATGAGTAGAACCCCCAGTTAACGGGTCCTACACAATTTTTTTTACATCCTGTATATCATAAAATAGAAATTTTTATTACTTAGTCCTAAATATCAAACAATAAAATAAAGACGTAGTTGACTTAGTACAAAATAATACATATTATAATTTAAGTAAGTAATAATATAGAAAACCGGCTAAGTGCAAGTCAAAACCGCACATATAGAGTTCCGTACCATCATACTAGATGGCGCTAGTTTCCTCATGTTTAAAAAAACACGTTTTTTTATTAATATTCTCACTTTTTTAAATTTTTTGTATTTGTTGTTCTAGCAACAACAGAAATACATCATCTGTGAAAATTTCACCTGTGTAGCTATCACGGTTCATGAAATACAGCCTGTTGACAGAAAGACAGACGGATGGAAAGCGAAGTCTTAGTAATTGGTCCCATTTTTACCATTTGAGTACTGAACCCTAAAAAAATATGAGTAACTTTATGAAGGAAAAGAAATAAAATGTTGTTTTAATTTAGATGGAAAAGAGTACAGAATATCTATACAGATTCCCGTCTCACGTGGAAGTGAGTTCCGCAGCCTAATTATGCTAGCACATTTTATTTATTTTTAACCAAATTTTTTACCAAATTTTTAACCAAATTTTTAACCAAATTTTTAACCAAATTTTTAATCGAATTTTTAAACCAAATTTTTAACCAAATGCAAAAATTTCAAAGTATCTTAGAAAAAAATATTCCGTTTTTAATTTAAATGTTAGTATAGACAAAGTGTTAGTAATTTGTCTCAAAATAACATGACCACATAAATAAGATACATGTATTTGTTTGAACAAACGAAATGTGTCTGTCTGTCCGTCCATCTACTTAATTACTGAGATTTATAACGCTCGTCGTTGTGGGAGTGAGCTATTTCCAACCACAGTTTTAATTTGGTACAACAAGATCAGACTTCGTGTTTCTTTGTGTGTAAGTTTTCTAAATATTATTATTTTTAATCGCCTCCGTGGCGTAATGTGTAAGTCCATTAGCTTCACATCTGGAGGTCGCGGGTTCGATCCCCGCCGGAGTCTAACCTTGTAACACTCGGTTTGGTTAGTGGAAGGGCATTTTCTAAGTCCGTCTGGCTAGCTACCACCATCTTGTCTAGGTCTTGCCGCCTAACATCAATGTTAACAGCATTGATGTGTTCCGGCTTAAAGATAAGATTATGGAATCTAGGTAAGCCCGCTTTCATATTCGGCATCATCATCACTTCCATCAGGCGACCACTTGATGTGAATAAACATAACATAATATAATAAAAAATATTAATAATATAGAATAACCCAGAGTATGAATAACCAGATGCCCTAACAATTACGCCACGGAGGTATTTATTTATTAATAAAATAATTAATTAAAAAGTAATTATATATTTACTTTTCTATAATTTAGAGATAAATGGTTTTGATAACATCAAATAATAAAGCCCCCCCCCCCCCCCAATCCCTCTGCAAGTCCAGACCTCGAGTCAAACTTGGCCGATTTTTTAAAAATAAAAACGTATTTTTATTTCTTCCCTATTTTCGTACAAAAAATGCGTTAGATTAAAAGAAAAAAAAATTAACAACATCGTTCCAAAGTCGATTAATTGTCCGGTTTAATCTAACTTACCTAATTTAAATATTTTTATGTAACAACTTAATAAGTCTGTTTCCTAAATTTACAGCCCTGAAGACGACCTGAAGGACGGACATATGTTAATCAAATTTTTGTTATTTAACAAATCGATTTCTTCTGTCTCGAGTTCGTAGTAGGAAGTATTATTTGTTATCCCGAAAAGAAAATTCTATTTTAGTATGAAAAAAAAAATATAAAAAAGATTGTCGAGAAAGTTTAGTGCGGGCTGCCGTACAATTTATTTCAACATGTACGAGTATGGGTTCCTTCGTGAATTAAGTTGTAGGTTTAAATCCAGATTTCCAATAATAAAAAACTCAGAGCCACTCACATCGCATACATTTAAACGTTCGATTACGACCGCAGCGCCACCATATTAAAATTAATTCGAATTTCGAATAGGTACGCCGATGTGTTCCGATGTGCTCCGATCGAGTATAATAATCGTAAAAGATAATAATCACCGATAACCGCATTCAACATGGCCGCTTCAATATGGTACCCTCGATATAATTGGTGTAGAGTGACCAGGGATTATTTATTTTTCTGGAAAAACTATTGCGAACAAGTCTTCTAAGAGCATGGTCAGAGATAATTATGTCTTAGTTAGGCTTAACATTAAAAGAACAAGATAAAAACAAATATAGGTTTATCTTTGAAATCGTTATCGTTCCTGCTAGATAAGACAAGGCTAGTCAGTGTTAACGACAGGAATCAAAACACACACGAAATCTAAACTATAAAACAAATTTATATAAAAAAAACCGATTTATCTTTTGATACGCAAGAGATTACGACAAACGTATAGACACCTTGCTCTTTAAAATTGATCTACTGGCTTCAGGCTCAGCCAAAGAAATAGACTTACTACACCTGAAAATACTACTCTCCTTTTAGGATCAACATCATCATCATCATCATATCAGCCACAAATCGTCCACTGCTGGACAAAGGTCTCCCCCAAGGATTTCCACGACGACCGGTCCTGCGCTGCCCGCATCCATCGGCTTCCCGCGACCTTCACCAGGTCATCGGTCCATCACGTGGGAGGTCTGCCTACGCTACGTTTTCCGGTGCGCGGTCGCCACTCGAGAACTTTACTGCCGCATCGGCCATCTGTTCTACGAGCTATGTGTCCTGCCCACTGCCACTTCAGTTTAGCGATTCTGTGAGCTATGTCGGTTACTTTAGTTCTCCTGCGGATCTCCTCGTTTCTGATTCGATCACGCAGAGAAACTCCGAGCATAGCACGCTCCATTGCCCTTTGGGTGACCTTGAGCCTTCTTATGAGGCCCATAGTAAGCGACCATGTCTCAGTTCCATAAGTCATCACTGGCAACACACACTGGTCAAAGACCTTAGTCTTAAGACACTGCGGTATTTGGGACGTGAAGATATTGCGAAGCTTCCCGAACGCTGTCCAGCCGAGTTGGATTCGTCGATTGATCTCTTTCTTGAAGTTGGAACTACCTAGCTGGACTGTTTGTCCCAGGTATACATATTCGTCAACAACTTCCAGTGTAGAGTCTCCAACCTTTAGAGGAGTGGGTGCTACACGGACATTTAACATTATTTTCGTCTTGTCCATGTTCATTTTAAGACCCACTTGTTGAGAGACCTTACTGAGGCCATCGAGCATTGTGCTTAGGTCTTCCATAGTCTCAGCCATGACCACGATATCGTCAGCGAATCGGAGGTGGGATATGTACTCGCCGTTGATATTGATGCCGAGTCCACCCCAGTCCAGAAGCTTAAAAACATCTTCCAGGGCGGCGGTGAACAGTTTCGGAGATATAACATCTCCCTGTCTCACCACTCGCTGCAACTGGATAGGTTTCGAGTTCTGGTCCTGGAGGCGAACCGACATGGTGGCGTTTTCATACAGGCACTTCAACACCTCGATGTATCGATGGTCAATTTGGCACCGCTGGAGAGACTGTAGCACAGCCCAGGTTTCGACTGAATCAAAGGCCTTCTCATAGTCCACAAACGCCAAGCATAGTGGCTGATTGTACTCTTCGGTCTTCTGTATAATCTGCCGCAGCGTATGTATGTGGTCTATGGTACTAAAGCCTTTTCGGAAACCGGCTTGCTTGGGAGGCTGGAAGTCGTCAAACCTGCGTGCGAGACGATTCGTAATGACTCTCGAAAACAGTTTGTAGACATGGCTCAGAAGTGAGATGGGTCTGTCATTCTTCAGCAGGGTGTTGTCACCCTTTTTGAAGAAAAGCACGACCACACTTCTGTGCCATGCCTTAGGCGTTTGTCCCTCGAGTATAACGGAACTAAATAACTTCTGAAGAGCTTTTAGTACCGGTGATCCACCTGCTTTCAGAAGTTCAGCCGTAATTCAATCATCACCCGGTGCCTTGTTGTTCTTGAGCTGTTTGAGAGCCATTCTAATCTCGTACAGGCTGACGTCCGGGATATCTTCGGTATAGTGTCGGGTTAGTCTGGCTCTTGGGTCTTCAGCCAGATCGCTGACAGGCAAACGTGTGGTTTTGTACAATTGTCCATAGAACTTCTCAACTTCTTCCAGCAACTCAGTCTTAGACGATATGGTCCTGCCATCCTCAGTCTTCAGCTTGGTCAGTTGGCTTTGTCCAACAGACAGATCTCTCGCGAACACTTTTGAGCCTTTGTTGTGCTCAATCGCCTCTAATACAATTTGTATTATATTGGAGTAAATCGCGAGTAAGGGACTTAGAGATCTGCCTGTTTAGTTGCCGATACTGAGTAGCGTCTTCAGAGGACTGCAAAACCAATCTGCGTCTTTCTTCCATGAGATTGCTGGTGAAGTCGGAGATTTTTTTGGTTCTGTTAGAACGGCGAGTTTTAAAAATCTTAGACCCGACCGTTTTAACAATTTCCACGAACCTGTCATTATAATCGTCCACAATCTCGCAGTCTCCTAGGCATTCGAAACGATTATGCAACTCGAGCTGAAAGCTCTCGGGGTTTTGGAGCTGGATGGGCGCTGGTCGGAGCGTAGACTTCATCAGTCGACATCTTTCTAGCTTGGTCTTTAGATTCAATGTGCCTCTGACCATCCGGTGATCGCTTCCTGTTTTGACTGAATTGATCTCGGAGACATCATTGAATATTTGCCTCCTTGTCGACAAGATGAAGTCTATCTCGTTTTTTGTTACGCCATTGGGATGCAACTATGTCCACTTCCGCTGTTTTGACTTTTTAAAGAAGGAGTTCATCATAAAGAGGCTCTCCTTCTCCATAAAGTCGGCCAGCATCTGGCCACGTGCATTTCTCACTCCATATCCAAATTGCCCCACTCTCAGCTCACCATCGCTTCGTTTGCCCAGTTTCGCGTTAAAGTCCCCATAACAACGGTATAATGGGTCCTGGTGCTATGTAAGGCTGTAGAGATGTCCTCATACATAGTCTCTACCTCGTCGTCGGAGTGTTCCGTAGTCGGCGCGTATACCTGTATGACCTTTATCGAATACCGTTTGGTGATTCTGAGTATAAGGTATGCTACCCTTGTCGAAACGCTCAGGATTTGGACCACATTGTTAATGAGGGACTTGTGGACGAGAAATCCGACACCACCCTGGGACTGTTGGTCGCCCTCCCGGAAATAGAGCAGGTTTCCGGATTTAAGGATCATGGTGTCCTCTCCCTGTCTTCGGACTTCACACAAACCTACGATATCCCACCGTAACCTGCTCAATACTTGTTCGAGTTCTGTAAGTTTCTCGTCAGTCCGCAGTGTGCGCGTGTTGTAAGTTGCCAGGGCCAAAGGTCGTTGGGTTTGGTAGCCTGGCATCTGCCGGGGATTCTTCGCACCCCCTACCCCGCCGTTACCATGACTGCTACCGGAGCCAGGAATAGCGGGGCTGCCGGGGACTAGGGGCCGTTTTCTGGGTGTGGGATTCATAGGGGGGTTCTGCCGTAATTGCCACGCTTGGCAGGCGGGTTGGCGATCGCAGTTTGATTGCAGGTGTGTTGCAATGCACGGAAAGACGCTGCTGCCCATCCTCCGGTTTTAAGTCCCTTAGTCACCTCTTACGACACCCATTGGAAGAGATGGGATGGTCCTATTCTTAGCCGGGAACCATACGAACTTTTAGTATAGTCGGGTAAAATTGTCGTGTCATTTTAAGATAAGTAAAGATACCTGATCTGAACACCTAAAGTAAGAAAACAAGTACTTTATTGCACGACACTGTTGGGTAACTTCCAATTTGAAAGAAAAGGATGGGTACTGATTGGTATCCGTATCTTTGCTATTACTAAACTATTTTATATAGATACATAGATAAATGGATAGAAAACATTTATGTTATGTTGTTTCCGAGCAACACAACAAAATAAAGAAAAAACAGTAGTAACAAATAGCTTAATTAAGCATTGTAAAAAGCTTTTTCAACTGACTTCCAAAAAGGAGGAGGTTTACAATTTCACTGTATGTTTTTTTTTGTATAAGTCCTGTTTGTTACGCGATATCTTCGCAAATTGTGAAGCGATTTTCATGATTATTTTTATTCGGTAGGGCAGGGTATGCTTCCGATTTGATCCCATACAAATATTATCAAAGTAGTAGTACCTTATTAGTAAATTTAAAAAACCAAAATTGTACTGAATTGTTGCGATGGAAGTCGGTTTTTTAACGTGTTTAGCGTTTTCAATTATTATATTACAATGTTAGCTTCCCTGTCCAAAATCCCTGTTTTATACTGCCTGATTTATGTACCTACAAGCTCTTAAATTTACAGTCACTAACAAATATCTTTCACAATCATGGTCACCCTACTTGGCGGTAAGCAGCATAGTAAGTTCGCACTAGATAATTGTTTTTGGGGCTGCGTTAATTAGCACGTTTTGCGTGAATACGACGATTTTGGCCACCATTTGCTGTATATTGTATACTCTGTAATATAGAGTCTGTATAAAGGTGTTTTGTGTGTGAGTTTGTAGCACGACAGGTAGGTATAGTAAGGGCGTGGGTTACAAGATGCCTGAGAAAAAAAAGACCTGAAAAGAACATAAAAATTTTAAAAAAATTAGAATACTAAAATTTTAAATACAAATCACAAACGTGCAAAAACATAAATTAATTAAATAAATAAATTATTAAATGGGTATTTTAGAAAGTATCAAGGTATGAATTTATTAAATTTATTACAATATGAGCTGATGATGATGATGATCGAATTTTTGGTTTTTGAATGAAAAGTCACATGTGTCAACGCATGCGTAAAGGAATAAATAGATGGAATGATAAAAGGTCAAATGAAAAAAGAACGAATAATAGCGTACCGCGTTACAAGTTTTTACTTTCGACGGACGAAGGAGTGAAGGAGGTATTGCGATAGAAACAAAATATGAGTAAGTAAGGTGTAACAAAATTAGCTGAAACTATTTTAACTGGTGCTTCTACCCATGAAACTGAACCACTTTCACCATGGAACCCATAGTCAAATACCAAAAAAAAAATTGGCTCTCCCATACTAACTCGATTAGCTGATCAGGCAACTTAGTATGGGAAGTTCAAATTTTTTTTGGAGATTTGACTATGGGTTCCATGGAGATAGTTGTTCAGTTTCATGGGTAGAAGAACCAGTTAAAATAGTTTCAGCTAATTTTGTTAGACCTTATATACATTTTGTACCGAAAATAAAAATTGTATGTAATTGCGTCCGTCAGTGCCCAAACTGCTGAACGGATTTGGTTAAAATTTGGGTTGGACCAAATTTATTTGTTTAATCTCCAGCTGTTTTTTTTTAATTTTCTATCTTGTTTATTAAGGGTTATAGCAAAAACACTTTCTAATTATTTCTCATAAATGGCTTAAACAATTTTTATGACTTAAAACTTTTAACTTTATTTATATGATGATGATCTACTTTACGCCGTAGAAAAAATCGGAATGAGTTATCTTTCATATAAACATATTCAGTTAGTTATTTTTCTCAAAAATGGCTCTAACGATTATAATAAAATTTTTAAATAACTAGGACTTTATACGACTAACTTTCCTAGGTAGTTCATTATTCCAGGCAAAAAATGTGTAGAGTACCACCGATATAAATCCAAAATTATTTTTAAATATTTAATCAATTCCGGTACATTTTTACTACTATAAAGCGTAAAGTTTATTGTTGATTTGTAAATGCCCTAAGTCCCTATGTCCAGGGGCACTTGGCCCGGGGCGGCTAGAGGTGAGGGGCGGCTTTTCGGTTGTTCTTTCGCCAGTCGTAGTAGAAAAAATTAGAGAAAAACTTGAATTGATAATTTCTTATAGATTTTCTTTGATAAAAACAATTTCAACAAGACAAAGAGTAACCAATATATAAAGTAGCGGAAGAAAAAAATAATAGGTAGGTACTTCAGTGTTTGAAAGCGTCGGTGGCTCAACCGGTAACGACTCGGTCCATCTAACCAGAGGTACCGGGTTCAAATCTGGACGGCCAATGTACCAATGAGTTTTTCAAAAACTTACGTACATACTTACCGATTGCTTTAACGGTGAAGGAAAACATCGTGAGGAAACCTGCACACGCCTGCGAAGAAACTCGAAGGTTGCGTGTGAAGTCGACCAACCCGCACTGGGCCCGCGTGATCGACTAAGGCCTAATCGCCCTGATTCAGGGTAGGCTCGAGCCCCTGGTGGTGACGTATATGAGCTGTAATAATGATTTCAGTGTTTTCATTGTTACTGGTCAGTGCAACACCGGACAACCGCCGTCTATCCCTTGGATAAGAAAAAAAAAGCGCGCGATCGCTCCAGTGGCGCCGGTAATAAGGGTGACGAACCGCTACGAATATGCAAACAGAAGGTAAAGGTGACGTTTATCGCGTGGCAGTACGGAACCCTTAGCGCACAACACCGACTCGCAGTTGGCCGGTTTTATTTCATTCTAAGTGATGGATGGGATGGGGTGGATTTTTTTTGTGTCCGGGTGCCAGATTCTTAAATACGCTTCTGCTAACTAATCTAGACGATGAAAACTACGCAAGAAAGTTTGCACAGCGTGGCTGAACAATAAATTATAAAAGTCTCTTTTCGTAGCACTGAAAAACTTTTTACAAGGAGACGGTACTTGAATTATAAGAAAAAATGTATCTCAATAAAAAGTTGGCCAATCGGTCTGATCGATTTGTATAAAAAGACATGTGCGGTCGAGGGACACCCGTCAGGAATCAAGCAGAGATATGCTATATATAAATCTCTGGTTACAAGTACAAGCTTTTATTTTAGTTGAAGTCCATGACACGAGATATCGGGTTGTACATTCACAGATCGTGCATTATCTGGTCACGCATTATACAAATATTTATGTTGATTTTAGTAAAAGTTCAAGACTCGAGTTATCGGGCTTTTCATTCACAGATCATATCATTTTTTTATTCGTTTTTTTTTTTAAAAGGGGTGAATTATGTTTTGTATGAACCTGTCGACAGACTGTCAGAATTTAGCCCTGCGCGGCGAATCACACAGAACACGCTCTATAATATGGGGTTCCTTATATACTTACCTATTATTTATAAGTGATAACATCCCCTAAAATATGGTCACGCATGATACAAGCTTTAGTCCATGACACGAGTTATCGGGCTGTACATTCACAGGCCGTGCATTATCTGGTCACGCATTAGGTCGCACTTTATCTGGTCGCACATTATACAAGCGTTTTTGTTTATTTCAGTTCAAGTCCATGACACGAGTTATCGGGCTGTACATTCACAGGCCGTGCATTATCTGGTCACGCATTATACAAGCTTTTTTTTTCAGTTAAAGTCCATGACAAGAGTTATCGGGCTTTACATTCACAGGTCGTGCATTATCTGGTCACGCATTATATAAGCTTTTTTGTTTATTTCAGTTCAAGTCCATGACACGAGTTATCGGGCTGTACATTCACAGGTCGCACTTTATCTGGTCGCGCATTATACAAGCGTTTTTGTTTATTTCAGTTTAAGTCCATGACACGAGTTATCGGGCTGTACATTCACAGGTCGCACTTTATCTGGTCGCGCATTATACAAGCGTTTTTGTTTATTTCAGTTCAAGTCCATGACACGAGTTATCGGGCTGTACATTCACAGGTCGCACTTTATCTGGTCGCGCATTATACTAGCGTTTTTGTTTATTTCAGTTCAAGTCCATGATATGAGTTATCGGGCTGTACATTCACACGTCGTGAATTATGTGATCACGCATTATACAAGTTTTTTTGTTCACTTTCGTTTAAGTCCATGACACGAGTTATCGGCGAGCTGTTCATTTATCACTATGGTACATATATACCCCATACCGCATATTACACGTTGAATGAAACGCGTAAGCGCCATTCAATACGTCGTAAGACGCATTAGAAACTTTGGTCGCAGTGGGGATCTCGATTTTCCTCAGCAATTACAAACCATATGGAAGTAATGTTTTATAACCTGATTCTTCATTTTAATGACTTTTATAACAGAAAAAATATATCAAATAAACCTCTTTTAAAACAGAGATTTGCATTCTACAGGTAAACCAGACCGATTTAAACCTCTAAATCCTAAACGCATAATTCAATATGCCAGTTGGATTTTTAAAAATTAAGTGTAAGTAGTTTTTAATTGAAATGAAAAAAAAAACATTGAAAAAGGGCAAAAGTGTGGTTATTTTCTTTACTCTTTATACACGTAAAGAAATAAACAAAGACCCAGTTGTCCAATCATTGGGCCGCAATTTTGTGATTGAAGTCGCTTTTTCCTAACGTTTTTAGCGTTGTCAATTCATCTTCATATCAGCTCATATACGTCCCCACCGAGGGGCTTGAGCCTACCCTGAATGAGGGCGATCGGGCCTTAGTCAACCACGCGGGCCCAGTGCGGGTTGGTCAACTTCACACACAACCTTCGAGTTTCTTCGCAGGTGTGTGCAGGTTTCCTCATGATGTTTTCCTTCACCGTTAAAGCAATCGGTGAGTATAATGTAAGTAAATTTCGAAAAAATCATTGGTACATTGGCCGTCCGGATTTGAACCCGGCACCTCTGGTTAGGATGACTGAGTCGTTACCGGTTGAGCCACCGACGCTTTTAATTTTCAATTATTTGGATGTAACATCTGTCTAATTGACGTTGTTCGTGTTACATATAGCCTGTGTTACCCGGATCATAATTAAGGTACAGTAGTGGGTTTTAAAAGAAATTCGTGGACACGTAGTCAAATTTAATTATGAAATGAATGAACGAATTAAACCTAGAAGGAAATATAAAAATTGTCAAAACATAATACACTTAATTTAGAATACTAATCACAAAATATAAATTAATCTTACCCGTAATGGGTCTTTTATAATATAAGTGAGAATTAGTTATTTAAGGGCCGCCGGAGGCTCGAGTTTCCATACAAACCTAGTTCCGCTTTAATACAAAAACTACATGCCGGATTGAATCCAAACTTTGTAATTATATTGAGGCGACACATATCGATATTTGAAATTAGTTTTCGATGTACTAATATAAAACGGAAAAAAATAAAAGCAGTTTCAAACTTTGAGTACAAAACTAATTTAAGCCTTCTTTTTGTTACGTTAAAATTTACTACGATGAAAAATAATTACAAACATCGATATGTGTCTACTCAATATATTTACAAAGTTTGGATTCAATCCGGCATGTAGTTTTTGTATTCAAGCGGAACTACGTTTGTATGAAAACTCGAGCCTCCTGGAGACTGTTAATTTATTTTATTTATAAACTAGCGACCCGCCCCGGCTTCGCACGGGTGCAATGCTGATACTAAATACACTACAGAAAAACTGAGAACGTTGTATATAAAAACATAGCGGCCCGCTCCGGCTTCGCACGGGTATAAAATATATAGCCTATGTGATTAAAATCGATTCAGTAGTTTTGATTTAATCATTACTGCCCGTAGCCCGCACGCGTTAAATTTGGAGTAAAACAATCCCCCTTTCCCTATACCATGAAGATTTCCTGCTATCTTTGGAATATCTAAATTCATACACTACATTTTTACTTATTTACTTTTTACATTTTTAACTGTTTATTTTATTTTTACAACATATTACAGAATGTCTTTATAAACAACGTTAACAGCTTTCTTGTCATGAGACAATACAAACATGTTTTCTCTGGAGGTCACTCTTGAAAGAGCGACATACAGTTGTCCATGTGAAAAACAGTCAACGCTCAAATCTAAGCCTGCAACGTTGAAGGTTTGACCCTGCGATTTATTAATGGTCATTGCAAAAGATGTCTTTACCGGAAACTGTAAACGTTTAAATTGGAAGGGTAAATCCGATGGTATCAGAGGGATTCGGGGAATCAATACATCTTCTCCGGTACCACATCCTGTGAGTATTGTGCACTCTATTATGAAAGTTTTCAATGATTTTACCAGCAAACGCGTGCCATTGCAAAGTTTAGGTGGATTCTGGTTTCTTAGTAAAATAGCAGGACAACCTACTTTCAACACCATTTTGTGAGGAGGGAGTCCAGACGGGTTCAAAGAATTTAGAAATTCTGTAGGAAAATGAACAGCTTCTTCCAAATCGAGAACAGTATCGACCGAGTAGTATATTTTCGTCAGCGCATCAATCTTTTAAAGAATCAAGTTATTTACTTTATCTACTTGTTCGTTATTTGGTGACAGAATCGCTCTTTCTTTAAACCAAGATATTGTCTTATAACTTATGTAATCAATGTCAGGATAGACATTGTTAGGCAAGCTCTTGCCGCACCGGGCGGCCGGCCGGTACCGCCGTAAACGCTACGTCCCGCAATTTTTAAATGTGTAATATCTTCGAAGAAATTCACTTAAATCATACGGTGTAACGGGCCATATAGATCTATATTAAATGAACAATGTATTCAAGGTATTTAATTGGTTAAGGGTTAATGCTGTATTGGTTAAAATCGCTTCGAAAATTAGCCATTATTTGTCGTAAAAAGTAAATGACAAAAAAAAGTTATTGTGGGTTATCCATAAGAGATAGACATATACCGTCACGGACTTTTCTGTAGACCTTTTCAATGTGTACAATACTTAGTACATTATTTTGATAAAACTCAGGGTTCAGCCTGCGTTTGCAATGTAAGCGGAAAAAATGTAATTATTTACGACATCACATTAGAAACCTCAAAAATAACAGTACTTTTCCACTATTTAATGGATGTTATTATACATATAAACCTTCCTCTTGAAAGACTCTATCTATTAAAAAAAACCGCATCAAAATCCGTTGCGTAGTTTCAAAGATTTAAGCATACAAAGGGACATAGGGACAGAGAAAGCGACTTTGTTTTATACTATGTAGTGATGATAGTGATGATGATATGAAGGATCAGAGTAACATTATATAGCAATGTGAAGAATGAATATAATGATTTTATTAGATGGATGACAGCGCAAAAAAGAAAAAGATAAAATGAAGAAAGATCGAATGAAAGATGAACGTATAAAAGCGTGCCACGTTACACGCTATGGCGAAAACGTAGCTTACAGACATACATAGACTGTTAAAATCATGACTCTTATTGCTTTGCCGTTTAGGGTAAAAATAGCTTTATTGAGTTTTGTAGTGGAGATCTCACAGGAAAATTTTATGTAAATATTCAGTAAGAGAACCAATATAACCGACCTAACTCACATAATCACTATACTTATGTTAACGGGCATGGAGGAAGCACATAGATCGTAGAACAGATGACCATTGGGGCATTTCCTCTCATATATCAACCAGATACGCTAAAACTACCACGTTTATGATATAGCGTCCCCACTTACCTACCCTTGGGCATAACAGTGAGGGCCGCTATTCCTGCCAACACCATAAGGTGAAGACAAGGACCAGTTACGGTAGGCCTTGCCGCTAAGACGCTTGTCCCGGTACTCTGCAAGGCGAGTGCCTCGTGGAAAAGAACCATTGGGGCAGTAAAATTATTGAATGGCTACCGCGCACCGGAAGGCAAGCCTCACACGAGGTGGACCGACAGGCTGGTGAAGGTCGCGAGAGGCCGCTGAATTCGAGTAGCGTGGGATCGGTCCCTGTGGATATCCTTGGTTGTCTAGAGGAAGACGTCTTCCGGCTATGACTCCTAAGCACAGAAAAAGGAAAGGAGAGTTTTAATGATCGGGTCATATCGTGTTACTACGTTTCTCCTCCAGCTTTGCAGGTTTGACTGTAAACAAGGAAGTTGCATGCTTGACTTATTGTCGTAAGTCCCCTTGGTGGGGTAGAGGGCGTCGACAGCTCTCCGTATAACCCTTTCAGACCAGACCTTGAAGGGGAGTACACTTTAAATGAATTCATTGTTGCTACATAGTTACTTATAGGTTATTTTTTTTACAATTGGTAAGCACTTGGCATTAAAGCGTCGGTGGCTCAACCGGTAACGACTCGGTCCATCTAACCAGAGGTACCGGGTTCAAATCTGGACGGCCAATGTACCAATGAGTTTTTCAAAAACTTACGTACATATACTTACCGATTGCTTTAACGGTGAAGGAAAACATCGTGAGGAAACCTGCACACGCCTGCGAAGAAACTCGAAGGTTGTGTGTGAAGTCGACCAACCCGCACTGGGCCCGCGTGGTCGACTAAGGCCTAATCACCCTGATTCAGGGTAGGCTCGAGCCCCTCGGTGGGGACGTATATGAGCTGATATAATAATAATAATAATAAGCACTTGGCATCATCTCACCTGATGGTAAGTGACGGTGATGCCGAAGATGGAAGCGGGCTTACCAAGATTCCCCAACGCAATAGAGAACTGGCTATCTTATTTTTAAGTCGGAACACATCGATGTTGTTAACACTGATGTTTCGGGGCAAGACTTAGATAAGATGGTGAAGCCAGGCGGGCTTAGAAAATGCCCTACCACCAACCTAACCGAGTCTTACAAGTTGACCTCACCGGGAATCGAACAAATGAAAATGCAAGATAAAATTAAAAATCTATTATCAAGTTATTAAAAAACTAATTTTAATGAAAACAAAGTAAATAATAAAGATGTTACTTGTAGATTTTAGTAAAATAAACTGAGTGTATGATAGATAAGGTTGAAAACTGTTTGTATTTTGAACTGTTTATCGTGTTGGTCCGTCTGTAAGGGACATACATACTAAAGCTTAACACAAACGGCAGTAGGCTAGGTAGTGGTATTATGTAATCCGTGGAGTCGCATGCCATCATGTTCTGTTACATAAAAAAACGAGTGTTCTTTAGACCGTTTTTAGACCACACGACTGAAGTAAAACTTCTCTAGCTCCATCTATATGTATGAAAGTAAATACTTTATCTTTTTTTCATATGGAGGTATAGACAGTTTATGTTAAGAGTTTTATTATCCTCTGAAAATGAACAAATCTTTTTTATCTTATATGTTTGTTTTGACAACCGATATTGTTGCCTTATTGGCAACCGATTTTGTTGGTAAACAAAAATAAACAGTATCTCTCTTTCTATCTTCACTAATTTTTATATTCCTCTCAACTTCCGTTCGCCTCGCCCGAACACACTATTATCCGTAATGCTCTCGTCACGCATCCACCAGCTTACTCCCCAAGTCAAGCGTGCGTAAAGAAGTTTTACTTCAAAAAATTAAAACCTGGCAATAAGTCCAGTAGTGTACGTCGTTAGTGCCAAGCCCTGTTTTAGCCGAACTTAAATTAAGTCCAAAAACTTAGTCTTAGAAGTTAAATTACAGGTCCTTTTTGAATTATTCAGCTCAACTCCCACAAACACTTTGTGAATAGTTTTGAATTTTGAGTCTAGTTAGTTTAACCCTTAATAACATGTAGTTAGCTAAGATAATTGAAATTCTAGCTAGCCACGTAATTCAGCGTAAGTGGAAATAAAATAATTAAATAAAAACCGGCCAAGTGCGAGTCGGACTCGCTTGCCGAGGGTTCCGTACCACCACATCTCTGGATAAGGAACCTTTTAAATAAAAAAATCAAAAACTATGCAGCATAAAAATAATTAAAAATCTGTTTGAATTTTTGCCAATGAACTCCTTTAATAACTCAATTCAGAATTTGGATCACCCGCCTCGTTCCTTGAATAATTGATTACGTACTATAAATAAAGACTACATTTTTTATGATGTAGTATAGTTTTCAGATTTTTCCCAATACTTTTTTTTTATTCACAATTGGTAAACCTTGTGGTGTAAGACGGTATTACTAGCCAAATTTCATAGTTCTAGGTCAACGTAAAATACCCTTTAAATTTTGATTCCCTTGAGAATATCAAAATATACGTTTTATGGGCATCACGCCCGTATATTTTTTTTTTGCGATATCTTAGAAGTTTGATTTTTTCAAAGCTTCAAGGGACGGGAGTATATAGTTTTAATTTCAACTCAATACCTCCACGCGTTCCCGGGATAAAGGGTCTTGACAGACAGACGGACGGACGGACAATTAACGAAGTGATCCTACAAGGATTCCGTTTGTTTCTTTGAAATACGGAACCCTAAATTTTTTTTATTTGATACTTACAAGTTACGAATACATATTATAAAGACCTAATTTTCAATCTAGTCGTTAGACTGTATATTGGAAACTATATCTTTCTCTTTTTACGGGAGTACTTTAAAAGGTAAAAACAAAACCTTTATAGGATCACTTGTGTGTCTATCTTTCCGTCCGTCCGTCACAGGCAGTTTGCTTGGAAACTACTGGACTGATTGAGTTGAAATTTGGTACACATATGTAAGTTGGTGTTAAGAGTGTCGGTGGCGTAACGGTAACGACCGCTACCTCCTGAAACGTAACAATGTGTTTTCGAATATTCGATTTCATATGTACGTTTATCCGACGCTCTTACGGTGAAGGAAAACATTGTGAGGAAACCTGGACACGCCTGCGAATAAACTCGCAGGTTGTGTGTGAAGTCGACCAACCCGCACTGGGCCCGCGTGGTCGACTAAGGCCCGATTGCCCTAATTCAGGTAGGCTCGAGCCCCTCGGTGGGGACGTATATGAGCTGATATGATGATACGAATAGGGGAACATAGACGCCCACCGCGCCGGCAGGGAATTTCTCTCCTTAGCCAAACATAATTTTTTTTTGTTATCTTATCTGTGTACTTACAAACAAACCGTAACAGATCCCAAAGACACCGAAATAGCCCGTAATAATGGTGCGTCCCGCGCCGCGTGGCGCTAGCGCCAACAAAGGGAAGAGGCAGAGTGCAGACGATTTGTCCTTGCCATCGGTTCGACGCACCGTCGCTCGCGCATGTCGTGTAGAACCAGAATAACTAGATCCTTGGAAAGATATATTTTCTTGAGCAAAGCGTGAAAGGTATTCGACTATATAACATAACACTTTAAACTTTCACGATTATTATTTTATTTTATTCACAATTGGTAAACCCTTGACAACATCTTACCTGGTGGTAAGTGACGATGTTGCCGAAGATGGAAGCGGGCTTACCAAGATTCCCCAACGCAATGAGGAAATGGCTATCTTATCTTCATGCCGGAACACACCAATGATATCAACATTGATATTTGGCGGCAAGACTTAGATAAGATGGTAGTAGCTAGCCATGCAGGCGGGTTTAGAAAATGCACTACCACTAACCAAACCGAGTCTTACAATTGACCCCGCCGCGGGAATCGAACCCGTGACCTCCTGTGTAAAGTCAGTGAATTTTGCCTCTGAGCTACGGAGGCGGTTAAAACGTTATTCATAATGACAAATTGAAAGCGGGAGTTGACGTGATTTTATTTAACATATGAGCAGGTATTGATGTTGTTTTTACCTTTGTTTTTTGTAAGTCTCGGTTTGGTTGGTATTAGGGCATTTTCTAAGCCCGCCTGGCTAGCTACCACCATCTTATCTAAGTCTTGCCGCCAAACATCAATGTTAACAACATTGATGTGTTCCGGTATGAAGATAAGATAGCCAGTTCTCCATTGCGTTGGGGAATCTTGGTAAGCCCGCTTCCATCTTCGGCATCATCTTCACTTACCATCAGGTGAGATGATGCCAAGGGCTTGCTAATTGTGAATAAAAAAAAAATACGTTACGACTATGCTTCGATAGCCGTTGTTAGCGAGTAGATAACGTCAATACCTACTCATATGTTAAATAAAATCACGTCAACTCCCGCTTTCAATTTGTCATTAGGTATTCGACTAAACCACCGATCGATTTTTGGGTTCCGTATTAGGTAACCGGCCCCTATTACTAAGCCTACGCTGTCTGTCTGTCCGACTTTTTTAAAGCTATATCTTTTGAACCGTTATAACATTGATGTATTCTGGCTTGAAGATAAGATAGCCAGTTCCTCATTGCGTTGAGGGAATCTTGGTAAGCCCACTTCCATCTTTGGCATCATCCTCAATTACCATCAGGTGAGATGATGCTAAGGTACGTAGTAACTATTTAGTAATCTGTGGCTAAGGGCTTACCAATTGTGAATCTACAGGATGTTACAAAATTGGTGTAGGTCCCGTTAACTGGAGCCTCTACTCATTTTGTTTTACGACTTTGCTAAAATCGCAAAAAAATGTTTTAACTCTTTATACAAATCGATTAGCTGATCGACCAATTTTGTGCATTTTTGTATGGAGGGTCCAAAATTGGAAATACCTGAAAGCTATTGCAGAGAGTTAAAGTAACTGAATCTTAAGCTTTAATGGTTATTAAAACCACTATAGAGGCCTTTTACAGCTGATTTAGTAATAGTCCTACAGCTGATAACCAGTCCGCGTAATGCTTAAGGCTGGTTAATTTTGTGCTCAATTTTGAATAACAAGTACAAAACAGCATTGAGAGTTCACTTTATTCAGTAGTATAGCCACTTTGCGGCTGGTCATGTGCTACATGACTTTGGTGCCGGAACACATCAACGCTGTTAACATTAATGTTTGGCGGCAAAACTTAGATAAAATGGTGGCAGCTAGACCCCACGGGGAATCGAACCTTCAACCTACTGATGTTAAGCAAATGGATTTACCACTACGCCACGAAGGCGGCTATATAAAAATACATGAAACACGTAAAACGTATCTATAAAATTTGAGGGTTGCCCTCGATTTCCCTGGTATCCTATCATCAGATCCTGACTTGGTGACAATGGAACTCCCTCGGGAGTATACTCTTTCGAATAAAAAAATAATTTTGAAAATCGGTTCACAATCAGCGGAGATATCGCGTAACAAACGTATAAAAAAACAACATATAGTCTAACTGAGAACCGCCTCCTGAAGTAGGTTTAAAATTGAAGATTGAGATACTCCATTGTCCCTGAAATACGTCGGCTCATGTAACGCTGGACGATCCTCTCTAATTTATCGATACAACTTGACGTCTACATATATTTATCAATGTTTGTCGCTAACACTGTCTGCTGCCACAATTTGGAATTTCTCAGCTCTATATCTGGAACGCCCCTTCGAGTTTGGATTGCATTCTTATCTAAGTCTTGCCGCCAAGCATCAGTGTTAACAGCATTGATGTGTTCCGGCTTGAAGATAAGATAGCCATATCCCCATTGCGTTGGGAAATCTTGGTAAGCCCGCTTTCATCTTCGGCATCATCGTCACTTACCATCAGGTGAGATGATGCCAGGGCTTACTAATTGTTAATAAAAAATAAAACAAATCGAACTTCGATCCGTTTAGTCTCAGCACACCCTGGATACTTCATACAACGGGCCAGATATGAAATTTCAAAAACGGAATGACGGAACAAAACGGCGAGATCCTATACGTTCGACAACCAAACTGTAACCAATCTGTATCAATCTGAGTGATCTGTATCAAGGTGAGGTCGCAATCTAGAGAGCGGCAGGGAGTGTCCATACTGTATATTAGTACTAATATGTATACTTTGGTCTAAGTAAGTAGGTATTCAATTCGAACGATATTCATGGGAGCTTATAACGAATCTTTATTTAATTAAAAAGGTGATCGTCTCAATTTAAAATAGAATAATTTTATTTCAATGTCGGGAATTTAATTTCGGAACATTTCAAAGGTATCTAATAATTAATTTCACTAACGTCTGTGTCACCTTTATAACTACCTAGCTTTTGATAGGTCTGTCTAGATAAAGGGGCCTCCTTATTTTATTAGAAGACTCTGAAATAATTAAATAATTTAATTGAAAAAAAATGTGATTGGTTACTATAGGTAGCGAGGAGCGAAGCAACGAGCCGTTCGGTTTATATTAGATACAACGCGCGACGTCATTATGTTAGCTTGGGAAGAGACCTGTGTCAAAGTTTAAATGTATATATGAGTACTAACATACAGTATGGACACTCCCTGCCGCTCTCTAGATTACGACCTCACCCCCTCGTCACCCAGATTGATACAGATTCATAGTTATAGTTAAGATTACATATGTAGGTACGTTCATCCGACGCTTTTTACGGGGTGAAGGAACACATGGCGAGTAAACTCGCCCCCAGCGAAGAAACTCGGAAGTTGTGTGTGAAGTCGACCAACCAACACTGGGCCCGCGTGTTGGACTGCGGCCCAATCATCCTAATTCATGGTAGGCTCGAGACCCTCGGTAAAGGGGACGTGCATGACTTGATATTATGTAATAATAATAATCAATTTATTAACGACCAACTCTACGATCAATTTGTGTTAGTAATCTTACAAACTAAGCTTAATACACTAAATGTTAATTCTTACATATTATCTATAATATAAAAATGAATCGCAAAATGTGTTGGTAAGCGCATAACTCGAGAACGGCTGGACAGGAGAAGGTTTTTATGTAGGGTAGGGTAGGGTAGGGTAGGGTAGGGTAGAGTAGTGTAGTGTAGTGTAGGGTAGGGTAGTGTAGGGTAGGGTAGGGTAGTGTAGGGTAGGGTAGGGTAGGGTAGTGTAGTGTAGGGTAGTGTAGAGTAGTGTAGGGTAGGGTAGTGTAGTGTAGGGTAGAGTAGTGTAGGGTAGGGTAATGTAGGGTAGGGTAGTGTAGGGTAGGGTAGTGTAGTGTAGGGTAGGGTAGGGTAGTGTAATGTAAGGCGGTACGTAGTTCGCCGGGACAGCTAGTTTATTATAAACGTGAAAATGTGTTTGTTTGTTACCTTTTCACGCTTCAACGCCTTGACCAATCTTTATGAAATTTGGCGTGCAGGTAGCCTGTGTTACGGGGAAGGACAAAGGCTACTTTTTATCCCTGAAAAACAGCATAATCTGATGCAATTCCTGAGGGAAGAAAAAAAATACTTGATTGTTGTGATTTTTTGCACAGAGATGGTTGAGTAGGTGGGAAACGACATAATTTACTAATCACCCTCAAAGACAGTCATAAAAACGATGTCCACGCGTGCGAAGCCGCAGGAAAAAGCTAGTAAAAATTTAAAATCAGAAACTTCTTTGAGGTTTGATTGCTACAATTATTCATGTTGCAGCATTCAAACCTGTCCGCTATCATAGCCAGGATGTGGTTGACACTACCGCGCACTCTGCGCACTAAGGACGCGCACCTTTTTGCTCATTGTGGCATAGAAGCAGTCTATGCGCACCTCCGCGAACATGCCCTAGGCACTGCAGAAGAGCGACAGCCCCACCAACACCCTGAAGGCGTTATTGAACTGGACACGGAGGGCGGTGTAAGCTCGCTTAGAATAATTCGCCCACAGGCTGCTGGCATAGAAGGATTTACGTTCTAAACAATGTAACTTTTACATCCCTCGAGCTGTGAGCAAACCTGCGAGCCATCATACTCACTCTTACTGACAACGCCCTCCGCGCTCTCTCAATATCATCATCGTCCTTGCCAAGGTGAGAAGTCAGATGTTACACAGCTCGCTCGTTTTTAGCAAAGTCGTATTATAAAAGTTGTTTAGTTCCATGAGTTCCATGGTTAAATTTGTTACACCTTGTACACATCATAAGCTCGTGCTGATAAACCTCTTTCCACAGGGAGTCATCATCATTGCTTTTTAGTTTTGAAAATTATTGTACAGCCAGTGCATTCAATCGAAAGTCCTTACAATGTGGAGCTTCAGTTATATTTACCAAAAATTCTTTAAAGTTTAAAGAACGGAAGGACGTTGTTGGCCTTTCGATTGAAAAAACTGTGGAATTATCTTGTGTGGAGTGAAGAACCACATCATTATTTGCGTGTATAGGCCCCCATATGACGATAACTTTGTTAGCTTTGAATCGGCAATGGAGGATGTATTAAATATCGTTAGTAAAAGCCGTAAATCCGTGATAGTATGCGGCGATTTCAATGTTGATTTGTTGGAAAAAAAGTCCTTGACGGCTCGAATTACTTGTCTCTTCAAGTTATTTGATTTAAATTATGTATTTCTGGAACCCACAAGAATAACAAAGACCTCTGCCACATGTATAGATAACATATTTTGTAATTGCTGTTATTTAAATAAAAAGGTTTTTAATTGTTTGAGGTCAGATCATAGCGGAGTAATGGCTAGCTTTCCCGTAAGTATTTCTGCAGAACACATAAAAATTCAAACGAGACCGGTCACTGCTAGTCGAATAGAAAAGTTTAAAACAGTGCTAGATGAAAAACTGCCCATACCAGATTTTGATAATGAAGTGCAAGCCAACAGTTTTTACAATGATTTTTTTACAGTACTGGATAGGGAATTCCAAAGTATATTTAAGTCTAAATCCACAATCAGTAACATCAAATTTAAATTCAGTGAATGGGCTAATAAGTCGCCAAACTATGTTTGACCTTTATGACAAAAAAACTTACACTTTTGATGAGAACTTTACAAATTATGTGAAACAATATTCAAGAATTTTTTAGGCAGGTTTGCCACGTAGCAAAATCTAATTATCTGGCTAGAAAAATAAAATTTTCAGATAATAAAATAAAAACTGTTTGGAATATCATTAGCAAACAAACAGGTAAAGTCAAACCTCGCGATAAAGAATATGTTTTGCAAACAGATCAAGGTAAAATTAGTTCGAATGCCGATGTAGCCAAAGAATTCGAAACTTTTTTCACAAATATTCCACTTAAGACTACTGAAGACCTAAACTCATCACCTATGTATGCTCAAAGGCTGCTAAAGGATAATGTTAATAATTGTGATCAAAAATTCTCCTTCAGAGTAATTGAACCACAATCTATTGTAAAAACTTTTAAATCTCTTAAAGTGAAAAGAACCGAAGACCTCTGGGGATTATCGGTAAGCTTGATCAGTAATGTAATTGATACTTTAGCGCCATATTTAGCTTGTCTTTTTAATATTAGCATTGATAGTGGCGTCTTTCCGGATCTCATGAAGCTTAGTAAAGTGATACCTTTATATAAATCTGGTTCAAAAATTGATCCAGGCAACTACAGACCAGTTTCTGTGCTGCCAGTTCTTAGTAAAGTGTTTGAAAAGATTATGCTTAACCAAATGCTACAATATTTTACAGAAAACAAACTACTGCATAACCAACAATTCGGTTTCACTAAAGGACGATCAACAACCGATGCAGGAGTAGCACTCATTCGAAACATATATGATGCCTTCGAGGAATCGCAGAATGCAATTGGAGTGTTTTGTGATTTATCTAAGGCTTTTGATTGTGTAGAACACCAAACATTACTTATGAAATTAAAGCATTATGGTGTAGAGGAAGGGGCTCTCAGTCTTTTAAATTCGTATTTAGACAACTGTACACAAAAAGTACAAGTGAATGGCACGAACTCATCTGGATCTAAAGTGAAAATGGGTGTGCCATTTGGTTCCATATTAGGGCCTTTTCTTTTCCTTGTTTACGTAAATGATTTGCCTTTTATGGTGCAACATCTGTCAAATATTGTGTTGTTTGCGGATGATACATCTCTTATTTTGAAGTGAATAGGAAAGAAAACGAAATTGACGAAGTAAACAACACTCTTTCAAAGATACTGAACTGGTTCACTGTGAACAACTTATTATTAAATGCTAAGAAAACAAAATGTATAAAATTTTGTTTGCCAAATGTAAAAAAGGTCTACAATAGTGTAATATTAGACAGTAATAAATTAGAATTTGTAAATACCACGGTGTTCCTTGGTATAACTTTGGATGTTTCACTTCAATGGGGACCACACATTGAAACTTTAGCGGGAAGGCTTAGTTCAGCTGCTTATGCCGTTAAGAAAATAAGACAGTTAACGGATGTAGATACTGCGAGACTAGTGTATTTTAGTTACTTCCATAGTATAATGTCTTATGGCATATTACTGTGGGGGCATGAGGCTGATATAGAAACTATTTTCATCCTGCAGAAAAGAGCTATCCGCGCAATCTATCAGATGCGATCACGTGAATCGTTACAGAATAAGTTTAAAGAAATCAATATTTTAACTGTTGCTAGTCAATTTGTATATGAAAACATCATGTACGTTCGTAAGAATTTGCATTTATTTCCTAAAAACAGTGACAGGCATAATTTGAATTTAAGAAATGTAAATAAAATAGATATAGCCTTTTCGAGATTGAGTAAGGTTAAGAAGTCATTTGTGGGGCAGTGTATAAGATTCTACAATAAAATTCCAGAAAATGTAACTAGTTTGTCAGAAAATAAATTCAAGACTCATGTCAAAAAAGTTTTGTGCTCTAGAGGACATTATAAAATAATAGATTATGTAAATGACAAAGATATATATGTTGATTCTATATCAAATACCATTACCTGAGACTGTAATCTGAATCATGACATTATTTGTAATATTATACAGTATTTTTTTTTTGTTTTGACTATTTAAAAGTGTGTGTAAACACCTATTTGAAATAAATTATTTTGATTTGATTTGATTTGATTTGATCATCATATCAGCCGAAAGATGTCCAAGAACTTCCACAACGACAGTCCTGCGCTGACCCCATCCAGCGACTTCCCGCGACCTACACCAGGTCGTCGGTCCTGCATGCAGTAGGAGCCCTGCCTAACCTGGCACCTGTCGGGGATAAAGGGGGCGCCCCAAGTTCAATCGCAACGCATATGAAAATGAAAAAATGTTTATTTTAGTAGCAGAATACACAATGTCTACAAAGATAGATGGGACCTCCTACTAATAAGGACATCTGTATGAGAAGGTCCCGCTATTCTATAATAATAAGTTTAAACTCTAACCTTGAAATAAAAAAAAATCTTAACTTAATTAAATATAGGTACTAAATACTTGAATGCATTTCGAAAATATATGAAACAAATAAATCGTGCCTATAAGTTTTTGGGGTTGCCCTTGCTTTCCCCGGGATCTCATCATCAGATCCTGGTTTGGGGACAATGGGGACATCTCATCTATACTCTTTCGAATAAAAATATATATTTGAAAATCAGTCCACAATTTAAAGAGAAATCAGTGAACATAGTACTTAAAAAATCATATAGCGAAACATAGAACCTCCTCTTTTTTTGAAGTCAGTTAAAAAGGAGGAGGTTCTCAATTCGACTGTATGCATTTTTGTATGTTTATTAGGCGATATCTTCGTAGATGGTAAATCGATTTTCATGATTCTTTTTTTATTCGAGCCACCTTAGACAAATTAGAGCGCCACTTTGGATCCATATAAAATTTATTAAAATCGCCTTAGAATTTTTTAAAAATTAACAAAAACAAAAAAAATAAAGAAAATGTACTTGGTTGCTGCGACTGAAGTCTGTTTTTAATGTTGTCATTAATTTTTCGTTACACAAAACAAAATGAACGGTGCAAAACGAACGCTACCGAAAACATAAACAGAGGCCAGAGAACAGATAGCCAGATCCCCATTGCGTTGGGGAATCTTGGTAAGCCCGCTTCCATTTTGGCATCTTCGTCACTGACCATCAGCTGAGATACCAATGGCTTACCAATTGTGAATAAAAAAAAGAAGGCTTTATCTCATGAAATTGAACAACTTTCCCCAAGGAATCGACTCTCTAGAGAGAGTCGATGGAATTTTGAACATCCTATTTCAATTTTGAATTGTAAGCTTGAAACTGGAAGCTCAGAATGAATATGTTCATATCAAAGACGACACAAGCGAGACTTTTCTCACAATTACACGACAATTTAATTTTCATTTCGAGGAGTGTGTGTCAAGTTTAATGTTGTAACGAAACACGTAGACGCGATGTTTCAAAGACTATTTTATGAAAGTGATCTGTTAATATGCCTACAGAACTATGACACCGAGTCCATTACAAGTCATCATCATCATCATCGTAATCATCATCACCGAGTCCATTACAATTCATCATCATTATCATCGTAATCATCATCACCGAGAGAGAGCCACTGCTGGACAAAGGTCTTCAACAAGGATTTCAATAACTATAGATTCTGCGCTGCCCGCATCCATCGGCTTCCCGCGTCCTTAAGGCCCTAAGATGGGTCAAATGACAATATTCAATTCAAATTATTAAAAGAGTGTGTGAAGATATCACATTGAAAAAAATACATAATATACTTTAAGTAATAAAAAATAGATTTAATTGAATACAATTTAAAAAATATTATCACTTTTGATGTAAAAAAATAAACTGTACACCCTGTTTTTGGCATTAATTGAAAAATTTCTTGAAAACATATAGTTAATGTTGAATGAAACCAACACACAAAAATCGGTGACTTTGACACCTTTCATTTTAATTGAAAACATTTTTTTAAAAGTTTTGTGAAAGTGAAGAAATGTAATAAAAACATGAAAAAATTGAGAATTGGGGGTTTGATTTTAACGTAATAGCCGCGTTGAAGCCCGCATTGATGATATGAACTTAAAATCGAATTTAAATTCGATATTATTTTAACACGTTAAACCTGCTCGGATTGAGTCATAAAGCCTTAACCAGCTAGTCGGTCCACCGAGTGGGAGGCCTTCCTTTGCTACGTCTTCCGGTGTGTAATCAACACTCAACAACTTTGCTGCCCCAACGACCATCTGTTCTACGAGCTATGTGTCCCACCCACTGCCACTTAAGTTTAGCGATTCTGTAAGCTATGTAAGTTAACTTGGTTCTCCTACGGAGCTCCCCAATTCTGATTCGATACTCTGAGCATATTAAGTACCTAAATAATAATATTTGGCTTCAATTTCCTATATTATAAATTTCATTCTCTTCTTTATACATTGCCTGACATTCAACGCGGTTAATTACTTACTATGTTTTTTTTAAAATTAGGCGTCTTGAAGTTGGGTGCAATAAATCCCTAGTCTACCTTTTGAATGATGATTAGATATTTCTTATGAGGAGTAGTACGACAAAGACTTTTCATCTCTCCTGTTCGAAAATATTAATTTTCATGATTCGGATGGAAAATTGCTTTTTCATCCCTAGGGTGGAAAATATTTTTTTAATTGCCACGGAGTCGAAGGTAATTGATCATATTATTAAATTAAATTTAAATAAAAGGTTTTCTAAACTCAGCTATACATTAAACGACGTGTTTCTTACAATCAATGGGTTGATACCTGGGGTGAAATGTGCGTGTAGTATTTTATTTTCCTTATAGTCGAAATGAAAAGTAGACTGTTTAACTCGGGTGAAATTCCCCATTACACCCTCGAACTATTGGCGCTCTCACTCTGTTCGAGCGCCAGAAATATCTCGGGTTAAATGGGTCACTTTCTACCCTTGGTTAACAATCTACTATTGTTCAAAAATTTTATTGTTTTTTTTTTTATTCTTAATTCGTAAGTTCTTGGCATCAAAAAAGAAAAACAAGCAGTATTTAATAAGTAATTCAACAAAATCATATCAAAACGTAATGTTTTTTTGCGCAACGAAGGTTTTCTGTACTTGTCAAAAGCACCTGCGGGATTTTGCGAAAGTTTTTCAATAAACGCTAAGTTTTTCCAAGCTCTGCTTATAAAGACCCTGTTTTCCTGAAGCAGATTATATTCACTAAAGTTCTTAAGTATGATACTTATACATTTATTTTCCTCTTAACAGCGCTTATTTACTTACATTTAAGTTATATGTAAAACAGGTAAGCATTCTTATTTAACAAGATCGTCGTGTTTTCCAAATTCAAATTCAAAATTCATTTATTTGTGATTATATGTTACAATAGATGTTAAGTTAAAATTATGTCCTATTGTATAATCTGTCATTTGACGTACAAATTAAAAATAATAATAAAATAGTAATAAAACATAATCAATGAAGCCCTCAAAATTAAAATTAAAATTACATAACTGTTTTTTTACAATATTAGTAAACCCTAAATTCCTAGTAAACATTTCCTTTTTTATATATTAATTCACAATTGATAAGCCCTTGACATCATCTTACCTGATGGTAAGTGAAGATGATGCCGAAGATGGAAGCAGGCTTACCAAGATTCTCCAACGCAATGGAGAACTGGCCATCTTATCTTTAGGCCGGAACACATCAATTTTGTTAACACTGACGTTTCGCGGCAAGACTTTGATAGGATGGTGGTAGCTAGCCAGACGGGCTTTAAGCCCTACCACCAACCAAACCGAGTCTTACAAGTTGACCACACCAGGAATCGAACCCGGTGTGAAGCGAACAGACTAACCATTACGCCACGTAGGCGGTTAAAAGTCCCTTCATCCAAAGTGATTGTTTTAATTGTGACGTTTAGATTTTCCGGACAATTGTGTCTAGTATTAACTAGTCACTTAACCTTGGTTCATTGTATTAGTATAGGTCCTACTGTAAACATGTGCTTAACACGTAGGCATCAGGAAAAAAGTATGCCTGTTAAAGGAAACAAAAAGAGTGCCTCTTCTTTTTCCTACTATGTTTTTTCTCCCTTCGCAAACATTTCCCGAGGCAGTGAACACATGAGTTTTAAGTGGTATTGGAATTTAACATTAGGTAAAAATTAGAAAAAAATATTTTCGATACAGTTATTTGAACATAATACTTCTTCGTTTTAGCGAGTCGATCCTATAGACTAGGAGGTCATGACAAATCTGGTAACGATAACGGAAATGGATAAACTTTGGTTCAGATGATAAATGACAATCCTCTGATGTTAAATATGTAGGTCTGCCTGCGCAAAGTGGTTGCGTTATGTACTTATAGCGCCTGAAAAACTAGTTATCGTGAGCAAAAAAAACGATAAGGGAAATGGCTGAGTAAGATATAAAATGCAAGTACTAGTTGTACCACAGATTACTAATTAGTTGTTGTACTCATGACATTTATGCAAAAACTAACCATACATTCGGTTTCGTTATGGAGCAACGCCTGTTAGTAGTAGGAATAGCGAGAGTTCTGGACCAGGATCCCATCCCTCCTGCCAGAGCCCCATAGTTGGAAATGGCGGATAACAACTTCCAACGTTGGTGCTCCGGCAGGGGGCTGGGGGCCTGTTCCAGAATTCCTACTGCCATCATCATCATATCAGACGAAAAACGTCCACTGCGTGACAAAGACCTACCCTAAGGATTTTCACGACGACCGGTCCTGCGCTGCCCGCATCCATCGGCTTCCCGCGATCTTCACCAGGTCTTCGATCCACCACGTGGGAGGTCTGCCTACCCTACGTTTTCCGGTGCACGGTTGCCACTCGAGAACTTTACTGTCCCAGCGAGAAGATCCGCAGGAGAACCAAAGAAACCGACATAGCTCACAGAATCGCTAAACTGAAGTGGCAGTGGGCAGGGCACATAGCTCGTAGAACAGATTCCTACTATGCTACGGCTTAATTTTTTTCAAAGCAACACGTACCTACTCTAAGTAACGATAATTTACTTTGTAATTAGAAACAAGTTGAAGTTTGTAAGACCGAAGTTTATAAGATCAAATGTGGGTACGATTTAGATTCATCATATCAGCCGAAGGACGTCCACAGCAGGACATAGGCTTCCGCCAAGGATCTCCACGACGACCGGTTCTGCGCTGCCCGCATCCAGAGACTTCCCGCGACCTTCACCAGGTCATCGGTCCACCGAGTGGGAGGCACGCCTACACTACGCTTTCCGGTGCGTGGTCGCCACTCGAGAACTTTACTACCCCTAACGGCCATCTGTTCTACGAGCAATGTGCCCCGCCCACTGGCACTTAAGTTTAGCAATTTTGAGAGCTATGTCGGTTACTTTGGTTTTCCTACGGATCTCCTCGTTTCTGATTCGTTCATGTAGAGTTACAAATTAAATTAGGAGTTTATTTTTTTTTGAGTTCGGTGACAGCAAACAATCGAGTTTAAAACATTTCATACATATGTAACTGTGTGCTGGTACCGACCTCAAATAAAATTGTCACTATCTGATAAATCGTAGCTCTAGGTACTCTTATCTTAAAATGTTTTGAACTTCATGGTGTGAAATACAGATTTTTCTATCAAATGTCCCGTCTAAAATATTTTTTAATAAAATCTTTGTCACTCGAAATTGTAGGATGTATGAAACATAGTCATTTGTCTCTCTGACAAAGTGCTTCACGGTCATAGCTGTGTTTGGGTAACTTCAACTCAAACAACGGAGAATTAGCGTTGAATTTGCTTTGACAAGAAGGTATCTACGAATACAGTCGGGATTATAAAATCTGGAAGTGCTCGCGTTAATTATGGACGAGGTGAAGGTGATGCTTTTGACGTGAATACTGAGTGTTTTGTTTTATTTAAGCCTCTATTTACAAATAATCTACCAAAATGTTGAAACATTAAATAGCTAACTCAAAGCGACTTTATAAATCTAAGCGACAATATAATATTATAGTGTAACTTACCTCCCATGCTGGAATCATTTTGTAAGATACATCCCCCTTCTACTCAATGTGCATTAAGTAAATTAAACTTCCCACGAGGATCATATCATTTTGCAGAAGCGTCTAACATTATTTAATTCGTATGGGAGGATTAATTTTAAGGGATTTCCAAGACTTATGGATTAATGGAATATTATAAACACTATACAGGGTGATTTCGGGGTCGTGATCCCAACCATTTTTTTCTGACTCAGTAAATGATTGCGATGCTACCTGTATTTATTTTAATTGAAACAAAGATGATTCGTTATTTACGTATTTTTATTTAAAAATTATTATTGACTCAAAATGCGTGGTCACCCTACTTTTAATTACACCTTTTTATTAATTTTTATTAATAGTAGGGTGACCATGATCTCGAATTATCGCAGTTTTTTTTTGCTGACTAAAAGTAAAAGTCACTGGTGTACTGTTAGTCCTAACCTATCGTGATCCTTAGGAGAAAGTAAGTTAAATGCTTCTTTCTTGCTCCACGACCCCGTAATCACCCTGTATAGTATGATTTTTCGCTTGTGTAAATTTTATGAATAAACTTAGCGTTATTTATGAGAAAAAAATATTTTAATACTTTTTTGTATGACAAGTTCCATTTTTAGAGATTTGATGACAATATTTGCAAAAAAAAACCTTATAAAAATTTTTGACGACCAAAAAATTTTTGTTTTTAACGTGATAACGTCTCATAAATCGATGAACGCCGGCTGCATACACGAAAAAGTGTCACGTTCCGCGTGCAAGCGAGAGCGCAGAACAAGCGATAGAGAGGCACGATCGGCCTAAGCGTTCGGCTTGTGATCAATGTTTTCTTATGACGTTATCACGTAAAACCGACTTCAAAACGAAATTCACTCAAAAGTATGAAATATTATTTTTATAAACGAATACACGAAATTAACCAACAATAACGAAATCAAAGGTAGGTACGAATCTAATTAGGGATCTAATTTTTTTTCAAGGTTGGTACCAGCACATAGCTACTTACCAATCAAATGTTTAAGATTCGACGGCTTTGCTGGCACCGACCTCAAAAAAAAATTTAGGCCCCTAATTTGATTCGTACCTACCTTCGATTTCGTTATTGTTGGTTAATTTCGTGTATTTGTATATAAAAAAAATATTTCATACTTTTGAGTGACTTTCTTTTTGAAGTCGGTTTTTAGGTTTTTTAAACTTTTATTTTTCAATTTTTTTATCTCTCAGCAGCACAGCAGTCGCATCGCACTGAAGTTAAATCATGACCATCGCAACCCGAGACTTCGAGATTCCTGGCCTGTGCTACTTGACCTTCGGGTACCAGCAAGTTGTCGGCAGCCACACGCTAACTCTGCGCGCATCACCTGCTTCCCTTGCCATGACGCCTGACGCCAGCCTTCATCCCGACTCACCGTGGACATCGACCTGGCACACTGCAGCACATCGACCCGCCTCAACGAGGTCGATAGCACCCACGACCTAAGACTGCCAGCTCTCATTGGATCGACCTCCGATCTCGGAGGGGGAGTGATGTGGCAGCAACTGCAGTAGATGAAGCCACTGAACTAACACAAGCGACGAGAGAACAAAAGAAATACGACATCTCGTACAGAAGAATTTCTTCAGCGCTGAGTATAGTATAAACAGATACTAATTATCAACGATTGGTTCACGGCCGGACCCCAGGCATACCATCTCGCTTGGCGGAGATATCTCCCTTTGCTCTCGTCATATAGGAACGCACCGTTCCTAAAAATACTTAACGTAAACTAGAAAAAATAGTTAGTACTAGGCTTAACTTTTATTTGTTACTAGCTGTCCCGGCGAACTTCGTTCCACCTTACACTAAACTACACTACCCTACACTACCCTACCGTACCCTACCCTAAAACCAATTATTTTTTGACTGATAATTTTTTTATTATTGATGAATCATATTTTTAATACTTATTATCCTATTCCGGACAAAGACAAATGCAAAAACACAAAAATCATTAAAATTGGTCCAGCCGTTCTTGAGTTATAAATAGTGTAACTAACACTACTTTCTTTTACATATAAAATATAGATATATAGATATTTGGTGATCTCGCTAGCGCTGGCATTATGCATTATGCCTCGGAACAGCCGCACACGACTACCTTTGTCCAGAAGTCCGCGCTGGCGATGGTCTCCAGCAAAAGAACTCACCCCCTATTCATCAAGATTGATGCAGATTGGTTACAGTTTGGTTGTCGAACGTATAGGATTTCGCCGCCATTTTGTTTGTTCCGTCATTCGTTTTTTGAAATGTCATTTCTGGCCCGTTGTATGAAGTGTCCAGGGTGTGACTTCGTAAAATTATTTTCATATTTAGCCATTAGGCAAGAGAATAAGAAAGGGCAGTATGGGAAAAGCGCGAACGAAGCAAGTGTGACAATTTTTAATTTTAATTACGATACCTACATGACCTTATTTTACAAGGACAAAAGTATAGGAAAACGGGACAATTCGGCGTCCCGAAGCTTTTTTCGTGGACACCGAGACGGAGAAGCGAAAAAAGTATATGACCTCATTTTACAAGGAAACAAGTTGAGGAAAATGTAAGCTTTTTTCAGGGACATCGTCACAGAGAACTAAATAATTTTAGAAAAACCTAAAAACTTTTAGGTACAAGCTTTGATTTAAAAATAATTTTAATTATTTCGTATTCTTCTCAGCAAACCCTTTCATTTAATACCCATATTGTAGGAGTGAATTAAAAGTAACTAGTCCTCCATCTTGGGTGTGCCGCCATGTTGGATTTAGAATGACGTCACACAGATAAACATGCATTGTCATCCAAACTGAACGTGTATACGAAATTTCTGCTCAATCAGTTGAAGATATCTGCTTTAAAATTGAGTTGCAAGATTCCACCCGAACAAACATACATACATTGCAAATTAAATAAAAGATTGTAAAAATGGACAATCCCGTCTATAACGGGTGGGGTGGTATGGTCGCTTTTGACCCATACCTCTGATGGTAAGGTAGGTATTTTAAGTAAAACCAAAGAGTAATAGATATTCTCCACAGACAGGTCGAATACCAAATCGGTACGCCCCACAGACGCCTCTCCCGAGTTTTAATGGCCGACAGTGGATGGTTCGCATAACATGGAATAGCCGTGGCGAACTTGCTTTAAATTTTTTGTTCTGTTGGAATCAAAATTACACTATTCTAGAGAATATTTTTTTTGCATATTATTTAATGTGTTGGCGATCAAACACTTTGCATATTGCATCCAAGTAGAAAATAAAAAAAACATCTTATCCACATTAGTCTTAATATCTTTGTGTTTTTTACCTGATTGTTTTCTACTTTTGTTCTCCAATTATAATGTACAAAATATTTGTATGAAAGCAGATCTGATAGCAGGTGAATCACCGGTACTAAAAACTCTGCAGAAGTTATTTAATTCCGTTATACTCGAGGGAAAAAGACCTAAGACATGGCACAGAAGTGTGGTCGTTCTTTTCTTCAAAAACGCTGATAACACCCTGCTGAAGAACTACCGACTCATCTCACTTCTGAGCCATATCTACAAGCTGTTTTCGAGAGTCAATACGAATCGTTTCGCACGCAGGTTTGACAATTTCCAGCCTCCCAAACAACCCGGTTTCCTAAAAGGCTTAGTAGCATTGCCTATAAACATACGCTGTGGCAGATTATACAGAAGACTGAAGAGTACAATCAGCACTATGCATGGCGTTTGTGGACTATGAAAACGCCTTTGATTCATTCTAAACCTGGGTTGTGCTGCAGTCTCACGTTGTTAAATTGACTATCGATATATCGAGGTATTGAAGTGTCTGTATTTTCGTAAAACGCCACCATGTCGGTTAACCTCCAGGACCAAAACTCGAAACCTATCCAGTTGAAGCGAGGGGTGAGACAGGAAGACGTGATATCTCCGAAACTGTTCACCGCCGCCCTGGAAGATATTTATATGCTTCTGGACTGGGGTGAACTCGGCATCAATATCAACAGAGAGTACATAGCCCACCTCCAATGCGCTGACGATATTGTGGTCATCGCTGAGACTATGGAAGACATAAGCACAACGCTCGATGACCTCAGTAAAATCTCTCAACAAGTGGGTCTTAAAATGAACATGGACAAGACGAAAATAATGTAAAATGTCCGTGTCGCATCCACCCCTCTAAAGGTTGGAAACTCTACACTGGAAGTTGTTGACGAATATGTATACCTGGGACAAACAGTCCAGCTAGGTAGGTCCAACATCAAGAAAGAGATCAATCGACGAATCCAACTCGGCTGGGCAGCGTTCGGAAAGCTTCGCAATATCTTCACGCCCCAAAAACCGTAGTGTCTCGAGACTCAGGTATTTGACCAGTGTGTGTTGCCAGTGATGACTTACAGACCCGAGACGTGGTCACTTACTATGGGCCTCAGCGTCACCCACAGGGCAATGGAGCGTGCTATGCTCGGAGTTTCTCTGCGTGATCGAATCAGAAACGAGGAGATCCGCAGGAGAACCAAAGTAACCGACATATCTCACAGAATCAATAAAATGAAGTGGCAGTGGGCAGGGCACATATCTCATAGAACAGATGGCCTTTGGGATAGTAAAGTTCTCGAGTGGCAACCGCGCACCGGAAAACGTAGCGTAGGCTGGCCTCCCACCCTCGCGGTGGACCGACGATCTGGTGAAGATCGCGGGAAGCCGATGGATGCGGGCAGCGCAGGACCAGTCGTCGTGGAAATCGTCCAGCAGTGGACGATTTTCGGCTGATATGATGATAGCACTGAATTTTATGATATTTTTTTATTAGTATTATAGTTAAAAAATAAACACTCTTGACTCGCTAAATAAAGTTTTGTTTTAAGAATATGGCTAAAACCTAAACAACATTTAAGGACCCCAGTAATTATACTAGCTGTACAATATTATTACTAGAGGAATATATTTCAAGAGTACTATTTCTGAGTAGAAAATTTAATTTAAAAAAGGTTTACACCCTTAAAAGGGCTGCCGCAAGCCTAAAAGATAAGTAATTGCAGTTTTAGTGTAGGCTTGGCATGCAAAACTCCCTGTCTGTTGGGAACCCCATTATGGTATCACCAGACGTAGGTAGGTCGGATATTTTTTTTCGTAGCAGGTGAACGCCGCCCTTGACTGCTTGACTGCGAGGGCAGTTTTTCGGTGCAGATCTGGCCACCTTAACAGGCTATCGGCGGCGTCCATTAGCTCCTCCCGATTTTATTTGTACACAGTAAGCGAGATTTTCAAGATTCCCCAACGAATCTTATCTTCAAGCCAGAACACATTATTGCTGTTAACATTGAAGCTTGGCGGCTAGACTTAAATAAGATGGTGGTTTACCAGGCGGGCTTAGAAACTGTCCTTTCAACAACCAAACTAAGTCATACAAAGTTGTCCTCCGCCGAGAATCGAACCCGCGACTTCCTGATGTGAAGCTAATGGACTTAAGCATTACGCCACAGAGGCGGTTAAAATGTGTCCTTACACATGTGCCCAACCTTGCACATTGAACGTGACGTACTGAGTTAAGTATCTAAGTTGTTGAACAACCAAACTAAATCATACAAAGTTAGACTCCGCCGAGAATCGAACCCGCGACCTCCTGATATGAAGCTAATGGACTTAACCATTACGCCACGGTGGCGGTTAAAAGGTGTTAGGGCACATTGGACGTGACATACTGAGCTAATAAGAGCATCTTGAGAGAGTAATTGTGTGGCGCGCTCGTTCCGTAAGCGAAGGCGTTACTATAGTGCGGCCGTCGAAAGAATGCTATTTGACTTATGGTAGTTTGACCACAGATGAGATACTAGTTACTTCGTAACAGATATTGCACTTCCTTATAAAAGGAAAAAACCTACGCATTTATTCACCTACACAGAAACATGGGTATTAAGGCGCTCGACTTAGCGGTTATAACTGCGTAGTACGCCAATGTGTAGGTACTTGTCACGCCTGTTCGACCAAGTGACGGGGCCCTGGTTTGACGTTACTAGTGATGTACCCATACACAGCCATAGTAAATACTATGTACTGTGACGCCTCTGCTGGTCCTCCGGGGGTTAGTGAAACTGACGAAAAATCACATTTATTCACTTTAATACGGGCTTCGCCGGCTGGCTGATTATTGGATCGAATTTAAATAATAAGCTGCGCTTTTGCAATCTTTCTTTTTTAAATTTATACTCGGTAATGGATGTAAGGACCTCTGCCCTGGCTCGCGGCCTCCCATAGAATAAATCTCAATTGTTCAAAAGCAGCTTTCGAACAACAGCTCAGTTTGAATTTCAAAAATTAGTTTTTTTTAAACAATTCACGGATAGAAAGGAGGCAAAGAAGGCGTTAATGAGTCAACGTCGAGCTATACGATCTCTACAGTACCTATCATGTACATGTTCATTGACGGCCGCACTATAACGGACTCTTCTCCTTTGCCTTTGGGAATCTTGGTAAGCCCGCTTCCATCTTCGGCATCATCGTCACTTACCATCAAGGTGCGAAGATGCCATTGGCTTATAATATGCCATGGGCTTACTAATTGTGAATAAAAAAAGTTGAGACATTTTCATTACTTATTTCGTAGATTGTTTATAAAGTATTTTAATGTTTGATTTATTATCAACCATTAAGGGTCCCTAGGAGGCACGGGTTTCCATACAAACGTAGTTCTGCTCTTCTAAAAAAACTACATGTCGGATTGTATATTTCGGATCATCAGAAGGGTTTTGGCCGTATCTAAGAAATAAACTCGTCTTTGAGAAGTTTTGGAGTGTACAATCAATATTCACACACGTTTGCAACACGAGGCTTCACGATGATTCGGATGAAAACCGATTATTTTATAGACTGCGATGAGTTCGGCACGGGGCTGGCTTCCCAAGTTGACAGTTCAGCTGCTCGATCAAAAGTGCTCGTAAAATAATTGGCGCCTCTGTCGTAGCCTCTGTAGGTAGGCTGCATTGTCTTTAATGGTTCGATAATCACAACGATTCTGATTGGCTAACAAACAAGTACCAACACTACCAACTTCCAGGTTCCGGTCTCGCACAGACCACGCCTTGGCCAAAGATGACTATTATTACTACCCTAGCTAAGCGCTTGACGTTTCAAGATAAAACACACGGTGCTTCGACGCATGCATAGATGGCGCCACGTCCTTGCGCTCCGACACGGCCATCCTGACGGCGATGCATGCCCAGCAGCTGCCATAATCAGTAATGAGGAGTGGATGTGTGTTTAAGTTAGGTATTCAGATTACCTAACTTATCATAAATCCACTACAGATAAGTAGGCCTGTGGTGTGGCCCTAGAATAGTACCACCCATCTCTTCCCGAGGGTGTGGTAAGAGGTGACTAATGGATCAAAGACCGGAGGATGGGCAGCAGCGTCTTTTCTGCGTACCGTGCCACACACCGCGATCGCCCACCTGCCTGCCAAGCGATTGCGCCTTTGTACAGCAGTGGACGTTGCCTGGCTGATGTGATAACGATGAGCTGTGTAGGTACTTGAACTCCCCTTCCACAGGGCAAAGCTCACGAAAAAAAAGGTAGGTACTTGAACTCCCCTTCCACAGGGCAAAGCTCACAAAAAAAAGGTAGGTACTTGAACTCCCCTTCCACAGGGCAAAGCTCACAAAAAAAGGTAGGTACTTGAACTCCCCTTCCACAGGGCAAAGCTCATAAAAATAAAGGAATACGTAGAGGTCGATGCTGTGTGACACACAGAGGCTCTAAAATGATAAAGGTCAGGTCGATGCTGTGCTCTAGGCGCATATGTCCATATGCGCCGTGGTACACAGAGGCCCTAAAAAAAAAGGAAAGGTCGATGCTGTGCTCTGGGCGGTCTTGTACGCCGTGGTACACAGGGGAAAAGGAATGACGGTAAAAATGTGAAATAGTTTGCAGTCGTTACTACAAGTATCATCAGGAAACCTGACCAAACAACACTGGCTGTAAACAAATCTACACGGAAACGACCAAATCATACGGTCGGCACCATCTTTTTCTTTGTTACAGCTTATGGTTAGTTAGTTTATGGTCAGTTAGTCTATGATGGTTCCGAACCAAGGTGTCGTGTCGACTTCGTGCGGACATTGAGTCGTCAGACTAAAGAGTCGGACAACCAGCTGTTGTCAGTCTGTAGCATTGTCAATGGTAGTCGTGTACCTACTCAGTGCCTCTTAACTTGCACTGACGCAATAGATAACAACAGATTTCTCTTTAATGAAAACTGCTCACCCGATGGAATTCCAGTATTGTGCATCAACCACGCAAAGGTCGACTCTCTTCTCCATCACTGAGGCAGCTTCGCAGGTGCTTCCCTCTTGGCTACATTACTTCAAGCAGCTAGACATGTAGTGGCCCTGCCCCTTGCCGATATGGGTCGTAAATACACAGATCCATAGTAGCAATCCATGCACGTGCATTCACATCCGATCTATCGGGGTTGAAATTGGGTAACCTCAATTCATGGGACGATGATGGCGTCCGCGTGGCTAGTATCAGCGTCAGAAAATTCTGATTTCGTTGTTCCAGAAGCACTTTCTATTTTGTCTTGCTCACATCACTATCTGGAACACGTGGGGCGTCCGTGTCCTATCCCAATTCTGATTTCGGATCATCAGAAGAGTTTTGGCCGTATCTAAGAAATAAACTCGTCTTTGAGAAGTTTTGGAGTGTACAATCAATATTCACACACCTTTGCAACACGAGGCTTCACGATGATTCGGATGAAAACCGATTATTTTATAGACTGCGATGAGTTCGGCACGGGGCTGGCTTCCCAAGTTGACAGTTCAGCTGCTCGATCAAAAGTGCTCGTAAAATAATTGGCGCCTCTGTCGTAGCCTCTGTAGGTAGGCTGCATTGTCTTTAATGGTTCGATAATCACAACGATTCTGATTGGCTAACAAACAAGTACCAACACTACCAACTTCCCGGTTCCGGTCTCGCACAGACCACGCCTTGGCCAATTGGCCAAAGATGACTATTATTACTACCCTAGCTAAGCGCTTGACGTTTCAAGATAAAACACACGGTGCTTCGACGCATGCATAGATGGCGCCACGTCCTTGCGCTCCGACATATACAAATTTTGCAAATATATTGAATAGACACATATCGATATTTGTAATTAGTTTTCATCGTAGTAAATTTAGACATAACTAAACAAAGTCTGAAATTAGTTTTGTACTGAAAGTTTGAAACAGCCCTTATTTTTTCGGTTTTATATTAGTCTATCGAAAACTAATTACAAACGTCGATATGTGTCTACTCAATATATTTGCAAAGTTTGGTTTCAATCTGACATGCAGTTTTTGTATTAAAGCGGAACTACGTTTGTATGGAAACTCGAGCCTCCTGGAGACCCTTAAGATTATTATCTTTGGTTTTCTTTCTATCATCGCCATATCAGGCAAAGGACGTCCACTGCTGGACATAGGCCTCCCCCAAGGATCTCCACGACGACCGGTTCTGCACTGCCCGCATCCAGCGACTTCCCGTGACCTTCACCGATTGGGAGGCCTGCTACACTACGTTTTCCGGTGCGTGGTCGCCGCTCGAGAACTTTATTGCCCCAACGGCCATTTGTTCTACGAGAAATGTGCCCCGACCACTTTCTACACTAATATAGTTACCATACTCCTCCGAAACGACTGGACGGATTTCCATGAAATTTTCTGTGTATATTCGGTACGTCTGAGAATAGGTATAGAAAATATTTCACCGGGATGTGAGCGGGCAAAGCCGCGGGAAATAGCAAGATTTTTTTTATGTTTACATTTTGGAGCTGGAGGTAATCTTCGGAACTACTCATCTGATTGAGAAAATTCTTACACCAAATAGTTAGAATAAAATTTCAGGAAGGACATAGACTAAACCTAACCCACCCTCTCATTCTCGATATCCACGGGGGCGAATCCGCGGAAAACATCTAGTATTTATAATTGACTGAATTGGTTTTTGCTTGGAAGCTTTTTAGTAAAAACAAAAGTTTGAAGTGAAATTTGACAGATGAAATATTGTGTTTTTCGTAGTGAATAATTGAAAACGCTTAAGACGTTAAAAAAAACGACTTCTATCGCAACAACTTAGTACATTTTATCATTATTATTTTGGTTTTTGTTAATTTTCTAATAAAGTACTACATCGATTTTGATAAAATTTATATGGTACTACACGGGAAACACTAGCTTATAAATAAAAAAAAGAATCATAAAAATCGGTTTACCCAGTCAAAAGTTGTGAGATAACACGCATAAAAAAATCATACAGTAGAATTGAGAACCTCCTCCTTTTCAAGCGACTTCCAAAAAGAAGGAGGTTCCCAATTCGACTACATTTTTTAATTTTTTTTTATGTGTGTTACTTCAGAACTTTTGACTGGGTTAACCGATTTTGATGATTCTTTTTTATTTAAAAGCTAGTGCTTTCAGTGTGGTCCCATATAAATTTTATCTTAATCGGTGTAGAACTTTATTAGAAAATTAACAAAAACCAAAAGTAATAATGTACAATTGTTCGAAGTTGTTGCAATGGAAGTCTGTTTTTCAACTTGTTTAGCGTCTTTAAAAAGGTTTTAGTTTTTCGTTCACATTAAAATGGTTTACAAATATATACCACAAAATTGTTTAGACAGAATTTTCTAGTGCTTTCCCGTTTGCACCCCCGTAAATAAGTGCCGAGTGATTAAATAAGTTAATACATCAATGTCGGCGCAAGTTGGTATGTACGTTTGATGGATTGTCTGGGTTTCGGCAACTCGTGTTGATAGCTTGCGTGTGTAACTGGAAAAGTTCGAAATAGGACTGTTTTGAACGTTCCCCTTTGAAGTGAAAACTTCTTTAGGCGCGTTGGGCATTTTTTGGGATGGGAAAAAGCCATTGAACTCGCGACACCGTTACCGTAACCAACACCGACACCAATCTTTCGCTAGGAACACTCGGATATTATCGTGACGTGTCGAGTTTTGACAAAGTATTATGATCTAGGCCGCTATATTGCAATACTGTCGTTTTGACGTTCCTAACTTTTTCTTTTTCTTTTTTTTTGGTTCCTCGTAGAGAGCGCTTTGAGCTTTACCCTACGCGGAGATTGGCCTACGGCCTCGATGTTTGTTATTTGGTTGCTATGGACGAAACAGATTCTGTCTCCACTTCCGTTATAGTCTTTCGTCACTTCCGTCACGGTCCAGATTTTTGACTTATTACCCCGTATGTGATTTTTTAAATGTTTCACGTTAACATTTTTCGCAGTATTCATTTTTTTAAACTTTTTTACAGTCGAAAACTAAATATTTTTTATTTCAAATTTGCTTAAATAGATGGAAAAAACTATTAGCTTTCCGCGTCAGTAATTAGATTTAGGATACACAGCATGAAACCCGAGAAATTGACCTTAGAATGCAGCCATGTTTTTTCCGCACGGAAGCTTTCCAATCGCTCCACGCTCTAAAGATAGCGCGTTTTACGCTCTTACAGTTCGGGGGGGTGGATGGAGTTGGCTTGAGATAAAGAAGAGTGGCGAAATCGAGGGGAGGCCAGGCTTTTGCCCAGACAGCCTTTTTTCTTATTCACAATTGGTAAGCCCTTGGCACCATCTCACCTGATAGTAAGTGACGATGATGCCGAAGATGAAAGCGGGCTTACCAAGATTTCCCAACTCAATAGGGAACTGGCTATCTTATCTTCCAGCCAGAACACTACAATGTTATTAGCATTGATTTTTGCGGCAAGACTTAGACAAGATGGTGGTAGCTAGCCAAGCAGTCTGAGAAAATGCCCTTCTACCAACCAAACCAAGTCTTACAAAGTTAGACTACGCCGGGAATCAAACTCGCGACCTCCTGATGTTAAGTTAATGGAGTTAACTATTACGCCACGGAGATCATTAAAATGTTATATTATAGGCTGGTAATAAAAATATACACTCAGGTGGATGCCAAGGGCTACCAATTAAGAATAAATAAAAATGTCTGAGTTTTTAAGTACATATTGTGAGTACCTACAGGTAAGAAAATGTCTCTGTAGAATTTCCAATAAAACTTTAGCGTGGATTTTATATCAGAACAGAAGTTTTCTCTCTATTCAAACTCGTGTTTCAAAGGTCAATTCCCGTGAGTCAAAATCAACAAAACAAACTTTCTTACGTCTTGTCCTTTCTGTAAATGACTTAATTTAAATCTTTGAAGTAAAATTTTGTAGGCGACCGTGGCATAGGTTACATTAATTTAGTTACAAAAAAAAGTAAAGAGCGAGAGTGACGGACGACTGAAACCTGCCCCGAGGGCGTAACACGTGAACGTAACGCCTTGGCCTTTCTGGGAAAGACATAATTCAAATCTTTGAAGTAAAATTTTGTAGGCGACCGTGGCATAGGTTACATTAATTTAGTTACAAGAAAATGTAAACAGTGAGAGTGAAGACTGAAGCCTGCACCGAGGTCGTAACACGTGAACGTAACGCCTTGGCCTTTCTGAAAAAGACATAATTTTAATCTTCGAAGTAAAATTTTGTAGGCGACTGTAGCATAGGTTACATTAATTTAGTAAGAAAAAAATTTAAACAGCGAGAGTGAAGACTGAAACTTTCCCCGAGTGCGTAGCACGTGAACGTTACGCCTTGGCCTTTCTGAGAAATAGGTACATAATTCAAATCTTTGAAGTAAAATTTTGTAGGCGACCGTGACATGGGTTACATTAATTTAGTTACAAAAAAAGTAACGAGCGAGAGTGAAGACTGAAACCTACCCCGAGGGCGTTACACGTAAAAGGTTATGATCCAGGGCGTTACAACAGGGACGTATTTAGTTTAGACCTTTAGGCAAATACTGCGAATAACGTAACGGAGCTGAAGCTTAACCCAATGGTGTGTGTTGGTTCAAATAAAGAATTGTCTATTGTCAGTCAAGAATATAAAGAAAGTACATAAAATTTTACGTCTTATTTTCTAAGATATTCATCATCATCATATCAGCCGAAAGACGTCCAATGCTGGACAAAAGCCTCCTCCAAGAATTTCCACGACTACCAGTCCTGCGCTGCCCGCATCCAGTCAGTCCACCAATTCGGTAGCCAGCCTACGCTACTCTTCCGTTGTGCGGTCGCTACTCGAGAACTTTACTGCCCTACCGGCCAACTGTTCTACAAAATATATGCTCCGCCCGCTGCCACTTCAGTTTAGCGATTCTACGAGCTATGTCGGTTACCTTGTTTCTCCTACGCATCTCAATACTCAATACTCAATACTCAATTATTTATTGCAACCATGAGTTATTACAGATGTTAGAAACAATAAAAGTGCTTCATGGACCCAGTTTGGGCACAACAATATTTGAAGAGAGGAGGACTTAAGTGTAGTACAAATAAGAATACATATTAATAAATAATTTTGTAAAGCAAAACGGATATTTATATTAATTTTGAGTCTTATTATTATTATTATTATTTTTTTTTAAGTATATGTATTATTTTAAGTTGTCGTTTAGGTATTCATTTACTGTGTAATAGCATTTATCGTGTAAAAAATTCTTAATTTGTTGTACAAATTTGTTAGTTTTGGCTTCGCTTTTTATTTCTGTAGGTAATTTGTTATATATTTTTACAGACATCACAAATGGGCTAGTCGAGTGCATTGTCAAGCGAGATGTTGGTAGCAATAGTCTATCTCGGTGACGTAACGTGTAGGTAGTGATTTCGTTTTTTTGTTGTTTGTAGAAGTCCATATGTTTATGCACAAACTTGCACATTTCTAATATATAAATTGATGGGAGGGTTAAGATTTTTAGTTCACGGAAATGAGGTTTACAACTGTCGTCATTACTGATACGATGGCGTTGGAAAACTTCAAGCATAATTCGGTCATTGGGTGACATTGAGCCTCCTTATCCACGGTCCATAGTAAGCGACCATGTCTCAGTTCCGTATGTCTTCACTGGCAACACACACTAGTCATAAGCCTTAGTCTAGAGACTTTGATTACCAATTATTAAACTGCATCATAAGAAAGGTAATGTTTTTCGAGTGTATGGATGTATATTTCATTGGCACGCTCTGTACTGTAGCCTAAACGGCTTGATCTGTTTTGGAGTGTGAGGTGTCGATAGATTATCGTCTTGATCCCGTGAGTGACATAGAATAAATGTTTACCCGACTGGCCAAAAAGAGGGGTTAAGTTTTTATGCAGTCGGGTTTAGCTATTACACTACAAATATACAAGTTAGTATATTTGCAACACTTATCGGTACCATTAAATACACATTTCACAAAAAAAATGGTGTTAAAATAATAGTTGTTTAAAATATTCTGTATTTTCATGACTGTGGCGAAATACACTCTAGCTAAGTGTAGCGATTTAAGTACGGTCGGCCGCATCTCAGTGGTAGCACGGTTTACAAAAGGCACTGCTGTACCTTCCCTTCGCCAGTATTATGAAATTGACACTGTCTGTCATATTTAATCATATTATGATTTGTAGTTCACACATACTGAATACGGCTCTGAAAGTTTATTACATTATCTGAACTCGATGCCTACATAATAATAACTTTATTTATATTATAACTTTGATCCGCCGCAGCTCCGTGTCAGATACTCTCACGTTTTGGTAAAAATATTATAAATCCAAAGGTTGACGGCCCCAGACAGGGACATTGACGGCAGATAAATTGGATCTCTTCATTTTACGCGATCCTCAACATTTGGCGCTTTAAAGTGGTACGATGTTGATTTTATTTTAAAATGTCGTTGAAGTATCAGATCCAGTCTTTTTCACACATAACTAAGATGTGACATTCAATTTTTGGAACGTCATTTAACAATTATTTAGAAATAGTAAACCTAGCATTTGAATTTGAATCGCCTCCTTTTCAATAGCCATTTTTGTCTTCTAAATAAGTAAGTTGTCCTCTAAATAACTACGTCAGCGACTAATTTTGGGCATCTAAAAGTATTCTGTTTTTTCGACTATAATTGTGAAAACAAGCTTCAGTTTATATGAATTAACAACGAAACCCCAGCAACGATTCTGATTGAAGCAACTGTATGACAGTGTTGAGGTTTAGTTAAGATATATGAGTACATAATGTAAAAAAAAATACTTTATTGAGCCTACAAAAAGAATTATACATGTTGTAAGTCAAGATTAAATAATCAAGTATATTAAAGCTGGTGTCCCTGTGGGTTGCAGGTAGCCACGCGGGCCCAGTGCGGGTTGGTCGACTTCACACACAACATATTATACATGTACTACAGTACATTGTGTGCCACAATAAAGAACACAAGAACCTGATGTCTTCCCCTTAAATAACTATAGACACAATAAGGAAAGTGCCATAAGAGTACTTTAGCATTAGCAGTTAAGGTTTAATTTATGATGCTAAGTGCAACATCAGGCAACTGCCTATCCCTTGGATAGTGCGGTAATTGAGCCACACGATAAGAGAGTGATTAAGCTACTCGTTATACTAAGTTTTTATGGCGCGCGCACCAAAACGGTTAAAAATATAGAGGGTAAATAAAAAGAGAAGGTAAAATATAGCACTTGTTCATATTGAAAGTTTCTACCTTAGACACGTCCTATGTATTTTTTATAGTTCTTCAAAAAACCATGTTTTGTATAAAAAGTCTAAAAATATCCCTAGGCAAGGTTGATGTGAACAACTCAATTTTAGTGAACTAATAGCGATCCAAGATATCTTCTTAGATAAATCTATACGTTTGTCCGACGCTGTTACGGCAAAGGAAAATATCGTGAGGAAACCTTCACACGCCTGCGAATAAACTCTTAGGTTGTGTGTGAAGTCGACCACCCCACACCGGGTCCGCGTGGCCTGATCGCCCTTATTCAGGGTAGGCTCAAGCCCCTCGGTGGGGACGTATATAAGCTGATATGATGATGACTGTTTTACTTTAGGGTTTGTATACTCAAATCGAAGTTTCTCGCTTGTACGAGTATGTATTACCGTTTTTAAGATGGAACAAGAAAAGAAAAAGTTTAAAAACATTTAACCGCCTCCGTGGCATAATGGCTAGTCCATTCGCTTCACACCTGGAGGTCGCAGGTTCGATTCCCGGTGGGGTCTACTTAGTAAAACTCGGTTTAGTTGGTGGTAGGGTATTTTCATAGCTCGCCTGGCCAGCTCCCACCATGTTATCTAAATTTTGACGCCAAACATCAGTATTAACAGCATTGATGTGTTCCGGCTTGAAGATAAGATAGTCAGATCCCTATTGTTTTGGGGAATCTTGGTAAGCCCTCTTCCATCTTCGGCATTATCGTCACTTACCATCAGGTGAGATGATGTCAAGGGCTTACCAATCATGAATAAAAAAAATATTTCTTGTGTTTAGGTATATAATTTTTTTAAATATTATTGCTTTTGCACATTTTGCGTTTTATGTAATAGTATGACTATGATTAATATAATTTCAAACCTTAAAGTAAACCTGTAAAACATAAAAACGACTTTTATTTCGTAACAACCAAGTACTTTTTTTCTACATTTAAGGGTTTTTGTTGATTTCCTAAAAATTACTTCACCGGTTTTGATACAATTTATACGGTACTAACTTGGCATCAAACCCTATCGATTAATGAGAGAATAATAAAAATCGGTTTACAATCTAAGAAGATATCATAAAACAAACATACTAAAACATACAGTCGAATTGAAAACCTCCTCCTTTTTGAAGTCGATTGAAAATGAACCTTTATCACACTCGTGTTATAACTTGGTGTGACAACGGATCGGTCGTCAAAAACTTCAGCCGGCTACCTGTTACAGTTCAAAAGAAAAAGCTTTTCAAAGGTTGGACGGACGTAAAGCGTGGGCTTAGTAATAGTGAAGTATATAATTATTAATATATGTACTAATGTACTAACATGCAGTATGGACACTCCCTGCCGCTCGCGCTCTCTAGATTGCGACCTAGCCCCCTCGTCACCCAGATTGATACTGATTGGTTACAGTTTGGTTTTCGAACGTATAGGATTTCGCCGTGATTTTGTTTGCTTCGTTTAGTTAGTTTGTTTTCGAAATGTCATTTCATGACCGTTGTACGCAGTGTCCGGGGTGTGGTAATAGGATCCCGTATTACACTCCCGTTATATCACGGAACCCTAAAAAAAGTTTAGAAATGTAGTCGTTATTACCCATATAAAAAGCGTCGGTGGCTCAACCGGTAACGACTCGGTCCATCTAACCAGAGGTATTGTATTGTATCAGCTCATATACGTCCCCACCGAGGGGCTCGAGCCTACCCTGAATCAGGGCGATTAGGCCTTAGTCGACCACGCGGGCCCAGTGCGGGTTGGTCGACTTCACACACAACCATCGAGTTTCTTCGCAGGCGTGTGCAGGTTTCCTCACGATGTTTTCCTTCACCGTTAAAGCAATCGGTAAGTACGTACGTAAGTTTTTGAAAAACTCATTGGTACATTGGCCGTCCAGATTTGAACCCGGTACCTCTGGTTAGATGGACCGAGTCGTTACCGGTTGAGCCACCGACGCTTTTTGCCACCGACGCTTTTTAGCCACCGACGCTTAACGCTTAACCTTAACCTTTAACCAGAGGTACCGGCTTCAAATCTGGACGGCCAATGTACCAATGAGTTTTTCAAAACTTACGTACACATAATTACCGATTGCTTTAACGGTGAAGGAAAATATCGTGAGGAAACCTGCACGCACACGCCTGCGAAGAAACTCGAAGGTTGTGTGTGAAGTCGACCAACCCGCACTGGGCCCGCGTGGTCGACTAAGGCCTAATCGCCCTGATTCAGGGTAGGCTCGAGCCCCTCGGTGGGGACGTATATGAGCTGATATAATAATAATAAAATAATATTACCCATTAGGCAACGCAGCGAAATAGTCTTACTGCTTAAATTGTATTTATCTTTATATTGTCTTACTGTTTAAATTGTCTTACTTTTTAAATTGTCTTACTGTTTAAATTGTCTTACTGTTTATTAGGTACCAGAATATGAAAGGGACCTTTCGTAAAGTGTATGGCCTGGTAGTGTTGTAACGATGCAAAATAACATCGTTACATTTTTTGTCTAATTAGCCAAGAACTCACCTCTTTAACTCCTCCTAAATAATCTAAAAACATAATAACTATCACTGCACTTATCTCACTGCTAATCCTTAATAAATAAATTAACAACTTATCAATTTTCCAAAAAAAAAAACCTTTTTTTTGTACAAAGGTATTGTTTTTTTTTTTGGAAAATTGTTAAATTGTTAATTTATATAATAAGGATTAGCAGTGAGATAAGTGCAGTGATAGTTATTATGTTTTAATATTATTTAGGAGGAGTTAAAGAGGTGAGTTCTTGACTAATTAGACAAAAAATGTAACGATGTTATTTTGCATCATTACAGTGTTAACCTGTCTCCACTTCATCGAAACACCCAACACCTTGGCAGCATCATCAGTCAGTCAGAAGACCCTTATCAAACAATACGAGTGCTACACAATTATTTTAATTTACTGAGGAAAGCCCCACTTGCCTGAACAGATCCCCTGTGACAAGGAGCTTGTTGCATCGAGCGCCGGTTTTAGATTTAAGTTGCAACAGACCCCTATTGATATTCGAGGTACCCAAAAATTTACTAATACTGTTAATAAAACTGAAAAAAAGTCCCTATTGAACAAAATGGAAAGTCAATTCAAAAAGAAAGATTTTTTTGCTTGTAGACCTAAATTAAATAACTAGAAATTCCAGCTTCTAAATTAGCTTTTTTACACAACCAAGTTAAACAACCAATCTATTATATTTCACCTAGCTTTAACAGACATTACCAGAGGCCTTGAGTTCTGAACCAGAGACAGCCAATATACCAATGAGTTTTTCGATACTTACGTACTTAAATTTAATTATCGATTGCTTTAAAAGTAAATAAACACAACTTGAGTAAACCTACACATCTGACTAGATGTTTATGAAATTTGCATTACACACATGTGTATTATGTATACATTTAAATGCCCTACACGTGACCATAGGTGATAGAAAGTGCAACACCAGTCAACCGTCGTCTATTCTTGATAACAAGGTTAAGATGTTTATGAAATTTGCATTACACACATGTGTATTATGTATAAATTTAAATGCCCTACACGTGACCATAGGTGATAGAAAGTGCAACACCAGTCAACCGTCGTCTATTCTTGATAACAAGGTTAATTGTTCCACACGACAAGAGAGAGACCACACAAAATCACTTTATTCAAGTTGCAGTGGGGTGCCGCGCACCAGAAGACGTAGCCAACTACTATTTTATCTGTGACGTAGTGTAGGCAGGCTTCCCAGTTAGTGGACTTACCACATTCGCGGAAAGCCGCTGGATACGAGCAGCGCAGGACCGGTCGCGGTCGTAAGAACTAAGTCCAAGTATAAATATTAGTACTAATATACAGTATGGACACTTCCTGCCGCTCTCTAGATTGCGATCTCACCCCCTCGTCACCCAGATTGATACAGATTGGTTATAGTTTAGTTCTCGAACGTATGGGATTTTGCCGTTATTTTTTTTGCTCTGTCATTTGTTTTTAGTAATGTCATTTCACAACCGTTGTATGCAGTGTCCGGGGTGTGCCTATATATAGCAGTGGATGTCTTTCGGCTGATATTAAGAGATGAGAATAGTAGACCTAACAACAAAAATATTTATTTTCGTGCCATCTGATCCTGGTATCAGAAACAACTTTTCTTCAGAATCACGGGGATAGACGCAACAAGCTCGTGACAAGGGTACGATTTAGCGAAACATTGTATCTACGTTCTAAAGATATTTTATTGTGCAGTGATTGACGAGTTAAATCATCTGAGTCCGGTCCAGATAGCTTCATATTGATCCAGAGGGAAATTATTCTGATGAGAATTGTATGATATTGTACGGTCAGCAGCACGTCAGTGGTAACACAACCAGTTGCTTAGCTGGACTATATAGTAAACTTATTCAAATTATTTTGTGCCTGGCTTTTTTTCCCACATTGGTAACACTTACCAAAACGATGAGTATCTTGTTTCTTTATATATTTTTAATAGTCTTTGCTTTTCCACTGTTACTTTGTAGTAGGTATGTAACAAAAAAAATCGTGTTTTATTAAGTGTCAAAGAAGTTTGATGTAGGTACACCTTACAAGAAGGAGCAATCCGCCTCTATGGCGTAATGGTTAGTCCATTCGCTTCACACCAGGAGGTCGTGGGTTCGATTCCAAGCGGGGTCAACTTTGTAAGACTGTGTTTGTTTAGTGGTAGGGCATTTTCATAGCCCGCCTGGCTAGCTACCACCATCTTATTAAAGTCTTGCCGCCAAACATCACTGTTAACAGCATTGATGTGTTCCGGATTGAAGATGAAATAGCCAAATCCCCATTGGGTTGGGGAATCTTGGTAAGCCCGCTTCCATCTTCGGCATCATCGTTCGTTACCACCAGGTGAAATGATGTCAAGGGCTTACCAAATTTAAACTCGAGCCGCCTGGGGACCCTTAAGATCAAAAGTTAAGCCGAATGTACTGTACGTATAAGTGTCAGTCGTGACTCGTGAATGTAAACACACATATATCACGCTTATATAACGTTTGTTATATGTTTGTGAAGTCGACCAACCCGCACTGGGCCCGCGTGGTCGACTAAGGCCTAATCGCCCTGATTCAGGGTAGGCTCGAGCCCCTCGGTGGGGACGTATATGAGCTGTAATGATGATGATGATATAACGTTTGTACTAATATATATACTTTGTTTATATCACGTCAAACACTATAAAAAATTGTAGCCAGTAGGAGCTCAGAAAACTTTTAGTGTTAAGAGTAGGCTTCACGCGCAGCACTGGAGAAACAACCTGACATTTTAATCTTACAGATTCAGCTTTTTAGTTGAATTTCGCTTACAAAGTAATCGGAGAATACCTATTAATCATGTTTTTGTCTGAGGTATATACGAAAGTAGAAGGTTCAAATAATCAGCTGACTAGTTTTCACATTCAGCGGCCGGCTCAAAATTTTCTAGCAAGAAAACACTTTTGATTGGAGAATTTATTCCTAGTGGTACTTGAGCCTAGTTAAAATCTAGAGTTTGAGCACTGCCACCAACGACGGCATCGCAGGGTGTACTATTAAGTACATTTATAGCATGTGCTATACCTGCGGTACCGTCACCAGCGGCGGGCTGCTTCGTCGTTATGCAAGTTATTACCGACTGAATACAGTTGGTACGATTTAAAATACCGTAAGCTATCGAATTAGCTAGTCTCTTTCTCTGTACATAAGGCAAGTACATTAATTTGTCTTGAGTCAACCTTAACTTATTTACAAAACTATTTGTATAAAAAAATAATATAAAGTCGCTATGATTACAACTTGAATTGTATAAATATAAATTTAAATAATACAATTTTGTATTAAAGTTGGGTGTTTCATTATTAAAGTAAGGAAATGCACACACTATTACTTTACATTTCTTTGAATTGCTAAGCTCAATTAGCTTGTCGACAGATTTTTTTATGTGAGCTTTCTTTACATTTGTACTATTTCCTAACATTAACACAAGTGAGGTGTATTGTATTGATCAGAGGAACTATTACACTTTTTACCTACTATAATTATAATCTAAAGATGCATCGGGGTAGCACATGGTTTCCGTCGTAGTTGTCGAGTTCTTTTTATTTTCAAGTGACTTCTAAAAAGGAGGAGGTTCTCAATTCGTCTGTAAGATATATTCTTTTTATGTGTGTTACCTCAGAACTTTTGACTGAGTGAACCGATTTTTATGATTCCTTTTTTATTTGAAATCTAGTGCTTTTCGTGTGGTCCCATATAAATGTTTTCAATATCGATGTAGTACTTTAGTAGAAAATCAACAAAAACCAAAAATAATAATGCAAAAATGTACTCATTTGTTGCGATAGAAGTCGGTTTTTTAACGTGTCTCTCAACAACTTTTAAACATTGAATAGTCGGCCGACCCGTAATCATAAATTATTATTTCTAGGTTTAAGTCAAACAGAGGAATTAAACTTGGGACTGGATTACTGCGAAGCCTATAATTTTACTGGAGCCAGTGAAGTTATTGCCTTAAAAAGTTTATTATGATTATGAGGTCGAAATGTAAATATAATGGCTGAAAACTGTATTATGGGCTGTCGGGGGAAATCAAGTTGCGTTTAGTGGTAAAAATGGCCGCGTGTCACACCGATTCTTACATTTTTAAATATCCTGCAGCGTAAGCTTAGAAAAGACCATTTTGACATCGTACCACGCCGATTCCGTTAGTTTATTTTTGTTCTTGTATTTATTTTTTGGAGTATGGGCAATAGGAGTAACTCAAGTTGCATTAAGTGGTAAAAATGGCCGCGTGTCACTATGATTTGTACATTTTAAGATATCCTGCAGCGTAAGCTGAGAAAAGTCAATTTTGACATCGCACTACACCAATTATTCCGTTAGTTTTATTTTTTGTTTTTGTGTTTATTTTTTTGTATTATGGACTATCGGGTGAAAAATCAAGTTGCGTTTAGTGGTAAAAATGGCCACATGCTATTCCGATTTTTTGATTTTAAGATATCATGCAGCGTAAGCTAAGAAAAATCCATTTTGACATCGTTCTACGCCGATTCCGTTAGTTTATTTTTTGTTTTTGTGTTTATTTTTTCGTATTATGGACCGTCGGGGGAAATCAAGTTGCGTTTAGTGGTAAAAATGGCCGCGTGCTATTCCGATTTTAAGATATCCTGCAGCGTAAGCTGAGAAAAATCCATTTTGACATCGCTCTACGCCGATTCCGTTAGTTTATTTTTTGTTTTTGTGTTTATTTTTTTGTATTATGGGTCGTCGGGGGAAATCAAGTTGCGTATAGTGGTAAAAATGTCTGCGTGTCACACCGATTCTTACATATTTAAATATCCTGCAGCGTAAGCTGAGAAAAGTCCATTTTGACATCGCACTACAGCAATTATTCCGTTAGTTTTATTTTTTTGTTTTTGTGTTTTTTTATTATATAAATGTTTTTTTTTGAACCTTGTATAATCGGTGTGTGTTAATGTCAATAAAAAATCTTACTATTGTTTTTATCAGGTATTTTTAAATGTATGAATTACGGTCGAAAATGGTCCCATGGGAAAACGGCAAGAATTAAAGTTTAGAGAAAAGAGGAAGAATGTGGGGAAGATGGGATAAAATAAGTTAAAATTGAGAGAAAACAAGGAAATAAAAAGAGGAAGAACGTGGGGAAGATGGGATAAATTAAGTTAAAATTGAGAGAAAACAAGGAAACAAGAGAACTGATTAAAAAACAGACAGAATGTGGATAAATCTTAGGAAATTAATTAAATTTGGGAAGGATCGGGGGAAGAATCGAGGATAATCAGGGGAGAGTCTGAAACTTAAAATAGACCTATCAGTTAACGATTTGAAAGTTCTATTATATTTTTAAGAAATTCCCCTATGTCATAGATTAGGTGATTTGCTTTTTATTTAGGAGTTTTGTGGCTCATGAAATTAAATATATATCGGTCTTTTGGGACAACTAATCTTAAATTAATCTCTTATCAGAGTTCTTTATCTTATTCCAATTTGAGGTAAACGTTCTGAAAGAAGCCATAATAAAACGAAAACTTCTGACATTTGAAAAGTTTGAAGATCTTAAGTTGATCCAGTTACAGTTTACCCAAGACGTTGGCTCCTGGCGGTAAAATTATCTGTTGTTATGCGGTTTGTCAACCGACTTCAAAAAGGAGGAGGTTCTCAATGCGACTGTATGTTTTTTTTTTTTTTAAGTAAGTAAGTAAGTATTTATTTGCTTTTAAACAAGGTACAGTAAGTAAAATGATGTTCGTTATTAAAGAAGAATCACTTGTTTAGCCATATACGAGTAGAACAACAGCATGCAAATGTTATTATAGTAACAAATACATAGAAACAAAACCAAAAAAAATCAAATTTAATCCTTGGCAATACATCATAATTTGTGACCCAAAAACTCATCAAGAGAATAGAACATATTATGAAGAAGCCATTCATGTAGGGTTTTCTTATATCTATTGAAAGGCAGATCTTTATACGACTGCGGTATTTTGTTATATATGACGTGACCCATTCAATAGCAATTCTTTTGATAATAAGTAGACTTGGGAATGTTTGTTACGCAATATCTCCGCCAATTGTGAAACGATTTTCAAATATATTTTTTTTTCGAAAGAGAATACTTCCGAGGGGGTCCCATTGTCACCAAGTCAGGATCTAATGATAGGATCCTAGGGAAATCGAGGGCACCGCTCAAATTTTAAAGGTACGTTTTACGTGTTTCATGTATTTTATAAAATTACTAGCTGTCCCGGCGAACACTACCCTACGCTACCCTACACTACACTACCCTACCCCACCCTACACTACCCTACCCTACCCTACACTACCCTACCCTACGCTACACTACCCTACCCTACACTACACTACACTACCCTACCCTACATAAGAACCTTCTCCTGACAATAACGAACTCGACAAAAAAAGAATTAGCGAAATCGGTCCAGCCGTTCTCGAGTTATGCGCTTACCAACACATTTTGCGATTCATTTTTATATATTAGACTAGCTGTCCCGGCGAACTACGTACTGCCTTACATTACACTACCCTACCCTACCCTACGCTACCCTGCTCTACACTACACTACCCTACCCTACACTACCCTACCCTACCCTACACTACCCTACCCTACCCTACCCTACATAAGAACCTTCTCCTGACTATAACGAACTCGACAAAAAAAGAATTAGCCAAATCGGTCCAGCCGTTCTCGAGTTATGCGCTTACCAACACATTTTGCGATTCATTTTTATATTATAGATTAAAGTATTTACCTCTGGTGTCATCATCTCAAGTTAATGGGCTGATGAAGGAAGGTACAACTTTTTTTTATATACCAATTAAAAAAAAATACAAAACAATTAATTATCTAGCACCATTAAACCTGAATGGTTTGTCTAGGTGCTCAACAGTTAGTACAACTCCTTAACGGTTAGGAGTCGGAAGATATTTTTTCAAATATTTTACGTAGGTACGTATAGACCGATAGTTGTATTCTTTTAGATTATTTAGATGAGCTAATGATGGAAGAATTAACTCCTTAACTTTCATGCTGTTAAGATGATGGTGGAAGCCACAGGAATCTGTATCTGTTAATGAAACACATGCATTATGATGCTATTCGTCCGAGTAAATCCCAGGCATGCTCAATAGGATTTATGTCACAGGACTGTGGAGGCCAGTCGAAGAGCGTGATATCATGTTCACGGAAAACATTTAAAACAGGTCCTGCAGTGTGCACGCGAGCATTATCTTGCATGAACATGAAATTCTCTCCCATTTGAATTCGCTGAGGACTAACAATCGGTTCTACCACCTCGTGACTGTATTTTTCTGCATTCATGTTGCCCCGTATAAAAACGAGGTCAGTTCTTCCGCCAAGATGAATTCCAGCCCAGACCATTATTGTGCCCCCCTCCCCCCCTGATAGGGATGCACTTACTGAGGACAATGAAGCAGTTCGTGACGTCCAGAAGCTTGCCACACGCGTACTCTCCTTGAATCAGGGTGGAAACAGAATCTGAATTCATCAGAAAACAACACACGAGCCCACTCATCTTTTCGCCACTCCAGGTAACCACGTGACCACCGTAAGCGTAGAGCACGATTGCCTCGCCGGAGAGCTACAACCCGCAACGGCCTACGAGAACGTAAAGCGACTTCATGCAGTCTCCTCCTAGCTGTTTGGGTGCTGACAGCCACCTGGTGTTGAGTTTGCAGCCTTTCATAACCATATTCCGAATAAAGCTGTCTAGTCTCTCAGTTGTAACACGTGATCTACCTGGATGTCGTTCGGCCGTATTCCCGGTGAGCCGATAACGTTGCCATAACCTTCGAACTACCGACTGGTTGGAGTCGATGGCATCCGCAACTTGACGTTGTGTATTTCCGGCTTCCAGCATGCCCACAGTGCGTAACCTTTCATCTTGAGTTAAATGACCGCGTGGCATTACCGCTTATAAGCTATTTTTTTTTTATGCACAATTGATAAACCCTTGACAACATCTCACCTGGTGGTAAGTGACGATGTTGCCGAAGATGGAAGCAGGCTTACCAAGATTCCCCAACGCAATGGGGAACTGGCTATCTTATCTTCATGCCGGAACACACCAATGATATCAACATTATATTTGGCTAATACTTTATTTCAAATAAAAAATAAAACAATTTTGAACACAAAAATATAAAATTCCAGTCAACAGATGAAGACACTTTATAACAAGATAGACCTTCTTTGCAAATTTAGTCGAAAATGATGGAAATAATTTTGAAATTGGAACACTATTTATCGAGTTTTTTTTTTCTTTTAAAATTTTATAGGTGGCGTGTTTCTTTTTTTCGAAGAGATTTTACAAAAAAAGTTCATTTGATGTTTGAGTCTTATTGACTAGTGTATTTTTATTTGTAAATAATTTTCGGAAAACGTTAAATCATTTAGATACAAGCTTTTATTTGAAATATTGTAATTATTTCATATTTTTCACAGCATACCTAATACCCATATCACGGGGGTGCATAAAAAAAACTGATCTGTCATCTTTGAGAGTCCACCATACTGAATTTAAAATGATGTTAATTTGTAAAACGTGTATGCAAAATTTCAGCTCAATCGGAAACCGAAAAATGGTTCTAATTCAGCTTGCAAGATTTGACCTAAACAAATTGACAAATAGATACAAACTTACATACAGCAGCGCAGAACCGGTCGTCGTGGAAATCCTTGGGGGAGATAAATGATAATAATACGATGATGATCAAAACCAAACACAGATCACTCCTAAATTGCAGGCTAGAGGTACCGAAACAACCGGCGCCGGCGTCGAACAGGAATTAAAATTGTTTCGGGCCGAGTTTCGAGCAGAGGTATCTGCCATGCGATCCGAAGTAGCCAGTATCGGATCGAAATTTGATAAATTACTCGACGCCGTAGACGACCTAAACAAGCGCATCGATAGCATGGAGGGCAGGGTCGCCGCGTTGGAGGAACGCAGCTCCCTACGGGCGGCTGCCCCAGGTGAAAACCATGAGTTAGTCAATACCATTGAACGTCTGAAGCTCGACCTTAACGACAGAGACCAGGACCTACTGCTTACTGATGTGGAAATAACGGGTCTCCCCGAAGTCAACGGTGAGAACTCCACTCATCTCGTCGTATTGGTAGCTGAGAAACTTGGCGTGCAGATTGAGGAGCGCGACGTAGTGAGCGTGGAGCGTGGAGGGCCGCGCCGCGGGGGCGCCTTGGAGGGCGCCGTAGGGGGCGCCGACGTGCGCCCGCGCCCGCTTGTTGTGCGGCTAGCAAGGCGCGTGCTCCGTGACCAGCTGCTGAGCGCGGCTCGAGTGCGCCGCGGTGCCGATACCTCCGGTATGCAGCTCCCGGGTGGGCCTCGGAAGTTCTACGTGAACGAGCGCCTCACCCGCTACAACCGGCAGCTGTTCTACAAGGCGCGTCAGGCGGCCGCCCAGGTCAAGTGGAAGTATGTGTGGAAGCGTAACGGGCGCATCTTTGCACGGCGCACCACAGAATCTGAAGCCCGACGTTTGCGTACGGAGGCTGACCTGGCTGTGGTTTTTGGCGATGGTTCCATTGGTCTGTGATCCTGCTTTCATGCTTGCTTTGTTGTAAGTTTTCACGTTTGCTATCAGCTATTTTAGTACAGCTATGTGTGTACTTGTTTCTCTATAGTGCACAAAATCTTATTAGGTATAATTATGCTTTGCTTTGTCAGCCTACTCGTGTAAGATGACCTGATACTCGGAATGGACTTAGAGAAAACTCAGTTGGTTAAATCAATCACTTTCTTTATTTTTCGCAGACAGAACCGTTCTTCACAATCGTCCAGCAAAAAGTGACGCGACTAGCCAGCGCCTTCCGCTATGAGAATATTTTATGGCGGGGAAGACAAGCTCTCTCATTGGTTGAAAATAACGCGTGTCTCATTGGTTCGCTTTAGCTAGGCCAATCACATTCGAGATGAAGTTGCCACAGAAAAATTATTAAATCTACCAGACTAAAATTCGTCTATAAAATCAAAATAACGTTTTAATATTAGCGAACCCTAACAATCGACCATCCTGACAACGTGTGCGTCCTCGCACACGATCCCAGGTGGAACCCTAACAATCTGGCCAGTTGCGCGACTTGTAACAATGGGATTCAATTGTATTACCTTAAAATTACCTCATTTAAACATACAAAATTTTCCAGGAAATAAACAATATCGTCTACTTGTTTAACATAGCAAATTACTAAGTAAACTAGTTTTATTTATTTTACATATATATATTTTTTAATTTTTTATAAAACTAAAACTTCTAGCTATTAAACAATTTTAGGAGACAAAAAAAATAGATATAATTTATTAACTATCCTATGAAACTAGTATATGCTTACAATTTACTCTAATAAAATCAAATGAAAAAAATTAACTTCAAACCAATAACAATGTAGGTAACAGAAAATAAGTATATTTTTCTACCGATCGATATTATGTAGAAAAAAAAAATAATTTGACTCAACTATTTATTCATATTTTTCTGCCGATCGATATATGCAGAAAAATTAGAACTTCATTATCTATTGGTCCTCTTCCGCCGATCGAAAATGCAGAAAAAGGACTAAAACTCGATTATCTGTTATGCTAACACTTCTGACCGATCGATATGCAGAAGTGCTTCGACTGAGGGGGCCTAACCTGAACGATCGATTAATCAGGTAGGTCCCCAAAACTGACATAAACCCGACCGATCGATTATCGGGTAACTTCATGACTGCCACCTTCGAGCCGATCGATTACTCGTAGGGACAGCAGAAGCCTCTCTTTGAGATCAAGACACGAACAATCGATTCTCGTGCTTGATCTGAAACAACGAAATATCCTTTTGTACATATAAGCTTCTTAAAAAAAATCTAACTTAGTCATGTTTAAATAATAATTATAAGTTATCCGATTCGCTATCATCGCTACTAGAAATATTTTCGTTAACCTCCAAGGCAGAGATGTGGATCCAAGGCACCATTCGATCGGCAGCAACAGTGGTCGGACGCTTATTTTGTGTACTACCTATTCCGGGCACTGGCGAAACGACGTATCGATCCATGCCCAAGACTTTAGTAACACGGTATGGTCCAACATATAATGGCATCAGCTTTTTGCTTTTGCCGTCATTACTGAAGCAAGTTTTGGTTATCCTTACAAGATCCTACCTTTATCATAATGTTGCTTTTGCTTAATTTGTTCACTATCTATCCTATCCTTAACTTCTTTTCTGATAGCAGAGAGGTCACCGCTCTCTCTCGTTTCTGTCGTGATTTCGTTAAGTACTGGGTTAACTTCACTATTCATACAAGGCCCAAACAATACTTCTGAGGGTGCTCTACCTGTAGTCTTTTGAGTTGTGTTGTTTAGTCCCCATTGAATTTTACCTAAATGACTGTCCCAATCTTTCTCACCGTATTTTATGCTTAGTGCCCTTAAGGAATCTAGGATGGTACGGTTGTACCGCTCCACTTGTCCATTTGACCTCGGACTAGCCACAGCATTGAGAATGTGTTTGACTCCTTTATCAAGACAGAATCGCTTGAAGGCGTTCGATGTGAATGTACTACCACGATCACTCACGAGACGTTCAGGGGTCCTAAATGTACTGAATATATCTTCTAAAGCCCTCATTGTATTTTGTGAGTTCGTGTTTCTCACAGGCTTAAGAAAGCAAAATTTTGTAAAGCCATCCACAACCACTAACAAATGGCTGTATCCCCTTTTTGACTTAACAAAGGGTCCAAGGTGGTCAACGTGTAAAGTATGAAAAGGTACTTCTACTTTTGCAATTGGGTGTAATAGACCCTCGCGACTTTTGGAATGACCATTTGTTTTCGCGTAGGCACATTCAATGCAAGCATTTACATATTTTTTGACGAACCTCGACATCTTGGCAAACCAATAATTTTTTTTCAATCTCTCGAGAGTCTTTTCCACCCCAAAATGTCCAATATCATCATGGTTCAAACGGCAAAGTTGCCACCTTGCACCCTTCGGCACTACCCATCGTATGTTCTCTCTATCACCATCTACACAACGGAACAACTTATTCCCCTTTAAGACATAATTATCTCTTATGTACGAGAGACCCTTTTCATCGAACCCACTGCTCAATACATCTCTAATTCTACGCAGCTCTGTGTCCCCAAGCTGTAGTGTGTGCAACCAATCTTCGCTGGTGATGGACATAACTGCAGGAACCTTGTCTGCAAGATTTTCCTCTGGCTCATCGACAGGGTTGCGGGATAACGCGTCCACGTGACCCATTTTTGCGCCTGACCTATATTCGATCGAGCAGTCAAACTCCTGCAGTGTTAGCCACCAACGCGCTATTCTGGGAATAAGGTCTCGTTTTGAAAACGTGGAGCGCAGTGCACTGCAATCGGTGGCAATCTTGAACTCTTTTCCCAGTAGATAAACCCTAAATTTACGAAGAGAGCACCTACCGCAAGCGTCTCCAGCTCATAGGAGTGAAAGTTCTTTTCCTCCGGAGAAGTTTGTCTGCTGTAATATGCTACAGGGCGGAAAGTATCACTACCCGAAGAGTTCTGAAGGAGTATGCCTCCAATACCGATCTTGCTTGCATCTGTGTGCAACTCTGTCTCGGCTTTTGTGTCATATATTGCGAGGATGGGTCTATCTACCAAACTAGCCTTTAGAACTTTAAACGCCTCTTCCTGGCTATCACCCCATTCCCACATGGCACCTTTTCTCAGCAGCTTATTTAAAGGGAAAGCAATTCGAGCGAAATCTTTCATAAATTTACGAAAGTAGCTTGCCAAACCAAGAAATTGGCGGACATTGTGCACATTCTGGGGCTGCGGGAAGTTTACTACACTTGAAATCTTTTTTTCACCTGGTCTAACTCCTGCACCGCTGATTTCATAACCGAGATATTCTATTTTATCCTTAAGAAAATCACACTTTGACATATTCAAGGTGAGGTTCGCATTCTCTATCAACTGCAAGATATCCTCAAGCCGCTCCAAACATTCAGTAGCATCCTTCCCATAAATCAATATATCATCAATATATGCTGTCGCTTTATTAAAACGATTCGATCCTAAGATACTGTTAATCATCCGCTGAAAAACGGCTGGGGCGTTCGCCAATCCAAACGGCATGCGATTAAATTCGTACTGGCCATCTGGAGTGACAAACGAGGTAAGATGTTTACTCCTTTCTGAAATGGGCACTTGATAATAGCCAGAAGAAAGGTCAAGTGAGACAAAACAGGCCTGTCCCGAGAGTCTAGCTATTTCATCGTCAATGATAGGCATCGGGTATCTTTCCTTTACAGTGATCGAATTTAACATTCGATAATCGATACACATCCTATGCGATCCATCCTTTTTGCGAACAAGTAAAATTGGGCTGGCATAATCAGAAACAGACTCTCTGACTATCCCCGCTTCAAGCATTTCATTCACCATGGAATTTGCTACCTCACGTTCGTGATGAGATAACCTGTATGGTCGATACACGACAGGCCGCTGACTATTTAGCTCGATGTTCATTTCTGTCACGTTAGTGCACCCTAAGTCTTTAAGCGAGGAGGTAAAACAGTGCTTATATCTCTTTAATAATTCTAGCAACTTGTGCCTATCATCATCAGTAACATCTTTCCCTATACGAACCTGACTTTCTTCAAAATCAGGGCCCGATAGGTTGGATATCTCGGGGGTTGTCACAACCACTCTGTTTACATAATCAACTCGTTCTGCACGACAAAAGACGTTATTGACCGGAATCTTACAATAACTGGAGCAGGGAATTACTCCTACATTGACACGACCATTCTTGGAACGATAAAGACCTCCATATATAAAATACTGTGCATCGGGTTTTCCTGCAATACCGCTACTCAGTAGGATACTACCATTAAAAGAAGGGTCAGTCTGTGCACGTACAGATGCCGCGCCATACAGTTCTACTACACAATTCAATTTTATCTTTATCGAATTGCCAATATCATTAATTGTTTCACTACATTGAGGCATTTCATTCTCGATATTCAAAAATTGCAACGTGTTCGCTGTTTTGTACACTACAATGTGAGGTTGTTCTGTAAATGACTGACCTATGAGCACCGGCGCTTCCAATAGTTTGTCATCGACCACCTTACACGATACCGTAGCATCTACCCCATCAACATTAATATCAACTGTCAACTCTCCAAGGGATTGAACAATGGTGTTTCCAAATCCTTTCATTAGCGATGGAATATTGTTATGTGACAAGCCTAAATTGAAAGCAACCGATTCTTTTACTAAAGTAACTTCGCTGCCAAAGTCCACAAATGCTTCAGTCAACACCCCATTCAATTTTACCTCTTTTTTGAATTTTGAATCTAAGTTACGACTATTCTGACTATTCATAGAATCTATGCACATGGTCTTGGATACATTATTTTCATTGACCACTTTATCTTCGACCTTAGCATGACATTTATCAGCCATATGCCCAACTTTATGGCATCGCGTACATCTTATCAAAGGTTTTGGACAGTACATGAAACTATGCCCCTTTTCCTTACAATTGTAGCAGCCCACTGACTGACCTGGCCTATTGTTGGGACCTTGTTTCGGATAATGCAAGTTAGTAACGCTAGAATTTTCAGTATTCTTGTTTCTTAAGCTAACACGTTCTGACATTATCTGTTGAGAGTCTTTGTAACTAACCAAAAACTGTAATAGTTGATCAGGGTGTGAACAGCGTAATGCCAGAGCACTAGATCTCAAAGTCCTATCAGTGATGCCGTGAATAATGCAATCTACTGCACGTTTTCCTACAATATCGCATTGGTTAAGAAGCGTTAACTTCTCGTAATAGTAAACATCTAAAGGCTCACCAAATTTGCTTTTCCTTTTAAGCATGTCTTCCAAGGCCTGGCCATAATTTTGTTCGTAGGGAAAAGCAGTCATTAGCTTTTCTTGCCACTCTTGCCAAGAAAACAATATAGAATTTAGACCTTCATACCACGTTTTGGCTAGGCCTTGGAGTTTGGGCATAGCAAAATGAGTGGTGGTTTTATCATCCCAGCCATATACGGAAGCACACTCGTTAACTTTCTTCAACCACACGTCTATTCGCTGATTTTTGGTAGAAGGGTCAAAATAAGGAAGTATGTTTTTTTGATCTAATTTTTGTGTGCTCTGAGTAAATGACCGTAATGTAAAACCATCTCTGATACTGTTTAAAATATCAATGAAGTTTTTCTTCGAAACAGAAGGGCTACGTGACCTGTCTGATTGTCCCACGTCGCCGCGTCGCTCTGCACGCGACTCTGCGTCTGAACCCACACGATGCTCAGCTAGGCTGCGGCTTTCGTCGCGATGCACGACGGCAGGCCTCGATGCCGTAGAACGCCGAGGTTCTTGATCCTCGAAACACCCTCGTCCCGCGTCGCCACGTCGCTCTGCACGTGACCCTGCGCGAGCATCCACACGTTGCTCAGCTCGGCTGCGACGTTCCTCGCGATGCACGACGACGGGCCTCGACGCCGTAGACAGCCGGCGATCTTGAGCCTCGAGAAACCGCTCGCGCTCACGTCGCAGTTCCCTTTCCAACAATGCTATTCTCTCGCGCCCCAACTCAGCTTCATGGTTCAGTCGGGGATGGCTCGGACTACGGGCTCGTAGCCTGCTTCGGCTCCGAGTGGTAGACCGCGGGTCCCTGCGATCTGGAGTCTCGAGTCTTCGTCGGTTCGAGTCTCGACTGCTCCGTCCAGGCGGCTCACTCATCGTCAGGGAACTCGTAAAAGGTGAAAAATGAAAACGTTAATTACGAAACTATTTTTTTTTATATAAAATGTCAAATATCTCGGTAACTGTTGATCCTAGCCCAAAAATAAGCAAATTTTTGAACCTCTTTGGAACTGGGTTAGGGGTAGGTGCCATATGACCACATAATCAAATGTTGGACTCGGAGGGGGGGCCCACAATGCACTTGCATGTACACACGTGTTTTTAAGGTATAGCCTACCTATTCTCGAAGGGTGCATTGGGCCACAGCATTTGGAGGTAAGCGCAATGTAGCACGTGGCACGCAAAATTACGTCACTATTTTTACGTCATTTTAGCAGGTACTTGAATGTAGCGCAATGAAATTCAAAGGTAATAATAGGTTATGATTTTGGGCGTTTACTCACGTTTTGTTGTTCGATATTCCCCTTCTGAAATGTAAGATGACCTGATACTCGGAATGGACTTAGAGAAAACTCAGTTGGTTAAATCAATCACTTTCTTTATTTTTCGCAGACAGAACCGTTCTTCACAATCGTCCAGCAAAAAGTGACGCGACTAGCCAGCGCCTTCCGCTATGAGAATATTTTATGGCGGGGAAGACAAGCTCTCTCATTGGTTGAAAATAACGCGTGTCTCATTGGTTCGCTTTAGCTAGGCCAATCACATTCGAGATGAAGTTGCCACAGAAAAATTATTAAATCTACCAGACTAAAATTCGTCTATAAAATCAAAATAACGTTTTAATATTAGCGAACCCTAACACTCGTATATGCTTGTGTAAAAATGAAAATAATTTTAATGGCGTATTCTCAGTGTGTAAAAACTTAATTATTCTGCTCGCTTATAACATTGATGTCGCTAGTAGTTTATATAAACATTAAACATAGCTATTTTCCAAACTCAAATACCAAAAGTGAAACATATCATGGTTACTATTTTTTAAGTTCAAATTATGTATTTCCTTGTGTACCCGCATCCAAATTATATTTACCTATTTTTCGTAAGATAATATACTACCAACACCAGTCCTACCCGCAAAACAACTCACAATTATGCACGAACACAACAATATCAATATTATTGCCACTCGCTACACACACTCGGTCTATCTTTACGTATTTAATTGTTAACTACCTAGTTGGCCCTGTAATCCTCTTATTTTACTCGCCTTTAATCGCTCGTACAATTAAAACTCTTTCTATTGTAAATACTTACTATCAAAGGTCCTAAGAAGTTGAATATAAAAATTGGGTTTCTAAATCCAGGCTCTCTAGGTACAAAGCATGACGAGTTCATAGTGGCTATGGAACAGAATAATGTTGACATTATGGCCATCAATGAGACTTGGCTTCGGGAGGGAGAGGAGGGCCGAGCACCTACTGTGCCAAACTGCCGGTTACGTCACTGTCCGCGGCCAGCCGGCGTCCGTGCGCGCGGCGGCGGCGTCGGCTTTTATCTACGGCGCGGGCTCACTGCGCGCACCTGCGCACATCCACCATCACCTTCCGTCGAACAAATGTGGCTTAGTGTATCTCTAAATGGCAAAAGGCTCATAGTAGGTACCGCGTATCGGCCACCTTGGTTTGATGTCGACACTTTTTTGGATGCGCTAACGGATTCCATAACCTCATTTGTACAGTACGATTATATTATACTTGTAGGCGATTTTAATATTAATATTTTATCGAATGATTCAAATTACAAAAAATTAAGCTGCTTTCTTCGTTGTACAAATTTAACGCAGTATGTAGATACACCCACCCATTTTACTGATCATAGCGAAACATTAATAGATTTGATCTGCAGCGACACTGTGATTAGTCGCCATAAAGTTGATTATATACCAACTTTAAGCAGACACGCTTTTTTAACTTGCGAAGTTAACATCCGTAAACAGAAACAACCTGCCAGATGGCTCACTACAAGATCTTTAGGTAATCTCGACATTGACTTATTTAATCAGTCATTGCGCAATATTGATTGGGATAGTATATCCTATTTACAGAACGTTAACGACATGGTCACTGTGTTTACGCAAACTATTTCGTTACTATTTGATTGTTTTGCACCAAAAAAACGTGTAATCGCAAGGGAGCATCATTATCCTTGGATCACATGTACGATCAAAGAGATGATTAGGTTAAGAAATGCGGCTCATGATAGATTCCGTTCAACTGGTGAAGCAGCACATAAAAAATATTATAAAGATCTTAAAAATTGTGTAAATTCAGCCATCTTTAATGAAAAACGTGCATTTTTTTCTCAAAACGTAAACAATAATGTAACTAAGCCTCGCGCTCTATGGAAAAACATAAAAAGAACAGTTGACATAAACAGTAGGAACAACTTAGCTGATTTGATCCCGATCAAATTAACTTGCATTTTATGAATGTTCCCGGAAAGACTGATGTTCCTATATCCACCTTAACAAATTTTGAATTTAATAGCCATGGATCATCCGTTTTTAACTTGCAAAGTATAGGCGAGAACGAAATTTTTAAAATTATTAAATCATTAAAATCTAATGCTATACTGGTATTGATGATATCTCCCTTGACATGTTGGTTCTTACTTTGCCTTACTCGGTTGGTGCGATAAGGGGTATAGTGAACCGGTCTATCGTAACGCATACATTCCCTGATACCTGGAAGGTAGCAATGGTTACTCCACTCCCTAAGAGCAGCAATATCTTTGACTTTAAAGACCTACGGCCCATCAGCATACTTCCCTGCATCTCCAAGATTGTTGAGAAAGCTGTCTGCAGCCAACTTACACTGTACTTAGAGAAATCAAATATTCTGCCCCCTTTTCAATCGGGTTTCAGAAAGATGCGAAGTACATCGACTGCTTTGATTGATGTAATTGATAATGTGTTGTCTGCACAGGATGCTGGTAGGGGCACTATTATGTTACTTTTAGATTACTCCCGTGCTTTTGATGCGATTAATATTTCTTTATTATTATCGAAGATGACTTACTATGGTTTCGATCCTAAAACAATTAAGTGGTTTGCTAGTTATCTCTGTGGACGTTCGCAGCAGGTTAAAATAACTAGAAAGGATGGTAAACCCATATTTTCTAACCCATGCCCCGTTAAGAGAGGGGTACCTCAGGGCTCGATCCTGGGACCACCTCTCTTTATACTGTATACCGCGGACGTCTGCAAGATGATCAAGCATTGTCAGTACCACATGTATGCAGACGACATACAAATATACTTCTCTTTTAAACCCTGTGACATAGACGAGGCCATAGAGAGAATCAATAACGATCTTCATAACATTTGCAGGTGGTCTGAAGAGAACACATTGGTACTAAACCCAAATAAGTCTAAGTTCATGATTTTGGGAACAAAACATCAAGTCGAAAGTATCACGAAGCAAAATCCAATTATAAATATTATGGGAGAGAATGTAGAGCGCGTCACTGAGGCCCGAAACCTGGGAATACAAATGGACGAAGGCCTTCACTTTGAGAACCACGTACTTAATATCGCTCGTAATTGTTTTTATAGATTAAAAATTCTTTATAGAATACGTCAATTTCTCAGTGTCGACCTTCGCATAAAGTTATGTGACTCACTAGTTTTATCCAGGCTGGGCTACGCAGACACGGTGTACGGACCACGCTTGCTGGCTCGAACCGAGCGAATCGTTCAAAGGGTTCAAAACGCATGCTCACGCTATTGTTCTAACATCCCACCTCGCACTCATGTCACACCATTTTTAAATAGCGCAAATATATTAAAAATGACGCTTCGAAGAGAACTTCGGTTGGCTACTCTTATCTTCGGTATTGTGAAGTATGGGCAGCCGGAGTATCTGTTTGACAAATTTAAATGGCGATCAGAGAACACTACGAGTACACGAGTGATCCGAGCTTCCGGCAAGGTGCTGGTTCCGTACAGGCATCGGACGGCGGCATTTCGAGGCAGTTTCCGATATACTGCTACGAAATGCTGGAACAACATACCACCACCTGTGCGGGACCTGGTGGGAATTCACGGGTTCAAATTAAAGTTTAAAAATATTCTTCTAGAATACCAAAAAACTTTGCCTGTGGGTCACCGCGTCCTTCCTACCTACCTTACAGTATAGTAAGTGAGACTTATGAGCAGGTTTAAAAAATTAAATTATATGTATATCATAAATACAATATATATTACTACAACACGGCTGACCGCATCGTGCACGCAATCGCAGCAGCCCTGGGCCACGCTGAAAATCAGCGCTGTGCCGCAAATAAGCCGCACGCAGTATATGCTGAGCGCGGTCCGTGATTCTTGCACCACACACACACACGCACACAAACACATACACACATATCGTACTTTGATAGTTTTTTCTCTACTTGTAATATTAGGTACTGTTATTTTGTTATTGTTATCCTCTCATTTTTTTTAAGCTGTTTATTTAATTTAATCCCAATATTATGTATGTGTGTTTGGTGACAAGGAATCAATAAATGTCTTATGTCTTATGATGAGAGCACAGTAAAACAACCCAGGTAAAATTTACAAAAAACAAAAATAAAGTTAAATTTCGTTTTTGGACCTGACGCTGGGCGCACGAGGAACAATCATATATTGTGCATATTAGTTTTAAAGCGGCTTACGCTACGTTTTCCGGTGCTTATTCGCCATTAGAGAACTTTACTGCTCCAACGGCCATCCGTTCTACGAGCTATGTGCCCCGCCCACTGCCACTTAAGTTTAGCAATTCTGAGAGCTATGTCGATTACTTTGTAAAGTAAAGTAACTGTGCTCTATATAAAAGATTATCTATTCTATTCTATTCAAATTATGAATGCTATGAACAAATGCTTAAAGGCATTCCATACGTGAGCCATAATTATTTAAAATTTGGATTTTTCCCCAAATGGTAAAAACGAGACCCCTATTACTAAGACTTCACTGTCCGTCCGTTCGTCTGTCTGTCTGTCACCAGGCTGTATTTCATGAACCGTGATAGCTAGACAGTTGAAATTTTCACAGGTGACGTATTTCTATTGCCGCTATAAAAAAAATATACTAAAAACAAAATAAAGAAGTAAAAACTTGAGTGGTGCCGGTTACTGTAACAGTGTAGCGAGTTCAATGGTTTTTTCCATCTCAAAAAAGGCCCAACGCACCTAAAGAAGTACTTCACTTTAATAAATATTTAAGGAGGGCTCTCATACAACAAACGTTGATTTTTTGCTCGATATTAATAACAACACCAGGTAAGATGTTGTCAAGGGTTTACCAATTGTAAATAAAAAAAAAACGGCAACAGATAATGGTACGGAACCCTTCGTGCGCGAGTCAGACTCGCACTTGACCTATTTTTTCTACTATGCGCGGCCAGTGCGTAAAGTTATATTAGCTGCCACCCAGTACTAGTTTTCCTGTCTTTCTATCACATACTGAAGGTTTTCTGGTAGAAATCGCTCAAAGCTATAAGGCCGCCTTTACACTTTATGTATGTTACAAATTATAAGTCCTGTATTGTTGTTTTGGTATGCTAAAAGTAATATTTACTTACTTAGTTACGTGTACCTAAAGAGATGCAATGGGCGATTGCAAAGAGATCCTTTCAGTACATACTTAGGTCACAGTATATATATTAGTACTAACTTAGGTCACACCCTGGGCACTTCATACAGCGGAACAGAAATCTAATATATAAAATTCTCGTGTCACAGTTTTCGTTCCCTTACTCCACCGAAACGGCTTGACCGATTCTCATGAAATTTTGTGAGCATATTGAGTAGGTCTGAGAATCGGCCAACATCTATTTTTTTTAGTGTAGGGTAGTGTAGGGTAGGGTAGGGTAGTGTAGTGTAGTGTAGGGTAGGGTAGTGTAGTGTATGTAGGGTAGGGTAGGGTAGTGTAGGGTAGGATAGGGTAGTGTAGGGTAGTGTAGGGTAGTGTAGGGTAGGGTAGTGTAGTGTAGGGTAGTGTAGGTTAGGGTAGTGTAGGGTAGTGTAGGGTAGGGTAGGGTAGGGTAGTGTAGGGTAGGGTAGTGTAGTGTAGTGTAGGGTAGGGCAGTGTAATGTAATGTAAGGCGGTACGGAGTTCGCCGGGACAGCTAGTGATATTATAAAAAACGAATGACGGAACAAACAAAATGGCGGCGAAATCCTATACGTTCGACAACCAAACTGTAACGAATCTGTATCAATCTGGGTGACAGGAGGTGAGGTCGCAATCTTGAGAGCGGCAGGGAGTGTCCATACTGTATGTTAGAGTACTCATATATAGGGTGACTTTTAATTAGTTCTTGATAGCAAAGGATATGAATGTACTCATGATTACAAAAACTTTCCCAAAGAAACTAGGTATATTTCAAATATGAAAAAAGTCTCTTAGTTATTATTTCAATTTTGCATATTATGTATTTATTTTGATATACAATAAAGAGTTATTTGAGTTTGAGTTTAAAAAAAAATTTTTGGTCCTTTATACATTTTTGCCGACTTGTTAACTTAGTATGTTTATAGGACCAATTTTTTTTCTGATTTGACATATTATAGTTTCTTTGGAAAAGTTGTTTGTAATCACGAGTACATGCATACCTTTTGTTATCAAGAATTAATTAAAAGTCACCCTGTATATGTCGCAGGATAATTTGATAATCCGTCGTTTCGCGAAAATCCTAGGAAAATTGGATACTATGGAGTAGAAAACTCCTAATAAAACCAAGTCGGACGGAGCCCCGCTATGCGGGGCTCCTTTTTACGGTAGAAAAAGACATGCTAACATAACCTAACCTATTTAACGAAGCGGGGCTCCGTCCGACTTGGTTTTATTAGGAGTTTTCTACTCCATAGTATCCAATTTTCCTAGGATTTTCGCGAAACGACGGATTATCAAATTATCCTGCGACATATATATAAACTTTGCCTAGTTAGGTACTTAGGTTGATGCAGATTACATCCACTATGCAGATTACTAAATTTCTACAGAAGTGCAACTTCTACCCATAGAATTTAGAACAGGGAAATCCATAGAGTATCTCATTACAGTCCCAGGGTGCTCAGTGTAATTAGATTTAATTAAGAAGTTTCTCGTAACCTCATAAAGGCATGGAGGAAGCTGTGTAAGCCACACGAATTGCTGTTCCAGTTCACTTAGTGAGAAAACAGTCCCTCACTTTGAAAGAGATTAAAGGTGGGATTTAATATGCTAAGAATGTGCATTTATTAATAAAGGAATACAGGCCAAGTGCGAGCTGGAATCGCACATGAAGGGTCCCGTACCATTGTACAAAAAATACGTTTCTTTTATTTTTATTTTTTGTTGTTATATATCAGCTCATTAAACGTCCGACCGAGCCTAGTCGACCACGCGGGCCCAGTGAGGTCGACTTCACGCATAACCTTCGAGTTTCTCCGCAGGCGTGTGAAAGTTTCCTCACGATGTTTTCCTTCACCGTAAAAGAGTCGGATAAACGTACAAATGAAATCGAAATTCAAAAACACATTGGTATGTGGCAGGATTCGAGCCGCGGTGTCCCGGACAGAAAGTGGCGGCCCTAACAATTGCGTCGCCGACGCATTTCGTTGTTATACACGACATCTGCAGCACCCGCCACAAAAAACTACATACCTCAACTCAAGACTGAACCATCGGTCATACTATATAGAAAAGTTACATCTTCATCTCGATAGATGGCATCTAGAACGCGCTATTAGAATTTCTTCAGCGCTAAGCATATATACAAGCACCAGCCATATACGGTTGGTCCACGGCCGGACCCCAGGCACACCACCTCGCCTGGCGGAGATATCTCCTAATGTTCTCCTCATGTAGGAACACACCGTTCCTACATTGGTGACCCCGACGTGATACATTCCTATTGTTCACCTTCAGCCAGCAACACCATTCCCTACATTGGTGACCCGACGCAGAACATCGACGCACCTTCAGCCAGCAACACCGTACCTACATTGGTGACCCGACGCTGAACATTGACGTACCTTCGGCAACAACTCCTCAACAGCCCTCCAGCCGGTAATGCAAGCCAACAGCAGCATAGCAGTCCAATGCGAAGTTTACCAGGACCATCGCAGCCGTCATATCGAGCTTCCTGGCCCTGCACTTCACCCCGAAGCCTCATCAGGTTCGCAGCCGTCGACGCAGCATCAAGGACCTGCAGCTTCACTCTTCAGGCAGCAAGTCGTCGGCAGCTCACGCTGTAGAGCACGCGCTCCACGTGACCTGCTTCCCTTGCACCGTACGCCTGAACCACCTCCTCGTCCCAACTCACCGTGGACTCGAGTAGAGCAACAATTGGCCTGGCGTCTCGACTCACCGCAGACGCCGCATCGCGACGCGTATCGTCGCTCCGCCGCACCGCAACATTGGACAGCTAACTCAATATGGATATCGACCTCCGTCTCGGATGGGGAGTAATGTGGCGACATCTGCAGCACCCGCCACAAAAAACTACATACCTCAACTCAAGACTGAACCATCGGTCATAATATATAGAAAAGTTACATCTTCATCTCGATAGATGGCATCTAGAACGCGCTATTAGAATTTCTTCAGTGCTAAGCATATATACAAGCACCAGCCATATACGGTTGGTCCACGGCCGGACCACCTCGCCTGGCGGAGATATCTCCTAATGTTCTCCTCATGTAGGAACACACCGTTCCTACAGCGGCAATAAAAATACATAAACACTCTGTGAAAATTTCAACTTCCACCTATTACCTACGGTTCATGAAATATAGCCCGCTGATGGACGGACGGACTGCAGAGGTTCCGTGGGCGCCATTTAAGTACGGAACCCTAAAAGCATAAGATTTTTGCACCGAGGTAGTTGTCAAGATGGAAAGTAAGTTTTTCTTTTGGATATCACTCCCTCTTATTACGGAGGTTATAAGAAAGAACTTTATTCTGTTATCTGATAAAGGGATCACTGGTACTTTAATTGCCCGTGATCCCTTCAACAGACTATAATAGAGGGATCACTGGTGCTTTGATTCTTGCTAGAGAACATTTGTAGATGGCGTTTTGTTACATATTTGGATTCTGTTTGTAGGTTGAGAACATCTTATGAGAAGAGAATCTGATGACTAGATAGTCGTTTTTTTTTTTGCATTATCGAATTCTGTTTCTCGCTGTACTTTAGGTAACTTGAGAACCTGGTGAGTAGAGAATCGAATGAGTAAAGAATCTGATGAGTATAGAATATTTTTATTGCATATTTGGATTCTGTTCCTTGCTGTACTTTTTGTAAGTTGAGAACCTGGTGAGTAGAGAATCTGATGAGTAGATAATAGTTTTTTTTGCATTTTCGGATTCTGTTTTTTGCTGACTTTAGGTATCTTGAGAACCTGGTGAGTAGAGAATCGAATGAGTAAAGAATCTGATGAGTATAGAATATTTTTGTTGCATATTTGGATTCAGTTCCTTGCTGTACTTTTTTTAAGTTAAAAACCTAGTGAGTAGAGAATCTGATGAGTAGATAATAGTTTTTTTTTTTTGCATTTTCGGATTCTGTTTCTCGCTGCACTTTAGGTAACTTGAGAACCTGGTAGTAGAGAATCTAATGAGTAAAGAATCTGATAAGTATAGAATCGTTTTGTTGCATTTTTGGATTCTTTTTCTCGCTTTTTTTTTTATTCACAATTGTTAAACCCTTGACAACATCTCACCTGGTGGTAAGTGACGATATTGTCGAAGATGGAAGCGGGCTTACCAAGATTCCCCAACGCAATGGGGAACTGGCTATCTTATCTTCATGCCGGAACACATCAATGATATCAACATTGATATTTGGCGGCAAGACTTAGATAAGATGGTGGTAGCTAGCCAGGCGGGCTTAGAAAATGCCCTACCACCAACCAAACCGAGTCTTACAATTGACCCCGCCGGGAATCGAACCCGCGACCTCCTGTGTAAAGCCAGTGAACTTTGCCTCTGAGCTACGGAGGCGCTGTACTTTAGGTAAGTTGAGAACCTGGTGAGTAGAGATTCTTATGAATTGAGAATCTAATGAGTAGAGAATTATTTTGTTACATATTTGGATTCTGTTTCTCGCTAAACTTTTGATAAGGTTGAGAATCTGATGAGTAAATAATTTTTTTGTTACTTTTTTGGATTTTGTTTCTTGTTGTACTTTACGTAAGTTTGTAAGACTCGGTTTGGTTGGTAGTAGGGTATTTTATAAGCCCGCCTGGCTAGCTACCACCCTCTTATCTAAGTTTTACCGCCAAACATCAATGTTAACAGCATTGATGTGTTCCGGCTTGAAGATAACTATAGCCAGATCCCCATTGGGTTGGGGAATCTTCGTAAGCCCGCTTCCATCTTCGGCATCATCGTCATTTACCATCAAGTGAGATAATGCCAAGGACTTATCAATAGTGGATAAAAAAAAGTAGAAAATCTTATGAGAATACGGTTAGTCGAGTGTCGGATGAACTGTGAATCTGATAAACCGATAACAAGCAAGTTCATCTACTTGACGACAGACAAGATATGCAGTGTTAAGCGTATTAATTGTTGCATAGATATTGATTATTGATTGTCTTGTGTTTGTCTAACATAATCCGCCTAGTGTTCAGTTTGCATTGGCACGATTTGGCACAAATGATATGCAAGATTATGCTGAGGGTTGGGCCGATAGATGTGTATACTTTGAATAAACCAACGACATGCTGGGTCGTGTCATCATCATCATCATATGAGCCGAAAAACGTCCACTGCTGGACAAGGGCCTTCCCTAAGGAATTCCTCGACGAGCGATCCCGCGCTGTCCACATCCAGTGGCTTCCCGCGATCTTCACCAGATCGTCGGTCCACCGCAATGGGAGGCCTGCCTACGCTACGTTTTCTCGTGCGCGGTCGCCACTCGAGAACTTTACTGCCCCAACTAGCTATATGCCCTGTCCACTGCCACTTCAACTGGATTGTGTATTCCTCATAAACTGCTTGTTTCTAGCGCAATTATATTATGACACATCAGTCATTCATAATAGTCTCATTACGTACGTAAGTACATAAACTCGAGAACCTAGACGAGCAAGCGTTGCTCGGTGTCTCATAAGCATATTAGTGTCTCCTAGGCATGTTAAGAGGGTTATGAACAAACGGCGACAGCAATTTTCACCTTTTAAGGCCCGGCAGCGCTGAAACTTTTGTCTTTTTCTTTTTCTTTACGTGTAAAGAGGGAAGAAAATAACCACACTTTTGCACTTTTTCGATGTTTTCGTTTTTATTTTCATCATATTTATCATAAATAAAAATTCATTCGATGTCTTCCCTTCAGTAACCTATGAACTTTATTTTAGTAAATAAATCATATTATCAAATTACTTATTTTAAGAATAAAACCGAAAATAGACGATAAAATGGCTCAAAAAAAGGTACCTTTGCGAAATTATTCTATAGAGCCAAGTTTATTAAAACGTGTATCCATTCTACATCATCATCATCATCATCATATCAGCCGAAGGACGTCCACTGCTGGACATAGGCCTCCCCCAAGGATCTCCACGACGACCGGTTCTGCGCTGCCATTCTGCCTCGTAACTATTCTAATTATACCAATATGTTTTCCTAGATTTTAAATTTATTGTTAACTACTTCAAAAATGAATTCTAAAAACCTGTATAAGTGGATTTTTAGGTACCACTGGGCCTTAAATGTTAACCGTTAAGCGTCGGTGGCTCAACCGGTAACGACTCGGTCCTTCTAACGGTTAGAAGGTTAGAATCTAACCAGAGGTACCGGGTTCAACTCTGGACGGCCAATGTACCAATGAGTTTTTCAAAAACTTACGTACATATACTTACCGATTGCTTTAACGGTGAAGGAAAACATCGTGAGGAAACCTGCACAAGCCTGTGAAGAAACTCGAAGGGTGTGTGAAGTCGACGACGAAGTGGGCCCGCGTAGTCGACTAAAGCCCGATCGCCCTATTCAGGGTAGGCTCGAGCCTCTCGGTGGGGACATAATATATGAGCTGATATGATGGTAATGAATTAAAAAACGAAACCTATAAATCTAGCTTTTATTTTGACTGAAAACAAACCAAAAATTGGTCATTATCAGTTAACTTTTTTTTTTGTGAAAACCACTATCGCTGTTTGTATGAAAAGTCTAATTTTCGCCGTATTAGGTTCACAATGGAGGTGAAAACGGAAAACTTGGAATGTAAAACATTACCTTAATACAAAATTTCATCTAAATAACTGGAGCCGTTTCCGACAAACCAATTTTAATTAAATACAAGAATTTCTCTTTGAATCATAATCAGAGTTCTTTTTGTTGATTAAGGAACAAATATCTTATCAGTAACATAAAGTTTTACATATAAATTCAAAAAACCAAAAAACTTTTAGGTACAAGCTTTAATTTGAAAATAGTTTTAATTATTTCGTATTCTTCTCAGAAAACCCTTTCATTTGATATCCATATTGTGAATTAAAAATAGCTAGTCCGACATCTTGGGTGTGCCGCCATGTCGGATTTAGAATAACATTACACAGTTAACCATGTATTGTCATCCAAACTGAACGTGTATACAAAATTTCAGCTCAATCGGTGGAAGGTATCAAAATTGAGTTGCTAGATACTACCCAAACAAACGTACATACATTGCAAGGTAAATATAAGCTTGTAATAAATAATCTACCTAAAGATGCATACAATACATTTTAGCGGCACAATTTTTTTTTTTTACATAATAGCAAAATATCTCGGACATAATTACGATATACTTTAAAACGTAATAAGATAAACCCAATGACTTATATATTACTGGCGTAAGGACCCGGCCAACGCGCACGACTTATGGTCCCAGCGAATTGGTGCGAAAATCTAAAGTTTCGCACACTCGCGACTCAGTCGTCTGCGGGAAATTGTACAGTGCGGTGGTAAGATATTCCATTTAAAAATGCCTTATTGTGTTTTTAGAGGCTGTAAAAATCATGGAAGAAAGGCTAAAAAGAAACATGGGATGTCTTATCATCGTTAAGTAACCTTACATTGTATTTTTTCTTGTAAACAAATTAAATAAACTAATTTTAAAAGCGACAATTCTACCAAATTTCTTTTAACGCGGCAGTAACGTCAACTCTCGCTCACGCTAGTTCGTACGAGTTATGTCAGATGGCGCTACTTTTTGCTTGTATGAACAAAATTTGAGTAAAATATGGAGACGGGTGGATCCTCCTGTCCAAATCTGTGGATAAACCACATTTATTTAACCGCCAATGTGACCTTGCTCCACCTTCCAATAGGATCGGACTGCTTCAAAAATAAATTCTGATTTAATATGATTTCCTAAATTGCTCTCCTCCTGAAGTCTTAAAAAACCTTACTTTTTTTGTTTTTTCATCACGTCTTCAATTTTTAATTGATCATATTCACAAAATAAGTTCGTCAATGACGCTAAAAATCTGTGACGTCACTTGTGGGTATTTCAAACATTTTTAGAACAAAATTTCGTTTTTGACAAATCATAAAAAGTAACTCAAATGACTAGCAGTCCGATCCCCTATTTAAGAATTTAACACTATCTATATACTCAATAATTTATTGCTGTCATATACAGGGTACAGAAGATCTTAAGTGTATTTCTTTCTCTGTTTTCCAAGTCGTAACACCAACAGTTTGGGGATTGTACCCATCCGCTTCCGTGACGTAATGGTTATTCCCTTCGCTACACACCAGGAGGTCGCAGGTTCGATTCCCGGCGGGGTCAACTTTGTTAGACTCGGTTCGGTTGGTGGTAGGGCATTTTTATAGCCCGCCTTGCTAGCTACCACCATCTTATCTAAGTCTTGTCTCCAAACATCAGTGTTAACAGCATTGATGTGTTCCGGCTTGAAGATAAGATAACCAGTTCTCCATTTCGTTGGGGAATCTTTGTAAGCCCGCTTCCATCTTCGACATCATGGTCACTTACGATCAAGTGAGATGATGCCAAGGGCTTACCAATAATGAATAAAAAAAGAACCACAACCAAGTCGAGTAAAGTGCACTCAAAAACTGCCGAACGGATTTTTATACGGATTTCACCAATGGACAGTGATTCACGAGGAAGGTATATAATTACTTGCGAGCTGCTTACATCTCACGCACCACGGACCCTCTAGTTAACTTTTTAAGCACTTTGTTAATGTACATGACTGCTTTCAATAAATATTTAAATATCTCTTCCTTAAGAGCCCGCTGAAGTTCATAAATCCCATATAAACGTAGTTTTTGATTCATTTGTTAACCAAACAACCGATTTTGAAATAATTTGGAAAAACGAAACAGGAATCTATATTAACCAATAAATTTGTTTTCAAGGTAAAAAACGGAAAACAAGTTTACTGGTTAATAATGGATTCCTGTTTCGTTTTTCAAAAAAGTAATGTGATACCGACACAGATATATTACGTCATCCGATTATTGATATACAAGTATTTCAAAATCGGTTGTTTGGTTAACAAATGAATCAAAAACTACGTTCATATGGGATTTATGAACTCCAGCGGGCTCTTAACTCGGGTAGGCTATACTCCACACACGGATGTCAAGTACGGATCAGTGGAGGTTTAAGGCCAGACCCCTCTATTAGAAGTTTTCAAGTCGCATATCTACAGGGCGTCTGGCACTGCTTACATCTGCCATCTAGCGATAGTAACCGGCACCAACGGCTTAACTTGCCTTGCGAAACACAGAAATGGTCGAGGTTCAATGTTAAATTCTGGTCTTTCCCAGTGGTCAGTTTGATGGTCAGACTAGTCGGGCCAACGAGAATATATTTTCCTATGGGCCAGATTTGTTTGACAGCTGAAAAAAAAGAAAGACATGAAAAAAGTACAATGAAAGGAAACTGTATTCCATTTTATTTCCAAAGTTTCTTACAATCTTCAAAAATAATTCTTCCTGGGAATGATCGTGTTCGAAGTCGTTTGGTGCTCATAATCCTACTGCGTGGTTGGTTCTACTACGTGGTCCTACTGCTTGGTCCTACTGCGAGGTCCTACTGCGAGGTTCTACTGCGTGATCCTGCTACATGGTCCTACTGCGTCAAACCCTGGACACTTCATACAACGGGCCAGAAAGGACATTTCAAAATAGGAATGACGGAAAATGGCGGCGAAATCCTATACGTTCGATAACCAAACTGTAACCAATCTGTATCAATCCGGGTTTACGAGGGGGTGAGGTTGCAATCTAGAGAGTGTCCATACTTTATGTTAGTACTAATAAATATACTTTGACTGCGTGGTCCTACTGGTCGCGACCACGCAAATAGCACTGAGCTATGAACGACCATTATCCCGAAGCAATACTAAAACCGCAGCTAAGGCTGTGTCCTGAGTAATGGCTGTATCTGACCTGTTAGGTACTAGGACAAGAACAATTATTTAGGTGTTGGTCGAAACTGACCTGTCATATTATGGTCAAGACCCATTTACCGTAGGCAATCGATATCGATAATATTAACATCATCATATCAGCCGAAACAAGGAGATCCTTAGGAGAAACAAATTAACGAAATAGCTCTGCTCTGAGAATCACTTTTTTCTTTATTATTGAAAATTTGATATTTTGCGTGTTTATATATTTAAAGTATGTATGTGTATGTATGTATTTTAGTAAATTATATTGTATATATGTATTTTTGTTTAGTATTTAAATAAGTTAATAAATTTGTTTTTTTTTTACTTTTAGTTATATCACTTCTATCAGTTATAATAATAGTTAGAAGTTGAATTTGCTGCCATCCTGTATACTAGTTTGCCTGTCTTTCAATCCCCTACTTAACATTGCCTGGTAGAAGTCGCTTAAAGCGATAAAGTCGCCTTTGCATTCTATTACAAATTATAAGTCCTGTATTGTTTTTTGGCGTGCAATAAAGAATATTTACTTACTTGAGTGTGTTTGACTACATCTCACCTGATGGTAAGTGACGACGTACTCGAGTGTGGTACACGCAAACTCAAATAATGCTCATTAACTCTTGCCTTGAAAATTCCCTTATTGTAGATGTATGATCGGGAAGAACGTGACCGGTATAATTTCCATTTTAAGACTGTGACACAGAAAAAAAAAGTACTGGCTGAATAGCATGCGCCTCTGCCTACAATGCTTCGTAATTTTTTTTATAAAAAAGATTGACAGTTTCTCGCCAATAGCACATTTTCCAAAATGAGTGCCCTGTATGCTTCACGTTTCGAGGCAATGTTCCTTTGTAAACATGTCACGCGATTCGGCCGCCAAGTACATGAACAAATCGTAGGCGTTCGAAACTAAGTGGGTGAAGCGATACATGGAAACAAAAAAAAGTCGATGACTTACCAGAACGCGGAGAAGCAAGGATGACCTCCTCCGTACAGGATAAACGGCTTTTGCAGATATTTTCAATCCACTATTACCATTGCGTTCGGGGCGGGAAAAATTAAAGAAGATATTTTTAAATATGTTTCTAGATACAATAAGAAGACGTTTGATTGAAAATGGCTTGAAATATCGGAGAACGATGAAAAAACCGCTCCTTACTGAAAAACATATGGAAAAAAAGGTTGTCATGGGCGAGTGAAAACAAAAACCGAGATTGGGACAATGTAATTTTTTCCGATGAAGCTTCTTTTTGGGCAGCTAATTACTCGACTCGGGCTTGGTCTACGGCGGAAAATAGAATGCTCGTGCGGACCTTGAAACACCCAGTAAAAGTGCATGTTTGGGGATGCTTCTCAAAGCAGGGTTTTGGCCATTTGCACTTGTTCATTAGCACACTCGACGCCCAAAAAATGAACAAAATTTATGAAAAGGCATTGTTGCCCTGCGCTAAAAAGATGTTCCCAAGGTATAATGCTTCTTACGTACATATACTTACCGATTGCTTTAACGGTGAAGGAAAACATCGTGAGGAAACCTGCACACACCTGCGAAGAAACTCGAAGGTTATGTGTGAAGTCGACCAACCCGCACTGGGCCCGCGTGGTTGACTAAGGCCTGATCGCCCTAATTCAGGGTAAGCTCGAGCCTCGAGCCCCTCGGTGGGGACGTAAATGAGCTGATAAGATGAAGATGAATGCTTCTTGGATCCTGCAAGAGGATAATGACCCTAAACACCGAAGTCGGCACTGTGCTGCGTGGAAAGCTGAAAATGGCATCGATGTTTTGGATTGGCCCTCACAATCACCCGACGTCAATCCAATTGAAAATGTTTGGGCTTGGATGAAGCTCAAATTACGAGGAAAAAATAATGCTGGCATTGCTGACCTATCTCGAGAACTGAAGTCGCCGTGGAGGTCTTTACCTCGCAGATGGCCGGTGGGGTAGTAAAGTTCTCGTGTGGCGACCGCGCACCGGAAAACGAAGCGTAGGAAGGCCTCCCACGCGGTGGACCGGCGACCTTCATACACATCTGGAATCAAAGCAATCAGTAAGTATATGTACGTAAGTTTCGAAAAACTCAATGGTACATTGGCCGTCCGGATCTAAAACTTATTGGTCAATTGGTTGTCCGGATTCAAAACTCATTCGTACATTGGCCATCCGGATTCAAAACTCATTGGTACATTGCTGTCCGGATGCAAAACTCATTGGTACATTGTCGTTTCGGATTCAAAACTCATCGGTACACTAGATGGTGGTAGCACCATCTTATCTAAGTCTTGCCGCCAAGCATCAGTGTTAACAGCATTAATGTGTTCCGGCTTAAAGATAAGATAGCCAGATCCCCATTGCGTTGGGGTATCTTGTTAATCCCGCTTCCATCTTCGGCATCATCGTCACTGCCAGATGCCAAGGGGTTACCAATAGTGAATAATAAAAAAACCTAATCGTTCTTAAGGAACACTCGGAGGGTCAAAACTTATAAAACTGTAAAAAATTTTCACTTCTGCCGGCACTCCCGGAGTGGTTAGCTTGTTTTGTTAGGCAGTTTTTCACTGATTGTAAACCGATTTTCATAGGTTTTTTATGTTGATAGTTCACGTTTCCAGGTTGGTCCCATTAAAATAAATTATAATCAACTTTTTTTGGAAATTTAAAAAAAAACATATAAATTAGCTAAATTGTATTTAGTTGTTGTTGTGATGGAGTTAAAAGTGATAAGCGTTTCCACTTGTAACTTTTTATTATACGTTCATCTATATCTATATCTATATAATATAATAAAACTGTAACGGGGCCGTGTCTGTACATGAAATATTTTTGGAAAATAATAACTGCGGTGGACATTCCTAACGATACAGAGGCCAAAACAACAACTTTTGGAATTTTTGTCTGTCTGTCTGTCTGTCTGTCTGTATGTTCGCGCATCACGCAAAAACTACCAGGCCGATTTTGATGAAATTTTGTATGGTGGTTCCTTATAGCCCGGGTTAACATATAGGATACTTCTTATCCCGGAAAATTCAAGAGTTCCCGTGGGAAAATCAAAAGTATTCATTTATAGAATGGCTCAGCACGCTAATGTGGCTTGACCTATTACAATCAAATTTTACACGTTGATACCTTTATCGCGAACTAAAACTGGGACATTGTGAATCCCAAAAAAAATAAGGGTTCCTGCAGGAATGCAAAAAATTGTATCTTTAGAATGGCTCAACGTAAAAATATGAAACCATTACATTGGATGGGGTGTATTGAACATCATTGTATAGTCGGGTATTCTTTATCCCGGAAAACTAAAGAGGTCCCGTGGGAAATTATCTATCGATACTTACAATAATAAATATAAAGTACTTTTTCCCCATATTAGCTACACATACCACACATTATAATCATAGAAGCAAAATGTCAATAGATGGCACTGCAGGAATAATAAAACGCGCTTAAGTTGTGTTAAAACATTAAAATATTATTTCTTACTTTTGAGTGGATTTCTTTTAAGTATATTTCAGCATACGCTTTTTACACAACTCTCTGGAACTATGGCACGTAGCGATGTGTTTCATAGACGAACATATAGGTATTTTTATAGATTGCAATCGAGTAAAAAAAATAAAAACACATAAATCGAGTTTAGCTTCTTTTAACAGCTATGGGAACTCTTCTGACGGTGACTATTTGCGTGTGGCAGTTGCTCTCCACCTGCAATATCAATATATGTGAACCTCATCAATGTATTTGCGGGTCCACGGTGGAGGCAATTGGCCATCACTCACTGAATTGCGGTCGTTGTTTGTGAAGATTCCCACGTCACCAATTCCTTAATTACCTCACTCGGAGGGCACTGGTATCGGCCAGATGGAATATTCCATCTTTGATGCAGCCACTGGGCTTTAGTTAATGTGATGGCAAAAGGCCAGAGGGTTTAAACAGGTGCTATGGCAGAGAGGAACGTGCCTGCTTTGGGACTCTACTTTTTCTGCCTCACTTCTCACCCGTACGGTACTGCTGCTCAAGTTGCGGCGAGAAAGAAGCATAATAAGTACTCGGTTTTGAAGGCAAATTACTGCTTTGTGCCGCTGGTCTGTGAGACAACCGGCTTCTGAACCCTCAGAGGCCTTTGCCTTCACAAAGGAGATTGGCCGTCGCCTTCGAGAGAGGAGATGTGACGTGAGGTCCTACCTGCTGCTAAGGTTGTCTATTGCCATCCAGCGCGGCAACGAGAAGTGCGTCATGGGCTACTTTGGAGCTGATACGACTCGAGGATTTGACCCATAATAATATTTTTAGGAAGTTTTATCACTAGATTGATACAATGATTTGAATTAGTTTTTCGATAATATAGGTATATGTGTTATTTCATCATATCAGTTTATATATGTCCCCATCAAGGGGCTTGACCTGCCCTGAGTTAGGGCGATCAGGTCTTAGACGATCACGCGGGCCCATTGCGGGTTGATTGACTTCACGCATAAGCTTCGAGTTTCTTCGCAGGCGTGTGCAGGTTTCCTCACGATGTTTTTGTCACCGTAAGAGCGTCGGATAAATGTACATACCAGTATGAAATCGATATTCGTATAGATATTGTTAAGTGGCAGCATTCGAACCACGGCCTTCCGGACAGGAGATAGTGGCCCTAACCGTTCTGCCACCGACGCTCTATATGTTATTTAATATTTAGAAATCCTTACTTATTCTTATAAATGTGAAAATGTGTTTGTTTGTTTGTTACCTATTCACACTTCAACACAGATCGGTACCAATCGGTACCAAACACAGGTAGAGACCAATCTTGATGAAATTTGGCATGCAGGTAGCCTGTATCACTGGGAATGAAATAGTCAACTTTATATCTGTGGAAATTATTATAGCCCGATGCAGTTCCTGAAGAAACTAAAACAATACTCTTTGTTCGTTAAGTTATTTAAATTCGTAACGAAAAAATGAGTTGGTGTGATTTTTAGCACAGAGATGAGGTGGAAAATGATGTAATTTACTAATAAGTATATCCTGACATAGTTCCCGAGGGATCTGGGGACAACTGTTTTCTACGCTCGCGCACGTCAGTGGTGTCGCAACGGAGCAACGGATTAAAGTTATTTTTTGTATAGAATTTGTTGAGGGGGTGGGAAGTGACAAAGACTGCTAATCCGAATAGCCCGATACAGTTCCTGAGGTACCTGGAGAAAACTCATGTCCACGCTTGCGAGCTGATTGCGGCTCGCGCACAACTCACCCTCAAAAAGAGTCATAAAAGCTATGTCCACGCGGGCGAAGCCGCGGGCAAAAGCTAGTTAATAATATTTCTTTTGTGTGGAGAATATTTACTGAAATAGGAAAATATTCGTGCCCTAGAAGTGGGGCATCGCAGGCCTTTGACTTACTTTATAGTACAGTTCCTAAGCGTCGGTGGCTCAACCGGTAACGACTCGGTCCATCTAACCAGAGGTACCGGGTTCAAATCTGGACGGCCAATGTACCAATGAGTTTTTCAAAAACTTACGTATATACTTACCGATTGCTTTAACGGTGAAGGAAAACATCGTGAGGAAACCTGCACACGCCTGCAAAGAAACTCGAAGATTGTGTGTGAAGTCGACCAACCCGCACTGGGCCCGCGTGGTCGACTAAGGCCTAATCGCCCTGATTCAGGGTAGGCTCGAGCCCCTCGGTGGGGACGTATATGAGCTGATATAATAATAAATAGTACAGTTCATTTTGCAAATCCAGATCATCCAGCTCCTTTTAGCACAAATTCTCTTATAGGACTTATAAGTTACTTGAAGTGTACTTGTTTGATAGATGTTTTTGTTTGTCGACGTGGGTCTTGACCCTTATGTACAGCGACAATCATTTAGGAGTGTCCCGAAATAGATCGGGAGTCAAATTCAAGCTCCATTGTAATGTTAGATCCCCGAATTGAGCTGAGTTGAGCTAGTTTACTTGTATCATTCATCTCTTGGAATTCATTCCAATCCGGTTAAAATAGTTCTTTATAGTAATTATACAAGGATCTTTTTATCCACCTGATGGTAAGTGATGATGATGCCGAAGGTGGAAGAGGGCTTACCAAGATTCCCCAACAAAATGGGGAACAGGCTATCTTATCTTCAAGCTGGGACACATCAATGCGGTTAACATTGATGCTTGGCGGCAAGACTTAGATAAGATGGTGGTAGCTAGCCAGGCGAGCTTAGAAAATGCCTTACCACCGACCAAACCGAGTCATACAAAGTTAGACTCCGCTGGGAATAGAACCCGCGTTCTCCTGATGTCAAGCTAATGGACGTAACCATTACGCCACGGAGGCGGATAATTGTCTATCGACGTTTATATCGGTTGTTATCTCCTAATCCCACACCAGGACCGATAAAAAAGGTTATGCAGGGTCTTAATAAAGGTATGCACTTTTTTAACAGGAGGTACTACAAAAACTGAACAACTTTCCTCAAGAAACCCACGGTCAATTCGCATTTTTTTAAAATAAATTTATTAAATTGCGCGGAATACGCAATACGCGAATACGCGCGGTATCGTAAAGTGAAAGCCCGCGCGGTCATTGAACCTGCGTAGCCTCAGCTGGGAGTTGTATTCTGAGCAGTTTGATAATTTAATTATAGAACAATAATTTCGAATTAACTATGAGTTTCTTGAGGAAAGTTGTTCAGTTTTATGAGTACAAGCTTCAGTTCAAAATTCAATTTGATCGTGTTTAATCCTGTCAAACTAGGCAACCTAATTTAGTTCGAGCTTCAGTTAAAAAAAGTGCATAACTTTGTTAAGATACTATATAAGGGCGTCATTAAAGATTTCATGCACAGAACATTTCCAAATACGCCAACATAACCTGGCTTGGAATTATTATAAGCTTTATATGAACGTGCTGTATTAGTTTGTTAGTTTGGGAATAAACTTATAAGCTAAATAAGAACGACTTACCGGTTCCTGATCGGGCAGAAATTTTGCATACACGTTAAGTTTGGAGCACAACGCATGGTCAGCTAAGTGAAGTCATTTTAAATTTAATATGGCGGACTCCTTAAGATGGCAGACCAATTATTTTTTATGCACCCCGATGATATGGGTATCAAATTAAAGGGTTTGCTGAGAATACTATTATCAAATTAAATCTTTTCCCCAAAAAATTTTAGGTTTTTCGACAGTTATTTTCTACCTAGAATACAGATGCATGACTATGATTGTAAACTGTAACTTTTCCGAAAAGAAAAAAGGAGCTCAGTGGAATCGATCCATTGAGTTGTAATGCAATGTACGGTGCAAGTATTAATTTTGACCAACAGTTGCGGGTGCCGGTGTTTGAGAATTTATAGTGAAATAGTGTAACGCGGTCACGCTGTTATTCATTTTTCTTTCATTCGACCTATTTAATTTTATCTATTTGTTCTTTTTCGCATGCGCTGACACATGCGTTTTCAAAATCATTCTATTCACCCTATCCCTCAATATTCACCATCAAATTTCAAAATAAAATAAATTAAATTCTTAAAACTTATTCTCTCTTAAAAGACCCGTTTTAGGTAAGTTATAATTATTGGTCTTCTATGATTTGATGAACGTGTGTATCCTTTTATAATTATTTTTATACGCTGACGGTGAAGGAAACCATCGTAAGGAAACCTGCACACGCTTGCGAAAAAACTCGCAGGTTGTGTGTGAAGTCGACCAACCCGCACTGGGCCCGCGTGGTCGACTAAGGTCCGATCGCGCTAATTCAGGGTCGTGACCCTCGGTGGGGACGTATATGAGCTGACATGATGATATATTTCTTTCTAGGTCTTATTTTTTATAATAAAAACGTACGAACGGAATTTTTAAAAACCCACGCCCTACCGTATACCTACTCCTTCCCGTCGTGCTACAATAGCTTCTACTATGATAATAGCATACAATAGGCTGCAAAGAATTCAATTTTATTTCATAATATTTTTCACTTTAGCTTTTGCCCGCGGCTTCACCTGCGTGGACATTGTTCTTATGACTGTCTTCGAGGGTGAGCGGTGTGCAAGCCGCAAGCGGACATGAGTTTTCTCCAGATCCCTCGTGAAATATGACAGGATATGCTAATTAGAAAATTTTGTCATTTCCAACACCCTCAAACATCTCTATGCAGATAATTTTGAACAAAAAAAACCGACTTCAAACAGGAAACTAAGGTTCCTCTCGTTTTCTCTGGGATGCATCAGATCCTGTTGTCCTTGGTACCACCCTTATGATATCTCCTTTCCAAAAAAAAAAGTATCCTCAAAATCGGTTCATAAACGACGAAGTTGTCCGCGAATACACATAAAAAAATAAAAATTATATACGGTCGAAATGAGAAATCTCCTCCTTTTTTTGAAGTCGGTTAAAAATCACAACAATCCATTGTTCCGTTGCGATGTTATAGAAATTAACCAAAAAAAAGAGTATTTTTTCAGTTCCCTAAGGAACTGCATTGGACTATTCTATTTTCACGGGATAAATAATATCCTATGTCCTTCCCAGTGAAACAGGCTACCTACATGCCATATTTCATCAAGATTGGCCCAGGTGACGAAGCGTTAAAAGGTAACAAACAAAGAAACAAACATATTTATAATATAATATTTATAATATTCTTGTGCAATGCGCGCTGCGATGCGGTCGCATTACGGAGTCAATAAATTAATAGTGACACATTATTATTAATTTACGTGTCGAGCGAGGCCAGCACCGCTGTACGCTGCCCGCGTCATCATGAGCGCCGCCGACGCGCCGCTCATCGTCAACGAGCTCCTGGCGTTCCTGCAGCAGAAGTTGGACGTGATGGACGAGCTGTCGGCCATCCAGATCTGCTCCAGCAACTTCAGTGTGAGTGATATCTGCAGCGCCAAAGAGGTGCTCTACCGGTCGCTGAAGATTTGCGGCACCTTTGCCCCTCACAGAAGAGGCGATGAACAAGGAAAGAAGACCCTTCAAGAAATCATCAAGATCCTGAAGGAGACGGATCCTGACGATGTGCCGTCGTTTGTGGCGCGGGAGCTGGCCAAGCTACCGCCCTTCACGTTCGACCACGTCGACGTCACCAGCCTGCTGAAGGACATCGTGTCCCTAAAAAAGAGTCTGGCCGACATGCAGGTGAAATTTGAAGCCTCTCAAAATACCATCGCCGAACTGCATAACGAAGTACGTTCGCTGCGCAGCACTGTAACTAGGCCAGCTGAGGCGTCAAATTACATTGACGCGCTACGTGGAGCCCACGTCAACCTACCGACGTCGGGCTCCGCAGTGTCAGCGATTTCACCGCTGCCGTCGCAGCCTGTGTCCCCGCCTGTGACCGCTGCCCGCGCCCCCGCGCAGCCCCCGCCGCGCGCGCCTGTTAACGCCAACCCACCGTCACCGGTTCGTATGGGCTACCGTGACGTCACCGCTGCCGAAAGCTGCCACCGGCGCCCCGCGCCTCCTAAGGCGTCCGGTAAACCAAGGTCGCCACCAACATCGAGCGAGCCCCCTAATGCCAGGGTGGATAAGGAGGGTTTCACCTTGGTACAGAAGAAGTGCAAAGCCCGCAGGCAACCCCGCAGAAGCTTATGTGGTACGGCCGCACCGGAAGAGGGCTCCGTGCTGCGCGCCGCCATACCGAACGTCGCGCTCTACGTGTCACGGCTGCACCACTCGGTCACGGCCAAGGACGTGACGGAGTACGTCCGCAAGAAGTGCGGCTACGGCCTGCGGGTGTTCCCGCTGGAGTCGCGCCACTACGTGCACTTCACGTCGTACGTGGTGCGCGTGCCGAAGCCTCTACTGGAGACCATTACTTCTGGCCGAAGGACGTCGTGTTTCGGCGTTTCCGAGGCACCATGCCAGTCCATTAGTCATCAAAAATTACTAACATAGAATAAGGTAGATACTAACATGCTTAATAATGTATTTTATTTATAGTATCTATGTCATGTTAAGTTTTTATATATCTATGGGCCTGTACTTTAGTACTAAGTTGCCTGAAAATAAATGAATAATAGTAATAATAAATAAAATATAACAATAATAAATTATTATTATTTTTTATTATTATATCAGCTCATATACGTCCCCACCGAGGGGCTCGAGCCTACCCTGAATCAGGGCGATTAGGCCTTAGTCGACCACGCGGGCCCAGTGCGGGTTGGTCGACTTCACACACAACCTTCGAGTTTCTTCGCAGGCCTGTGCAGGTTTCCTCACGATGTTTTCCTTCACCGTTAAAGCAATCGGTAATGATATGTACGTAAGTTTTTGAAAAACTCATTGGTACATTGGCCGTCCAGATTTGAACCCGGTACCTCTGGTTAGATGGATCGAGTCGTTACCGGTTGAGCCACCGACGCTTTAATTATAATAATAAAAATAATAATAAATAATAATAAAAATAAATGGAGGCAAACACAATAGAAGGATTTAGTGTAATAAGACTGTAACAGTCCGATTTCTGTGACTGTAACACACTACGCAGTATAATTTACTGTTCGTCTATCGTATACCACATTTGCAGGCGGCTACTCCTGCGCAGATAATAATACATTAAATACTGCAGAGGCTGGGAAAGCAAGCGATTGCTGGATGAGTAAAGTTGGAAGGATACACTTGTTATTTGACTGACTGACTCGGTGGCTCAGTGGTTAGTGCTCTTGACTACTGATCCGAGAGTTGTGGGTTCGATCCCCACCCAGGGCAAACATTTGTGTGATGAGCAGATTTATTGCTCTGTGTCTGGGTGTTAAATATCTATATATGTATGTATTTAAACGTATATAAGTATGTATATCAGTCTCTGGTTCCCATAACACAGGGAATCCTACTTTGGGGCCAGATGACCATGTGTGATTTGTCCCAGAATATTTTATTCTAATATAATATTTTATTTAAAACCTTGACTCATATTCACATGTAAAAGTGAGTTTTACAGATCCCTAAATAACTATGCATTTTTTCGTCATAAAATGTATCCTGTTGTTCTCCACTCTTTATTTTTAGCAAAACCATTCAGTAGTTAAGGCTTAAGAGAGTAACAAACAGACAGACAGATACACTTTAAGATTATATTATTAGTAAGGATAGTGACATAATGAGGACACGATCACAAAGCAGTTTAACTTATGCAATATCTAAAACAATTCGTAGTTAACTGAAAGCCCAACTGCAAAACTGACACAGTTTTAGTTTAATTAAATCAGTTCTAAACTCGTATCATACACAAAGATAATAATCTAGTCTCAGAATAACAATATTACAAAGGTAGTTCAGGACCCAGATCTAAATAGAGACAAAGATCTAGTCAAATTATCTCGCCTACAGCAAGCTAGGATGTTGTGGTTAGCATCTAAATTCAGTCATACAACTAGGGTTGCCAACCCACCGGGTTTCACCCGGAGTCTTCGGGTTCAGGCAATGCACTTCCGGCTTCCGGGTTAAACTAAGCGTTCATGTCTCCGGGTCTGGCTGTACTAAGCAGCGACAGCCGTCCGTTATGGACAGTTAAGCACAGTTGAAATTGAACCAAGCAAAAATTTTTTACAAAAGAACACTTCAGTATCAGGATGTACACACCAGGGTTGTTATGGATATGAAATTTTGGATACAGATTGGATACGGATATAGAAATGATTATTATACCGGATACGGATACGGATATGAAATTATTTCGGATTATCCGTTAGTTTCGGCTAAGGATATTAAATTTTTAAGGAATTTGAAAAATAAAATAAAAATGTAAGACGTATGATAAGACGACAACATAAGAAAACAAACAATGCGTGCGTGTGTCGATCGCTGCCCGGCCAATCAACAAAACAACCTGTCATAACGTGTCAAAATTAGGCTCCGCCCCTATCCGATATTATCCGAAACTTTTATTTCGGATTCGGTTACGGTTATGGATATTATTTTATATCGGATATCCGATAGTTTCGGTTACGGTTACGGAGCTCCCTAACATCCCTGGTACACACTCGCAACCACCGCCACGTGGACAGGCGGTGTGGACTCGCTAAGTCCGATAAGACGACTCATGTGTTGGGGCCATCAGTCTACTCTACAACAAACTGCCGACTCATGTCACTTAAGCTCCCACACAGGCAAGCGTTAAAGAAAAGTTAAAGCGTTGGCTTCTCGAGCACATGTTTTACAGTTTGAATGAATTTTTAAATTTAAAATAACATTATCTATTGATAAGTAATTTTTATTTTATTACATGACATATTATTATTTTTGTATTGACTGACTGTTTTACAATCTAGTATTTTAATTTAATGTGGACATTTAGTATTTTAATTTAATGTGGACATCTAGTATTTTAATTAAATATCTACAAGGATATTATGATTTCGAGAACTCAGTGTTCAAAATGTTCTCTAAATTCGACCTTACAAGCGCAGTAAGTTAAGAAGATGTTGTGGAAGCTGTCGAATCACTTGGCTTGAATAATGTGGATGAAGATGTTCTCTACCCCCCGAGGCGCGGTTTCCGGGTCTACTCGTCATCGGTGTTGGCAGCTCTACCTACAGCTCGCCAGAAATATAACTTGACTACGTGTTTCGGAATAGCAGTCGTGATTCGGCGCAGCTAGTGAGATCGCATCGATCGTGACTTCATAGGCGGTTATACCTTCCGTTTTAACCGCCTCTGTGGCGTAATGGTTAGGTCAATCAGCTTCAAATCAGGAGGATGCGGCGGATTCTCGGCGGAGTCTAACTATGAAAGACTCGGTTTAGTTGGTGAAAGGGCATTTTCTAAGCCCGCCTGGCTAGCTACCACCATCATATCCAAGTCCTGCCGCAAAAATATAATATGTCAACAGCATTGATAAGTTCCGTCATGTAGATAATATAGTAAGCCCGTTCCCATCTTCAGTATTATCGTCACTTACCATCAGGTGTAAAGATGCCATGGGCTTACCAATGTGGATTAAAAAACCCTAAAGCAAAGTATATATATTAGTACTAACATACAGTATAGATACTCCCTGCCGCTCTCTAGATTTCGACCCCTCGTCACCCAGATTGATACAGATTGGTTACAGTTTGGTTGTCGAACGTATAGGATTTCGCAGTCATTCCTTATTTGAAATTTCATTTCTGGTCCATTGTACAAAATGTCTAGGGTGTGCCTAAAGGTTGAAAAGAGGTAAAGAGGTTGTAGGGCTAGTGGCAAACTCCATTGTTAGAAGTTTTTCAAGTCATCTATAAGGCATCTGACACGGCTAAAGACTGCCATCCAGTTAGTAACTGGGAAAAATGGCTAAAACTGGCTTGCAAAGCAGGGAAACTGTCAAACCCATCTAGGTAATGACTGCGCGATCAACCCAACCACGCAAGTCGCTCTGACCTACGACCGCTACATGATGCTTTAGTTTGCGGCCTCGACGCGCCCTCCTGACCCGCGCCGTAGTCGTCAGGGTTCAATTAAATAAAATAAAAGGATACCATCAGCAACGAACTATTTATAAAAAGAGAGCAGAAAAATAACAATATGTAAACAAAACAAATAACGATGGAATAGTCAGAATTCATAAATAACTAACTGTCCCGGCGAACTACGTACCGCCTTACATTACATTACACTGCCCTACCCTACACTACCCTAACCTACACTACCCTACCCTACATACACTACACTACACTACCCTACCCTACACTACACTACCCTACCCTACCCTACACTACCCTACCCTACCCTACATACACTACACTACACTACACTACCCTACACTACACTACCCAACCCTGCCCTACCCTACCCTACCCTACCCTACACTACCCTACCCTAAAAAAATAAAAAAAATAGATGTTGGCCGATTCTCAGACCTACTCAATATGCTCACAAAATTTTATTAGAATCGGTCAAGCCGTTTCGGAGGAGTACGGGAATGAACATTGTGACACGAGAATTTTATATATAAGATAAATTATCTCTTCTCCTATCGTTTGGCACAATTAACCGTGCTATCCAAGCGATAGACGGCGGTTGCCTAGTATTGCACTTAGCATCACTAGCGGTCATGTGTATGGCATTTAGTTTTTCACCTTCGGATGTGTGCAACGCGACCTTCATACACATCTGGAATCAGATGTGCAGGTTTCCTCACGATGTTTTTTTTCACCGTCAAAGAAATCGGTCAGAATATGTACGTAAGTCTCGAAAAACTCATTGGTACATTGACCGTTAGGATTTGAACCCCAGGTTTAGGAGGTCAGAACCAGAGGTTTAGAAGGACCGATTCAGAGGTTTAGGAGGACCGAACAAAAGGTCCGAGTCGTTACCGGTTGAGCCACCGACGCTTTTAATAAATAAATAAATAATAACTCTATTTTCAGACTTCATTGGCCCAATAATGTGTTAGTAAGAAATATAAAAACTATTGTTAGTGGGGTACAATTAAATAATCATACAAAAAAAAATTGAATAAAATATCATACTAACGATGGGAAGCGGAAGATACTACTTCAATTTCCGTGATCGAAGACTTCAATGCGTGAAGGTGCAAACAAAAAAGTCAAAATTTTCGAAAATTTACATATTACGGGAGTTTACAGCGAAAAAAAATACAATTAATGGTTAAATATGCATAATTATAAGTCTCCACTTATATGGTTCTCTGCATGATCGAATCAGAAACGAGGAGATCCGCAGGAGAACTAAAGTAACCGACATAGCTCACAGAATCGCTAAACTGAAGTGGCAGTGAGCAGGGCACATAGCTCGTAGAACAGATGGTAGAACGGTGTGGCGACCGCGCACCAGAAAACGTAGCGTAGGCAGGCCTCCCACGCGGTGGACCGACGACCTGGTGAAGGTCGCGGGAAGCCGATGGATGCGGGCAGCGCAGGACCGGTCGTCGTGGAAATCCTTGGGGGAGGCCTTTGTCCAGCAGTGGACGATTTGTGGCTGATATGATGATGATGACTTATATGCAACATAAATATAATACGAGTTAATGCGGTAATATTACAGATTTTCGTTATTTTTGACATCAATTACTTCTAAACGACAGAAAACCCAAGGTTGAAAAAAATACCCTTATTTTTGATGCAGTTCCCTAAAGTCAAAAGTTATAGAAACACGATTGAGTAGTTTTGGCTCGATAGAAAAAAAAACCCTTGTTTTTCGAGACTTACGTACATATTCTGACCGATTGCTTTGACGGTGAAAGCTTTGATAGGTCTACACCGTTACTTGATTGAAACGAAAAACCATTGAAAAAGTGAAAAACGTAGTTATTTTCTTTACTCTTTACACGTAAAGAAAAAGACAGAGACAACTGTTCCAATCAGTACCTCGCCTTAACATTTTAGTGAGTATCCTAATTCTAGCCTAAACGGGAGACTGAAAAAGGAAAACCATCATCATCATCATATCAGCCGAAGGAAGTCCACTGCTGGACGTAGGCCTCCCCCAAGGATCTCCACGACGACCGGTTCTGCGCTGCCCGCATCCAGCGGCTTCCCGCGACCTTCACCAGGTCATCGGTCCACCGAGTGGGAGGCCTGCCTACACTACGCTACACTACGAAAAAGGAAAACCATAAGAGACTTAAATACTTACTAGTAACAAAAACAGAAATGAAATGATCTTTATTCGCCTTGAATTGGGTAACATTACATGAAGGTATAGCTGCATAAATTTAGAGCACCAATTCAGCTATAACATATAGCATGCAAATATTATTCAACACATTTTACATACAATTGAATACAATTATTATTTACATATAGGCAAAGTATATAATATGTTAGTACTAACATAATATAGGTATAATATTTATTTTTAAAATTAGATTAACAATTTATATTCTAGAAATTCTTGAATTGGATAAAATTACGCTGAATTTATTTTGCCGAAATTCAGAACGAAAAGTCAAACATGTATGTTTTCAAGTGACTTCCCAAAAACGAGCAGGTTCTCAATTCGTCTGTATTATTTTTTTTGGTTTGTTACTTCATAACTTTGGGCTGGGTAAACCGATTTTTATGATTCCTTTTTTATTAGAAAGCTAGTGCTTCCCGTGTAGTCCCATTTAAATTTTATCAAAATCGGTGTAGAACTTTTTTTTTAAATTAACAAAAACCGAAAAAATTACCTATGGCACTACCAGTAGTTCCACTATCAATACAAGTAGTAGTTCCACTGGTAGTGCCACGGGAAATGCGCGAAAATAATGATGCAAAAATGTACGAAGTTGTTCCGATGGAAGTCGGTTTTTTAACGTGTTTAGCGTTTTCAATTATTAGTTAATTTATTGCACCTCAACGCATTGTAGCCTATTCTGCAAATATGTTTGAAGCCAATCAAGGGCTGGCCCCCTTATTCCATTGCGACAGAGTTTGCAAAGTAGTATTTTATGTGAAACAAAGTCAAACGCCTTTGACATGTCAAAGAATAAGACAGTTGTATGTGATTTTTTGTGGGTACTTTGTGAATTGTCTTTATTAAAGAAAACTTTGCCAATGACGTGGATTTTTGTTTTTGAAAACCAAACTGATTTTTATTGATAACGTCATTATTAGGAAAAGTGCCATAAGTTTTGCATGCATAACTTTTTCAAAAATAGATCGGAAATACGTTAAAAAGATACACATATAATTAGTAACTTGTATTTTTTTTATCATTATTTTATCTCTTTTTTTTCGTCGTTATTAGTAAGTCGTTTATAAATCAAGTCTGATTTGCTTGATTTAGTTAAGTTGTGTTTCCTTTTAAAAATTAATTGTGGAAATCTATAAAGGCTTCATCACTTTATTTTATACCTAGAAATAAGTATTTTATATGTAAAAAGCTGTTGATTTCCCTATTGGATAAATATATAAATAAATAAATATTCAATTTTTGTGTGGCTAAATTTTATTTTAATTTGATTTGTTGGACCCTGCCATTCCCTCCAGTACCTTTTCCTCCTTCTCGTGCGTGCAACGGCATAGTGGAGGGAGGGCACGCCGCCGCCGCAAGTATACAGGGTGACTTTTGATAAGTTCTTGATTACAAAAGATATGCATGTACTCGTGATTACAAACAACTTCTCCATCATTACAGCTCATATACGTCCCCACCGAGGGGCTCGAGCCTACCCTGAATCAGGGCGACTAGGCCTTAGTCAATCACGCGGACCCAGTGCGAGTTGGTAGACTTCACACACAACCTTCGAGTTTCTTCGCAGGCGTGTGCAGGTTTCCTCACGATGTTTTCCTTCACCGTTAAAGCAATCGGTAAGTATGTACGTAAGTTTTTGAAAAACTCATTGGTACTTTGGCCGTCCAGATTTGAACCCGGTACCTCTGGTTAGATGGACCGAGTCGTTACCGGTTGAGCCACCGACGCTTTTACAAACAACTTCTCCAAAGAAACTATAATTATGTTAAATCAGAAAAAAAATGGCCCTCGATACAAAATAAGTCATCAAATCGGCAAAAATGTATAAGGGACCATTTTTTTTATATTTGACATATAGTTTCTTTGGAAAAAAAAAATTACAAGAACATTCATATCCTTTGTTATCAAAAACTAATTAAAAGTCACCCCATATATCCGATGTCTATGCAACAAGGTTTTTTTTAAGTGCTTTATCATAGATAACGAACTGAGTGAAAAAGAATCTGACAAATCTGAAAAATTCAACGGGTACAAGATTCCTGTTTAGTTTTTAAAAAGTATTAAGCACCAACACAGAAATAGATACGTCATCCGTTATCGATATAAAATAATTTCCAAATCGACTGTTCGGATAACAAATGAATCAAATACTATGTTTGTATGGGATTTATGAACTACAGCAATTATTAAAGAGATTTGACAATATGATTAGCTATATTATAACAAGACTGTAACGACCTCAAGTGCTGCAAATTACATTATGACTTGAAATTTTTCCCCCTCTTCTGCTAAGCGGCATTTTAGCCACGCCACGGTGACGTTGCAGTTTAAACCGAAAGAATAACCCGATTTATTTTAAATTTTACGGCTTTGGATAAGTGCAGAAAAAATATTAAAACAAAAAGTCGTTCGCATACAAATGTGCTAGGCAAAATGTCTCTACGAGTTGTGTTATAAAATACCTTGCAGTAGAAAACTCGAAAAAAATTCAAGTTATGAGATGACTTGAGGACTCAGCCAAAATGGCGGGTGGCTATCACACTATGTGCCGGGTATCGGATAGCCATCATACCATAAGCCATCACCTTTCTTGTCATTTTTTTAGCACCAAACCATATCTACCCATTTCCAGTTTACATCAATGCATTTCCCTCTTAATTAAGTCCTTTCACCAACCTGACACTTAAATAACCCGAACAATTTCGAAAGCGACTTTGCGCATAAAATTTTCATAGAGACTGGGAGCATTTATTCGCCGGTAGATTATTTTCGCGGGTCGTTAGGCGCGCGCGGTTTTCCCAGACGCGTGCTAAGTTATCTGGGAGCTAAAATTGGTATCTAAATGTGGATTAGGGATGGGAAACGCAATAAAAGTTATCTATGAAATACCTTTCACTAGGTCAAAAAAACATCTAAATGCAGTCACAATAAATTATGAACCAAATTATCTGTCACTTACAGAAAGACTAGCGTAGGCTTAAAAAGAGTCCTGGTAGCTATTATGGAACCCTAATAAAAAACCGGCCAAGTGTGAGTCGGACTCTTACACCGAGGGTTCCGTAACACCGCACCTCTCCACTTCTTCTTCTTCTTCTTTCGCAACCTTCTCCCATCTCTAATTGGGGTCGGCCCTTCTGGTCATTCTTCTGTAGGTAGGTCTGTTTAGCGCTGTGGCTTCCGTCAGGTTATGTTTGTTCAGATCCTTGCGAATCGTCGTCGACCAAGTAGTCGGGGGTCTTCCGGGTCCTTTCTTATTAGTTTTTAGGTCTAGCGCATGGCCATACCAGCGGAGACGTCTTTCGGTCATTTTCTCGCTTACCGGTGCAACTTTAAAGGATCCTCTGACATAAGTGTTCTTTACTCTATCCTCCAAGGTGACTCTAACTGCCTATCTAAGCATACGCATCTCCGCGATATGCACTTTTTGTTCTTGTGCCTTAGTGATAGGCCAGCATTCTGACCCGTAAAGAAGTGCAGGCCATAATGCAGTCTTGTACAACTTTCCCTTTACCCTGACTGGCATTTTTTTATCACACAGTGTTCCAGAAAGTGAGCGCCATTTTTGACAGCCTACATTTATTCGGTGTATAACGTCTGCCTCAATTTTTCCGTCGCCACTGATGATACAGCCTAAGTACCGCACCTCTCCACACAAGTACATAATAATACCTATTCATTTGAAAAAAGACATCAACGCGAGCGCCAGATGTAACTTTATTGTTTTTCAATCGACATAAAAAACGAGACGAAGTTCTCAATTCGATTTAATAAATTTTTACTTTTTGTTATTTTTATAAAAAAATAGAAATTACAAAAAGTAAAAATTAAGTTAATAAATTCTCTATAAAACATACATTCCTTTAAAAAATATATCTGGCTAACCTATTCCTGTTCAAAACATATAGCCCCTTAGAAAAAAAGGATAGGCTTAGTAATAAGTCCCGTTACCAGGCACCTATTCACAGGCAGAAAAAAATTCACCGGTAAAGCTTAATAACTTGAATACTTCTAACTCATTAAGTCAACAGAATGGTAGCTCTTTCGTACTTATTCCGACGGATGAACTCGAAATATTAACTATAGTAAATAATCTTAAAGCAGATACTGCTACAGGTTGGGATGGCATATCGTGTAATCTAATTAAACAAAATAAACAAGTCTTAGTTTCGCCTTTAGTGCATATAATTAATCTATGTTTTGCCTCTGGTAAATTTCCAAAGGCCTTTAAAAAAGCTATCATATTACCTGTACACAAATCAGGAGACAAATCGCTTATAAACAACTACCGACCCATTTCGATCTTACCATCATGTTCAAAAGTCCTTGAGAAACTTATTAACAGAAGATTGATATCATACTTAGAAAAATACAATTACATCTCATGAAGCAGTTCACAATTTAGTAGAACACGTAGTTAAAGCACTGGATAGTAAGAAAAAGTGCCTTGCTATCTTCTTAGATTTAGCAAAGGCTTTTGACACGGTGTCCATTCCTTTGCTGATAAGGAAGCTGGAAAATGTTGGTATAAGAGATCGGCAGCTGGAACTTTTTCAAGATTATCTTAGTGACAGAACACAAAATGTAAAAATAGGTGATACACTCAGCCAGCCTGAGAACATAACTTTTGGTGTACCCCAAGGAAGTATTCTGGGTCCAACTCTTTTTCTCGTTTATATTAATGAGTTGTGCCAACTTTCTATTCCTAGTGGTCAAATTTTTACCTTCGCCGATGACACAGCTATTGTCTTCGAGGAAAAGAGTTGGCCTGAAACGTTTAGTAGGGTACAGGGTGGCCTTAACAAGGTATGCACATGGCTGAGAAATAATCTCCTAACTGTAAATTCTGAAAAAACTAAGTATGTTACCTTTTCTATTCAAAAATCTACTCAACCTGCTTGTGTAATGAATCTTATATGTCACTCCCCAATCTGTCTCGGTAATAATCAAGAATGTAGTTGTTGCTGCCTAGAGAGAGTACCTGACGTAAATATTTAGGAATCGTTCTAGATAACTTACTTAATTTTAAACTTCATACCAATCTGTTATGCCAAAGAATTAGAAAACTAATGCCAATTTTTAGATATATGAGATATGTCGCTGACTCTAATTTAATGAAAACTCTTTACTTCGCTTTATGTCGATCAGTTATAAACTATTGTATTGATACTTGGGGTGGGATCTACAAATCGAATCTTATACATGTTGAAAGAGCTCACAGAGGTATTCTTAAAATTTCATCTTTTAAAAAACGAGATTTTCCTACTACAGTTTTATACAAAGAATCTAATGTTCTTTCAGTTAGGCAGTTATACCTTCTTCAAATAATAACTAACAAACATAAACTCACAGCTTATGATACAAATATAAATAAAAGACGGTGTGATATTTCAAGTATTTTGGTTAGAACTACCTTTGCACAAAGATTTGATCATTTCCTGGGAAATTTCATCTACAATAGAGTGTCAAGGGATATTGACCTACGATCATTAAGCACATCTAAATGTAAAAAAGCTGTCTTTGAATGGTTAATGACTCGAGACTATGATCAAACTGAAAAACTATTACAAGCAGTATCATAATCAAAATGTACGACACACACACACGCACTTACACATACACATACACACTCACACACATACACACACATATGTATATATATTTTTTACCTCACCGGTTTTATTTTTACTAATATGTGTTTTAATGTCTCAACGTCTGCTACATCGAAGCACTAATATATTTACCTATAGGCCGATGAGGGGGCCTGGAGACCTGAAATACAGGAAATTTTATTTTCCTAGTTTAGGCTCCAGTCTCCCACAAACTACGTTACAATATTATGAACTATAAATGTATAAATTAGAGACAAGTTTGTGGTGAGAAAATAAAAACTAATTGATTGAAAATTGAATTGATTGATTGATTACAAAATACCCTATATACCTTAAAAAGTAGCCTGTCGAGGCAGGCACAAATAGACAATGGGTATTTCATAAAATATTAAGTTTACGAGGCTAAATACATCTTGAAAAAGTTCCGAAAACTAATAGGATTCTATCAGCTCATCATTCTGAGTCATATTTCACTGAAACTTCTTTCAGGAAAGTTTTCTTTTCAAAACAGTAATGAATGTAAAACTCGGCCGGCCAGCGATCACCAACTCACTCTGCGTGTGCGTTGCAATGGAATGATTTCGCTTTACATTGCGCAGGAGAAAAATAAAGAAACACGGTTACTTCGTATAAATTTCGTTACTGAACTTTTTGTTTATATACTGACTATATTACGTACTATATGTTACGCTTAGTAGCTACCATTTCACATACTTCTTAAAATAACCAATTCACAAACACATTCACACGAGTCTCTGTCTTTTAAAAAGACAATATTTTCTTATATGTGTAGTTCAGTTAGCAATAAATCGTCGCAAGGCACACACGCATTTTCTTTGCAAAACCTCCCCTAAGCAAATCTGAACCTTATCACCATAACATTAAACTGAATGCGCCCTATCAGTTTTCTTGAACTTGTCCCTTACACCCGGTATACTCTATCGATATATCGATATGTCGACACTCGACACTTTACAATTTTTTCAACAGTCCTAACACTGAAAGCTTTTGCACTAAAATTGTGGTAGTTCGTTTAGCATAGAAGTGTTTCCTTTGGGAGTAGTTCAGCTGTGATATTTATGTTAATTGCACACGATAGCATGTTGCCAGCCTTTTAAAAAGGACTCATGTTCTTATTTTATAGCTGTTGCATTTAATTTCTGTTTCTTATTCAGGAAACTTGGAAAATAAAGTAAAAACAAACAATAAACTGACGATGAACATCCGAGACAAATTGAGTTTGACCCCTAAATCTAAGTACTAACTAATATATTAGTACTAACATACAGTATGGACACTCCCTGCCGCTCTCTAGATCGCGACCTCACCCCCTCGTCACACAGATTGATACAGATTGGTTACAGTTTGGTTGTCGAACGTATAGTATTTCGCCGCCATTTTGCTTGTGGCCCGTTGTATGAAGTATCCAGGGTGTGCCTAAATACTGCCCGTATGCCCCTATGCCCCTATGCAAATCAGCATCATACATAATAATATAAACATAATTAAATGAACTCCTAAAGAATTGCTAAACTGAAGTGGCAGTAGGCAGGGCACATAACTCGTAGAACAGATGGCCGTAGGGGCATTAAAATTCTTAAGTGCGACCGCACACCAGAAGACGTAGCGTAGGCTGGTGAAGATCGCGGGAAGCCGCTGGATACGGGCAGCGCAGGACCGGTCGTCGTGGAAATCTTTGAGGGAGGCCTCTGTCTGGCAGTGGATGTCTTTCAGCTGATATGATGAACTACCAAAATTCATGTATTTACCGACAGATCTACTTGATATTTATTCTGTGATTAAATCACTTTTTGAATGGATCATTTTGACTGAATCACAATTTTCATTGGGTATTTTTCCTGCTGATTATCGAAGGGAACAGAGATTATTGATTGATACACGCTCTTTTATTTCACTTCAATTTCCGGGTTAAAATCAAAGGATTTCCTGTGCAGTGATTTTCATCACGCCTTGACCCTCCTACAACCTTACATTAAAAAATATACATTTTTGACCTACTTCTACTAATAAAGTAATTTTTTTGTAGGAGATATTTACACGGTTTTTACGTAGGTAAGCTGTTTTTATTCGGCTTTATTCGGGAATCTCCAGAATGTGTAAAATTTACTGAGATTTAATTCACTGAGATTTCTTTAAAAACCCATAATAGTCCCCCGCACGGGTCTTTTTCCAATCTTGAAGAGGTTAGGTCATATTCCGCACATGGGTGGTAAGTCCGGTTTTGCGGAGGTTGTAAGGGTAATGGCGAACCCTACTTTAAAAGTTTTTTAAGCTGCCTATAAGGCATCTGATACGTCTTAACGACTGACATCTAGTGATAATAACCGGCACCAATGCCTTAGCGTGCTATGTGAAGCACAAAAACGATCAAAAAAAATTCACTGTAACAGTCAAACCCATCCAAGTAATGACCGTGCTTCAGCTCAGTTTACCCACGAGATAGACCCAATAACGCAAGCAAAGACGCTAGCCTCGCTAAGCTACAACCGCTTCAGTAGATCCAAGTACTAACAATACAAAACACAACACATCTTTACTGACTTAATTTTCAGCAGGCTGACTTCACTTACATACTCGTAGCTGAATTTCATATTTTGCTTTCAAAAACTCAACATAACTCTATGATTAAATATCTTTACTAATATTATAAATGTAAGAAAAATTCGTTTGTTTGTCACCACTTTAAGATTTAACACCTTAACCAATCTTGATAAAATTTGGCATGCATGTATAGTCGGTATCACGGAAAAGGACATAGGCTACTTTTTATCCCGTATAAATAGCATAGTCGGATACTGTTCCTGAGTGAATTAAAAAAAATAAGTACTCTTTTTATGGTCAATTTCTTGTATAATATGGCAACGGATTGTTGCGATTTTTTGCAGAGATGTGAGAGTTTAGGGGGTGGGAAATGACATAGACTACTAACTAGTGTAGCTCCACATAGTTGCCGAGGGATCTGGGGAAATCTCATTTCCACGTTCGCGCATGTCCGCGTCGCAACGGAGCAACGGATTGACGTGATTTTTTGCAGAGATGTGAGAGTTTAGGGGGTGGGAAACGACATAGACTACTAACTAGTGTAGCTCGACATAGTTGCCGAGGGATCTTTGGAAATCTCATTTCCACGCTCGCGCATGTCCGCGTCGCAACGGAGCAACGGATTAACGTGATTTTTTGCAGAGATGTGAGAGTTTAGGGGGTGGGAAACGACATAGACTACTAACTAGTGTAGCTCGACATAGTTGCCGAGGGATCTGGGGAAATCTCATTTCCACGCACGCGCATGTCCGCGTCGCAACGGAGCAACGAATTGACGTGATTTTTTGCAGAGATGTGAGAGTTTAGGGGGTGGGAAACGACATAGACTACTAACTAGTGTAGCTCGACATAGTTGCCAAGGGATCTGGGGAAATCTCATTTCCACGCTCGCGCATGTCCGCGTCGCAACTGAGCAACGGATTGACGTGATTTTTTGCAGAGATGTGAGAGTTTAGGGGGTGGGAAATGACATAAACTACTAACTAGTGTAGCTCCACATAGTTGCCGAGAGATCTGGGGAAATCTCATTTCCACGCTCGCACATGTCCGCGTCGCAACGGAGCAACAGATTGACGTGATTTTTTGCAGAGATCTGAGAGTTTAGGGGGTGGGAAATGACATAGACTACTAACTAGTGTAGCTCGACATAGTTGCCGAGGGATCTGGGGAAATCTCATTTCCACGTTCGCGCATGTCCGCGTCGCAACGGAGCAACGGATTGACGTGATTTTTTGCAGAGATGTGAGAGTTTAGGGGGTGGGAAATGACATAGACTACTAACTAGTTTAGCTCCACATAGTTGCCGAGGGATCTGGGGAAATCTCATTTCCACGTTCGCGCATGTCCGCGTCGCAACGGAGCAACGGATTGACGTGATTTTTTGCAGAGATGTGAGAGTTTAGGGGGTGGGAAACGACATAGACTACTAACTAGTGTAGCTCGACATAGTTGCCGAGGGATCTTTGGAAATCTCATTTCCACGCTCGCGCATGTCCGCGTCGCAACGGAGCAACGGATTAACGTGATTTTTTGCAGAGATGTGAGAGTTTAGGGGGTGGGAAACGACATAGACTACTAACTAGTGTAGCTCGACATAGTTGCCGAGGGATCTGGGGAAATCTCATTTCCACGCACGCGCATGTCCGCGTCGCAACGGAGCAACGAATTGACGTGATTTTTTGCAGAGATGTGAGAGTTTAGGGGGTGGGAAACGACATAGACTACTAACTAGTGTAGCTCGACATAGTCGCCAAGGGATCTGGGGAAATCTCATTTCCACGCTGGCGCATGTCCGCGTCGCAACTGAGCAACGGATTGACGTGATTTTTTGCAGAGATGTGAGAGTTTAGGGGGTGGGAAATGACATAAACTACTAACTAGTGTAGCTCCACATAGTTGCCGAGAGATCTGGGGAAATCTCATTTCCACGCTCGCACATGTCCGCGTCGCAACGGAGCAACAGATTGACGTGATTTTTTGCAGAGATGTGAGAGTTTAGGGGGTGGGAAACGACATAGACTACTAACTAGTGTAGCTCGACATAGTTGCCGAGGGATCTGGGGAAATCTCATTTCCACGTTCGCGCATGTCCGCGTCGCAACGGAGCAACGGATTGACGTGATCTTTTGCAGAGATGTGAGAGTTTAGGGGGTGGGAAATGACATAGACTACTAACTAGTTTAGCTCGACATAGTTGCCGAGGGATCTGGGGAAATCTCATTTCCACGCTCGCGCATGTCCGCGTCGCAACGGAGCAACGGATTGACGTGATTTTTTTCAGAGAACTGAGAGTTTAGGGGGAGGGAAATGACATAGACTACTAACTAGTGTAGCTCGACATAGTTGCTGAGAAATCTGGGGAAATCTCATTTCCACGCTCGCGCATGTCCGCGTCGCAACGGAGCAACGGATTGACGTGATTTTTTTACATGGAAATAGTTGAGCGGGTGGGAAGTGACATAGACAGCTAATCTGGAGAAGACCCATAATATGTTTACGCTCCGCGATGCACCGCCCGCCCTCAAAGGCAGATATAAAAACGATGTTCACGCAGGCGAAGCTGCGGGAAAAAGCAAGTGTCTATATATAAAGAGCATATTTTAGCGAGCATTTTAAAACTTTTTGAGCGGAGGACCCTTTTTACTTTTGTTTTAAATTACTTTTTAAAACATGATGCTTTCAACTTGGGCGCTTGTAAATCGTATCTATGACCTCGCGAGGGCTAATGTGACGTGAAAATGTTTAAAAAAATATTTGGAGGGAAGTGTGGGGAGATAACGAACCCGCTTGTGACGTAGCTATTCCATGACGTCGGACATTTTTATCGTTTTTAGGCCTACCTCCAGTCACGTTCGGCAGTCGAAAAAGATTTTTGAGCAATGATTTTTTTTTGGCAAATATTTTAGGTTTTCCATGTTGGTAGGTCGTCGTAGAAACCTTTGGGGGAGGCCTATGTCCAGCAGTGGATTTCCTTCGGATGATATTTTATTTTATTTTATTTTTTTAAGGAAAACTAGGTTACATTATATGATCAAACATTTAGAAGATATGGAACATTGAGAAGTTTTCGCCTTTAGGTTACAGATAAGCTAGCTTGACGTACGCCATACAGTTCGAACAGTAACAGTACAACAGTAATATAAAGAATAATAGTACAACAAACATAAACCTTATAAAAAAAAAAGTTAAATCAGTTCCTAGCAACAATAAAATAGAAAGAAAATGTTAATAATATCCTAAAGTTAGTTACGTTGTTAGAGATTGAGAACCAAAGAATTCGCTATTGTATACGCGTTTTAGGGTATTCGGACTAATGCAAAATATATCAAAATTGAAATTGAAGACTAGGTCATTCATAATGCCTGGTGCACGCAGTAAATAGGAGTTGCGCCTATAGTTAGTTTGACATTGGGGAATGTAGAAGACCCTAGGATGTCTTTGATGAAAAGCAGGTACATAAAAATTAAGTGAATTTACTAGTTCAGGACAATCGACCGTACCATTTAATATTTTTAAAAGATACACTGCATCCATCAGCTCTCTGCGCTGAGCAAGGGGTAGCAAGTGGTGCCGCTTACATCTTTCTAAGTAGTCAATGTCATATTTACCACATTTGTACTGGATATATTTAAGAAATCTACGTTGGATTCGTTCAATTCTTTCGTTGTAACATGCGTATTGGGGATTCCAGACTTGCGATCCGTATTCAAGGACACTACGAACAAACGAACAATAAAGAATTTTAATAGTTTTTATTTCTTTAAAATTATAAGAGCTTCTGATTACAAAACCTAATGACTTGTTAGCTTTAGAAATAATGGAATTGATATGGCAATCAAATAGAAGTTTGTCATCATGAATAACCCCTAGATCACTGGTTTCATGAACTCGTGCAAGTGACTGGCCATTAATAGAATAGTTTACTATTGTTGGCGTTGTCTTCCGAGTATATGACATAACTAAACATTTTGACACATTAAGGTCTAGTTTATTGAGAAAGCAATAATAAGTCAAATTGTCAAGATCAGCCAGAAGGCTAATAGCATCAGCAGTACAATTTATTTCTTTAGCAATTTTCATATCATCAGCAAAAAGAAATATTTTAGAATTTTGACAATAAAGTTTAATGTCGTTTATGAATATAATAAATAACAATGGCCCCAAAAGAGAACCCTGAGGTACACCAGATGGTATTGATGACCAATGTGATATGATGATGATGATGATGTTGATGATTCTTGTAAATCGTATCTATGACCTCGCTAGGGCTAATGTGACGTGACAATGTTTAAAAAAATATTTGTAGGGAGTGTGGGGAGATAACGAACCCACTTGTGACGTAGCTATTCCAGGACGTTGGACATTTTTGAAAGCTTTTATTTAACTTGCTATGTATGTATGTATGTTTGTTCGGGTGAAATCTTGCAAGTTAGATTTGACCCACTTCCCGGTTTCCGATTGAGCTGAAATTTTGCATGCATTTGTATATCGCGTGAAAATGCAATATTAAAAGCTTGTAACTAAAAGTTTTTAGGTTTTTTCGAATTTTTTTATCGTTTCTAGGCCTACTTCCAGAAACGTTTGACATTCGTAAAAGATTTTTGGGCAATCATTTTTTTTCGGTAAAGGTTTGAGGTAGGTATTCCATGTTGGTAGGTCGTCGTGGAAATCTTGGGGGGAGGCCTATGTCTAACAGTGGACGTCCTTCGGCTCATATGATGATGATGATGATGATGATTCCATATTGGGCAACGACACATAACCAGGCGTCCGTCACTCGCTCAAGGCCACGCGTTATATGCCTACCGCTAAGCGTATCGGAGACGATACAACCGACAGTGGGTTGACGCACGCCCACCTGAGTGCTCGCACGTCACATTTACCGCTCTGACTATCGAAATGACGAAACCACGCAATTATTGTGAATTTTGTTGTTGACAGTTTATAAAAAAAGTAAGTCAAATGCGGGTAACTACCGGATATTGAAATGAGTAAAAAGGTATTATTTTCCATGTATTATTTATTACGCGACATCACTATTTCATTTATATTTTATATCAGCTCATATACGTCCCCACCGAGGGGCTTAAGCCACTGATATTAGAAAATAAAATAAATACATTCAGTAAAAGAATTTGAAGTTAACGTAAATAAAGCACTCGTCGCTCATAAATTCTTCGGAAATTTAAAATGAAAAAAACTTTGCAAGCCGATATTTTGCCGGATTATATTCGTCATTTCATTAATATATTTCAGGTTTTAATTAATTAATTCTCCGTGATAAGATCAGGTAAATTAATATTATTACTTTCTGCTGCCAATATACACTAGTCAACTTTATTTAAGACTCAAACATCAAAATGAACTTTTTTGTGTAATCTCTTCGAAAAAAGAAACAGGCCACCTATAAAATTTTAAACGAAATAAAAACTCATTAAATAATTTTCCAATTTCGAAAATTCAAACAATATAATTCTTCTCTTTTACATCATTTTTGATTAAATTGGCGGCAGAAGGTTTATCTTGTTATAAAGTTTCTTCGTTTGTTGACTGGAACTTTTTTTTGTCTTGAAAATTTGTTTTATTTTTATTTGAAACTAGCTGTCCCGGCGAACTACGTACCGCCTTACATTACATTACACTGCCCTACCCTACCCTACCCTACACTATACTACACTACACTACCCTACCCTACCCTACACTACACTACCATACCCTACACAACACTACACTACTCTACCCTACACTACCCTACCCTACACCACTACACTACTCTACACTACCCTACACTACACTACCCTACCCTACCCTACACTACCCTACCCTACCCTACATACACTACACTACACTACCCTACACTACCCTACACTACACTACCCTACCCTACCCTACACTACCCTACCCTACCCTACACTACCCAACCCTACCCTACCCTACACTACACTATACTATTTATCCTACCCTACCCTACCTTACCCTACATAAGAACCTTCTCCTGACAATAACGAACTCGACAAAAAAAGAATTAGCCAAATCGGTCCAGCCGTTCTCGAGTTATGCGCTTACCAACACATTTTGCGATTCATTTTTATATTATAGATAAAGTATTGGCTTATAAGCGGTAATGCCACACCGTCATTGGAAGCCGGAAGTACACAACGTCAAGTTGCGGATGCCATCGACTCCAACCAGTCGGTAGTTCGAAGGTTATAGCAACGTTATCGGCTCACCGGGAATACGGCCGAACGACATCCAGGTAGATCACGTGTTACAACTGAGAGACAAGACTGCTTTATTCGGAATATCGGGCGGGAGCCTAAAACTACGGTGCGGCAACAGGTTGAAAGGCAGCAAACACAACACCAGGTGGCTGTCAACACCCAAACAGCCACGAGGAGACTGCATGAAGTCGCTTTACGTTCTCGTAGGCCGTTGCGGGTTGTAGCTCTCCGGCGAGACAATCGTGCCTACGGTTACGATGGGCACGTGTTTATCTAGAGTGGCCAGAAGATGAGTGGGCTCGTGTGTTGTTATGTGATGAATCCAGATTCGGTTTCAACAAGGAGAGTTCGCATGTGGCGAGCTTCTAGACTTCACGAACGGCTTCGTTGTCCTCAACAAGTGCATCCCTATCACAATAATGGTCTGGGCTGGAATTCGCCTTGGTTTCCCGATTTCCATAATTTGGAGAGGCAAGAGTGAATAGGCATTATTTGAGTTTGCGTGTATCATCGTCGACTGCATCATCACTTACCATCAGGTGAGTTGCAGTCAAACGCACTCAATTATTTTATTTTTAAAAAATCGCGAGGAAACCTGCACAAGCCTGCGAAGAAACTCGAAGGTTGTGTGTGAAGTCGAGCAACCCGCACTGGGTCCGCGTGGTCAACTAAGGCCCGATCGTAGGGTAGGCTCGAGCCCCTTGGTGGGGACGTATATCAGCTGATATGATGATGATGATCATTGCCCTAATCTGGTACCTATATATAAAAGCGGTCGTAGCTTAATGTGACTTGCGTGGATGTGATCATGGGGCGATCACGCAAGTTAACTGACCAGGAGCACGGTCATATTATGGATGGGTTTAACTTTTAGTGGCTTTTACCTCAACCGTTTCGGTTCCTCGCAAGGCATTTCAAGCCGTTCGTGCTCGTTGCTATTACTGGATGACAGTCGTTAAGCCGTGTGCAAACCTCCAGCGATTTGGAGTTGGCCCCGTGAGTGGAGTTATGGCTTGACTTTTTCGAATTTGGGAACAAAGCCGTGCCCCACTAGTGGGGATCAGATAACCCATCAGAGGTTGTTAACTACTATGGATCTTACAACCTGTTAATTTTACGGCACTTAGTCATTAAAATTAAAAATATATATGCATATACTAGCGTGAACAACGTTTCTATGACTTTACTAGGGTGCGCAGTGCGTGGATAAAAAGTAGCCTTTGTGTTGATCCAGGTCCTAAGCTGTCAGCCTGATCCGTTTAGTAGTTTTTGCGTTAAAGAGTAACAAACATACATGCATACATTCTTACAAACTATCGCGTTTGATTTCGCGTGGGATGGGGGGAAATCACAACCAGTCATCTGGCCTCAAATTGGGATTCTTTGTACTATGGGAAACAAAGACTGATATACATACTTATATACGTTTAATACATACATCTATAGATAAGACTAAATTGCTAAACTTACGTGGCAGTGGGCAGGGCACATAGCTGGTACAACAGATGGCCGTTGGGGCAGTAAATTTCTTGAGTGGCGACCGCGCAAAGGGAGTCGTAGCGTTGGCAGGCGTCCCAATCATTGGACCAACCAGGTGCAGGCCGCGGGAAGCCACTGGATGCGGGCAGCGCAGGACCGGTCGCCGTGGAAATCTTTGAGGGAGGCCGTTGTCCAGCAGTGGACGTCTTTCGGATGACATGATGATGGTGACTCAGGTAAAAGTGAATTACAGAATAATGAGATGATGCCAAGGGATGTCCGATCTGTAGTCACGCCAAGTTACCACACCAGTGTGACTACCAATAATTTTATTTCTCCCCAGTCACACTATTAATCCACCAGTATGACTATGGATAATTTTATTTATCTTTACACTACAGATTTAGAATGTGATTTCGACACTTTTGTCATGCGAAATAAAATAGGGCAGCATGTCCATGGCATATGATTGTTTCCAAGGTTTCGGTTGCAGCTAATGTACCGCGAAAATCATCAACATTTGGTAGCTAGTTTCTTATTGAAATTAAAAGTATCAGGGGGTCGGGCTTGTAAAATTGAAGATTAAAAAATATATATACTCCTATTTTCTCCAAAACGATGACCTAAAATTAACGACTTGATCTCAGTAATCGCGTTTATTATACTGATTACTGCCTACTCAGAATAAGAGGGTGAAAAAACTGTGCAAATGGTCGAGAAACGAAAACAATTTCATCCCTAATTACTTACCTAGAGACGGATGGTTAGTGATGGGACAATACAGTGAAAGAATTATCGATCTTGTCGAAAAATAATCTCAAAATAGGTACGTATTTTCAACATCATCATCAACATCATAATATCAGCCGAAAGACGTCCACTGGTGGAGAAAGGCCAAGAAAAAGAAAATACAAGGATTTCTACGATGACCGGTACTACTTTGCCCAGGTATTTTCACCGTGATCGAATCAGAATTGTGGAGAATTGTCGAAGAACTGATTTAACGATATAGCTCACGGAGTTGCTAAAATCAAATGGCAGTGGGTGGGGCACAGCTTGTAGAATCAGCCATCAGCCCTTGGGTTACTAAAGTTCTCGAGTGGTGACTGCACACGGAAATATGTAGCACACGCAGACCTCCCCCACGGTAGACCGATGACCTGGTGAAGGTCGTGGGAAGCCGCTGGATGCAAGTAGCGCAGGGCTGATCGTTAAGGAAATCCTTGGGGGAGGCCTTTGTTTAGCCGTCATGATCGTCTTTCGGCAGACATGATGACTTTTATCGGCTTCGTAAAATCTCTCTTCTATCTATCTCTTATCGTGTGGCACAATTAACCGTGCTATTCAAGGGATAGACGGCATTTAGATTTACACCTACAGACGTCTGCAACGCGATTTTCAAACACATCTGGAATCAGATGTGCAGGTTTCCTCACAATTTTTTCCTTCACCGTTTAAGCAATCGGTAAGTATATGTACGTAAGTTTCGAAAAAATCATTGGTAGATTGGGCGTCCGGATTTGAACCCGACACCTCTGGTTAGGAGGACCGAGTCGTTACCGGTTGAGCCAGCGACTTTTTTAGGATCTAGCCGTTACTGGTTGAGCCACCGACGCTTTTAGGACCGAGTCGTTACCGGTTGAACCACCGACGCTTTTAGGATCTAGCCGTTACCGGTTGAGCCATCGACGTTTTTAGGACCGAGTCGTTACCGGTTGAGCCACCGACGCTTTTAGGATCTAGCCGTTACCGGTTGAGCCATCGACGCTTTTAGGACCGAGTCGTTACCGGTTGAGCCACCGACGCTTTTAGGATCTAGCCCTTACCGGTTGAGCCACCGACGCTTTTAGGATCTAGCCGTTACCTGTTGAGCCACCGACGCTTTTAGGACCGAGTCGTTACCGGTTGAGCTACCGGCGCTTTTAGGACCGAGTCGTTACCGGTTGAGCTACCGGCGCTTTAGCATCTGAATGTTTACCATGAATTTGATGTTTTTAAAAGCTTTTATTTAACTTGTAACGTATGTATGTTAGTTCGTGTGGAATCTTCCAAGTTAATTTTGATCCACTTCCCGGTTTCCGATCGAGCGGAAATTTGGCATGCCTTAGTATATCGCGTGACAATGCAATATTAAAAGCTTGTACCTAGAAAAATATTAGGTTTTTCTAAAATTATTACATGATTATTTCGCGCTTCATATTGCACGTTAGGCTTTTGATGGCGGTTGCTTTCACTAGATGGCAGTGGATAAGACGTTTCAGAGCCTTTATAGGCTGCTTGAAAACTTCTGCCACTAACCCTACAACCTCCAATAATCCGGACTTGACCTCCGTATGTGGAGCATGGCCTAACCTTTCTGAGTTGGGCAAGTGACCTGAGTCCCAGCAGTGGGAACGAAAAGGTTATTAAGAGCCTTCCTCCAGCTAACTAGCGCCGCTATCAGTTTAAATCCCTTATCTCAAATCCGTCCTTTCTTTTCCCACCCATTCCACTGACTTCTATTCTTATTCCTTCTCCGTGCATGCGGTTAGATTGTGGAACTCACTTCCACACGAGATTGCGATAGTCAGAATCTGTATTCCTTTAAATCTAAATCAAAAGAGCACTCTTATCTTTTCCTTCTTTTAGTTAGCTATATTTGTTTATTATATAGTATATTTATTTTTATTATGTATATTATTATTATATTTATTTTATAAAATTTATTTATATTATTATTAATTTACATTATGTAGTATATTATGTATTATTTTGTACGTAGTATTCATTTGTTTGGTAGGTATTTAGGAATAAGTAATCAAAATTTGTGTTTCTTAAAAATTTCATTTTTGTTACCTACATATCTTCTGCCATTTTTTTGTAATTTCTCTGCAAGGTCTGCCGGAAGAAATTTCTCATAGAAATAAGCTGTACCTTTTTTAAGTTCTTAACTAGTTTAATGTTTGTTTGTCCTTATTTCTAGTGTGCACAATAAATTGTAAATAAATAAATAAAAAAATATTACTCGCTAAATACATAAAGATTATTTTCACTTCTCATGCTTTAAAAATACGCCAATTTAGCCCTACGAATCGGGTTTAAAGTAACCACTTTAGTCTCTTGGGAGTGAGAAGTAATTCGTTTTTTAATGTCCTTCATGTGACATAGACAAACGCAAATAGCCAGTAAATATACTATTATCTGTGGAGTTTGGACCATCTTCATTGCGAAAATGTTGAGAGTTTTAGCTCCATGGTTTTTCCGCAAAGTAGGTGGCGCCATGTGTTTCAAAATCTTTTGTGATTTTTATTTTACTAAGTAATATTTATTAATTGTTTTTGTACTAAATTGACTATTTTTCCCGCACTCAAAGTGAAAAGTACAGTTTGCACCTCGTAACTTAATATACCCTCGGTTTCATTGACTCTATGAAACACAGTACGCTGTAGTTTTAGATAGCATAAGTGCCAAAAACACTTTTAGCACTTATTGCAATATGTAACTACGGCTATTTTCGAAAAATTATCTACTTATTAAAAAAATACTTTTAATATCTACTGATAGCGGCGCTAGTTAGGTAGGGGAATCGCTTTATCGAATGTCACATCACATCACTATTAAAAGGATGTAAAAACCTCCGAAAGTGGGCATCTCATATCTCCTACTTCTCTTACTCTCAATAAGCTCACGCTACCATTTTTTCTACGAAAGTGCTCTCTCTGTGAATTTGTTGTTCGGACTTTTTATACCAAGTAGTCTCTTTGGATGCCTGACAGAAAAAGTGTAGTGCGACTTTTGTTTCGTTTCTGGAATGGTTCATTGAATACATCTTATACAAATTCAACCAGCTATGCAGCCTCGACGCGCCCTCCGACTCTTGCCTAAGCTTGCACGATAAAATATAGAAGTGTTGGGGAGCAGGGGCAGGGTCCAATTAAATACTACCTCCGTGGCGTGATGGTTAGTCCATTCGCTTCACACCAGAGGCCGCGGGTTTGATTCCCGGTGAGGTCAACTTGAAAGATTGGTTTGGTTGGTGGTAGGGCATTTTCTAAGCCCGCCTGGCTAGCTACCACCATGTTATCTAAGTCCTGCAGCCAAACATCAGTGTTAACGACATTGATGTGTTCCGGTTTGAAGATAAGATAGCCAGTTCTCCGTTACGTTGGGGAATCTTGGTAAGCCCGCTTCCATCTTCGGCATCTTCGTCACCTACCATCAGGTGAGACGATGCTAAGGGCTTACCAATTATGAATAATAAAAAATAATAAATACAGTAGGATAACTACTAGAAAACTGTTAGATAATCGAAGCGGAATACATAAATTGAGGTATAAAACACAATGATATTAGAAAATAAAATGAATTGATGTACAGCCACGCTGTGCATATTTTCTCGCAAAGTCTTAACCATCTGTCTTAGTCAAGCATATTAGTCAAGAATATAGTAAGGAATATCAGACTTGATGTAATATTTCGAAATAAATTCGGTTTGTATGGTAGGTACTTTACTCCAATTTTCCCTGGAATGATTAAGTACCCAGTGCAGTAGGCCTTATTAAATCTTAATTATTCACAAAGTTTTATTCAAATCGTTAGAGCTATTTTTGAGAAAAAGTAATAATTTACCTGGATTTGTATGGGAGGTACCTTAATAAAAACTTTACATGGCAGTTATGGTAACGTACTGAGTTTTAACAAAATCTTTAGAGCCATAGTTCACAAAGGGAGGCTTAATGAAGCGCTGGCAGTAACACCGAGCAAGTTAAAATTTGTTTTATAAGTCTCTAATCTTCTCTGCTACCAGACCGAAAGAACAGCCCAAGCAAGCACGGAAAGGATTGACAGTTAAACCGAAACAGCCGCCTGGATTGTTCCTTCAGACAACTAAAACTAGGATTATGTAACGCTCCCGTCCCAAGCTGGATAGCGAACAACTTGCTATTAAGTGCTTGCTGGAGACCAGAATGCTACACAACCTTTGCCATGCAATTATTGGAAGATTATGGGCCACTAACGCCCTGTCACTTCAATAAATCTAGGTTACCACTTACCCAAGTTCAGCCTGCAGCAGGTCCTTGCCTTCTTGGAGGGTTTTAGGAAACCTTGGTGTACCTAACGTAGTGTGCAGTGTGTGTATGTGTGTTATATGAGGTTATCCCAAGAGTTACTTGTTCTTCCACGTAGTGCACCTCTTGGTTTCACGGTTTCTTAGTATCAACGGCCCGTACCGAACACAACACACAATACAAAGTCAAGTGCCACGAGGAGTTGTATGGAATTTAGCAGGTGACCGCTCACAGTTAACATATTCAAACATATTGCAACAGTAGCATACGCCATACTAGATTTTAGGGAACATAAAAAATGGTGCATAAAGGCGACCTGTACATCAAATAGACAAGTGTATATATATATAAAAATTAATTGCTGTTCGTTAGTCTCGCTAAAACTCGAGAACGGCTGGACCGATTTGGCTAATTTTGGTATTGAATTATTTGTGGAAGTCCAGAGAAGGTTTAAAAGAAGAATAAATATGAAAATGCTCGGAATTAAAAAAAAACAAAAAATAAAATATCAGTCAAAAAAATAATTGGTTTTAGGGTAGGGTAGTGTAGGATAGGGAAGGGTAGTGTAGGGTAGTGTAGGGTAGGGTAGGGTAGGGTAGGGTAGGGTAGGGTAGGGTAGGGTAGGGGTAGGGTAGTGTAGTGTAGGGTAGGGTACTGTAGTGTAGTGTAGGGTAGGTTAGTGTAGGATAAGGTAGTGTAGGGTAGGGTAGTGTAGTGTAGGGTAGGGTAGTGTAGTGTAGTGTAGTGTAGGGTAGGGTAATGTAGTGTAGGTTAGGGTAGTGGAGTGTATTGTAAGGTGGAACGAAGTTCGTCGGGACAGCTAGTGCCGAATAAAAGTAAAATGGACATCGCACCAAAAAAATCAGAGGATGTAAGTGTTATCGTTCGTAATATAAGATACAAAACAAACATGTGCTATGATCCTACACCAGATCGTTATAAAAACATGCCATCTTTCAAGGACAATGTTAGAAATGCTGTTATTAATTTCAACAGTTCAAGAAAGCGAACACTGGCCATTATTGGAACATTTCAGGGATCAAATGTCGCAGGAATTATTAATGACCATCATCATCATCATATCAGCCACAAATCGTCCACTGCTGAACAAAGGCCTCCCCCAAGGATTTCCACGACGACCGGTCCTGCGCTGCCCGCATCCATCGGCTTCCCGCGACCTTCACCAGGTCATCGGTCCACCGCGTGGGAGACTCATGACCATGATTACTTGGAAAGATCACCTGAATATCAATTAATTTACAATCGGATTCAAGTAAATTGTTATTTAAAATGCTTATGCATTTAGGGTACCTACAAGTTAAAATCACTTGTTTTGAGTAGGTAAGTATACCATAAACCTTAAAAACAGTGATATTTATCCTAATCTTCAAATATTATTTTGTGATGGATTTTTATGATGTTTGTTCATAATGACTGGTCCTGCGCTGCACGTATCCAGAAGCTTCCCGCGACCTTCAACAGGTCATTGGTCTACTGAGTGGGAGGCCTTCCTAAGCTACGTCTTCCAGTGCGGGGTTGCCACTCGAGAACATTGCTGCCCTAACCGCCATCTGTTTTTATTTTTTTTACGTGTAAGTACCTTCTACTAACATCAAAGGAATATTTTTCTTTAAATAAAAAGGGTAAAACAAAAGCTATACAAAAGGCTTAGCTTTAGCTCAGCGTAATTTTTACCCTTAAGCAAAACTCTGTTATTATGCTATAGCCCGGACCGAGTTGCGAGCGATGTTGCTAAAAAATATATATATTTATGTATGTGTGCATGAGTGTGAGTGATGTGTGTGTGCGAGCGTGTGAGCATGTGCGTGGACTAATGTGACATGATTTTTAATAGTAAGTACGTATGGATAATATCGCAATATCTTCACGTCCCAAATACCGCAGTGTCTCAAGACTAAGGTCTTTGACCAGTGTGTGTTACCAGTGATGACTTACGGAACTGAGACATGGTCGCTTACTATGGGCCTCATAAGAAGGCTCAAGGTCACCCAAAGGGCAATGGAGCGTGCTATGCTCGGTGTTTCTCTGCGTGATCGAATCAGAAACGAGGAGATCCGCAGGAGAACTAAAGTAACCGACATAGCTCACAGAATCGCTAAACTGAAGTGGCAGTGGGCAGGGCACATAGCTCGTAGAACAGATGGTCGATGGGGCAGTAAAGTTCTCGAGTGGCGACCGCGCACCGGAAAACGTAGCGTAGGCAGGCCTCCCACGCGGTGGACCGATGACCTGGTGAAGGTCGCGGGAAGCCGATGGATGCGGGCAGCGCAGGACCGGTCGTCGTGGAAATCCTTGGGGGAGGCCTTTGTCCAGCAGTGGACGATTTGTGGCTGATATGATGATGATGATGACGTATGGATGTGATACGAGTACCTACCTATGAAAATAAAGAGATACATTGAAGAATAATGCAAACGGAGGAGAAAGAAATAAGGAAAGAAAGAAAATAGATTCCTTAAACAACAAGTTTACGTTGTGTTTCCAATAGCCACTCTATCATATTTCTTTTAAATGCGAAATTTGACGCTAAATCACGAAAAGGCGGAGGAATATTGTTCCAGCATTTTGTTGCTGCGTAACAGAAACTACCCTCAAATGCAACAGTTTTATGTTTAATAATTATCAAGGGGCAGCGCGTGGATCTGGTGTCATATTTATTGTGAGAGGAAGAAAAAGATAATTTTGAAAACAAGTAATCCGGACTTTTGAATTTGAAGACATCAAACATGAGTGAGGCCAAGTGAAGTTGCCTTCGAGATGTCATTTTTAACATAGACGCATTATTGATAAAGGGTGAAATATGACTCCGAGGAGGTATATTAAGACCGCCAACTGTACTTGAAGATGGAAGCGGGCTTACCAAGATTCCCCAACGCAATGACACATATATTATGTACACTACATTATAATAACTATATGTATTAGCTTTACGATTTTTTTTTTATTCACGTTTGGTAAACCCTTGACAACATCTCACCCGGTGGTAAGTGACGATGTTGCCGAAGATGGAAGCGGGCTTGTTTTGGTGTACTATAAGTGTAAATAAATAAATAAAATAAATAAATATATTGAAACAAAATCTATAAAAGCATTTTGGACCCTCTGAATTAATCGCTGGGTCCTAGATAGAAGCCGTGGTCCTCACAATATGTCTCCGTAATTTAATCTCAATAAAACTCAAGACTCACAAAGAGTAATACGTACATTTTCCGTTAGAAAATTGCGTATTTTATAGAAACAGCTATTGATCAGGTTTGCAATATGACTTCCGAATCTCAGTGGACCGTCGAAAATTATGCCTAAATTTTTAGCCTGTTCCACACGGAGACACCTTCACCTAGGATATTATTAGTCGGATTACAGTTCAAAATTTTGTCAGTTTGCTTTTTAGATCCAAGTACCATGAATTGCGATTTGGTGGGATCAAGCAGCAGTGCATTCCTACACGACCAATCAGATATCCGCTCGAGATCGTCGTTAATTTTAGTGACAGCTTCACATACGTTATTTGGATCCACAGACGCATACAATTGTACATCGTCAGCATAACAGTAGTATTGGCAGTTCTTGATTGACCTAACAAGATCGGCACTATAGATGATAAAAAGAAGCGGGCCCAAAATTTAACCTTGAGGCACGCTTTGTGTCAGAGGCTTAGGATCAGAAAATACATATGTACCGTCGTTATTTGACAATTTAACTCGTTGAAATCTAGAACTTAGATAGCTGATGAACCATTGTAATGCATTCTGATCCAGACCATATTAAGATAGCTTAGAAATTAAAAGAGTTATATTAAGACTTTCAAAAGCTCGTCAATAACCCAATAGCGTTAAAATTGTGCGAAAACCCTTATACTGCTTGATTAGAATATTATCCGTAACATCTAATATTGCTGTCACAGTACCTCGACCTTTACGAAAACCAGATTGAAGATTGGGCAGGATATTATTATCATCAACATTCTTACTCAACTGTATGTTTACAGACTTCTCCAAAAGTTTAGACAGAAATGGAAAGATGCTGATCTATCTTAAATCTTTAACAGACAAAGAATTTACTACTTTTGGCAAGGGTGTGATCACAGCTATCTTCCATCGCCGGGGTACAACTCCAGAGTGAAGTAAATTATTGATCAAAGAAGTTATTATAGGAAGAGTGCGAGGCAACGTGAGTAAGATCATATCTCTACTTATCTCATCGGCACCAGTGGTATTTGATTTGATAGATATAATGGATTTAAATTTTAAAAATATTGTTCTCAGTGATATGTTTAAGTTGAAAATTGCAATTCGATAATCGATTGTCGTTAAAATAGGCTATTTCAGTAAAGGGAACATAATTAGATCCAGGTAAATTTAAAGTTACGTACGGAACTGAGACATGGTCGCTTACTATGGGCCTCATAAGAAGGCTCAAGGTCACCCAAACGGCAATGGAGCGTGCTATGCTCGGAGTTTCTCTGCGTGATCGAATCAGAAACGAGGAGATCCGTAAGAGAACCAAAGTAACCGACATAGCTCTCAGAATTGCTAAACTTAAGTGGCAGTGGGCGGGGCACATTGCTCGTAGAACAGATGGCCGTTGGGGCAGTAAAGTTCTCGAGTGGCGACCACGCACCGGAAAGCGTAGTGTAGGCAGGCCTCCCACTCGGTGGACCGATGACCTGGTGAAGGTCGCGGGAAGCCGCTGGATGCGGGCAGCGCAGAACCGGTCGTCGTGGAGATCCTTGGGGGAGGCCTATGTCCAGCAGTGGACTTCCTTCGGCTGATATGATGATGATGATGATGAAATTTAAAAAAGAGTCACTTATTATGGCCGGGTCATTTAAAAAACCAGGGAGACTATGATTTTTTTTGCACTCCCCTTTGCTTGTAACGTACGTTACGTATGGTAACATAATTATTGTTCACCAGTCACGTAAGAGTAACATAAAAGTAACGCAAAAGCGATGCACTGTGTTGTTTATTTATTGATAACTTATTTAAATAGTGATATAATGAGTTAAAGCAACATCCCTGACATTTCCTGCAGTTTAATCTAGAATATAGAATAACAATAATAGTTAAAAACCACAAACTTGCGTTGAAATCACGTAAAATTCACCTTAGAATTTTTTGACGACGCTTCCTGCTTTAGCTGTTTTGACGCACTGACAGTGAAAACAAAATGGATGTTGTTTTTTAATTTCGAATGATGAGACATTTCAGTGTTGCCAGAATTTGGAACCAGATCCCATCAAATATCCTATTAAAAATGTTGCGAAAATGAGTAACGCAAAGTGACTAACGAAAAAGTTAGAAATTTTTACACAATTTTAAAAGCATCAGAAATATGGTTTTATTACCATTAGTTTTCTTCCAAAAATAACGGAAACAATAGATAATTATTCACTAATGTTCGACGACAAGTTTTAACATTTCTGCCTAGTACTCAAGCTTTTGCAATGAAGGTACAAGTGTAAACTAAGAAAAAAAGATAATTTAAAACAACAATGGATCACAAAAGTGAATACACCGGATTGGACTCCGACAAAATATACAAAGATTTGTTCTTGCCATTTTAATGATGCAGACTTCATAGTGACAAAAAAAGGCTATAAAAAATTAAATATGGGCACTTTACCTAGTTTAAAACTGGATTTGTCGGTTGGTTTCGGTATTGTTTGTATAACCGAGTTTCAATTATTTTAGGAGAATAAGTATGTATTTCATTTTATTTTTTAAATTACAGCTTTGACCAATCACCGACTGTAAATCATATTATACTGCTGATTAAATCTTTATCAGAAAAATATATAGATATTCGTTTTAAGCATTTCGCAACCATTCAAAACGATAGGGCAACGAACCGACATCAACTAACTAAAACTGTTATTTTCGCAGGTAATTGAATTTTGTAAATAAAATTATGTTCGTAATAATAATTTGTCTATTATTTTGTGCTAGAAATTTTAAGTACGTCAGTACACATACAAAACAGTAAAAATGTTAACCCTCATTTTATTCATTTATTACACAAACTTTTTAAAGCTCATAGTTCTGAGTACGTCCCATTACTTTCTACACTTATTGACATCTAGTGTGAAATAGCTGAACTACGTAGTGACATCAATATGTCGATGTTAGGTCGCTAGGCGAGTAGTTTTGCTACTAACCGGCAGATGGAAAATTGAGAAAAGCGCCCTGTGCTGCCTAAGCGGAGCAGCACACTCAGGCACGGTAGAAAGAGTGGGAGATACTTGTTCCTCTCCCTTCCCCTCGATCTTACGCTTTTTCGATCAGCATCACGTGACCCTGACGCGAGTTTGGAAGTTTTTACCCATCCAACAAAAAGTGCTCAGCGCCGCTAAAGAAGTTTTCACTTCAAAAAAGAATATACTTAATTACTGAGGAAACAGAGCGCTCAATTAAATAACATTATATTTTGATTATACAGGATGTAACATAAAGGTGTGGTGATACTTTAAGGTTGGCTTGTACCCATCAAACTGAACAACTTTTGTTCTACAACTTTGCTGAATTCGCATTTTTTTTGTACAAATCGGCCAGCTGATTAAACGGTTTTGTATGAAAAATCCAATAAAAATTTCGCGATTTCAGTAAAGTTGCAGAACTAAAGTTGCTCAGTTTGATGAGTACAAGCCCACCATAAAGTATCACCACACTTTTATTTAAAGTACATACATGATAAGGTGTATTATTATTGGAAAAGCTAGTCCTGAAGTTGAAGAATGTGCCGAAAAGAAAATAAAAGGTCTGTTTTTCGAAATACTGGCAGGGACACACTAAGTGACTAAAAAGTGGCAAAATTCTGGGCCTCACCCATATAATATAATAATAACGCAGAGGGAACTGTGAAAAAAAATAAGGGTAAGGTACAAGTAAAGTGGGGATGATTTTTTTTTTGCGTCAAATCCAGTCGTGTGGGGTATCGTTGGTTAGAGTTTAAAAAAACAGTTGTGAGTCTTCTAAGATCACTTTATAATTTAGGGTTCCGTTTTCGATAAAATAGGCTTGAAAGTGCTAAATTTTGTTGGAGTCGAGTGTCCCCACCCCCTAACAACTAAACCGTTCTATTTAAAAAAAAATTAGATATGGACGTGATAATGGCAACTACGGAACCCTACAATGCGCGTGTCCCGACATGCACTTGGCCGGTTTTTTGTGACCATATTCCTGCTTTAAGTTATACTCGACTGCTTAAGAAACATTACCCACCCTTTTTGGGCAGTCGGATTAAAATGTACTCAGGGGGTCAAGACGAATTTAAGGACATAAGCCACGAATGAGATACTAGTTACTTCGTAACAGATATTGCACTTCCTTATAAAATGAAAATACCTACGCATTTATTTACCTACTCCTTCCCATACACTGAAACATGGTTATTAAGGCGCTCGACTTAGCGGTTATAACTGCGTACACGGGCGGCGCGCGAGCTGCGGCGGCGATAGTACGGCGTTCCAGTGCTGACGAGCGGAGCGCGGCCTGTAGGCTGCGCCAATGTGTAGGTACTTATCTAGCTTGCTCGACCGAGTGACAGGGGCCTTGACCTCGCAATCCAAAGTCCATCAAGCCGTTTTGGCTACAAGCTCAGCCGAAAAAACAAACATACATATTCATACACCCGAAAACATAGTCACGCTTCTCTTTGGGTAGTCGGGTAAAAAGGATATCAGCATAATACACCTTTTACCATGCAAAAACAAACAGAAAACAAGCATGAGTGGTGAAGAAGTTATGTAGGTTTTGTGTGGTTGTGTGAGTGTATGTGCGTGCGTGTGTTTGTGAGTGTGTGTGTATGTGTGTGTGGGTGTGTGAGTGTGCGTGCGAGTGTATGTGTTTACGTACTGTGTAGTAAACATATGAACGAAAAATGTTATACCTATCACTCCGGGAGTGCCGACAGAAGTGAAAACTTATTACAGTTTTATAAGTTTTGACCCTTCGAGTGTTCCTGGTGAACGACTAGATTGACAAAGTTTTGACCCTGCGAGTGTTCCTAGTACGGTGTCGGTGTCGGTTAAAGTGCCGCGAGTTCAATGGTTTTTTCGCATCTCAAAAATGTTATAAGTTATAAGTCAGTATTGTATGCATGTGTTTCTATTTAGATTACTATCGGATAACTCGGGAAAACGAATTTCACAAATAACAGAAATACATTGTGGTTGAGGTGGTACGGAACCATCGATTCGCGAGCCCGACTCGCAATGGATGATATTTTTAGGGTTCCGTACCTTCATAATCATCATCATCATCATATCAGCCGAAAATCGTCCACTGCTGGAATAGGCCTCCCCCAAGGATTTTCACGACGACCGGTCCTGCACTGCCCGCGTCCATCGGCTTCCCGCAATCTTCACCAGGTCATCGGTTCACCGCGTGGGATGCCTGCCTACGCTACGTTTTCCAGTGCGCGGTCACAATTCGAGACTTTACTGCCCAAACGGCCATCCGTTCTTCGAGCTATGTGCCCCCACTGTCACTTCAGTTTAGCGTTTCTGTGAGCTATGTCGGTTACTTTGATTCTCCTGCGGATCTCCTCGTTTCTGATTCGATCACGCAGAGAAACTCCGAGCATAGCACGCTCCATTGCCCTTTGGGCGACTTTGAGCCTTCTTATGAGGCCCATAGTAAGCGACCATGTCTCAGTTCCGTAAGTCATCACTGGCAACACACACTGGTCAAAGACCTTAGTCTTGAGACACTGCGGTATTTGGGACGTGAAGATATTGCGAAGCTTTCCGAACGCTGCCCAGCCGAGTTGGGTTCGTCGATTGATTTTTTTTTTGAAGTTGGACCTACCTTAAAAATATCTTAAAATTTATCGCAAGATCTTCGTAGTTACTTTACTATACCTAACTTAAGATGTTACGCACGAATTTAATGATACATTAGCTAATTTATTTTGCTGAAGTTTTGGAGGGTACAAGTAGATGGTATCCTTACGGTGCTTTTCTGTACTGTGTACGTACATCCTCATGTTTTCAAAGAGTGATAAAAGGTTCTATTCAACAAGCTCACAGCGTAATAAAGCATCGGATGTGTAAACAACCTAGTCACACAGTATACTTATGAGAACAGTAGGGTCTGGTCATTCCTGGTTGGCGGATCTGACTGATTGCGCAGCACTGGAACCCAGCATAATAGCAGAAAGTCATGTGTTGACGTTTCAGGAACTTTTAGTGTTTTATTTGGTATTTTCAGTATAATATACAGCTTCTTGGTCCGAATCGCTAGAATCACAAACGAAGTGGTTTCCGGAAAAGACAATATTTTTGTCATTTTTTGCAGTAGCTCTAAGTCTGTACGACGACGTTTCCTTACTTTGGAGTTTTAACAGCTTTTTTACAGCAGCACCGGAAGCGTTGATAAGCGAGCTTAGCGTATTTTTCATTTTTTATATATCAATCTTTATCTTTATCTTTACAATCAATTTTTTTTTACTATTTTTACATTTTTTGTGTTTGTACTGAAATTCATTTGTGGAAGCTTTTTCTATTAGCTCATAGTTAATTTTGTAATGTTATCATATATATATATATAGTGTTTACTTCAGCTGTAAACTTCGAATAAAATTAAATAAAATAAAAATAAAATCGCCCTAATTTAGGGTAGGCTTAAGCCACTCGTTGGGGACGTATATGAGCTGATATGAATGAATGATAAAAATAAAAAAAATACCACAAAGATTTCGGTAACTTAGTATTTAAAGCAGTAGTATTCAATTAGCTCATTTTTAGGGTTCGAACTCAACATCGAATCCTTGTAGTTTCGCCATGTCTGTCTGTCTATCTGCGATTTAGCTAAAAAACTATTAGTACTAGATAGCTTAATTTGGCATGGATATACATATTAAATACGCCTACAAAGTGGTACAATAAAATAAATGTAAAAAAATTAATTAAGGTACCTTCCCTTTATCTAAAGTGGGGTTATTTATTTTTCATTGACGTACCCTATCGTGTGTCGTATCGTTGAATACTATACAGGGTGTAAAAAGACCACTCCCGGAAACTTAAACTGCGGCTTCTACTCAACATACTGAACAACTTTCTCCAAGGAACCCTTACTGAATTCAACAAAAAAAATCCACTTTTCATACAAATCAGCCAACTAATCTGCCAATTTTGTATGGGAAGTCTAAAAAATTTTTCGAGATTTCAGTATGGGTTACTTGGAGAAAGTTGTTCAGTATGATGAGTAGAAACCCTAGTTAAAGTTTCCGGGAGTGGTCTTTTTACACCCTGTATATAATTAAAACTGCTGAGGGATTTTTCGATTCAGGGATCGGTTTAATTTTTGGAGTCAATGGTCCCCCCCCCCCCTACCAGCTAAATAATAAAAAAAAAAAACGAAATCCAGCTAAAAGGAAATCTATCACTGCTTAGTAAGCTTTCTCAGTTTAGGTGTAATATTCAACCAACTTAATGGTATGCTTTGGATTTATAAAAAGTTCATCGATTTTTCAAACAAAATGCTCTATTAACAACAGCAAAAATATTTTTTTTATTTTAAAATATATACATTTATTTTTGAAAAGTCTACGTAACTACGTGAGTCCGACTCGCACTTAGCCGTTTTTTTTTTAGGTTTTTTAGGTTTTCGGAGGTTTCGTTACTATCCATTATCTACTGTACAATTTCTCTACTACTCATTGCGGTGTTCGCGTGAGCTTCAGTAATATGTAGAAAATTCTTGTGTGTGTGTGGAAGGAATAATAGCCTGCCTTTTTGAGTGCTAGATTTATAGCTTTGTGCTCGTTTTGTATGGACTTTTGTTTTAGAAAATTACCACAATATTATCAGGGAGAAATTATTTTGTTAGTGGTGGAACGAGCTATGCTCGGAGTTTCTCTACGTTATCGAATCACAAATCAGGAAATCCGTAGGAGAACCAAGGTAACTGAAATAGCTCTCGGAATCGCTTCACTTCAGGGGGCACATAGCTCGTAGAACAAACGGCCGTTTGGGTAGTAAAGTACTAGAGTGGCGACCGCGCACCGGAAAACGAAGCGTAGGTACGCCTCCCATTCGGTGGATTGACGACCTGGTGAAAGTTGCAGAAAGCCGTTGGATATGGGCAGTGCAGGACCGGACGTTGTGGAAATCCTTATTGGAGTCCTGTGACTAGCAGTGGACGTCTTCTGGCTGATGATGATGAAATAGAATAGTAGAAAATAAAGGATTCGTTGATGTTACTTAAATCACTTAAAATTAAGTCAAAACTAGTTTTACAAACTTCATTTTAACTCGAGCGGTAATTTAATTCACGGTTTATAATCAGCGTGGGTAACTGAATCCCCAGCGGTGGGTAACCACAATACAACCTTGTGCTTTAACTGCGTTATATTAACATTGGATGCGCAGATTTTAATGGGAAATGGTTAATTAAAAAACAGAATTGGCAAAGTGTAATTTTGACTAGGTTGGTTCCGTACCATAGATATCTTTAAAAATATTAAGTTCTAGCTTTTGACCATAGCTTTGCGTGCGTGGACATAATTTTTTTCCTGCGTTGGGAAATATGTTTCCACTTTATTCCCTATCCAGTGGGAGTTTTACAAAATACGGCCTCTTTTTGTCTAACAACAGGAAGAGAACCTCTGTGTAAAATTTCAGTTATCTAACAATAAGTAAGTGCAAGTAAAATTTCAGTTATATTTATTTATTTATTTTATTTTATTTTTAAGGAAAATTAGGTTACATTATATGATCAAACATTAATATGTAAGTGCAAGTAATATTTTAGTTACATAAGTAAGTTTAAGTAAAAGTTCGGTTATCTAAGTAAGTGCAAGTAAAATTTTAGTTTTATAAGTAAATCCAAGTCAAATTTCAATTTCATAAGTAATTCCAAGTAAAATTTCAGTTATCTAAGTAAGTGCAAGTAAAATTTTAGTTTTATAAGTAATTCCAAGTCAAATTTCAATTTCATAAGTAATTCCAAGTAAAATTTCAGTTATCTAAGTAAGTGCAAGTAAAATTTTAGTTATATATGTAAGTGTAAGTAATATCTCAGTTACATAAGTAAGTTTAAGTAAAAGTTCAGTTATCTAAGTAAGTAAATTTCAACTAAATACCAATTTAGTTAAAATGACAGGGTGAATAACAAAAGGTATGCATGTAATTGTGATTACAAACAACTTTACCAAAGAAACTATACGTCAAATCAGAAAACAAAATTTTTATTCCTTGAATCTTAATAAGTTATGAAATCGGCAAAAATGTATAAAGAACATTCATAAGGCGAAAACTTCTCAATGTTTCTTATCTAATTGATGTTTAGTCATATAATGTATCCTAGTTTTAATTAAAAATAAAAATAAAATGAAATAAAATATATTTTCGCATATAGTTTCTTTGGGAAAGTTGTTTGTAATCACGAGTGCATTCATATCCTTTGCTATCAAGAACTAATTAAAAGTCACCCTATGTACAGTCCTGTGACATGCAGGAAAATGGACGGACATGCGAACCCTTTGGGTACGATACCCTAAAAATTGTTTAAGTGTATCTGAAATTATATTCAAAATACAGGGAAATATCAATAATTTGTATAAAATGCTGTGTTTTTGTTTCACGAATTCGATTCAACTTATTTAATGACCAATTCCTTTAAAATACGCACGCATTTTGCTTTTTCACATTTTTCATTTTGAACAATGACTGATGTGACTACGAACAAATAAAATTATCCGTTGTCACACTGCTGTGGTAGATTGGTCAAAGTATACATATTAGTACTAACATATAGTATAGACACTCCCTGCCGCTCTCTAGATTGCGACCTCACCCCCTCGTCACCCAGATTAATACAGATTGGTTACAGTTTGGTTCTCGAACGTATGGGATTTCACCGTGATTTTTTTTGCTGCGTCATTTGTTTTTAGAAATGTCATTTTCACGATCGTTGTATGTGCAGTGTCCGGGGTGTGGCTTGGTGTCACTACGGATCGGTCGCGAAAAGATTAGGATTTCGCTGGTATGAACCGGTCAATTTTTTTTTACCTCTGTGGATACTGCTTAATATCATATTATTACTAGAGGTTGCGCAGTGCGCAAGCTACAAGCGGCTCGCAGGGTTATATTGCACGCCTTAACCATTCTCATGAATCCGGAGTGATTTTTGAAATGAAAACTTCTTGAGGCGCGTTGGGCATTTTTGAGATGGGGAAAAACCATTGAACTCGTGACACTGTAACCATGTAACGTAACCGATACCTTACCAGAAACACTCGTAGGGTCATAACTTATAAAACTGTAAAAAGATTTCACTTCTGTCGGCACTCCCGACATGGTTAGGTTATTTTGTAAAATCAGTTTGGTAATTTTTGAGTTTATCGCGTTTAGGCAGACTGACAGATGCGGTAGGGGAATTTACCTACTTTATTATATTTTAATGATAAAGTATTTTATACTAGCTTTTTCCCGCGGCTTCGCCCGCGTGTACATAGCCTTAATGACTCTTTTTGAGGGTGAGTGGTACGCGAGCCGCAATCAGCTTGCAAGCGTGGACATGAGTTTTCTCCAGGTACCTCAGGAACTGTATCGGGCTATTCGGATTAGCAGTCTTTGTCACTTCCCACCCCCTCAACAAATTCTATACAAAAAATCACTTTAATCCGTTGCTCCGTTGCGACGCCTAAGACGTGCGCGAGCGTAGAAAAGTTGTCCCCAGATCCCTCGGGAACTATATCTGGATATACTTTTTAGTAAATTATATCATTTTACACCTCATCTCTGTGCTAAAAATCACACCAACCCATTTTAAACGAACAAAGAGTATTGTTTTAGCTTCCTCAGGAACTTTTTCCTTAGGGACTTTTTCCTCAGGAAAGTAGACTATTTGATTCCCAGTGATACAGGCTATCTGCATTCCAAATTTCATCAAGATTGGTAGAGGTGTTGAAGTGTGAATAGGTAACAAACAGACAAACACATTTTCACATTTATAATATTAAGTAAGGATTTCTAAATCTTAAATAACATATAGAGCGTCGGTGGCAGAATGGTTAGGGCTAGTACCTCCTGTCCGTAAGGCCGTGGTTTGAATCCTGCCACTTACCAATATCTATACGAATATCGAAATCATACTGGTATGTACGTTTATCCGACGCTCTTACGGTGAGAAAAACATCGTGAGGAAACCTGTACACGCCTGCGAAGAAACTCGCGTAATCGTCTAAGGCCTGATCGCCCTAACTCAGGGCAGATCGAGCCCCTTGGTGGGGACGTATATAAACTGATATGATGAAATAACACATATACCTATATTATCAAAAAAATAATTCAAATCATTATATCAATCTAGTAATAAAATTTCCTAAAAATATCAATATGGGTCAAATCCTCGAGTCGTATAAGCTCCAAAGGAGCTCATGACGCACTTATCGTTGCCGCGCTGGATGGCAATAGACAACCTTAGCAGCAGGTAGGACCTCACGTGACATCTCCTCTCTCGAAGGCGAGTGTAGGCAAAGGCCTCTGAGGGTTCAGCAGCCGGTTGTCTCACAGACCAGCGGCACAAAGCAGTAATTTGCCTCCAAGACCGAGCACTTATTATGCTTTTTTCTCGCCGCAAATTGAGCAGCAGTACCGCACGGGTGAGGAGTGAGGCAAAAAAGTGGCGTCCCAATGCAGGCACGTTCCTCTCTGCCATAGCACCTGTTTAAACCCTCCGGCCTTTTGCAATCAGATCGACTAAAGCCCGGCGGCTGCATCAAAGATGGAATATTCCATCTGGCCGAGACCAGTGCCCTCCGAGTGAGGTCATTAAGGAATTGGTGACGTGGGAATCTTCACAAACAACGACCGCAACTCAGTGAGTGATGGCCAATTGCCTCCACCGTGGACCCGCAAATACATTGATGAGGTTCACAGATATTGATATTGCAGGCGGAGAGCAACTCTGCCACACGCAAATAGTCGCCGTCAGAAGAGTTCCCATTTCTGTGCCTCCTGTTAAAAGATGCTAAACTCGATTTAAATGTGTTTTTATTTTTTTTACACTATTGCAATCTGTAAAAAAATACCTGTCTGTTCGTCTATGAAACACATCGCTACGTGCCATAGTTCCAGAGTTAGAGTTGTGTAAAGTAGCGTATGCTGAAAAATACATAAAAGAAATCCACTTTTTTTTTTTTTTTCCCCCCTGTTAAGGGAGAGCGGAGGTGAATGCGTTTACGCATACCAGGGGAAGCTTGGTTATGTGGGACTCATAGCTCTGCGCCTATATGCATACGTCCCCGTTACACTCGGAAGGTGTATGAATACGTATGCACAGGCCCAAAGACCACACTACCCACTAAACACCCCCTCGCGAAACTTTGGCAGGGTAGCCACCTTAAAAGTATGTCGGTAAGACGCCCCCCCCTAGGGAGGGGGGGGGGGGGGGGTGAGAAATCCACTCAAAAGTATGAAATAATATTTTAATGTTTTAATACAACATAAGTGCGTTTTATTATCCCTGCAGTGCCATCTATTGACATTCTGCTGCTATGATTATAATGTGTGGTATGTGTAGCTAATATGTGGAAAAAAGTACTCTATTGTTATTATTGTAAGTATCGATAGATAATTTCCCACGGGACCTCTTTAGTTTTCCGGGATAAAAAATACCCGCCTATACAATGATGGTCAAAACACCCCATCCCAATGTAAAGGTTTCATATTGTTACGTTGAGCCATTCTAAAGATATTTTTTTTGCATTCCTGAAGGAACCCTTAATTTTTTTGGGATTCATAATGTCCCATTTTTAGTTTGCGATAAGGGTATCAACGTGTAAAATTTGATTGCAATAGGTCAAGCCACATTTTCGTGGTGAGCCATTCTATAAATGTATACTTTTGATTTTCCCACGGGAACTATTGAATTTTCCGGGATAAAAAGTATCCTATATGTTAACCCGGGCTATAAGGAACCACCATACAAAATTTCATCAAAATCGGCCTGGTAGTTTTTGCATGATGCGCGAACATACAGACAGACAGACAGACAGACAGACAAAAATTCCAAAAGTTGTTGTTTTGGCCTCTGTATCGTTAGTAATGTCCACCACAGTTATTATTTTCCAAAAATATTTCATGTACAGACACGGCCCCGTTACAGTTTTATTATATTAATAGAAGATTATTATTAGTTAGCACTTGTTCATACCTACACATATTTTGTGATAATATTGAACAAAAAAAACCGACTTCAAACAGGAAACTAACGTTCCCCTCTGGGATTCCATTATCAGATCCTGGTTACCTTATCATGGTACCACCCTTGGGATATCTACTTTCGAACACAAAAAGAATCATCAAAATCGGTTCATAAACCACTAAGTTATCCGCAAACATACATTAAAAAAAAATACGGTCGAATTGAGAAACCTCCTCCTCTTTTTGAAGTCGGTTAAAAAGGTCTTAAATGAGAACAAAAAAAACATTTGCTTGTTTTCAAAATCTGACAAAGACTCAACTGTGCCTTTAATAAACAATGAAATTCATTTCTAAATTTTCTGCTTGTGTGGGTGGACCTTTCACATGAATGAGATCCATCATCTGTTACCGCAAAATCCCATGGGTAACTGTGAAAATATCAAATGTAGGTAGCGTTAAATCAACTTATCAAATTGGTAAATAAAATAAAAAACAAACAAATGTTTGGATTGGGACTTTCTGCTATATATAAAACAGGGTTTATGTTTTATCAAATTAGTAATAAATGAAAACGCTAAACACGTTAAAAAACCGACTTCCATCGCAACAACTTAGTACAATCTTGCATTATAATTTTTGGTTTTTGTTAATTTTCTAATAAAGTACTACACCGATTTTGATGAAATTTATATGGGACTATAGGGAAAGCATAAGCATTCAAATAAAAAAGAAACATCAAAATCGGTTCACCCAGTCAAAAGTTCTGAGGTAACAAACATAAAAAATACAGTCGTATTGAGAACCTCCTCCTTTTTGAAAGGTGGTTGAAAAACTGACAAAGTCTGAGTCGGACTTGTAATAAGGATGAAGATTTAAATAAAAGAAAATACTATTTACATGCGAGCGACAGTAGAGGAGTGAAAGAAGGTAATGTATGTTAATGGTAAAAAAAACCTAATATGATATTTTGATGGATACGGTTATCTTATAATAATAGTTAGAAAATGTAATTATTGTATTGTCACTGATTCTAGATATACACAAATGCATTGGATTTTCCTCAATAGACTCTATTATATGTATATGTTATATATGTGTTGTGTGTGAGTGTGAGTTATAACTAAAGGCCCTAACATTACATGGGTAGAATTTTAATATTCAGTTGAAATTATAGAAGGACTACGTAAAGCTATCATTATTTTCGTCTTGTACGAGTATGATCATTTTTAGACCCACTTGTTGAGATACTTTACTGAGGCTATCGAGTATTGTGCCTGAGTGTTCCATAGTCACGACCACGATATCAAGGTGGGTTATGTAAACACGGTTGATATTGATGCAGAGCCCACCCCCAGTACAGAAGCTTGAAAACATCTTCCAGGGCGGCGGTGAAAAATTTCGGAGACATAACGTCTCCCTGTCTCACTCCTCGCTGCAGCCGAATAGGTTTTTATTTCTGGTCAAGGAGGCAAACCGACATGGTGGCGTTTTCATACAAACACTTCAATACCTCGATGCATCGATAGTCAATTCGGCATCCCTGGGGAGACTGTAGCATAGCCCAGGGTTCGACCGAATCAAAGGTTTTTTTTATAGTCCATGAAAGCCAAGCATAGTAGCAGATAATATTATTCCGTCTTCTGTATAATTTGCCGCAGCGTATGTATGTGGTCTACGGTATTAAAGTTTCTTCGGAAGCCGACTTTTTCGGGAGGCTGGAAGGCATCAAACCTGCGTGCGAATCAATTACTGATTACAAATACCACAGTTTCTCAAGACTAAGGTCTTCGACCAGTTGCCAGGGATGACATACGGAGCTGAGACATGGTCGCTTACTATGGGCTTCATAAGAAGGCTCGAAAGGGCGATGCTAAGGGCGAGGCTAGAAAGCGCGATAGAGCGAGCTATTCTCGAAAAGACCCTAAGCGATCGAGTCAGAAATGAAAGAATCCATAGGACAACCAAGGTAACCGACATGCTCATAGAATCGCTATAAGGGGCACCTAAATCGTATAAAAGATAGCCGTCACAGTATTACGATATGGCTTACAGTAAAGCAATGCCTTTGATGTCGCACGATGCGCCACGAGCGTAGGTACTAGTCCATACTGGCCTGTAGTCAGCCTGGCAAACCCGCCGCCCGCTGCCCCGCAAGTACCCTTCCTGTGCTCTGCGGAAGTACATTCGTTGCGCTACTGTACGCTGCTATATTGTATTACTGTGTGGCCGTCATCTCGACTGTTTCCGTGCTTCGCAAGGCACGTCAAGCCGTTGTTGGTGCTGGTTGCTGTGTCACGGGTCTGTGGATCATCAGCGTCAGCGCTACGTGTGGTACGTGCACCACTCTATACCACCTTTTGGATGGTCGTCCTTTTTTGATCTTTAACCAGATTTCTCTTGATGACTTAATTTTTACAAGCTTTTATTTAAATTGCAATGTATGTATGTTTGTTCGGGTGAAATTTTGAAAGTTAAATTTGACTCACTTCCCGGTTTCCGATTGAGCTGAAATTTTGCTTGCATATGTAGGTATATTGCGTGTCAATGCAAAATTAAAAGCTTGTACCTATAAGTTTTTTTTAAGTTCTTTGAAAATTATTTAATCCTATCCTACTTCTTATTATAAACGCAAAAGTTTGTACGAATGTATGGATGCACTCTTTCAATTTTGCTGAAATTTGGTAGGTAAACAGATTAGGAGCTGGAATAAGACATAGGCTACTTTTTTCCACAAGCTAAACCGCTATTTCAGGACACCTGAAAAAAAATTAAAAAAGTATATCTTATAATCAATTTAAAAGAAAAACTATCACGGCTAAGTAGGCTTTCTTAGTTTAAGAGTAATAGTCGACCAACTTAAGATGTGCAGTTGGATTTGTAAAAAATTTCATAGATTTTCTATATAAAATGTTCTATTACCAACTGCAAATTGGCGACGAGAAACTTATAACAAGTAGGCTCCAAAGCCTCGAGCATCGCTGCAAAGTCGCCTCTCTATCGCTATCCTACTGGATTCTTTACGTAGAGTGTGCCCTGGAGCTTCACAACCTCATTCCCCCGCCCTCTCCATTTTATCATCGGATGATCAGGCGCAGAGGGTGAACTCAAACCTTTGTCGTTAATATTCCACCTTTACGCACGAAGGGTTTTGCTTCTTCGTTCATTATACGAACGGCCAAGGTGTGGAATTCCCTGTTGGCGTCTGTATTCCCCGATTCGTATAGTTAAGAATTCTCCAAGACGAGAGTGAATAGGCACTATTTAAGCTTGCGTGTTACATCCTCGTCTGCATCGGCACTTGCCGTCAGGTATGATAATAATGTTTTATTTTTTTAAAGATACATTTATTTTTTAAAAAGACTAAAGAACCCTACTTTGCGTGAGGCTGACTCACACTTAGCCGGTTTCTCGAAATCGGTTGAAAACATTTTAGTGTAATTATTATATCAGTCTCTGTTTCCCAAAGTCTTTAATCCTAGATGTCTTTTGCTTGAAATTAATCAGCATCATAGCACAGATTACTAAGTAGTATCATAGTACTTGTGTTAAGAGGTGTGGTGGTATGGTCAGGCCCCCGTCACTCGGCCGGGAGCGCGAGATAAGTACCTACACAACGGTGCTCGTCAGTCAGTTGTCAACTCGTGCAGAGAGCGGAGCGATTATCGAGCAAGCGAGTGCGCAAGTTGAAACATGTTCGTCGCGCGGTCTCACAACCCTGCCGGTTGATCAGTTGCGACATCACTAGACCGGCCATCGCAAATGAATCTCTTACGCGCATTGATACGGTTCATTCTTGCGTAAAAGCGCGATTGTTTATCGGTGTATGCATAGGTATGTTGAAGTAAAACTGGAGGCACGAAGCGCGGTTGCGAAGTAGACTATTCTTTATTACCGCGTAGCGAGAGTTGCTATTTATTCAAAGCGTCATTGCGAGTACTTTATCTGTACTTGTAATATTATCATCTGTGGTATGGTAACCTCGGTCACAGATGATAATAATAGTACAAGTACCTCGGTGCGCTAGTCCGACTCGCACTTGACCGATTAAAAAAACATTCATACACCAGTAAACAGGTAAAATGAAGTGATGTTTCCTCTTATCAACCGCTTGTGCCGCCTAGGCGTTTAGCAAACCAACATCTCGGCACCACCGGAATATTACCTCCACATTGACGCATCATTATTCTACCGCCAAACTCGGCTTGACACAGCTCAGCTTGCGTAGATTATCTAGTCATGTATTACGTGACTGTGACAGGACATGACTGGCAGGTGATTAAATATCAATGTCATAATTCTTAATATAATCTGAAAACAATAATGAACGAAAAACACTAGTATTATTGTGCAAAAGCGTGGGTTACTAGGTATATGAAAAATATGGCACAAAGCGCCTCACACTTTTTTCACAATAATAATAGTATTTTTCGTTCATTATTGTTTTCAGCTTATATTAAGAATTATTTTATAATATTTAGTTCGATGTGCTTTAAAAGCGAGTTTTCTTAGTTTTTTTTAAACTACATCTTTTTTTTAAATTTTTAATTCAGGAGAATGACATAAACTAATTAAATTATTGTATCGTCGTTGAATTCTCACTTGATAAATGTACAAAGTTTGAATTAAATCTGTCAGTTTAAAGTGGGTCAAAATCGAGAGCAAAGGAATTGGTTACAAATATGCAAACATACATACAAACATACACACATACAGGTGAAGCTAATAAAAGCGTGATAAAGAGGAAATAGTTCTAAGTAGCTCGATAGTTAGATAGAGTTGGCCTGACATTTAACCACCTCCGTAGCTCAGAGGCAAAGTTCACTGGCTTTACGCAGGAGGTCGCGGGTTCGATTCCCGGCGGGGTCAATTGTAAGACTCGGTTTGGTTGGTGGTAGGGCATTTTCTAAGCCCGCCTGGCTAGCTACCACCATCTTATCTAAGTCTTGCCGCCAAGCATCAATGTTGATAACATTGGTGTGTTCCGGCATGAAGATAAGATAGCCAGTTCCCCATTGCGTTGGGGAATCTTGGTAAGCCCGCTTCCATCTTCGGCAACATCGTCACTTACCACCAGGTGAGATGTTGTCAAGGGTTTACCAATTGTGAATAAAAAAAAAAAAGACATGGTCCTTAATTTTGTCAAAGCAAACGTAGAAAAACCAAGAAGGTCAAATATCTGCTTATATGTCACTGAGTTTTAATAAATCCAAGAAATTTATTCACGAGAACAAAAAAATTTCATACAATCAAGTCAAAAGAGCACTGAGAAGCATCTCTTGTCAGCTCCATCTATCGATACAGGTTGGAACTACGTTTTTTTCCTAAATTTAGCTGTCAGAAAATTGTCACCAAGCGGATAAACGCAGGATGGTTTAAATGGAAACAGGTTACTGGAATGACGTGCCACAAACGAATGCCAGTCCGACTAAAAGGGCTTATCTACAAGACTGTCATAAGACCGGTGCTACTTTATGGAAGTGAGTGTTGGGCGCTGAAAGCCACCGACGAAAAGCGAATGCACGTGGCTGAAATGAGGATGTTACGATGGATGGTAGGGGTAACCAGAATGGACAAGGTCAGGAATGAATATATAAGAGGTAGTCTTAAAGTAGCACCGGTAACAGAGAAGATTCAAAGCCACCGACTGACTTGGTTTGGCCACGTTTGCAGAAGAGAAAAGGAGCATGTGACACGTAGAGTGATGGATATGAGGGTGGAAGGATACAGGAGCAGAGGAAGACCGAAGAAACGATGGGTGGATGAAGTGAAGAAAAATATGGAGGAGTGTGGAGTGACGCAGGAGTTGACCAGTATGAGGCCGGAATGGCGACAAAAAACATTTAAAGCCGACCCCAAATAGTTGGGATTAATAAGGCTCGGAAGATGATGATGAGCTGTCAGAAAATTCTATTAGAAGTCCAATTTTTAAAGTTAACTCCTTAAGAGTCTCCAGGAGGCTCGAGTTTCCATACAAGCGTAGTTCCGCTTTAATACAAAAACTACATGCCGGATTGAATCCAAACTTTGTAAATATAATATTGAGTAGACACATATCGATGTTTGTAATTAGTTGTACATCGAAAACTAATTACAAACATCGATATGTGTCTCCTCAATATATCTGCATAGTTTGGATTCAATCTGGCATGTAGGTTTACGTTTGTATGGAAACTCGAGCCTCCTGGCGGCCTTTAACAATATATTTTTTTGTAAGGCCTCCCGGTATAAGTAAAATTTATACAAGCGTTAAACTGCATTACGTCCTTCTGCGCACCATTTTTAATTGAACTGCGTTTCTTAATCACATTCTTAATTACTGTTTACGATTAGGCAAATCAAGAAATGTGTGCATCAAACCCAAAGACTTCTATATAAAACGAGGTAGACGTGGCACTCACACCAAATCGTGAATCGCTTAAAAGGAGCTAATTAACACCATTGCTAAGTACCCGGCGGCTCATTTCGTCAAATTCCTTTGCGTTCGGTTCTATCGCGAAACCACAGAAGCCCTTCCTTGTCACTCACGTTGACAATGAATATTACTGTCTCACGCTCGTTCACGTCGATACTTTATTGTGTTTGTGTGTATAATGTTATCGCTTTTGTAGTTTGAGGATTGCCTTTAAAATGTCATTTGGTACAGTACACCACGTCTACCTCGTTCTATATAGAAGTCTTTGATCAAACCAAATTACGCAGTTGCGTTACGTTTTTTCAGTAACCAAGGCTAAGGCAACATGACCATGCCACTCAATACGTTTTTTTCAGTCATGAAGGTTAAAGCAACATAGTTGTGCCATCCAATGCGAGGCCGGAAGTCGAGCTTCGCGTAGGGCGAAACCCGGAGCGCTTCCTGCGAGGCCGAACGCTGAGCTCCGCGTAGGACAGAGAATGAAACGTTCCGTTCGAGATCGAACACAAATGTTTCATGAGTAAACTCCTGTTGCACGTCGGAGCTGACACGCACAACTTTCTTTAATGGAGTACCTATAGGTTCCATGAGGATTTTTGAAGTGAAACTTCTATATAGATTGGGGGTATTAGGATTCTTGCTGTCACAAAAAAGCGTTACGGCCGCGTGGAGGGGGTAGACAGAGAAAGGCTGGCGGCGGCGGCGGAGAGGGCAACGGCTGTATTCATAGATAGAGAAAAGTTGAAATGAAGATATAAAGCAGGTACTTAGCCTGGGTTTTCTTATTGTCCGTCGAAGCTCCCTGTCTCCCTCCGTCTAGAGCTACCCAGCTAGGTGGAGTTCGCAGCCGGAACTACGGGTCCGGCTGTTTGGATCAGGGTACTACGGGGTCGGGGGTAGCCCACCGCTTGCCTGCCGTTGGATCTATCGCCTTCGGCACTCTGGCTTGTCGGTCCCCCGACTGGATCATGGACTCGTAGTTGCATGGGTTGGGCAATGTTTGTTGCCTGGCAAGCACGTTGCGTCCAGGCGTCTTTCCCCGCGCGCAACTAGTGTTGTCGTAGCCGGCCACGTGGGCTATGGGCGAAAACAACGCGGGGCACGTGAGTTGTCCATTAATCGGAACTGCTGGTTTAATTACTGGCAGGGAAGCATCTCCGGCACTTGCCTGGTCAGCAAGTAGAGCTAAGCTAATACTGCTCCGTCCGATCCAGCCGCGTAGGAGTAATTCTGGACAGGTGCGATAAGCGCCGGGAAGTGAGCGTGCCTACAGCTCCGGTACCACACCGGATATGTGGAAGCCAGCTTCTCTGGCGTCCCGAGCGGGGATCGAACCGCCAGCAGCGAAAGCCGCGGGAAGTGAGCGCCTACAGCTCCAGGACCTACCTGGACAGTAGGTTGTGGTTCTCTACCACGAGGCGCTCGCCTTGCAGAGTACCGGGACAAGCGTCTTGGCGGCAAGACCTACCGTAACTGGTCCTTGTCTTCACCTTATGGTGTTGGCAGGAATAGCGGCCTTCACTGTATGCCCAAGGGTAGAAAAAAGGGGATGCTATATCATAAACCTGGTAGTTTTAGCGTATCTGGTTTTAGGGAGTGTCCTCCTGACACAGGTTTACAAAAAAAAAAACCTAAAAGGAGGTCTCAACCTCTATTTTGAGATGTTGTTACAAGTGACCTAATAAACAATTTTTAATTTTAATGACTTTAATGTCCGTTGAAGTTTCACTTCTACTTTGTGTCCCAGTAAGTTTCATGAGTTGAATCTCCAGATAAGAGGTTAGCAGGTCACCCTATACAAGGTGTAACAAAATTTGTGTAGGTCCCGTTAACTGGGGCTTTTACACATCATACTTAACAACTGTTGTTTTACAACTTTGCTGAAATAGCAAAAAAAAAAATCGAGCGAGACCTACAGTACTCGCATATGATGTGCAACACGTGACAAAATACTTTATAAAAGGACGACAAAGATACGGCAGACTAGGCTGTATGGTCATAGATACCTTTGCCTTTTCCGCGCTTTTAAAGCCTGAAAAAACGCGACTCCCTGGGACACATTTCCGTCCCATGGGACACTTTTCCGTCCCATTTCACGAAATCACTTCCACAAATTGCAGGAAAGCGAGAGCAAAGATGTTACACATCAAAAATACTCTTCATACAAATCGATCAACTGATCGCCCAATTTTGTGCATTTTAGTATGGAGGGTCGAATCATTGTTTTTTTTTTAGAATTGACTATGCGTTTTCTTGAATCCCCAGTTAACGGGTCCTACAGCAATTTTTTTTACATCCTGTATAAGGAACGTGAATACCTATTCTCAACTGTTTAACTATAATATAATTGAGTAGTTTCTTGTATCGTACGTAATCATCTGTACGAACCTACCGCAAAACAGACTTAGTACTGCGTTCCGTGGAAATTTAGTTGCTCTATCCTAAAATCAAACTAGTACAAGGTAGTGTTTGCTATATTTGGGTTCGGATATTTAGTCTAAATTCGATTTAATTCCAGATTAGGCTCTAGCCCCTCGGTGGGGACATATATATGAGCTGATACCTAGATGATTTGGTCCAGAAAAAGGTACATTTCTATCGTAAACAAAACCTTAAGCTAAATAAAACCTGAATATAAAAAAACTGCTTTGATTAGTGTCGCTACATTACTGTATTTTTTTTTATAAAAACGTCGTTTGTGGTGAAACACCAGGCCAATGTATAAGAAAAAGTAAATAAATCTAAGAACGTTTTTTTAATTGTCACTCAGCACAAATTTTCACTTTTCAATTTCTTAGCTCGCTTCTTACAGCACCTCAATATCTACACGCCAACGTACAAATATTTTTTTTTTCTACTCCTATTTGGTAATCTGCTTAATACATAACCTCAAATCATATGAAAGTATTCATTCCTACAAGTCGTTTTATAATGATCATTTCAAAACGAGACAACTGTACTACAATGAAACTTTTTAAATATGTTTATGGCTTTGGCTTCAAAAATTCAATATATATATATGATTAAGGCAAAATTTCAATGTTTTTTATTTATTTCAGGTCGTAGAAAAAATATACGCAATTAGCCATTGTAACACTCGTGCTGTCTATTGTGCCATGAAACGAAGCTGAACTAAAACTAAAACTCATGTTACAATTTACTTGGCAGTGGCATAAATAACTATTGTTACCCTTTTTGTTGTAGAGTTATGACCCCCGCTCGATAACGTAATCGCATGATTTTATTTTTATTTAGCAATTTTTTTAATTAGCGATTACCTTTTTTCAATGGTCATTTTTAGGATTCATTTGTTCCGTGAATCAAAATGTAAAAAGAAAACCTTAGAGGATCACTCTTAAGTCTGTCTTTCGGCTCGTCTGTCTGTCACAGCTAACTTACTTCGAAACTACTGGACCGATTGAGTTGAAATTTGGTACTCATATGTAGTTTGGTAACCCGAAGACGGACGTGTAACTTTTATAAATTAATTTTAAACCACTTTTGGGGTAAAAAAGTTTTGCAAACCGTACCGTGTGGCATATCAAATTAATTATTTTGAGAATTGAAATACATCTTTTTTTTATTTGAAGATAAATAGTCTTGAAGTTAATAAAGAAAATGGGCAAAAAATACTATTTACTCCCTTATCTCCGAAGCTACTGAGCCTAAAATAATGAAAAACATTACTGTATATGAGATTCAATGCATAGATTACAGGAAAACCTATGAGAAAATCCAAACTGTCTCCGTTCCCATGGAAAAGATAAAATTTCTAAAGTCCACAATAAATAAACCCCTATTTATCTAGAGCAAAATATGTACTGAGAGGTCTTTCCAAGCGACTTCCAAAAAGGAGGAGGTTCTCAATTCGTCTGTATGTTTTTTTTTATGTTTGTTACCTCAGAACTTTTGACTGGGTGAACCGATTTTTATGATTCTTTTTTTATTTAAAAGCTAGGGTTCCCGTGTGGTCACATATAAAAATTATCAAAATCAGTGTAGTATTTTAGTAGAAAATTAACAAAAACCAAACATAATAATGCAAAAATGTACTAATTTGTTGCGATGAAAGTCGGTTTTTTAACGTGTAAAGCGTTTTCAATTATTAGTTGACGAAAGCGATAAATGGTAGATGCTCTCCATTAAACTAACATCTACCTCCAATGAATCAGTGGTACTAATCAGAGAAAAAATGTTTTTGTTGTAAAATACATACATTAGTACAAAGTTCAACTTGATGGCGTAGTATCATTAAAGGTACTGTCGTATTATCTGTTGATATGAGTTTTAGTTTGTAACCCTGTTTGTGTGACCTCGAGTCGCACTTGGCCGGTTTTTTTCATAATATATACAAATACAAATAATACAAATACAAATACAAATAATTTATTTAAAACAGTTATTTACAAAGTATGTGTACATATCGGTCCCAAACTAGGCACAGCCTGTATCTTGGGCACCAACAATAGATTAGACAACGTAGATACTGCTCGTTGAACTAACTACATATTTAATTTTTAAATACTATCGGAGCAAACGCAAATGCGTCTGGCTTATGTTAGTTCAACCTATATATGTATGTACGTATACACCATTTTACGCTATATCCCTTGAGTCAAGTGACATTATAACTATTTTTACGACTTTGCGGATATCGCATATTTTTGAAACTCTTTGTACTCTTTCTACGTTACAATATTGTGAACGATAAATGTATAAATTAGAGACAAGTTTGTGGTGAAAAAATAAAAACTAATTGATTGAAATTGATTGATTGATATCGATCAGCTGATCGACCAATTTCGTGCATTTTTGTATGGAGGGCCCAATTTTTTTTTGAGAATTGACTATGGGTTCCTGGGGTAAAGTTGTTCAGTATGATGAGTAGAACCCCCAGTACACAGGCCTACACCAAATTTCTTCAACCATAAAAGCCGTCGAAGTACAATTCATACCAGAGCTGTTCGAATAAGTCTTTCATCCTGCGCACTTTTGACGAACGAGTCAAGGTGCCACAAAGGCGATCAAAAATTTGGTTTTGGATGGAATTACTTCTTCTTCTTCTTAGTCGTATCCTCATGACTGAGGGACGTGACCATCGTGGGTCGCACGTGCCACCACAGCTCTCCAGGCCACTCGATTTTGAGCTCTGTGTATATTAGCCTGCAGTGTCATCCCGGTCACTTCTTTTATCGTATCGACCCATCGCATAGGCATTCGTCCTCTACTCCTCTTTCCGTCCATGCGGCCAGTGATGATATGCTTTTCCAAGCTGTTTGATCCACTCCTGACCGTGTGACCAAAGAATTTGAGGATTCGTTGCATGCAGGTGGAGGAGAGCCTGGAATTACTAGTAAGAATGATACTTGTTTAGACCTCAACAGTTGGCGTAACACCATAAGAAAGATCACAGCCCTCATTCATGAGGACAACGATGTAATAGGGATGACGACAGCATCAGAAATAATATATGAACTCTTGATCACTAAATTGCCGTCCTACATATACTTCGTAAAACCTTTCCATCAAGTCTTCGATTTTTAATTCATAAAAATCACAAAATCATACTAATATTATAAAGACGAATGTTGATGAAACGTACTTCTCTTGATAAAAAATAAATAAATGGTTGTCTGTAAAGTCGGTTTACGGACGATACTTTAACGTGACAACGTCATAACGTAACGGGACAATGAGTCATCCTTTTTCGTGCGTGCAGGCAGCGTCCATCGATTTATTAGACGTTATCACGTCAAAATCGGGGCTTTTTGTGCTACCTCTCTATATAAAAATATACTGAGAAAACTTAGGTGGCGCTTATTTTGTTTTAACATATTAAATCACACTAATATTATATAAAGGCGACAGTTTGTGACTGTGTGAGTGTGTATGTTTTGTTACTCCTTCACGCAAAAACTACAAAACGGATCTGGATGAAATTTGGTAGGTAGACATATTAGGACCAGGATTAACACATAGGCTACATTTTTTCACTGCGCATCCTCGAAGAGTCATAGAAACGTTGTCCACGCGGTGAAGTGGCGGGAAACAGCTAGTGAGTACATAAATGACGCTGCAAGACTATGACGTCACGCCTAGGTATTTCAAACATTTTTAGAACAAAATATAGTTTTGACAGATGATTAAAAGTAAATCAGATGACTAGCATTCGTCATCCCTATTAAGATGGTTTCGGATATTTTTTAAAACCACTTTCGCCATCTCTACCGCAAAGTTTGGTGTACGCTCGACGCATAATTCAAGTGAATGCAGACAATTTAGTTTGTTTAACAAGTTGTGTGGTTTGTGCACTCCGGTTTTGTGGGTGTTTGGGTTTGGGATCTAGTGTCGAGTGTGCTCGGCGCTTTATTGCACACTTGCTGGATTAAATTTGTACTCACTTAATAGGTTAGAAACAACATTTTTTTTTTTTTTTTTTTTTATACTAGCTGTTTTCCGCGGCTTCACCCGCATAATCAACGTTTCTACGACTTTTCGAGAGTGCGCAGTGCGGCTCGTAAGCGTGGAAAAAAGAAGCCTATGTGTTAATCCAAGTTCTTATCTATCTACCTACCAAATTTCAGCCAGATCCGTTTAGTAGTTTTTACGTGAAGAAATAACAAACATACACGCTCACACACTCACAAACTTTCGCCTTTACAATATTAGTGTGATATTTATTTAAATTACAGCATTAGATATACAGTAATCAAACTTTAAAAAATACATATTATGCCAATAAATTTCAAGTTCTTAAAATTATCTATCCGCGTGCAATCGACTACATCGAATGTGTTGTTTGTTAGTATTATTGTGTGTGTGTGTGAATGAGTGAGGGTGTGTATGCGTGTGTGAATGTATGTTTATTTTAATTTTAATTATTTTGATCTAATAACGACAAAAACTGATAACCTGAATTGGTTGCGCTTCTCGTAAAATATGTCAATACTTGAAAAATACATATCGCTCATTTGGTACTACAATGACGAAAATGCACTTTTTGTAACTTTACAGGAGAGCGATTTAAAAAAATTTTCAACTTTCATCATCCAGTTAATGACCTTTTAATATATCAATATTGTATGATTTTAGACTTAAAACATGACATAAGTATTATAGTTTTATGAGTAGTCTATGTCAACTGTTAATCTATATAAATATCTATTTTATTAAAACAAAACTAGAGCGACACCCCTAATTTCGTCATTGTTTCGCCAGGATTCTTTTAATTATATGTAATGCTTTCATACAAAACGCAATATAAGGTTACAGAAGCAAATAGTTTTTTTTAATCATTTTTAATTATTCATTTGGTAACTTCTACAATACTTAGTTAACCAGAAAATCACATTTTGAAAAACGCAGTCGCTTGAATTTATTCAACTATCAGTCGTATAAATAACAACTTCTCAATAGGGACTAATTTTTAAGCCTAATACTAAATCTTTACTCATTATAAATATAAGTAATTCAATTCTGCCAAATTATCATAAATTATGATGAAATTAAGTATTTAGTTGACAAAAGCTAACCATTATTTTTAATCATCCGTCACTGTTAATATTTTTTGGTACCTTGTATAAAACTTATAAAAATTTGCCGTCACTTTCGCTAAACGCGCTTCTCCGAGCAAAACCTAATTGTGATTTGTTTGCGGATGGATGGTCGAAGGTAATGCGTGATTGTTTAGATTTCTGTGAGACGACGTATGAATGTGCTACTACGATCCCTGTGTAATGTATGACTTAAGTTATATGTATGACACAATGATAAATGTTAATTAAAGTATATTGTATTATAATTACTGTAATTGGGTAAATTACCCGTTGTAATTATTAAATAAATAAATAAATAAATAAATTAATCAACTTGCAATCGTATTACTAAGATTAATTTCACTTAAGCTTAAACAATCTCAACTTCTCGATTAGAATCAATTTTCAAGAGTTTCACTTACATACATTATCAACCGACTTCAAAAAGGAGGAGGTTCTCAATTCGACTGTATGTTTGTTACGCGATATCTCCGCTGATTGTGAACCGATTTTCAAAATTATTTTTTTATTCGAAACCGTCACCAAGTCAGGATCTGAGGATTGGATCTCAGGGAAATCGAGAACAACCCCCAAATTGTATAGGCACATATTACGTGTTGCATGTATTTCCTAATACTATTCAAGTTTTGGCGTCTATTAGTCATCATCTCATGCTGATGAGCTGATGAAGGAAGTTACAACTCCTTAACGGTTATGAGATTAAGGATAATTCTTCAAATATTTTGCGTAGATACGGTAAGGATAGACCGATAGTTGTATTCTTTCAGATTATTCAGATGATCTGATGATGGAAGATTTAACTCCTTAACTTTCATTCTGTTAAGATGATGATGGAAGCTACAGGAATCTGTATCTTTTAATGAAACACATGCTTTATGATTTAATGGTTTCTATTGGCGAGTGGGTGATTGGGTATAACGTTGTTAGATAGATAGAGTTATCACTAAAAATAAATAAAATAAAAATAAAAGTTTAAAAAACTTAAAAACCGACTTCAAAATGAAATTCACTCAAAAGTATGAAATAATATTATTTACTTAGATACACGACATTAACCAACAATAACGAAATCAAAGGTAGGTACGAATTAAATTAGGGGCCTAAAATTTTTTTCTGAGGTCGGTGTCAGCAATGCCATCGAATCTAAAACATTTGATATGAAAGTAGCTGTGTGCTGGTACCGCCCTCAAAAATAAATTGCCCAAAAAAAATGGAGAAAAAATTAAGAAGTTCCATAATTCATAATTTATATTATCGTAGTTTTCCCGCAAAATAAATATAATATCTGGGGAAATATCAACGTAACTACGCTTTTTTATCGCTGTTCCGCCGAGTGGAGATAAAAAAAATGTCACATTTATCTTTTGGTCATTGCTGCACACAAAATAACTTTATGGAAACAACGACGAAACTAAGCATTGTCGTCGCTGTTCCGCCAAGTGCAGATAAAACAAATGTCACATTTATATTCTCGTCATTGTTGCACACAAAATAAGTCCTCACTTTACGGAAACAACGACAAAATTAAGCATTGTCGTCGTTGTTCCGCCAGGAGGGGATAAAAGTGATGTCATATTTATCTTGCCGTCGTTGTTGCACCAAACTGACACCTCACTTCAAGGAACCCCCCCGCACAACTGACTAAATCGCCGTTGTAGCTGTAGAATGCTTGCGTTTTGGTATAAAAGTAACAATGACGTCAACGCCATCTAGCCGCAGTTTATGAAAATACATTACCGTCGATTTTACCCCGAAAGTAACCAACCTAAATATATCGTTTGACATACTTAACTCATTTTTGATAAAAACCTTAATTTCGTCATTGTAGTACCAAATGAGCGATATTGTATTCTGAAAGACATCAAGCTAAGATCGATTGGTCAGCATGCTTTGTTCTTGAGAATGGAATTTGCAAACTAGGTGTTTTAAACATTAAACACTTATGCTTAGATTTACATAGGAATGGGCTCATAGATCGCAGAACAGATGGCCTTTGGATCTATAAAGTTTCACGCGGTGGACCGACGACCTGGTCACACCCCGGATACTACATACAACGGTCGTGAAATGACATTTCTAAAAACAAATGACGAAGCAAACAAAATCACGGCAAAATCCCATACGTTCGAAAACCAAACTATTACCAATCTGTATCACTCTGAGTGACGAGGGGGTGAGATCGGAATCTAGAGAGCGGCATGGAGTGTCCATACTGTATGTTAATACTAATATATATACTTTGACCAGGTAAAGATCGCGGGAAGCCGATGGATGAGGGCAGCGCAGGACCGGTCGTCGTGGAAATCCTCGGGGGACGCCTTTGTCCAGCAGTGGACGTTTTCGGCTGATATGATGATGATGATAGGAATACACGAGTTGCGGTAAAAATTTTCCGGCCTAACAAAGAAAACAGAAACAAATGTCTTCAGAAACAGAATTCTGTCTTATTTTACAAATCAAATCAAAATAATTTAATTTAAACTAGCTTTTGCCCGCGGCTTCGCCCGCGTGGACATCGTTTTTGTGACTAACTTAGAGGGTGCGCGGTGCGCGAGCCGCAAGCGGCTCGCGAGCGTGGACATGGATTTTCTCCAGATTCCTCGGAAACTATGTCAGGATATGATTATTCGTAAATCCTGTCATTTCCCTCAACCATCTCGGTGCAAAAAATCACACAATCCATTGTTCCGTTGCGATGTTAATTAACCAAAAAAGAGTATATTTTCAGTTCCCTCGGGAATTGCATCGGGCTATGCTATTTTCACGGGATAAAAAGTAGCCTATGTCCTTCTTTGTGACACAGGCTACCTGCATGCCAAGCGTGAAAAGGTAACAAACAAACTAACAAACAAACACATTTTCATATTTATAATATTAGTAAGGATAGATGTTTACACACACTTTTAAATAGTAAAAAAAAGTCATGATTCAGATAACAGTCTCAGGTAATGGCATTTGTTATAGAATCAACATATATATCTGTGTCATTTACATAATTTATTATTTTATAGTATCCTCTAGAGCACAAGTATTTTTTGACATGAGTCTTGAATTTATTCTCTGACAAACTAGTTACATTTTCTGGAATTTTATTGTAGAATAAAATACCTACCTAGTCTTTGTTGATTTCAATGTGAGTTGATAGTATGTCAACTTGTGCCATATTGCTCCATGTTTGAAAGAGTAGGTAGAAGCGACATTGTAAGCCTGATGACCAAAATATTTCGAGAGAAAAATATGTACGAATCGGGTGTCATTATATCGGCCGAAAGACGTCCACTGCTGGGCAAAAGCTTCCCCCAAGGATTTCCACGATGAGCGGTCCTGCGCTGCCCGCATCCAGCGGTTTCCTACAACTTTCACCAGGTCGTTGGTCTAGCGATTGGGAGGCCTCCCAATGCTAAGTCTTCCGGTCACCATTCGAGAACCATACTATTTCCACGGCCATCTGTTCTAGAGCTATGTTCCCGCCCACCGCCACTTAAGTTAAGCAATCATGTGAGCTATGTCGTTTACCTTGGTGCTCCTACGGATCTCCTCATTTTTCATTAGAGCGCGTAGGGTAACTCCGAGCAAAGCAAATTGGCTGTAACAGACGGACGGACAGACAGACAGACGCACGAGTGATGCTATAAGGGTTCCACTTTTTTTGTTGTACGGAACCCTAAAAACAAGGAAATAAGGATTTTAAATTCCACTATAGATATAGAGGTATTAGATAATCATCATTACAGCTCATATACGTCCCCACCGAGGGGCTCGAGCCTACCCTGAATCAGGGCGATTAGGCCTTAGTCTACCACGCGGGCCCAGTGCGGGTTGGTCGACTTCACACACAACCTTCGAGTTTCTTCGCAGGCGTGTGCAGGTTTCCTCACGATGTTTCCCTTCGCCGTTAAAGCAATCGGTAAGTATGTACGTAAGTTTTTGAAAAACTCATTGGTACATTGGCCGTCCAGATTTGAACCTGGTACCTCTGGTTAGATGGACCGAGTCGTTACCGGTTGAGCCACCGACGCTTCTTTTTTTAGATTATCTGTCATTAGATAATACTCTGTGAAAATTTCAAGCAGCTATCTACTTATTACGGTTCATAAGATGAAACACTTTAAAGGTCTGACAGACGGACAGTGTAAGCTTAGTAATGGTCTCGTTACCTTCGAGTACGGAATCGTAGAATATACCTATCCGTAATTTATATGACCTGCCCAGAGCCACACAAGAGGAACAGAACATTAACAGCTTTTCTTGATTAAATTCCTTACAATCCTTAACTCAATTCGAGATCGAACAGAAGCATTACCAAGGCAGGCAGTCTGCCAACTAGGCTATCAAGGTTTAAGCTGGGGCATAAAACATCCTGAAATAGAAGTTTAAAGCCTGTAGAATGCACTCCGCTCGTACAAATCACATTGAATCGATAGGACAAAGGCGTAGAACAGGTTTTATCAGCATTTTTATTTGGAATCTTATAGGGTACCTAACTATTACCATTTTGGGTAGTTAGTTAATTTTTAACAAAAAAAAGACTTCAAACAGGAAACTTACGTTCCCCTCGATTTCTCTGGGAATCCATGATCAGATCCTGATTTCCTTATTATGGTACTACCCTTGCGATATCTCCTTTCCAACACAAAAATAATCATCAAAATCGGTTCATTAACGACGAAGTTATCCGCGAACATACATTATATTATATAAGGTCTAACAAAATTAGCTGAAACTATTTTAAGGGCAAGTTCAGTAAACGAAACTGAACAACTTTTTCTTCAGCGACCATACCGAATTCTAAAAAAAAATCGCTACATTCCATTATTGCCTACTTAAATAAATAATATTCTCGTTGTGCGGCCCTGTTTAGTTTACATCGCTGGATTCGTGCCGTGCCGCAACCACCCGCAACGAAACTGTGCACTGTGCCCGGCCGTTGACCTTTACTAGTTCTCTCAATCAATTCATATTTAAAATACTTAAAACCAACTGTAAGGTTTTAGCTGTAGGTAGTAAAATACAACTTAACAGGTATTTACACTTTACGAAAAAGAAGAAATTGAAATTGAAGGCAGCGGCTCGTTCCTTCGAGGCACTTGAGGTCGTTGAACGAACCACGCGAATTATATGTACCTACGAGCAAGCGCCTACAAGCAACTGTGAATACTGTTATGCGCGAAAAAAATATCTCAGTTACTCTCGCGCACTCATTGAGTTACGTTGCTCAAAGCCTGCTTGTGCTATTATTATCATCTGTGGCGGAGGCGCGTGGGCTGCGGCTTCGGTGCGATGGTCAGTGCCGGATTCATTAAGATTTCTTATTTTTTTATTGTAGATTTTTTTTCTTAGATTTCAGTATGGTCGCTGAAGAAAAAGTTGTTCAGTTTCGTTTACTGAACTTGCCCTTAAAATAGTTTCAGCTAATTTTGTTAGACCTTATATATATATATATGTGTGTGTGTTTTTGAAGTCGGTTAAAAAAACAATTGGGCAGTTCAATAATTTCTCCCCTTCCACACACTTAATCTACTTCTACAACCCTAATGCTACAGTTATAGTTCTCCATTGCGTTGGAGAATCTTGGTAAGCCCGCTTCCACCTTCGGCATCATCGTCACTTGCCATCAGGTGAAATGATGCCAAGGTCTTACCAATTGTGAATAAAAAAAAAGTTGTTGGAGGGTAACTTTAAGTTGTAGGTATTTTTACAAGCTTTTATTTAGTTTTACCTGTCCCGGTGTCTGTAATGAAATCTTGCAAGTACAATTTGACCCACTTCCCGGTTTCCGATTGAGCTGAAATTTTGCATTCATATCACGTGACAATGCAATATTATGATAATATGAAGCTGATCTGATGGTGGAGCTGGAAGGTGGCGTAAGGCCGTCTTTCAAAATGTTTCAGTGATTCAATGTGATAATAATACAATATGTGCCATAAAAATTGTGTTATGTGATCGTTCCTTTGTGATATGTAATGTTTACATGCCGACCGATTAGACAAAGAACCTGCCAATGTTTACCGACTGTTTGAGTGCTACCAGCGAGTTATAGTATCGGCCAGTAGGTAAAAAGCTGGCACTGCAGTTGCTACCCAACATTGCGCAAGCCACTAAAGTAACTAGGCGCCCTGTCAGCATTTCAAGTATTCCACAGGATGCAACCCGATCTAACTGTTTACCGGATTAATGTATTGTTATAATTACCATTGTTTAATTAATTCATTCTATATCTAGCATCGAGCTGAATTAGACTAAGCTTTATTTGTAACTCTTTACTTTTAAATTAAATTAGTTTAAAGTCATTTTGGTTTTTTTTGGGTCCTCCGGTTGTAGCTATCGTAATTGGCGCAGTCGGTAGGATACTCAAAAAAAGCTAGGGCCGCGTTCTCACATAGAATTGTGGACCCTACTATCGCGCGTCGTTAACAAGATCATCGGCGGCGTTCGAGTATCCTGAATACGAACCTGGCTACCGGCTGGAGGAGACATCAAGACATAGATCCCGCAGAGAGACCAACATGAAATACATGTAAGTCAAGTACATATGAATTGCCCTTGTGTTGCTTGTCCCTAAATATATTTTTTTTCCCTGTGTGATTACCTGGTCCCAAGATTTTCCATCCAAGGAAATCCTGTTCCGAAAGCCCTGCTCCGGGTAGGCAATCGCGTAGGGAACGTTTAGATTGTCATAGAAACTTAGATTTTAACTTAGATATAATATTAGAGGAATCAGTAATGGACCCAGAAACCATTTACAAGGTCCTGAGACCTCTTCCCGAATTTGACGGGAACCCTAATATCTTACCTAGATTTATAGACCTTTGCGATCAGTTATGCGCACGTTATATAAAAACGGATCCCGGGAGTGAGCTATCAAACCTGTGCCTAATAAATGGTATCCTAAATAAGATAACTGGATCCGCCGCGCGTACCATAAACTCTAACGGTATCTCACAGAATTGGATTGGCATCAGAAACGCTTTGGTAAATAATTTTGCAGATCAAAGAGATGAGACAGCTCTTTATAATGACCTCTCTCTTGCTACCCAAGGTAATCGCACCCCACAGGAGTTTTATGATCACTGCCAAAATTTGTTTAGTACTATCATGACGTACGTAGGCCTTCACGAGACCATTCAGACCACCATTGAAGCCAAACGAGACCTGTATAAGAAGCTAGCTAAACAAGCATTTGTTCGAGGTCTAAAGGAGCCCCTGGGCTCTCGAATCAGGTGTATGCGTCCTGATAGTATAGAAAAAGCGTTAGAATTTGTGCAAGAGGAATTAAATGTGATGTACTTACAGAATCGTAGTGACTTCCCAAAAATGCAAACTCCAAGGTCTATTTTTGCCTCGCACATGGCTATGCCAGCGCAGAGATCATTTGTTCCTCATGCACCTGTTCAGCATTTACAGCAGTCATTTATGTCACCCATGCCACGTGGAAACCAGCAGGCTAATACTATGGCAACGCCACCTATGCCACCTCAACAGCCATGGAGACCCCCAGTGAACCAGTTTCCCCAAGGTCCAACTCGCACTCAACAGGCATTCCACGCGTTACCTCCCAATTACAACCCCCAAAGTAACCTCTTTAGATTACCACCTAAAAACCAGTTCCAAAACGTAGGCCCCAAGCCCATGAGTGGAGTAAGCCACTACGTAACGAAGGCTTTACCACCAACCGGTTTCCCTGGACATAAGTGGTCGAAACCAAGTAACCCAACACCTTCCAACTATTTCAAACCCCGCGAGATGAATCTCAATGAGTGTCTAGGTTATGATGGTTACTATTATCCTGAGTACAGCCCTGAAACTGACATGTATAACTACCAACTAGGTGACATTAATTTCACAGACATGACTCAGACATATGACTGTGATGAGACCCAATACTACCCAGACTGTAGTAACGTGATTGACGTCCCCTACAACAATGACCATGATGATGAACAGCCGCAACCTTCCACCAATAGCTCTGAAGAAAATTTTCAGAAGGCTCCGTATTCAAGAAAGTCAAGATAGAAGTAAATCTTCAAACGCAGAGGCAGTTGCCTTATATCCAAATATCGGACCCCCCAATAAAGCTACTTATCGATACAGGTGCCAACCAGTCATTTATTGACCCTCAAATTGTCGAAAATTTTTTTTCGCATGTCCCCCTTAACTACGACCCTTTTGAAGTCACCAACGTACATGCCACCTCCCGGAATGACTATTCTATCACTGTACCATCATTTGCAGAATTTCAAGACCCCAACGATATAAAATTATTCGTTTACAAATTCCATAATTATTTTGACGGCCTTATAGGCCTTGACCTGCTAGAAAAATGGGAAGCGAAGATTGATCTCAAGGACAAATTACTCGTTACTCGCTCTGCGACTAATCCTATACAAATGTATAACTCATGTAACGTTAACCTTTACGAAACTGTTATCCCAGCCAACACAAGCAAATTAGTGAGGCTGCCCATCAACTTCCAAGACGGAGACGCTTTCATCCCTGAACAATCTATATCAAATTGTGTTATCCATGACTGTCTAACATCTGTAAATAATAATCGCGGAGTACTAGAAATTACAAATCCATCGCCACACGACGTCATTTTTTCAATGGACCGTCCCATAGTAGCCGAGTTGTATAACGAGTGCACGCGCACCGAACAAGTACCGCCGCGTGTTAGAGAAGTTTTATCACGATTGCGTATGGACCATCTTAACGCTGAAGAACGCGCTAACTTAGAAAGTTTGTGCTCGCAATACGCTGACATCTTTTACCTTGAAGGTGAAGCACTAACTTTTACCAATAAAATTAAACACAATATAAGAACGACAGACGAAATTCCGGTGTATACTAAAAGCTACCGTTATCCATACGTACACAGAGACGAAGTTAAGGATCAAATTGGAAAAATGTTAGATCAAGGTATTATCCGCCCCTCTGACTCCGCCTGGAGCTCTCCCATCTGGATTGTGCCCAAAAAGTCGGATGCTTCTGGAAAAATTAAGTGGCGTCTAGTAGTTGACTTCAGGAAGGTTAATGATAAGACAATAGACGACAAATACCCCATTCCCAACATAGCAGACGTGTTAGATAAACTCGGAAACTGTCAGTACTTTACAACCCTTGACTTAGCTAGTGGATTTTACCAAGTAGAAATGAACCCTGATAATATTCCCAAGACAGCTTTCAATGTCGAGCACGGGCACTTTGAATTTCTACGAATGCCCATGGGATTAAAAAATTCTCCATCCACTTTTCAACGTGTGATGGACAATGTCCTGAAAGACCTTCAAAACAGAATATGTCTCGTCTATCTGGACGATATCATTGTCTTTAGCACCTCCTTACAGGAACATATGCAAAACCTGGAAAAGGTCTTCCAAAGACTACGAGAATCCAATTTCAAAATACAGATGGACAAATCCGAATTTTTAAAGCTGGAAACCGCTTATTTAGGCCATATCATCACTAAAGACGGCATCAAGCCCAACCCAGACAAGATTATTGCTATACAAAAATATCCAATACCTAGAACTCAGAAAGAAATAAAAAGATTTTTAGGCCTTGTAGGGTATTATAGAAAATTTATTCCTGACCTAGCCCGAATCACTAAACCCCTAACCAAATGCTTAAAGAAAAATGGAAAAGTTATACTAGACAAAGACTATGTTAGCTGTTTTGAAAAATGCAAGACCCTCTTGACAAACGACCCTATATTACAGTATCCAGACTTTAGTAAAGACTTCTTGTTAACAACAGACGCTTCTAACGTGGCCATTGGAGCCATTCTTTCCCAGGGCCCCGTTGGGTCAGATAAACCCGTGAGCTATGCATCCCGAACACTTAATGAGAGCGAACTAAATTACAGCACCATAGAGAAAGAGCTGCTTGCTATGGTGTGGGCCACTAAGTATTTTAGACCCTATCTCTTTGGCCGCAAATTCAAAATTCTAACTGATCATAAACCCCTACAGTGGGTAATGAGTATGAAAGAGGAAAACACCCGATTTACAAGATTTAAGCTAAAGCTCTCTGAGTATGATTTTGAAGTAATCTATAAAGCAGGAAAAACTAATTTAAATGCAGATGCCCTTTCCCGCGTAGAAATCCATCACGAAGAGATAAGTTCAATAATTGCGAATGCATCGCAGAGATCACCATCGATTATCTCTATAGGATCATCATCATCACAAAAGCCACCATCAGTGGTCACCCTTGGTTCATCTACAGAAACAGCTCACACAAGCCAAGAAAATCCAATCCTCAATGTCCCTATCGTAGACGACCCATTAAACAAATTCCATCGACAGATTCACATGACAGTAGTAGGCGACATTAAAAAGAAGACTAAGATGACCAAACCGTTTGACACGCATACGCGAGTCTCAGTGCAGGTTAGAATGTCTTACATAGAAGATGACGTAGTAGATGCCATTAAAGAGTATGTAAATCCCAAAGTTAAAACAGCACTTTTAATAGAACCAGCCCTCTCTATGTATGACGTGATCCCCATCATCCAGGAAAAATTCAGAAGTTCAGCCATGAACCTAGTGTTAGCCAAGAAAGAGCTAGAAAATGTTAGTGAGTACCTTAGGCAACAAGAATTGATTAAAAACTATCACGATGGCAAGACCAATCATCGTGGCATCAACGAGTGCTTCATGGCTCTATCCCAAAAATACTACTGGCCTAAAATGAAGGACCAAATTACTAAGTACATCAATGACTGCACCATCTGCGGTCGAGCCAAATATGATAGAAATCCCATTAAACAAAAGTTCAATCTGGTACCACCAGCAAGCAAACCCTTCGAAATCGCTCATGTAGACCTATTTACAGTAGAGACAGAAAAATACTTGACTATCATTGACGTCTTTTCCAAGTACGCGCAAGCTTACCACCTCCGTGATAGTACAGCTCTGAGTGTTATAAACAGTCTGGTGCACTTCAGTACCCACCATGGGTTCCCTCTTACACTGATATCAGACAATGGACCTGAGTTCACGAACCAGCTGTTCACTGAGTTTACTCAGTTACATAAAATCATCCATCACAAGACACTGCCCCATGCCCCCAATGGTAATGGTAACATAGAAAGGTTCCACTCAACAATCTTGGAGCATCTGCGTATCCTAAAATTAAAACACAAAAATAAGCCTGCCATAAACCTGATGCCCTATGCTGTCCTAGCATATAACAGCTCCATTCACAGTTTCACAAATTGCAGACCATATGACATAATCAACGGACACTTTGACCCTAGAGACCCCGTAGATATTGACCTCACTAGACATCTTCTTCAACAATACATACTACACCACCGTGAGCAAATGAAAACCGTATACGAACTGATAAATGAAACCTCACTGACCAATCGCGCTGCTCTCATAGATAACCGAAATGTAGATCGCGAGTCTGAAGTCGAATACCAGCCCCAACAACAGGTGTTTGTTAAAAACCCTTCTGCTAGTCGTCAAAAACTTGCAGCTCGTTACACCCACGATACTGTCCTGGCAGACTTACCTATCCATATCTACACCTCAAAAAAACGCAACCCTGTAGCTAAATCCCGACTAAAACGAGTACCAAAATCAGCCCAATTGTTACAGGATACTGTCAATGCTAACTGCTCTCGTGACAGTGGAAATGCAGGAGATAAAACTTGAAAGCTTGGACGACGGACCTGGACTGCTACCTTTCAAACTTGGTACTGCTAGACGGACTAGACACTATCATACATTTCTGCAGTATATCGAACTAGAAAACATTGAAGAAAAAGTAATAACCTTACAGACCCAGCTCTTTAAATTTAAAGACCGACTTGACAATAATACTTATGCTTTGTATGAACTCCAAATAGATTACTTGTCCGATAAACTAGATAAGATTTTAGAACATTTAAGAGGCTTAGAACCTAACCGTAAGAAAAGAGGTCTTATAAATGGATTAGGCTCTGTGATAAAAAGCATAACCGGTAATCTCGATTATTTAGATGCAGCTAAGTACGATGATGCCATTAAAATTCTAGAGGGTAACCAAGCAAAAATTTCAGACGAATTTAACAACCATGTTAGCATAAGTAAAGAATGGATGACACAACATACCCATATAATAGATCAAATAGTAGAAAATCAGAAAAAGATAAAAGGCACTCTAAAATTACTTTTGGATAAAGAAATTTACAGAGACTATAGTCTGATTAAATTTGCTAAGTTTGCACAACTCCTTACTATACTAACAGAGAATACAGATGATATACTGACAGAAATATTAAGAATAGAGAATATGCTAGCCTTTGTGCGTACCTATAGCACTCACCATTCAATGTTAAAAGTAGATGTGTTAAGAAAAATGTTTAAAAAAGTAAGATTAATTTACGGTAAGGAATATGTTATAGATCTAGACCTAAGGGAATATTACGATATAATTAAACCAGGCTACTATTTTTCAGACAGACGCATAGTTATAACTTTTAAAATTCCGATAATAACTAAGGAGCACTTTGATTTATACAGATTGTCTATCCTTCCTAATAAATTTAACCAATCCATTATCCCTCCTTATCCCATCATAGCAACTAACAGGAACACATTCATGTACATAGAGACAGAATGTCCGAAGCTAAGTAACGGTTATCTCTGCGAAGAAAAGTTGAACAGCCAAATCCGGACTCAAGCTGATTGCATCCATAACCTCATCACCAACCATGCTCTAGATACTACCTGTAAGATGACTACAATCACCCTGACCAAGGAAGCTGTAGAAAAACTGGACGAGAGACACTATGCTGTATCTTTCCCACATCCTACTAAAATTCACACTGAATGCGGACGAGAAGATTCTAACATGGTACATGGAAGTTTCTTAGTTACAGTACCCCCAAACTGTCTGCTACGAACAGAAGAGTTTACGATCAGCAACTCCAACGACCAGATAGAAGGCCAACCATTGAAGATCATGAAGATTTCTCTCGATAATATGAAGCAGAGTTTCCAACCACTGCCTGAGATCAAATTGAACTCTATAAACTTAAAAGGACTACACAGCGCGCAAAACAAGGCAATGTTACAACCTACCTTACACATAGACAAGGCGTCCTCTGCAGCTATCTATCATACTACAATACCAATCTACAGCATGCTATTCGGTGCAACTGTACTTATTATAGTAATAATAATCAATCGTCGTTATGGAGCTATCCTATGTAGAAGCAAGTATGGAACTTCAGAGCCTGCTGCTGCTGCTGCTGCGAAACCTGCCAAATTAGAGCCAGCTGCTGCAAACCCTGAAAATTTGGAAAATCAGCCAAGATTTCCAGCAACATTTTCTCTCAATGTTCTAAAATAGTTGCTGTTCTAAGGGCGGAGGAGTTATAGTATCGGCCAGTAGGTAAAAAGCTGGCACTGCAGTTGCTACCCAACATTGCGCAAGCCACTAAAGTAACTAGGCGCCCTGTCAGCATTTCAAGTATTCCACAGGATGCAACCCGATCTAACTGTTTACCGGATTAATGTATTGTTATAATTACCATTGTTTAATTAATTCATTCTATATCTAGCATCGAGCTGAATTAGACTAAGCTTTATTTGTAACTCTTTACTTTTAAATTAAATTAGTTTAAAGTCATTTTGGTTTTTTTTGGGTCCTCCGGTTGTAGCTATCGTAATTAGCGCCCTAATCGAGGGAGTTGGTGAGGAATCTGTTTATGTACTTGGTGACTTTAACGCGCACCCATAAGAACTGTTCGGTATGGAACTCTTTTCTTTTTGTTCTGAACAGGAATGGATATGCGCAGACATTGAAAAGTTAGGCATAAACTCTAATTATTTTAACTTTGTAAGTGATGTGACCGGCATTCAGAGCTGGCTTGACCATTGCCTAGTTACTAAGGCAGCATTTAATTCTGTGTCTGATGTACTTATTATTCACTCGACATTTTGGTCTGATCACTTGCCATTGAAAATCGAATGTAACATAGATGTATTAAGGCCTAGGCCTTTAAATAAACCAAACAAATGTAATAACAAGGTTTTATGGGGCGAGAGAAACAATGAACAAGTAGACAATTATCGTGAGTTGTGTAACAATAAACGAAGAAGTATTGATTTCTCAATTGAATGTAGGCAATGCAGTGAATATAATATGTGTAATGATGCAAAGCATATGGGTATATTAGATAATTTATACTACGATATTGTAAAAACTTTGTCAGGTGCGGCCGTTTTGACTTGTACAACGGTACAACGTGGTCATGTCAAGAAACCATACCTGATAGGGTGGAACAAACATGTAAAGGATGCCCGCACGCAGGCTAGACTTGATTTTCAAAATTGGATTTGGCATGGTAAACCTAAAAATGGGGAAACATACAATAAGATGTGTGACAGGGTGGGTTGACGTCTCCGAAGCTTTTCAGCCTGTACGTAAACGAGCTAATAGTCGAGCTTAGCAGCATGCATGCGGGATGTTCAATAGATGGCATAAAAGTCAATAACATCAGCTACGCGGACGATATGGTGCTGCTGAACCCGTCTGTTAGCGCGCTCAGGGAGCTGCGGCGTGTTGTGAGGGTTACGCGAAATACCATGGTTTGAAATATAACATTAATAAAAGCGAACTTATGGTCTTCACGGCAGGTTGCGACTCTCCTGAGTTTGTACCACCAGTCAGGCTATATGGAACTGCTTTGAACAGGGTCAGACAGTTCAAATACCTTGGACATATTGTAACTGATGACTTAAAGGATGACGCTGACATCGAGAGGGAGCGTAGGGCGCTGTCCATCAGAAGCCATATGCTCGCCCGCAGGTTCGCTCGTTGTTCAAATCAAGTTAAGATCACCTTGTTTAAAGCTTTTTGACAATCTTTTTACATGAGTAGCCTGTGGGTGACGTATACGCAGAAGACCTACAGCGCCTTACCGAGTCCAGTATAATAATGCCTTCAGTGTGCTGTTGGGACTGCCGCGCTTCTGTAGCGCGTCCGGCATGTTTGCGGAGGCGCGCATCGACGGTTTTCCCGCGATAATGAGAAGAAAAGATGTTTCGTTGATGTCCAGAGTGCGCGGGAGTACCAACAGTATTCTGAGGGTGATCGGGGATAAGTACGAGTGCCCAATCATTAGGCACTTGAACTCACTACATGTGACCTGACATTTTGTACTGACATTGAAATATTGTTTGACATTGTATATTATTTAATTGGAATATTATTGTAGTTTGACTGCTTAACATTATTATGATTGATATTTTTGACATTTCTGTTGATACTAACTTAGTTTTATAAGATGTCTGTTACTAACACAATATTATGGATTGACTATCAGAAATAAATAATTAGAATTTGAAATTTGAATTTGAAAATCCGAGAAGGTTGATACGTGTTTCAATAATATCGAACGTAATGTCTATTAATTTTAAGTTCAAATCAATGCGGGCTTCAACGCGGCTGTTACGTTGAAACCGAACGCCCAATTCTCGATTTTTACATATTTTTATTACTTGTCATCACTTCCAAATAAGTTTAAAAAAAATGAGTTCTATTAAAATGAAAGGTCTTAAAATCACCGATTTTTGTGTGTTGTTTTTATTCAATATTAACGATTTGGTTTCGAGAAATGTTGCCATTAATGCCAAAAACAGGGTCTACAGTATATTATTTTTTTACATCAAAAGTGGTAATATTTTTAAAATTGTATTCAGTTAAATCGACTTTAAGTATACCATTTTTTTTTCATGGTGATAGCTTTACACAGTCTTTCAATAATTCGAATTGAATATTGTAGTTTGACCCTTCTTAAGGCCTTAAGAGGAAAGTTGAACGATAAAAGACTTAAAACGTGAGGTGTATAGATTGATATATCTATCGACTTCACTTGCAAAATGAGGTTAAACTTTATTACCTTTTCAGTGGGTGCCCGCGTTTAATTCTCTCATCATCATCATCATAATTTAAGAGCTGTGCTCTTGTCAGTGTAGCTCTTTCCAGGTCTCTCTCTTCCACATCATCTCATAATTAATTCTCTATCCAGTGGAAATGTCAAAAAATCTAGCCTTCTTTTTTTGCCTATAAAAGGAATGCTTGTGTTAAATTTCAGCTTTTGGCCCGATTGCGCCAAAGCCCAAAAGGAGGGTTATGATTTTCGAGTGTATGCATAATTATTTTTTTTCTTTGGCACGCTATGTATTTTGTATGTATATTTTATTTTCTTTGGCACGCTATGTATTTTGTCTGTATATTTTTTTTGGCACGCTATGTATTTTGTATGTATATATTTTTTTCTTTGGCACGCTATGTATTTTGTATGTATATTTTTTTTTCTTTGGCACGCTATGTATTTTGTATGTATATTTTTTTTCTTTGGCACGCTATGTATTTTGTATGTATATTTTTTTTTCTTTGGCACGCTATGTATTTTGTATGTATATTTTTTTTTCTTTGGCACGCTATGTATTTTGTATGTATATTTTTTTTTCTTTGGCAAGCTATGTATTTTGTATGTATATTTTTTTTTCTTTGGCACGCTATGTATTTTGTATGTATATTTTTTTTCTTTGGCACGCTATGTATTTTGTATGTATATTTTTTTTTCTTTAACACGCTATGTATTTTGTGTGTATATTTTTTTTCTTTGGCACGCTATGTATTTTGTATGTTTATTTTTTTTTCTTTGGCACGCTATGTATTTTGTATGTATATTTTTTTTCTTTGGCACGCTGTGTATTTTGTATGTATATTTTTTTTTCTTTGGCACGCTACGTATTTTGTATGTATATTTTTTTTTCTTTGGCACGCTGTGTATTTTGAAACGGCTTTATAAATTTTGGATTGCGAGGTGTCCTTAAATTCGTGTTAATCCCATGAGTGACATAGAATACATTTTTAACCGACTGGCAAAAAAGGTAAGTTTATGGAGTCTGGTTTTAAATTTTTGATTAATTCCTAAAATTATTAGGTCTTAGGGTTTGGGCTGAGCGTTAATGAGTCAGAGAGTGAGTGAGTCAGGACTTTATTTTTATATATTGTTAGGAATAAAATGCGTATACTCTATCCCGAGAGAATTTCGAAAAATCTGGCCGTATTCTTTATCTACATCACAGAAGGAAAACCTGTGCAAAATTTCAGCTTTTTAGGTTCAAGGGGTTTGGGCCGGGCGTTATTGAGTCATGCAGTAAGTGAGTCAGGACATTATTTTTTATTAACATTGACTACCTTAGTTATTGTTTATCTAGAGTAGAACCTTTTGAGTAAGGTCCGACTGGGTGGGTACCACTTTGTATTTGCCACCAAGCAACTTGCTGTGATTACGCGGCTGGGGCGAGACAGCCAGCGAGATTACTGCAGGTATATATACTAGACATTCCATAGGTGTCTTATATGGGCAGCGGTAGATATTTTACTACAAGTAGGCCGCTTAGCTTTTGCCATGTTCTCAAACTGTTAAATATATTTAAACGTTTTGGACGCTTTCATCTTTGAATATCTTTGTCACAAACATGCCAAGCAATTATTATTACGACAATTATTATAAAGCATTTTTTTGTATATTTTGATCCATAGAAACATTAATTAATTATTATAAAGAAACGCAACATGATTTAATGTAACAAGAAAGCCAATTAAAAAGTAAAAAAACAATTCAAAATACATTTTATTTATGATCGAAGTACACCTAAGCTCCAGTGCGCGGTCGCCATTCAAGAACTTTACTGCTCCAACTGCCATCTGTTCTACAAGCACGGCCCACTGCCACCTAAGTTAAGCGATTTGTGAGCTATGTCGATTTGATTCCGATGACTTGGCGTAGGAAGGCCTTCTACACAGTGGACGGACGACCTGGTGAAGGTCACAGGAAGCCGATGGATGCGGGCAGCGCAGGAACGGTCGTCGTGGAAATCCATGGGGGAGGCCTTTGTCCAAAAGTGGACGTCTTTCGGCTGATATGTTGACACCTTAGCTCAGACACCTTAAGGCGTTGCTGGCATGGTAGGCACGATAGCACACGACACCTTTAGGTGTTCTTGGCGTTCAAAATGTTATTAAATATAGTTAGAAAAAACTAAAAACACGCTTTTAAAGCACATCCAACGAAAAAATTAAAAAATCATTCTTAATATGAGCTGAAAACAATAATGAACCAAAAATACTAGTATTATTGTGAAAAAAGCGTGGGTTGCTCGTTATACGAAATTTAGGCACAAAGCCCTACGCTTTTTTAGTTCATTCTTGTTTTCAGCTTAAATTAAGAATTATTTTTCACTATATTTTTCTATATTAACAATATTTATTTTTCAATTTTTAGTTCATGATAATGAGATAAACTTATGAAATTATTGTATTGTCACTGATTCTTTATAAATGTACAAAGTTTGAATTAAATATGTCCGTTTAAAGTGGGTAAAAACCAATGCAATGGAGTCGGTTACAAACATACATATTATAAGGTGTAACAAAATTAGCTGAAACTATTTTAACTGGTGCTTCTACCCATGAAACTGAACAACTTTCCCCATGAAACCCATAGTCAAATCGCAACAAAAAAATATGGCTTTAACTCGATCAGCTGATCAGCAAACTTAGTACGGGAAGTTCAATTTTTTTTTGAGATTTTACTATAGGTTTCATGGGGAAAGTTGTTCAGTTTCATGGGTAGAAGCACCAGTTAAGATAGTTTTAGCTAATTTTGTTAGATCTTATATATACATACAGGTGAAGCTAATAAAAGCGTAATAAAAAGGACGAAGTGTCGATACATTTGTCCTGAACTCTAGTATAACAATTCCACGACATACCTACTTACATTTTCAGGTTTTTTCTTCTTATTAAATTGGTAAGGTAATTGTTATTATTCCAATCAACCAATTTTCATACTAAAAAAACATTTTAAAACGAAACTTACAAATTTAAAAGCAGAGTAAATAAACACGATATGAACATAAACAAAGGCCGTTACACCCCAACTCCTTAATTGCCTAGTAATAACACCACAGGCAATAAAATCGAAAACCCGTAAACAGCATTTATTATAATAAAATTCGAATAAAAGGCTCGTGCTTCGTATTTACGGGTTTGCAATAAAATTCAATCCACGCGTTCACAAACGTTGCGGGTACAAAAAACCGAGCATAGAAAATGGTAAATCATCTGCGATATTAACCATAAATCAACGATTATCCATAGAGGGGGAGGGGGTGGTATAGGCCATGAAACTGGCAATGTACCTTATTTGGAGGACGGGTGAATTCATCATCATCATATCAGCCGAAAAACGTCCACTGCTTAATACCTATTAAGGTCTAGAATACTAAGGTCTAGAAATCTAGAATACATCTCTAGGACCAAAAGTACCTATTTGAAATTTAATAAAACCTATTAAGGTATTATTAAATTTCAAATATGTACTTTTGGTCCTAGAGATGTATTCTAGAGATGCAGCGATTACTATAGAAGCGGAATTTAATAACGATGTAAGTCCATAAATCAGCCTAAGGCAGTTTCAACGCAGTTATCACTATATTTGCTTACTTTAGAGCATAAGGTCGCGTAACATTAATATGTTGATTTTTATCTATAATTTTATATCAATTTTTATTTTGATGTTTTGTAGTAATTATTATCTTTATTTACTACCAGCTTTCGCCCGCGGCTTCGCCCGCGTGGACATGAGTTTTCTCCAGATCCCACAGGAACTATATATGGGCAATTCTGATTAGCAGTCTACGTCACTTCCCACCCACTCAACCAATTCTCTACAAAAACTTACTTCAATCCCTTGCTCCGTTGCGACGCCGAAGTCCGCGACCGTGGAAATGAGATTTTCCCAGATCCCTCGGGAACTATGAACTATGTAAAGTAATTTCCCACCCCAATAACCATCTCTACGTAAAAAATACAACAATCCATTGTTCCGTCCCGATGTTAAAGAAATTAACCAAAAAAGAGTATTTTTGTAGTTCCCACAGGAATTGCATCGGACTATACTATTTTCACGGGATAAAAACGCTAAACACGTTAAAAAACTGACTTCCATCGCAACAACTAAGTACATTTTTGCATTATTATTTTCGGTTTTTGTTCATTTTCTAATAAAGTACTACGCCGAGTTTGATAAAATTTGTATGGAACGACAAGGGAAGCACTAGCTTTCAAATAAAAAAGGAATCATAAAAATCGGTTAACCCAGTCAAAAGTTATGAGGTAACAAACATAAAAAAAAAATACAGACGAATTGAGAACCTCCTCTTTGAAGTCGCTTGAAAAAGTAGCCCTTGTCCTTTCCAGTGACACATTCATCATTTCATAAATATCAATGAAGGTGTTGAAGCGTAAAAAAGGTAACAAACAAACAATCACATTTTCACATTTATAATATTACTAGCTGACCCCGCAAACGTTGTTTTGCCACAATGAAGGCCAATACCTACCAAACTCACATAAAAAAATTCATGGTAATCGGTCGAGCCGTTTCATAAAAGTACGAACACAAAAACAGTGACACGAGATTTTCATTTATATAAAAAGATTTATTATGATTTGTAACTAATATATTATTGGAAAGCTCGTATGTACGAGTAAAATAATTAATTCATCTTACCTATCTCGCAAGTCTTGTGGCCGCGCACACATTAATGTCTTGCACGGTGGCCGCATACGAATGTTTAACATATAACATAACATAACATAACACGCGAAGGTGTTATGCATATCTTTACGTCCCGTTGATATTCAGAAGAACGCCCTTTGTTATCCGAGATTTATGTCGTTCTAAGATAAGAAAAAGGTTCAGCTATGTTTATTACGAAAATAAAAAAAGAGTTAAAACAAATCGCATTCTTTGGTTTTAAACCGACTTCAATTGTTGTGACTGTATGTTTTTTTTTATGTGTGCTACCTCAGAACTTTTGACTGGGTGAACCGATTTTGATGATTCTTTTTTTTATTTGAAAGCTAGTGCTTTCCGTGTGGTCCCATATAAATTGTATTAAAATAATTGTAGTACTTTATTAGAAAACTTAAAAAAAACGAAAAAAAATATGCAAAAATGTCGTTTCGGCTGTACTAAGTTGTTGCGATGGAAGTCGGTTTTTTAACGTGTTTAGCGTTTTCAATTATTATTATTATTAATGCTGCAAAGAGTTTATATATCCACGTGCTGTGTTCCGGCGGTTGGAGCGACATAGCCAGCGAGATTAACGATATATAAGCTATAGATATACATATTAGACGAAGGAATATTGTGAATAAAAAAAAAATAAAAAAAAATAAAAAAAAAAGGACGTTCACTGCTGGGCTAAGGCCTCCCCCAGGGATTTCCACGATGACTGGCTCTAAGCTGCCCGCATCTAACGGCTTCCCGCGACTAGTAATATTTAGTATTCTTTGCCGCGGCCTTCACCAGGTTATCGGTCCACCGAGTGGGAGGCTTTCCTACGCTACGTTTTCTGTTAGCATGGCCACGATTGTTAATATACATTTTTTTTATATAAACGTAGTTGTTTTTTTTTTCAAATGTAAAGCTATGATTCAATTTCCTATATTTTACCCTTAAATATAAAAAAAAAACATTTTGTTGTGTAGATTATCAATAAATTATGACATTTAGTATATAACTAGTTGTTTCTCGCGGCTTCACCCACGTAGAAAACGTTTCTATGACATTTCGAGGGTGCGCAGTGCGCGAGCCGCAAGCGGCTCGCGAGCTTGATAATAAGCAGCCTATGTGTTAATCCAGGTCCTAATTTGTCTACCTACCAAATTTTGAGCCAAATCCGTTGAATAGTTTTTGCGTGAAGAAGTAACAAACATACACACTCACACAGTCACAAACTGTTGCCTTTATATAATATTAGTGTGATTGAATATGTTAAAACAAAATAAGCGCCACCTAAGTTTTCTCAGTATATTTTTATTTATAGAGGTAGCACAAAAAGCCCCGATTTTGACGTGATAACGTCTAATAAATCGATGGACGCTGCCTGCACGCACGAAAAAGGATGACTCATTGTCCCGTTACGTGATGACGTTGTCACGTTAAAGTATCGTCCGTAAACCGACTTTACAGACAACCATTTATTTAATTTTTTATCAAGAGAAGTAAGGAGATAACGAAGTGCACTCTTTAGGTTAAATGCCTGGCTACAAAAGTCTCAAACAGAACATCTTCAGACCCTTTAAAACTCAGTGGACTGCTCAGATGGGAGCTCACAGTAAATTGGCAAGTTTCCCATACATTTTGCGGTAAAAAAATCATTTTCTTTGTTTTGAGCAGTCTATTTGTGTTCAGCAGAATGTTGTGCTGTTGGGCAAAATTGTATCCAGGGATCTAAATTAATGATTACACTTCGTAATTTTCTCACTTTTCTTGATTTAAAAAATCGTAGCTTCTCAAACCACCTGTCTGTATGAAAATGTACTAGGAAAACTAAAGGAAGGCAGTTTTTTTTATTTAATTTTTTTATTCATAATTGGTAAGTCCTTGGCATCATCTCACCTGATGGTAAGTGACGATGATGCCGAAGATGTAAGTGGGCTTACCAAGATTCCCCAATGCAATGGAGAACTGGCTATCTTATCTTCAAGCCGTAACACATCAATGTTGTTAACACTGATGTTTGGCGGCAAGACTTGGATAAGATGGTGGTAGCTAGCCAGGCGGGCTTAGATAATGCCCTACTACCAACCAAACCTAGTCTTACAAGTAGACCCCACCGGGAATCGAACCCGAGACCTCTTAGACTAACCATTACGCCATGGAGGCGGTGAGTCCTAGTTTTTTTTTAGTACTACATACTTACTCATATAATATTATGTAGGCACAAAAATGATCAATATTTTCATACTTACACGTATAAACAAATTTAATTAATTCAGAAACACTTTAGTTGTCAAAAGTACTTATTGTAAAGTAACTCGAAACTGTCTATGTATAATGTATATAATGTCTATGTCACCGGAAAATAACAAGACTCGTAAGTTGATCAATTTTCAAGGTAGTTGATCAACTCCCGGAAAATAATAAACAGCAGTTAAAATGTATTATTTAACGTATGTATTTTAGTAAATTGATTAATTTACGGCGCCTTGTCGTAAGATCATCCGACGAAGGCGAGGTGTACGTTGATTGGTTAAACGACTCACGTGCTTGCTTTTACACTGCTCCCCACCCGCCACCCGGCCGCCACCAAAAAGCCAAAGTTTTGTGTAACTCTAGATGCCATAAATCATTAACATGTAGTAATAAATAAGTGAAATACGAATAAGTACAAATAATAGATATTCAGACTGATTGTACTTACTGATTAAACTAACTATAATACTTATTAGGTTAAAAAGTGATAATTAATAACTGAGCTCAAGTATCTTTTGTTATTTAAAATATTTTTCCTTTTATTATACTAAGTCATAAAACTGTATGGCTAAATAAGAATAAATATAAAATATAAAAAAAATATACATGATCTTTCACATCTCATCATCGGTATTAAAATAACATATCTAAGTGTTTGTTAACTCTGAATAAACACTAGCCAAATGCTTATAAAATGCCCTCGACCAATCAGAGAACAGTGTATTATGTGACGGGTAATAGTATACCGTTAAATAGTACACTGAGCAACGATTGGCCCGTTAGTGGATGATTTTACTTGTGGCACAATCGTAAATTATTAAATTACTGCCAGGTACTGTAAGTTGACCAATTAGCTAAAATGCACTGCGTTAAATAATACATTTCTACTAACGTTTGTTATTTTTCGTTAGTTAATCAACTAACTAGAAAATTGATCAATTTACGATTCTTGCTATTTATCGGTGACATCTATAAGTCTACTAACACACTATGAGTTTATGTTACTCGAACCAAATTAAAATTTTAAAAAATAATAATAATCGGGTGCCTAAAGCACGGGAGTATATTAAACGGACCCGTTTCCCTACCAGACTTGGCAATGTATTGAACTAAATACAACGTTCGCCCACTAAAACACCTTTCAACAAATAGTTCCTTTGACGTAATGATGGCTAGCACATTTTCTATGCTTAAGGGTCTCCAGGAGGCTCGAGTTTCCATACAAACGCAGTTCCACTTTAATACAATAATTGAAAACGCTAAACACGTTAAAAAACCGACTTCCATATCTCAACAACTTAGTACATTTTTACACTATTATTTTTGGTTTTTGTAATTTTTTTTATAAATTACTACAACGATTTTGATAAAATTTATATGGGACCACACGAGAAGCACTAGCTTTCAAATAAAAAAAGAATCATAAAGATCGGTTCACCCAGTCAAAAGTTCTGAGGTACCACACATAAAAAAAAACATACAGACGAATTGAGAACCTCCTCCTTTTTGGAAGTCGCTTGAAAACTACATACTTAATTGAATGCAAACTTTGCAAATATATTGAGTAGACACATATCGATGTTTGAAATTACTTTTCGATGTACTAATATAAAACGGAAAATTAAAAGAGCAGTTAAAAACTTTCAGTACAAAACTAATTTAAGCCTAAATTAAATAATTTAATAAAATTTAAACGTAAAAAAAAGCCTTTGTTTAGTTATGTTTTAATTTACTATGATAAAAACTAATTTCCAACATCGATATGTGTCTAATAAACATATTCGCAAAGTTTGGATTCAATCCGGCTTGAAGTCTTTGTATGGAAACGAAACTACGTTTGTATGTAAACGCGAGCCTTCTGGAGGCTCTTAACAGTCTATGCATAACAGACAGGTTAGCCAACACGACGTCATAATATGAACTATTTGTAAAAACGGTCTCTAGTTGTGCCGCCAAAGTATATATATCAGTATTAACATACAGTATGGACACTCCCTGCCGCTCTCTAGGTTGCGACCTCACCCCCTCATCACCCAGATTGATACAGATGGATTACAGTTTGGTTGTCGAACGTATAGGATTTCGCCGTCATTTTGTTTTTTCCGTCATTCCTTTTTTGAAGTGTCATTTCTGGCCCGTTGTATGAAATGTCCAGGGTGTGGTGCCGCAAAAAAATTAGGTACGAGCTTCTATTTCAGTGTACTTATAAATCAAGTCCATGACATGAGTTATAGGCCGGCTTTTATCGGGCTGTACATTAATTTCAGGTAGTGTATTATCGAATGTGGCATTATGGTAACCCTACAACTCGCGTCCATGTGTCGTGAATTAAAATGAAATAAAAACTAAAATAATAGCTAAAAAACGAGCGAGCCTTACGTAAGTCGCATATGATGTGTAACATCTGACATAAATAAAAAACCTACCGGCCTGCCGGTCTCGCATTAGGCGGCATTAGCATGTTTTCGTAGCTTTCGTGACTGAAAAAAATTGTTGACATGGCCATGTTTCATTAGCCTTCGTAACTGAAAAAAAATATGGCGCTATGGCAATGTTTCCTTAGCCTTCGTGACTGAAAAATAATGCATTTCTTGTTACACACTGCTGTCCCTTTTCACGAAATCACTCCCACAGGATATCTCTCGTAAGATTGCAGTAAAGCGAGAGCAAAAAGGTTAACATCAAAAATTTCATAGTGTCGTTATTATCGCGTTTAGAATTTTTATTTTTTACCGACTTTATCCTAAGTACACATTATTAAAATTTATACTTAGAATTACTTATTAAGTACTTATTTATTCTCGGAGTTTCTCTGCGTGATCGAATCAGACACGAGGAGATCCGTAGGAGAACCAAAGTAACCGACATAACTCTCAGAATTTCTAAACTTAAGTGGCAGTCGGCGGGGCACATATAGCTCGTATAGCAGATGGCCGTTAGGGCAGTAAAGTTCTCGAGTGGCAACCGCGCACCGGAAAACGAAGCGTAGGTAGGAATCCCACTTGGTGGACCGATGACCTAATGAAGGTCACGGGAAGCCGCTGGATGCGGGCAGCGCAGAACCGGTCGTCATGGAAATCCTTGGGGGAGGCCGTTGTCCAGCAGTGGACGTCCGTCCGTCGGCTGATATGATAGTGATGATGATACTTAGAATAAAAACCTTTTATTCTTCATTCCCTGATTTCACTAATCGTACTTTTACTTCTTTTTTTTATTAAAAATTTGAGTGCGTTTGGCTGCACCTCACCTGATGGTAAGTGCTGATGCAGCCGAGGATGTAACACGCAAGCTCAAATAGTGCCTATTCATTCTCGTCTTGAAGATTCCTAAACTATACGAATCGGGAAATAATTCCCTCCTTGGTCGTTCCCATGATGAACGAAGAATCAAACATTACATACCTACCTACATACATTTAGTTTAGTCTCAATTAGCGTTAGGTATAGACAAAGAGGCTTCATATACTTCTACTAGTCTAGACTGATCTAGACACCAGTTTTGCAGTTAAGAAGCCACATCTGGCTTTCATGTTAGTATTAAAGCTCAAGTTTTACCTTCAAATGGAACGTTACTACTGAAACTCACTCTTATTTCAGGTCGGGGAAAAAATTAGTTCTGTCTTAATTAGCGTTAGGTATATACAAGTTTATTAAAATGAGTGAAAGTAGCAAAGAAATTCGCAAGATTTTGAAATTTTATTTAAAAAAGGTAAAAATGCAACACAGGCTGTGTATTAGTGTGTAACTAATGCAATATTATTGGTCAGTTGCAAAAACTTGGTTCAGTTTTCCAGGCGTTTCCAGCTGGTTTCAGTCTGGAAATTTTAACATTCAAGATGCAGCTCGCTTTGGTCACACTGTATATATATATATATATATATATATATATATATATATATATATAACCAGTTGACAAAATTAAACTATGATGAAACGGAACGTTTATTTGTGAGACCAAAGTAAACACAACAGTTTTTTACATTAATCAAATATTTTTTTCTGTAAGTTTTCATAAATATTATTATCTTATAATGTAACTTGTAATGTAAGTTCTTTTTTATCTGTTCAAGATAATGGTGTTATGGCAATTTTGTTATGCGTTTACTGGGGGAAGACACTGTTACCTGTAACACAGTTTCTAACTACCACGGGTAACAGGGATTCCATCCGCTTTTGTAACTACACCTTGAACCAATAAAGATCTTATCTTTTCTTATATATGTGCATGTATAATTGTATTTATGTACCTATGTATGTATGTATGTCTATCACCTGCAAACGCGTGCCTGTGAATAATGGAACTATCTATCTACAGCTCACAAAACTATTTGTATCTGGCACAGAAATCTCCTGCTTCTTCCCGCTGCTTTGCCCGCGTGGATAGTTATTACACAACTGCCAACAAAATGGAGTGTATTATTTCCAAGTCTTATTTATGTATGTTTCTTTATTCCACGATATCTTCGAAACGGCTTGATGGATTTTAGAGTGCTATTAGTTAGTTAGATGCGTATTGATCCCGTGAGTGATATAAGATACATTCTACCCAAAAAGAACCAACCACTTTACCTTTTCCAAAAAAGAAGAGTAATGTTTTTAGACAGTAGTCATCATCATCATAATCATCATCATCATCAGGTCTACTTATATACAATTTTAAGCTACATACATTAAGTGTGACTGTATGTGTTCTTACATATCAAAAAAAAATCAAGCGTAAGACGTCCGTGGCTGGACAAAGTCCTCCCCCAAGGAGTTCCATGACGACCGGTCCTACGCTGCCCGCATCCAGCGGCTTCACCAGGTCGTCGGTCGGTTTATGCAGTCATGGTTTTTAAAAAAATAAGTTAATGTAATTAAGACTGTATTCGAGATGGCTCTGTGCACGAGCTGCAAGCCACAAACTTATACATATTATTACGATAAATTAAGGTATATGTTTTGGGGTTTAACACTTTATTGTGAGTGTTTAATTATTTTTCATATCTATTTTACATTTATGTTTTGTTAATGAGTGCAAGTTAGACATCTGGCGTCGAGTAGATGCATTAAAAGTAGAAAGCTAAAGTTGACTATTTGAAAACCGACTTCAAAAAGAAATTCACTCAAAATTTGGAAATAATATTTTTATAAATACACGAAATTGACCAACAACGAAATCAAAGGTAGGTACGAAACAAATTAGGGGCCTACAAATATTCTTTAAGCTCTATGCCAGCATAGCCTTCGAATCTAAAACATTTGATACGAGTAAGTTAGTATGTAAATTTCTCAAATGGTGGTACTGACCTCAAAAAAGTTGTAGGCCCCTAATTTGTTTCGTACCTACCTTTGATTTCGATATTGTTGGTTAAGGTCGTGTATTTATAAAAATATTGTTTCATAACTTTGAGTGAATTTCTTTTTGAAGTCGGTTTTTTTTTGTTTTTTTTTTTAACTTTTATATTTGTCTACACTTTTATTGGTTGCGAGACTTCGGCTCGCTTCTTTCCCACGCGTGCGCGTTGTCTCGCCTCACCCTTTGGAATTCAGCACGCTGCTTGGCGGCAACTACAGACTGAGCAGTGGTGGTACCCACTCAGACGAATCATAACATCACGCTTATACTATAATCACAATACATATACATATAGAGTGACTTTTAATTAGTTCTTGATAGCAAAGGGTATGAATGTACTCATGATTACAAACAACTTTCCCAAAGAAACTATACGTCAAATCAGAAAAAAATGTTTGGTCGTCGGTACATAACAAGTTATTAAATCGGCAAAAATGTATGATGTACCAATTTTTTTTTTTAATATTTGACGGTTAGTTTTTTTTGGAAATTTATTTGTAATCACGAGTGCATTCATATCCTTTGTTATCAAGAGCTAATTAAAAGTCACCCTATACATGTGTGTGTGTATGTGTGTGTGAGTGTGTAAACGCTAGTTTACTATAAAATACGATAAGTAAATTTTGAAAATTACTTAAATATGGTATTAACTTCGAACGCACATCTGGGTTTGAAACTATAGCGAAAAACTCGCTATATTTACCACAATATTGTTACCTACCTACTCAAATCTCTTTCTTAATAAATCTCTTTTCGCGAAATAAGTTCAAGCAGTTACCAATTTTTAAAAATAATATTTTTATGGAGTGAGTTAACTTCGAGTTACAGTAGTAACCATACGAGCTCCAATCCTTTCCGTCAATAGAGCCGCGGGGCTCTGATCTCCTTAGTCAACTGCACACCTGTGAGGGCGACTTCTTGTTTCAAAGACTTAGCGCACCTTAAGTACCCTTTACTGTGTGCTTTTGTGATAAAATTTTCAATACTTGGGTGGGTGTTTTAGTTTTTTGCGGGTTTGTCTCTTGGCTTTTACTTTCGAAACTTTACGGCAACATAAAAAGCTTTGTTTTCTATTTTGGGCATTGAAAATGTCGATATTATGTAATGGTGCTGGCGTTTCAACGTCGTTGTTGCATTTCATCCATTTCGTCCTCTTTCAAATAATACAATTCGATTCAATTCAGTTCAATTAATTTATTCATCTATACATCTATATAATCTATTATCTATATATATATATATATATATAAAATAAAGTCGTGTTAGTTACACCATTTATAACTCAAGAACGGCTGGACCAATTTTTATGATTTTTGTGTTTTGGCATTTGTCTTCGTCGGGAATAGGTGAATATTTTCATCACTAAAAAAATATCAGTCAAAAATAATTGGTTTTAGGGTAAGGTAGGGTAGGGTAGGGTAGGGTAGTGTAGTGTAGGGTAGGGTAGGGTAGGGTAGTGTAGTGTATGTAGGGTAGGGTATTGTAAGGGTAGGGAAGTGTAGTGTAGGTTAGAGTAGGGTAGTTTAGGGTAGGGTAGGGTAGTGTAGAGTAGAGTAGGGTAGGGTTCATCACTAAAAAAAATATCAGTCAAAAAATAATTGGGTAAGGTAGGGTAGGGTAGGGTAGGGTAGGGTAGGGTAGGGTTGTGTAGGGTAGGGTAGAGTTGTGTAGGGTAGGATAGGGTAGTGTAAGGTGGAACGAAGTTCGCCGGGACAGCTAGTATATATATATATATAAAAGAAAGTCGTGTTAGTTACACCATTTATAACTCAAGAACGGCTGGACCAATTTTTATGATTTTTATGTTTTTGCATTTGTCTTCGTCCGGAATAGGATAATAAGTATTAAAAAATATAATATTCATCAATAAAAAACATACTATCAGTCAAAAAACAATTGATTTTTGGGTAGGGTAGGGTATTGTAGGGTAGTGTAGTGTAAGGTGGAACGAAGTTTGCCGGGGCAGCTAGTATATAATATAATAAAACTGCAACGGGGCCTTGTCAGTACTCGTTTAAGAAATATTTTTGGAAAATATTAACTGTGGTGGACATTACGAACGATATAGAGGCCAAAATAACAACTTTTGGAATTTAAGTCTGTATGTCTGTCTGTATGTTCGCGCATCACGCAAAAACTACCGAGCTGATTTAAATAAAATTTTGTACGGTGGTTCCTTACGCCCGGGTTAACATATAGTTTACTTTTAATCCCGGAAAGTTTTAGAGTTTCCCGGAGGAAAATTCAAAAAATCCACGCGGACGAATTCGCGGAACAACTAGTAAACAATAATATTATTGTACTAGCTGAGGTACCCGGCTTCGCTCAAGGAGTTGATATGATACGATCAACGCCACGACAGATCTCGTTTTATATGCTCCTACCAATGGGTAGTTTCACCCATACAAAAAAGGCTTCTAATGGTCCACAATGTTCCAGAATATTCCACAACATTCAAGAGTGTTCTGGAATGTTCCACAATGACCTGGGATGTTGTTATGGAATGCTCTCGAGTACTATTAAATTTCTAGAGGGCGAAACTTCCAGCCCTTATAACTTCAAAAGCGCGTCCTTCAAGTAAAAACGGGAACCTTTTTTATGGATGGGTGGATAGAGCCACACCAATCTGAATCAATCCGGGTGACGAGGGGGTGAGGTCGGAATCTAGAGAGCAGCAGGGAGTGTCCATACTGTATGTAAGCACTAAGATATAATAGGTCTTTATCTATGTAATTGCCGATCCAGATTTTGAAGTTCAATACCAATTTTTATTGAAAATAAAAAAGCTATTGTTTTTTATTATTGACATTATGGTGACACTACTTATGGTCTTTTATTAGTAACTAGTGGCATGTCTTTCATGTTCCGATCCCCTGAGCTATATACCATTGAATGAAACAAAGGCGTTTTCTTAGTGGTCAGATGGGGCAATTTTTTAGACTAGTTAATTTTCTTGAGCTTTCCTGAAAGTGACGAAATCTTATGCGGGGTTATCCCAAATATGACATTAGTAACGGAAAAACTGCTGCGATAACTCTAGAGCTTTAAAATTAAAAATGTGTATTTTTTGCCTCAATAAAGGCGATTTTTTTCGGTGAAAAACCCCGACTTTATGGGGGTAAAGCCACTGTGCACTTAAAAAATCTAAACAATAGTCTTTTTTTTTTATTCACAATTGATAAACCCTTGACAACATCTCACCTGTACTACAAATATATCAAATATATATGTTTACAACGATTTAATTTCTAATATTCTAATGCTATTTTGAGAAAAAAAATTGTTATACTAACTATTCTTCTTAATATTAATTTTAATCTTTAAACTTTTTTATACAATCGTCAATTTCATAGGTAGACCTTTATAGAGGGCTACTACACTATAAACTCCCTTGATCGTACAGGGACGCGTTTTTGAGTTTTCGCGGCACTTACTTTTATAATATGTATTGATTATTACAAAAGAAATAGCCAAAATATTCTGAAATATTCTAAAAAAATTCAAAAATTAAGTGACGAAATTCAACCAAGTAAAATTGTCGTGGGACTAAGCACTCCATCTATGAAAAAAAACTGTGCGTGAACTATGTTTCGGCGTTACTCATGAAATGAAATGAAATGATTATTTATTTGCAGTGAAATAGGTTCATATGACCGGTCACGATTCGATCACTTTACTGCCTCATCATCATCATCATATCAGCCGAAAAACGTCCACTGCTGGATCAAGGCCTCCCCCAAGGATTTCCACGACGATCGGTCCTGCGCTGCCCGCATCCATTGGCTTCCCGCGATCTTCACCAGGTCGTCGGTCCACCGCGTGAGAGGCCTGCCTACGCTAGAACCAAAGTAACCGACATAGATCACAGAATCTCTTAACTGAAATGGCAGTGGGCAGGGCATATAGCTCGTAGAACAGATGGCCGTTGGGGCAGTCAAGTTTTCGAGTGGCAACCGCGCACCGGAAAACGTAGCGTACTGCCTCAATGGCTATTTTTTTACGAGCTTTCTGCACCCCAGAGTCTCATGCTGTAATTCACCAGCTAAATATTTAAAAGCGTTTTACTCCAATCATATCTGATATTTAGAAGTGTGTACTTATACTATGTAGTTCGCAATATTTCTATTCATACATGGTGAGTAAAGTTAGATCTTACTCATATAACTTTAGCAAATCCGAAGTCTGTAAACCAAAAAGTTCATTCGCCCCTGAGACAAATATCATCAGACAGTCGTACATACAAAAAAAATAGTGAATTCTATTTACCGTCTTTATTTTTATCGATAGATATGCACGAAATACACATGCGCCATTCAATGTCGCGTAGAAAATACAGTCTCGAAAATTTTATCCACTGTGCACCAAAATATAGGGTCATAACAAAGGTATGCACTTATTTTTAACTGGAGCTTGTAATCGTGAAACTTACAACTTTCTCTAAGAAACCCATGGACAATTCGCAAAAAAATTTGGACTTCCATACAAAGTTCGCCTGCCAGCTGATGGATTTGCATAGAAAATTCATTTTTTGCGAATTGGCCATGGGTTTCATAGGGAAAGTTGTTCAGTTTTATCAGTACAAGCTCCAGTTAAAAATAAGTGCATACCTTTGTTAAGACCCTGTATATATTTTTTATATAAAAGTGTCTCATATACTATTGACAGGGTGACTGGTAAGACGACGAAATCATTTCAAGAGGTGAAGAATCAATAGACGGATCTGAACATTCTTTCCCACGAAACAAAAAGAAAACAAAAAAAACCTTAACGGATAAGCTCTAGCCAACTTTGTATGATAAGTGCAATTTTATTTTTGCGAAATGACCATTGCTTCCTCAGGGAAAATTGTTCAGTTTCGTCTTCTCATTCGCCTACAGAAATGCGTCCGTCGTCTAACCAGTCACCCTATATATATTTTTAATTGTAAAGGTTCATCATATTATCAGCTCATATACGTCCCCACCGAGGGGCTTGAGCCTACCCTGTATTAGGGCGATCGGGCCTTAGTCGACCACGCGGGCCTAGTGCTGGTTGGTCGACTTCACACACAACCTTCGAGTTTCTTCGCGGGTGTGTGCAGGTTTCCTCATGATGTTTTCCTTCACCGTAAGAGCGTCGGATAAACCATTAACCAAAAGCCATTACACCACCGACGCTCTTACGCCACCGACGCTCTTACGCCAATGATGCTCATTGTAAAGGTAACAAAAGTTTATTAGGGTTTTTCGATTGAGACTATGACAATGTTTATTTAATCTAATGATTATATTACATGGTGTACGCGCAGCACATTATTCCATACTACAAAATTTTAATTTGAATTGACTCAGTTTTACTGCATTCTCATTAAATCACAAAATTAATTAGTTACTCTAATTTGATTTGTACACTGCATAAAATGAATAAAATAAGATATATTAATAATCTTAAAAATACTATAAAATGTAAAGAACCCCGTACCAAAAGTATGGAAAATGTGGTTTCAGTTAAATATTCTGAGATTTTGATATAATATAGATTTTAACGTCCTGAACAAAAGTATCTATGGGGGCTACCACTGTTGCCGAGTCCCTTTCAGAGTTACGACTGATTTTGTATCAGACAACAAATCATTAATTAGATGCCAACTATTTATTTAAACAATTGACTCTTATTAATTAAATAAGATTTAACGAGTAACACTATTTTTCTTTCAGTATACCCGTTATTAATAGTTTGTTTTGTCTGGTACTACTGTAAAAATATGCGTGCATTAAAATGCACAAAAATTTGTTCCAATGATCTGTGTGTCGTTGTAATAAGAACTTCGTAAAATATTTATGAAACGATTTATTTTGCACTTGAGAAAGACGCTGGAGGTGTCATATTAATGATATTACTGTCACTGTGACAAGGTGCGAATTGGTACTAGAGTCGATTTCCTTGATTTCCTTCTGTGACATAGACAAACTCAAACAGCCAGTAAATATAGATACTATTATCTGTGGAGTGTGGACCGCGAAAAAGTTGAGAGTTTTAGTTCCATGGTTTTTCCGCAAAAAAGGTGGCTCCATGTGTTTTATAATCTTTTGTGATTTTTATTTTTTTATGTAATATTTATTAAATGTTTTTGTACTAAATTGGATATTTTTCTCGCACTCAAAGTGAAAAGTACAGTTTTCACCTCGAGACTAAACGCCAACTTGATATACCCTCGATTTTATTAACTTCCTCGCATGTTAGGGAGTCAAATCAACTCTCTCTGGTATATTATGGCTTCGTTTAGTGCCTCGATATAAAATATACTATTAAAATTCTAAAGGGCTAATCTGTATTAACTTAAGAATACACAAAAATGTTTAAGACAGTAGACACCTTTTTTATCTCTCCATGCAAAATGTTCTAATTATTAGCGGATTAATTTGTTAAAATTTTATAAGTAAATAGTAAGGAGTAGTTCGTTAGCTAAGAACCCTGTATACAAAAACTGTTTATACAAAACCTAAGTTTTTCTTATATACAGGATGCATCAAAATTGGGGTAGAACCCGTTACCTGGCAGTTGTACTAATCATACTGAAAAACTTTTCCCAAGGAAGGTAATACTCATAATCCATTCTCAAAAAAAAATTGAAGCATCCATACAAAATAGACAAAATTGGTCGATCAGCTGATCGATTTGTATGAAGAAGTATTTTTGCGTTTACAACAGTCATTTAACAAAAGTTGTTCAGTATGACGAGTAGAAGCCGCTGATTGCTAAATTTTAAGTATTTTTGTTTGGGGGTTATTTTTTTAGAATCTATAATATGTTTTTAGGGAAGTTTGTTCAGTATGATTAGTAGAATCCCCAATTATCTGGTCTTATACCAAATTTGTTACACCTTGTACAGGATGGTTCATAAGTCACGAATTTTTAAACCGCCTCCGTTGCGTGTTGGTTAAGTCCATTAACTTCATATCAGTAAGTCGTGGGTTCGATTCCCGGTGGAGTCTAACTTTGTATGACTCAGTTTGGTCGATAGAAGGTTATTTTATGTTAGGTTTGACGGCAGTTCTAGCGGATCATATTATGGTGCAACAAGTAAATGCAGAATTAATCCGAAAACCAAATAAATATAGTATGTCTTAACATTTTATAAGCCCGCCTGGAAGTATTGCCGCGAAGCTTGAAGATAAGATAGCCAGTTCTCAACTGCGTTGAGAAATCATAGTAAGCCCGCTTCCATCTTCGGCATCATCTTCACGTACTAGTGAGATGATGTTAAGGGCTTACCAATGCAACTCGTTTGTTATTTACCTTTTCACCACCTTTGTATCGTAAATACAATGGAGTAAACGGATCGGACAGTAGCGATTCCCGATCAGGTTGTAAGCCTTATTTACATTGGTCAAGACGTGTTTAGCGAAGTAGACAAGTACAGTGAGGTAATACAGTGGTGTAAACGAATCGGACAGTAGCGATTCCCGATCAGGCTGTAAGCTTTATTTACATTTGTCCAGACATGTTTAGCGAAGTAGACAAGTACAGTGAAGTAATACAGTGGTGTAAACGAATCGGACAGTAGCAATTCTCGATCAGGCTGTAAGCCTTATTTGCATTGGTCAAGTGTTTAGCGAAGCAGACAAGTACAATGAGGTAATACAGTGGGGTAAATGGATCGGACAGTAGCGATTCCAGATCAGGATCTAAGCCTTCTTTTTATTAGTCAAGTGTTTAGCGAAATAGAAAAGTACAGTGAGGTAATACACAGTGGTGTGAATGGCTCGGAAAGTAGCGACTTCCGATCAGGTTGTAAGCTTTATTTACATTGGTCAAGTGTTTAGCGAAGTAGACAAGTACAGTGAGGTAATACAGTGGGGTAATCGGATCGGACAGTAGCGATTCCCGATCAGGCTGTAAGCCTTATTTACATTGGTCAAGACGTGTTTAGCGAAGTAGACAAGTACAGTGAGGTAATACAGTGGTGTAAACTAATCGGACAGTAGCAATTCCAGATCAGGCTGTAAGCCTTATTTACATTGGTCAAGTGTTTAGCGAAGCAGACAAGTACAGTGAGATAAAACAGTGGGGTAAACGTATGGGACAGTAGCGATTCCCGATCAGGCTGTAAGCCTTATTTACATTGGTCAAGACGTGTTTAGCGAAGTAGACAAGTACAGTGAGGTAATACACAGTGGTGTGAATGGTTCCGAAAATTAGCGACTTCCGATCAGGTTGTAAGCCTTATTTACATTGGTCAAGTGTTTAGCGAAGTAGACAAGTACAGTGAGGTAATACAGTGGGGTAAACGAATCGGACAGTAGCGATTCCCGATCAGGCTGTAAGCCTTATTTACATCGGTCAAGTGTTTAGTGAAGTAGACAAGTACAGTGAGGTAATACAGTGGGGGAAACGGATCGGACAGTAGCGATACCCGATCAGGCTGTAAGCCTTATTTACATTGCTCAAGACGTGTTTAGCGAAGTAGACAAGTACAGTGAGGTAATACAGTGGGGTAAACGGATCGGACTGTAGCGATTCCCGATCAGGCTGTAAGCCTTATTTACATTGGTCAAGTGTTTAGTGAAGTAGACAAGTACAGTGAGGTAATACAGTGGGGGAAACGGATCGGACAGTAGCGATTCCCGATCAGGCTGTAAGCCTTATTTACATTGGTCAAGACGTGTTTAGCGAAGTAGACAAGTACAGTGAGGTAATACAGTGGTGTAAACTAATCGGACAGTAGCAATTCCCGATCAGGCTGTAAGCCTTATTTACATTGGTCAAGATGTGTTTAGCGAAGCAGACAAGTACAGTGAGATAAAACAGTGGGGTAAACGGATCGGACAGTAGCGATTCCCGATCAGGCTGTAAGCCTTATTTACATTGGTCAAGACGTGTTTAGCGAAGTAGACAAGTACAGTGAGGTAATACAGTGGGGTAAACGGATCGGACTGTAGCGATTCCCGATCAGGCTCTAAGCCTCATTTATATTAGTCAAGTGTTTAGCGAAATAGAAAAGTACTGTGAGGTAATACACAATGGTGTGAATGGATCGGAAAGTAGCGACTCCCGATCAGGCTGTAAGCCTTATTTACATTGGTCAAGACGTGTTTAGCGAAGTAGACAAGTACAGTGAGGTAATACAGTGGTGTAAACTAATCGGACAGTAGCAATTCCCGATCAGGCTCTAAGCCTCATTTATATTAGTCAAGTGTTTAGCGAAATAGAAAAGTACTGTGAGGTAATACACAATGGTGTGAATGGATCGGAAAGTAGCGACTCCCGATCAGGCTGTAAGCCTTATTTACATTGGTCAAGACGTGTTTAGCGAAGTAGACAAGTACAGTGAGGTAATACAGTGGGGTAAACGGATCGGACAGTAGCGATTCCCGATCAGGCTCTAAGCCTCATTTATATTAGTCAAGTGTTTAGCGAAATAGAAAAGTACTGTGAGGTAATACACAATGGTGTGAATGGATCGGAAAGTAGCGACTCCCGATCAGGCTATATGCCTTATTTACATTGGTCAAGACGTGTTTAACGAAGTAGACAAGTACAGTGAGGTAATACAGTGGGGTAAACGGATCGGACTGTAGCGATTCCCGATCAGGCTGTAAGCCTTATTTACATTGGTCAAGACGTGTTTAGCGAAGTAGACAAGTACAGTGAGGTAAATACAGTTGGGTAAACGGTTCGGACAGTAGCGATTCCTGATCAAATTCCTGACCTTCCTTTTTTTTATTGAAATAAACAGTTTAATTTTTTTTTTAATTTACATTGGTCAAGTGTTTAGCGAAGTAGACTAGTACAATAATAGTACAATGGTGTAAACGGATCGGACAGTAGCGATTCCCGATCAGGCTCTAAGCCTTATTTACATTGGTCAAGTGTTTAGCGAAGTAGACTAGTACAATAATAGTACAATGGTGTAAACGGATCGGACAGTAGCGATTCCCGATCAGGCTCTAAGCCTTATTTACATTGGTCAAGTGTTTAGCGAAGTAGACTAGTACAATAATAGTACAATGGTGTAAACGGATCGGAAAGTAGCGACTCCCGATCAGGCTCTAAGCCTTATTTACTTAGGTCAAGAGTTTTAGCGTAGTAGAAAGTGCGGTGAGTAAGTACAGTTGTGTATTGTATGCGACTCGCTACTGTCTGATCAGTTTACAACACTGTAATTACTCATTTAACAGTGTACATATCATCATTATTAATGATAACATCATATCAGCCGAAGGGCAAAGCTGGACAAAGGCCTCCGACGGGTATTTCCACGTAGACTGGTTCTGCGCTGCCCGCATCATACGGGTACATCTACATACATTAAAACTGTAACGGGGCCTGTACATGAAATCATTTTGGAAAAAACCTGTGGTGGATATTACTAACGACATAGAGGCCAAAATAATTTTTTTTGGATTTTTTTGTCTGTCTGACTGTCAGTCTGTCTGTCTTTCTATCTGTCTGTATGTTAGCGCATCACGCTAAAACTACCAGGCCGAGTTTGATAAAATTTTGTATGGGGGTTCCTTGTAGCCCGGGTGAACATATATGATACTTTTTATCTCTGAAAATTCAAGAGTTCCCTTGAAAATACAAAACCTCCAAACGAACGAAGTCGCGGGAAAAGCTAGTGTAAAATATAATAAAAATAAATAAAACAAACCTTAGGGTTTTTCTAAATATAAAATATAAAGATTGATTGCTGACCAAATATAACGATGTTGATTTATTGCTCTAAAACCATTTTAAAATACTGGCTTATTTCTATCCTACATTTGACAGAATAAAATGTTATGTCGTGTTTCTTACAAAACCATTGAGTGTCTTCAGAAAGCTAGTCGTCTTCTAAAGCCCCTAGGGTAGAGATTATTTTGTGTTTAGGCCTAGATAAGAAAGTTTCTAGACAAGGTCTAGACTAGACTAGGCTAGAGGTTTGACTCGACAATAGCTTTCTTACTTGGCTCTATAAAAATGGCATTAGATTCTTAAAAGTTAAAATGTTTTAGGGTTCATTTTTTACCAGGTCGTGTGAGAGGCCTGCCTAAGCTACGTCTTCCGGTGCGCGGTGGTCGTGGAAATCCTTAGGGAGGCATTTGTCCAGCAGTGGACGTCTTTCGGCTGATATGATGATGATGAGGGTTCATTACGTAAAGTGCGCTTACGGAACTCTAAAACTAAAGCACAGTATTCCGTACAATGCCAAATTCAAATACAAAATATCACATTTGAAGTTCTCACAGTAAGATGCGAGTTACATATTACTACTAGCGGTATCTAGTGGTGTTTTAGCGAACTACTTTCCGTAAGTGAAGGTATTATATTGAGTTTACCAGTTTATTTTCAATTGATAGAATTCTTATAGGTTTTCCTGTAATCTATAAGCAATGAACTATATATTTTTTTCAAAACTCTAGGCTTAGTTGTTTCGGTGGTCATTGGGGGGGGAGGAAGTAATTTTTTGTCTTCTTTCATGAACAAAATCAAAACTATTTATTTTACAATTACAACTTTTTTTTTAATTTCCTATTTTTTTCCACGAAAGTGACCCTTATTTTTAAAAAATATTTATTTAATTTGCACATATGTCTTTGGGTCATAGGATTACATCATCCTACCAAATTTCACCTGATTTGATAAAATAGATTTGGAGAAAATTGGCTGTGACAGACGGACGGACAGACAGACAGACGCACGAGTGATCCTATAAGGGTTCCGTTTTTTTTATTGTACGAAACTTCTCGAATGGCGACCGCGCACCGGAAGACGTAGCGTAGGCAGGCCTCCCACGCGGTGGACCGACGAGCTAGTGAGGATCGCGGGAAGCCGCTGGATGCGGGCAACGCAGGACCGGTCATCGTGGAAACCCTTGGGGAAGGCCTTTGTCCAGCAGTGGACGTCTTTCGGCTTATATGATGTACCTACCTAAGTATTTTCTGAGAAAATGAAATTTAATTGATAGACATGTAAGACATATTTTCCAATAGAAACAATACTATATTGTTATCTGAATTCTGAAATGGTTCAGTTTTCTTTTTTTCGAAGTACTGCCATGCGAAATCTATTGTTGTCATGAATTCGAGCGAAAACATGTCAATTCTATTTCTTTATGACACGTTGCCTCGGGCAATGACACTCGGTAGACTAAAGGAGACAATAACGCAGATACGCAGACCACAGATTAATAAATAAGTCACTAGAAGAGGTACAAGTTGTCTTAGTTTAGTGTTGTCGCAGTTCCGTGTTGTCCGAAGTCCCGTGTTGTAGTAGTTCCATGTTATCGAAGTTCCGCATTCTTGCAGATTGTCGCAATTCCGTGCTGTCGCAGTTAAACATTCGGCAAATTAATGTGTCGCATTGACGTGGTACAGTCATCCCTAGCGCACTCCATACTAACAAAGTTTATTTCTTATTTGAATATTAATCAAACTTAAATGACCTCAGTGCGCTAGGAGTTTCGCTGCGAAGATTGGCTTTATAAACCATCTTCGAGCGCACGCGCGGCAAACCGACTAGGAGTCGAAGTGGTTGACATGACCGAAATCGGTCGGATAAATAGATAGATTAATCAATAAATCAAAGTGATAGAGATTTTCTAAACACGTTCTAGCCCTTTCAGATTCGAATTTGAAGGGAATATAGGTCATTTTTTAATGAACTCTATCGTCGCGTATCAAAATACTATGTCACATTTATTGATGACTACACGAGATATTGTTACGTGTACTACATGCAAAAAATAAAAGCAAAGTATTCAAATTTTTTAAAGAATACCAGGCTGAAGTAGAAGTTTTTCACAACAAGAAAATTCAAAACCTACAATCTGATAATGGTGGCGAATATCGAAACAAAGAATTCGATGAATTCCTGAAACTACATGGAATCAAAAGACACTTAAGCACAGTGTACACACCACAACAAAACGGAGTCAGTGAGAGAAAAAACAGATCCTTACTAGACCGATCTAGATGTTTGATGATAGATGGAAATCTCCCAAAAAAGTTATGAGCAGAGGCTGTAGAAACAGCGAATTACTAAATGAACAGAAGCCCTACAAAAGTCCTAAATGGTGAAACTCCATACAGAAAGTGAACCGGGCGTACACCATCTGGCAGTCACCTTCAAGTATTTGGTAGAAAATCTTTTGTACTGAAAAAGAAAAGAAAAGGTAAATTTTCAAATAAAACCTTTGGTGCGTTTGTTGGATATGCTAGAAATTTTAAAGGGTATAGAATTTACATACCTGATGAAAATGATGTAACAATCAGCAGAGATGTAAAGTTCATGGACAAAATATACTATGAAGAAAAGCTCAAAGAATAAAATCCCCTCGAATGTCCACAGAATATCCTCGAAATCGAATTCAATGAGGCCAACACAAACGAACAAGAGGTTGTCCAAAACCCGAACCCTCCTGAAGAATTCGTGGATGCTGATGATGAATTAGTAATAACCAAAGAAGAGGCAACTGCAACTAAAAGTGGAAGACCTCAAAGAAAGAGGCAACCACCAGCATGGACTAAAGATTTCATACTAGAAAATAATGAAATGAAGGAGATAATCCAATGCATAGAAATTTCATACTTTTCTGACGATAATGAAAAAGACCCGTACTGGCACGATGCAATCAAATCTGAAATAAAAGCACATGTAAAGAACGGAACCTGGTAAACAGAAAAGAAAGAGAATGACATGAAAGTGATAGACTACAAAATAGACTTATCATAACATACAAAAACATAAAAAAATCAAAATAAGTTACAGGTTGCATTGGGAAATCTTGGTAAGCCCGCTCCCATCTTCGGCGTCATCGTCACTTACCATCAGGTGAGAAGATTCCAAGGGCTTACCAATTGTGAATAAAAAAAAAAACGAGACCTACAGTACTCGCATATGATGTGTAACATGTGACAAAATACTTATGAAATTAATTAATTATCGAGTCGTACATTCACGGGCCGACCCTTCGAATAGTAGTATGTCATCTTTGCCTTTGCCATCACACTAGGCGGCATGGCTATGACAACCTTAGTTTTCGAGAATTTAAAAACGTTCGCATTTCCTGTTACACATTTCCGTCCCATTTCACGAAATCACTCCCACAAATTGCAGGAAAGCGAGAGCAAAGAGGTTACACATCAAAAACATTAATTTTTGCATAAAAAAAGTATGAATTTTCAATCTCTTTCACTTCCAGCCTTAACTATATCGTACAATGTAGACAATGCCACAGACAGACGAAGTTCCCTGTTACATGGGATTCTCGGGACTTTCAACCCTCTTAACTTACCGTAGTACGTGAATCAAACAGAATTAGGAATTGGTCACGGCCGATCTCCTGTATGTTGCAATTTAATAGTCTTTTGTCACATCAGCTCCCGTCCCCACCGAGGGGCTCGAGCCTACCCTGAATTAGGACGATCAGGCCATAGTCGACCACGCGGGCCCAGTGCGGGTTGGTCGACTTCACACACATCCTTCGAGTATCTTCGCAGGCGTGTGCAGATTTCCTCACGATGTTTTCCTTCACCGATAAAGCAATCGGTAAGTATATGTACGTAAGTTTTTGAAAAACTCATTGGTATATTGGCCGTCCAGGTTTGAACCCGGTACCTCTGGTTAGAAGGACCGAGTCGTTACCGGTTGAGCCACCGACGCTTTTTCTTTACAATAGTCTTTTACAAGCTTTTATTTAACTTGCAATGTATGGTACTATGTATGTTTGTTCGTAAAATCTTGCGACTCAGTTTTGAAGCAGATATCTCCAACCGATTGAGCTGAAATTTTGTATACACTTTCAGTTTTAATGAAAATCCATAGTTAACTATGTAACGTCATTCTAAATCCAACATGGCGGCGCACCCAAGATGGCGGACTAATTATTTTTAATGCACCTAAAATGTGGATATCAAATAAAAGAGTTTGCTAAGAAGAAATACGAAATAATTTAAAATCTTCAAATAAAAGCTTATACCTAAAAGTTTTAAATCTTTTGAAAGTTGTTTAAATTGCAATGTATGTATGTTTGTTCGGGTGAAATCTTGCAAGTTAAATTTGACCCACTTCCCGGTTTCCGATTGACCAGAAATTTTGCTAGCATATGTACGAGTATATCGCGTGACAATGCAATATTAAAAGTGTGTACCTAAAAGGTTTAAGGTTTTTCGAAAATTATTTTTAAGATTAGATTTGCGCTTTCACCACTTCTAGCCTTATTATCTATCGTGTACTGTGTAATCAACATAACCATAATTGTGTAACCAAAGTAACCGACATAGCTCTCAGAGATTGCTTAACTTAAGTGGCAGTGGGCGGGGCACATAGCTCGTAGAACATAATATGGCCGTTGGTGCAGTAAAGTTCTCGAGTGGCGACCGAGCACCGGAAAACCGATGGACCGTGGACCGATGACCTGGTGAAGGTCACAGGAAGCCGCTGGACCAGTGCAGAACCGGTCGTCGTGGAAATCCTTGGGGGAGGCCTCTATCCAGCAGTGGACGTCCTTCGGCTGATATGATGATCATTGTGTAAAGAATGCCAAAAACAGACGAAGTTACCTATTACATGAGATTTTCGGGTTTTCAACCCTCTTATCTCGTTCACACCACCCGCAGGGGATCTCATATTTTAATGCAGTTCAGTTTTCCGTACTCCGTGAATAAAACAGCATTAGAAATTGTTCTCGGCCCTGTAAGTTGTAATTGTATAGTCTTTTTGAGACGGAGACTCATTGGTGACGACGAGCTAGTCAATGACAAGCTCCGAAGCCTTGAGCATCGCTGCAAAGTCACCTGTCTATCGGTATTCTATCGAATTCACTTCGGAGAGTGCGTGCAAGAACTTCACGACCTCAATCCCCCCGGCTCCATTCCACCGTCGTTCAAAGAGACGCAGGGGGTTGCACCCCTTTGTTGTTGATGTTTCACCTTTTCGCACGAAGCGTTACGCTTCCTCATTTATCATGCGTACAGCGAAGTAGTGGAACTTCTTGCCTGCGTTAGTGTTTCCCGATTCTTATAATTCGAAGATCTTCAAGGCAAGAGTGAATAGGCATTATTTGAGTTTGCGTGTACCATCCTCGACTGCATTATCACTTACCATCAGGTGAGTTGAAGTCAAGCGCACTCAACATTTTTAATAAAAAAAAAGTAAAAAAAATAAAGATTTGCGCTTTCTACCGCTTCCAGCCTTATAACCATCCTCGACTGCATCATCACTTACCATAAGGTGAGTTGCAGTCAAACGCACTCAAAATTTTGAGTGAAAAAAATTAAATAAAAAAAAGATTTGCGCTTTCTACCGCTTCCAGCCTTTTAACCATCCTCGACTGCATCATCACTTATCATCAGGTGAGTTGCAGTCAAACGCACTCAAAATTTTGAGTGAAAAAAATAAAATAAAAAAAAGATTTGCGCTTTTTACCGCTTCCAGCCTTTTAACCATCCTCGACTGCATCATCACTTATCATCAGGTGAGTTGCAGTCAAACGCACTCAAAATTTTGAGTTAAAAAAATAAAATAAAAAAAAGATTTGCGCTTTCTACCGTTTCCAGCCTCATAACCATCCTCGACTGCATCATCACTTACCATTAGGTGAGTTACAGTCAAACGCACTCAATTTTTTTAATAAAAAAAAGAAAAAAAGATTTAAGCTTTCTACCGCTTCCAGCCTTATAACCATCCTCGACTGCATCATAACTTACCATCAGGTGAGTTGCAGTCAAACGCACTAAAATTTTTAATAAAAACAAATTAAAAAAAAAAAGGTTTGCACTTTCTACCGCTTTCTTTGCTTACACTATTTAAACAATGCCACAGACAGACGAAGTTACCTGTTACATAGGATTGTCGGGACTTCTAACCCTCTTATCTCTTACAAACACTCTCTGGGGATCTAATATTGTACGTACTGCAGTTCATTTTTTCCGTCGTCCGTGTAACAAACAGCATTACAAATTGGTCTCGGCTCGATTCCCTGTATGTAGCAATTTAATTTTCTTTTGAGAATAGAGTAATGCAATAACAGTGTAGCATAGATAGCATTCAGAGACAGCGGGCACTAAAGAATGTAAAAGACTTTTAGTTTTCCTTAGAATTTTGTAGATTTTACTAGTAAACGACAGTGAAACATATCTTAGACAAAAATATATAAGTAAATGATTTAATCATGTTGATGATATCAGCTCATATATACGTCTCCACCGAGGGGCTCAAGCCTACCCTGAATTAGGGCGATCGGGCCTTAGTCTACCACGCGGGCCCAGTGCGGTTTGGTCAGCTTCACGCACAACCTGCGATTATCTCCGCAGACGTGTGCCGTTTTCTTCACGATGTTTTCCTTCACCGTAAGAACGTCGGATAAACGTACATATGAAATCTAAATTCGAAATCACATTGGTACGTGGCAGGAATTGAACCACGACCTCCCGGACAGGAGGAGGCGGCCCTAGCCGTTACGCCACCGACGCTCTCACGTTTTACTCATGTTATAACTCACTTATGTTTTTTTTATCTGTTACTAGGTGTAACCCGCGGCTTCGCCACCGTTGCGAAGAGCGCGAAGCGCAAGCGGTGCGCACGATTTGTGCGCACACCGCAACCTGTACTCTTCAGACACCGCATTTCCCCAGCGAACTTCTTTAGTTTGATTGGAGTACCAAAACTCAAGCAAATTTGTAACATTTTGTGATACATCTGTTCTACGCAATTTATTCCAAAGTATTGCATAATTAATTGTGTCAAAAGCTTTACTTAAATCTAAAAAACAACCGTAAACTGATGTTTTTTTATTCACATAACTTTTAACTGTATGTTTAAGGGCAAAAATAGCCATATCCGTGGACAAGTTAGATCGAAACCCGAACTGTGCCCTATTTAATTTTATATGCTTTGTAAGATTAGGTTGTATAAGTCTTTTGAGCACTTTAGAACAGATAGTCGCTAAAGAAATAGGTCTATAATTCGATAAACTTGATACATCGCCTTTTCTATCTTTAATCAGAGGTATGACCATTGTTTTCATTAAGTTTTTAGGTAAGTAGCCGTGTAACAAACAAGCGTTATAAAAAGTAGCTAGGTTCTGAAATAAAAACGGTCCACCATACACTAAATGCTCAATGCTAAGCCCATCGTGGCCCGGTGACTTGCCACGTTTCATTTTGCGTACACAGTCATATATAGAATCTACAGTTATACTTATGTCTAGGCTTGTCGCAGCGTCATCACGGTCCTCCGACTCATCCATCATAGAACTGTCACACGTGGACTGTACGACTTGAAATTGGTCAATAAACATGTTAGCTATTATTTGATTATCCTGACATCCATTAACTGACCAAGGTAAACTTGGATTGTAGTTTAAATTCTTTGTAGCTTTCCAGAACTTTGAAAAATCTTTATCTTGTCTATGTCTCGCTATGATGTCCATTTTAATCTTATTATCATTTTTTTTGACACCATTTAATCTTATTTTTAAAATCTTTTTTAGTTTTACACATTTCGTCAAAATAAGTACCTTGCGTAGGGCTGCCACACAGTACCCAAACTTGATGTGCTAAACGAGCCTTTTCATGATATTGTTTGACATGGAAATTCCATCCTGTCACTTGCTTTTTGAACTTAGTCTTGTACTTAAACGAGTCAGAGGCAGCCCTAGACAGTGCACTAGTAATACATATTTGTATAAAATAAATCTAATTTATTACACACAGTACAATTATCAGTTTTAAAACATTTTTCATCACAAGTAAAGTCAGGCCAAAACATGTCATTTAAATATTTACTACAGAGTTCATTATAAAGTGTCTTTTGTTGTTCGTCTCGGTTTCCCCAAATTACTTGATTTGTACGTAGAGTTATTTTTTTGCGATTTCCGCCACGTCATGAAACAAAAATTGTTCAGTATGATGAGTAGAAGCCCCGGTTAACGGTACCTATATTTTGTTACACCTGATTATAATTGGTAAGCCGTTGGCATAATCTCACCTGATGGTGAGTGACGATAACGCCGAAGTCGAAAGCGCAACGAAATCTTATTCTTATGCCGGAACATGTTAATGCTGTAAACATTGACATTTGATAGCAAGGCCTAGATAACTTGGTGGTAGGCTTAGAAATGTCCTACTATCAATCGAACCGAGTCTTAAAAAGTTAGAACCAGCCGGGAGTTGAACCACCAACTATCACTACGCCACTGTTTTAAAAGAACGCCGAACTCGACTTTTATTCGCATGAGAGCTTCAAAAACGAGATTCTATACTCACTGAACTGAACCACTTGAACGGTTTTTAACACGCTTATATTAGCTTCACTTGTATGTATGTATGTTTGTGCGTATGTTTGTATGTATGTTTGTAACCGACTCCTTTGCACTCGATTTTAACCCACTTTAAACGGACAGATTTAATTCAAACTTTGTACATTTATCAAGATTCAGTGACAATACAATAATTTCATAATTTTAGCTCATTATTGTGAAAAAAGCGTGGGTTTACTAGTATTTCAAATACTAGTATTTTTAGTTCATTATTATTTTCAGCTTATATAATAAGAATTATTGTTCACCTTTTAGTTTGATGGGCTTTGAAAGCGTGTTTTTTAGTTTTTTTAAACTATATGTATTCTAAAGAAACTTATTCCGTCGTAGCCAAAATATTCGTAATAATTGTCAAAATATTTACGACACTTTGTCAAAATATTTACGACAATGTCAATTATAGTATACCAATTTCATTAAAATAAATTAAACTCTTCTGGATAAAATCATTATAAATAAATAAAAAAAGTTCGAGCGAGACCTACAGAACTCGCATATGATGTGTAACATGTGACAAAATACTTTATAAAAGGACGGCAAAGATACGGCAGACTAGGCTGTATGGTCATAGATACCTTTGCCTTTTCCGCGCTTTTAAAGCCTGAAAAAAGGACGGCAAAGATACGGCAGACTAGGCTGTATGGTCATAGATACCTTTGCCTTTTCCGCGCTTTTAAAGCCTGAAAAAACGCGACTCCCTGTTACACATTTCCGCCATGGGACACATTTCCGTCCCATTTCACGAAATCACTCCCAAAAATTGCAGGAAAGCGAGAGCAATAAACATCAATAAATAAATATTCTGGGACAAATCACACATGGTCATCTGGCCCCAAAGTAGGATTCCCTGTGTTATGGGTTACCAGAGACTGATATACATACTTATATACGTTTAAATACATACATATATAGATATTTAACACCCAGACACAGAGCAAACAAATCTGCTCATCACACAAATGCTTGCCCTGGGTGGGGATCGAATCCACAACCCTCGGATCAGTAGTCAAGGGCACTAACCACTGAGCCACCGAGTCAGTCATACATACATCTTTTTTGAGTAACAAATACTAATATTATAAATATGAAACTTTGTATGTATGGATGTATGTTAGTCTTTCACGCTTCACCTACTGGACGGATCGGGATGAAACTTGGCACACATATACGTTAGGTCCTGGAATAGGACATAGGCTACTTTTTACCCAGGGAAAACGTCTAATTCCTATGGGAAAATCGAAAACAACGCGGGCGTAGCCGCGGGCAGATGGCTAGTATAACGTAAGTCAATAACTTAAGTCAATCAGGGGATCAAGACAAATCTAATGACTCCTCGTACTGCAAAATCTATTAAGCCGTTTACGCTACTGGCTCCACCGAAGAAACAAACATACGACATACATTTTTTTATTGATTACTAGCTTTTACCCGCGGCTTCACCCGCGTGGACATAGTTTTTATGACTGTCTTAGAGGGTGCGCGGTGCTTGAGCCGCTAGCCGCTAGCGGCTAGTGGACATGAATTTTCTTCAGATCCCTCGGTGACTATGTCAGGATATGCTTATTAGTAAATCATGTCATTTCCCACCCCCTCAACCATCTCTGTGCAAAAAACCACAGCAATACATAGTTCCGTTGCGTTGTTAAAGTAATTAACCAAAAAAAGAGTATTTTTTTCAGTTCCCTCAGGAATTGCATCGGGCTGTGCTATTTTTACGGGACAAAAAGTAGCCTATCTCCTTCCTCGTGACACAGGCTACCGGCATGCCAAATTTCATTAAGATTGATCAAGGTGTTGAAGCGTGAAAATGTAACAAACAAATAAACAAACAAACAAACACATTTTAACATTGAGGCGTGAAAAGGTTACAAACAAACACATTTTCACATTTATAATATTAAGTAAGGATAGTAGAGTTTAGTAAGAATTGATAAGTCCTAAGTCGATGTGTATATGTTTGTATGTATGTATGTTCCTATGGACTCCAAAACATCTGAAGCGATTTTGATAAAATTTTCAGGGAATCTTCAAATTAGCCCAGCGGGTGATGTTGTAAAATATTTTTTTAAAAACTAAAAACTTTTAGGTACAAGCTTTTAATATTACAGTGTCACGCTATATTCATATGCATGCAAGTTTCAGCTCAATCGGAAACCTGGAATTGGGTAAAATCTTGCAAATTTCATTACAGACACCGGGACAGGTGAAACTAAATAAAAGCTTGTAAAAAAACGTCAAAAAGAAAAAATAAGTAAAAATGCGTAGTTAAAAAGAGCGTCGGTGGCGTAATGGCTAGGCCCGCCGCCTCCTGTCCGGGAGGTCAAGGTTCGAATCCTGCCACGTACCAATGTAATTTCGAAATAAGATTTCATTTGTACGTTTATTCGACGCTCTTACGATAAAAAGATTGTGAGGTAACCAGCACACGCCTGCGAAGAAACTAGCAGGTTGTGTGTGAAGTCGACCAACGCGCACTGGGCCCCCGTGGTCGACTAAGGCCCGATCGCCCTAATTTAGGGTAGGCTCGAGCCCCTCGGTGGGGACGTATATGAGCTGATATGATGAAAAAAGCTGACGGAGATGCAGCGCGGGTCGCTTGTATTAAGAGTTCATAAATCCCATAAAAACGTAGTATTTGATTCATTTGTGAACCAAAAAACCGATTTTGAAATAATTTTATAACGATAATCGGATGACGTATAGCTGTGTCGGTATCGCATTCATTCATCATCATCATCATATCAGCCTAAGGACGTCCACTGCTGGACATAGGCCGGTATCGCATTACTTTTTTGAAAAACGAAACAGGAATTCATTAACTCCAAAAATCTAAAACTCCTTTTTTCAACGGAAACCAAGTTTATTGGTTAATAATGGATTCCTGTTTCGTTTTTCATTAAAGTAATGCGATACCGACACAGATATACGTCATCCGATTATCGATATAAAATTATTTCAAAAACGGTTGTTTGGTTAACAAATGAATCAAATACTATGTTTATATGGGATTTATGAACTCCAGCAGGCTCTGAAGTATATAAATTTTCAATCTTACCCTACAGTTATTTCATCTCAGATCCTACCCGAAATCAGTACAAAGAAACTATCGTATGCATCCAGCAATAAGGCAAAGTATTTAAATTAGTATTAAAATACAGTATGGACACTCCCTGCCGCTCTCTAGATTGCGAACTCCTCCCCTCGTCACCCAGATTGATACAGATTGGTTATAGTTTGGTTGTCGAACGTATATAGGATTTCGCCGCTATTTCGTTTGTTCCGTCATTCCTTTTTAAAAATGTCATTTCTGGCTCGTTGTATGAAGTGTCCAGGGTGTGATTAAGGTAGATAGGGAGGGACCCAAGAAAACGATAATTGAATTTAGCGGTAACTTCCTTTTTACTTAGCGTCTACAGCTTGGCAACCGCAGCTTGCATTAAACGCCGAGACTCCAGACGTTACATAATAGTATCAGACAATATTAAATTTGCTTGGGCCGCTGTAATTTTTGTAGGGTTGTCAGAAAAAATACATTAAAACCGTAATTTACTCGGTTCTTATTCAGTTATAAAGTTTGTCACGTTCAAGAAAACACAGAATGTAAACAAACCAGATAACCTATTTTACGTTTTGTTTTCTATGTTTTAACTGTTTATAACTATTATATTCTACACTTACCAGCACCATTTCTTATCTATTTAAAATCGCATTTTAGTTTTAAAATAGGAAAAAATTGAAATTGTTTTATTTAAATTCTGTATATTTGTTATGTATTTTTTTATTACATTTTATTTATTTTTTATATCTTGGAGGGGAGAGTAAAAAGGAATTTTGATGATAGAGTTTGTGCGCACTAAATAAGCGCCTACAAATTTTCTTATTCCATCAGGTGAATGAATAAGATGATAAGTCAATCGCACACAAATTAGCCCGGCGTGAATGAGTTCAAAAATAGTTACACGAACTGCGAGTGGGTGTGACATACCCTAATTGTTGATGTTGACAACTGAAATGACTACTTATAACTGTAATATTAATTAAAATTGGGGACATGAGGCAAAATGATAAAATTACCCAGTTCTAGTCATAAAAGTATTTGTATTTCAGAAGCGGACAGATTCCCGGCCATCCCTAAGCCGTAGTTAAGCCAATCACATACTCTGTAACACGCATCCATAATTCAATAAAATAATCAGTCACGTCGATGATCTTTGTCTTCCTTATAGCCCTCACTACAATTTGGCGACCAACGTATGGGGCCCGTCGCTTCTTCCAATCTGGAGGATTCAAAAACACTCAGAATACGCACTCTACGACCGAGGCCGAAAAGGGCTGTTATTCCACCAACCCCAAAGAAGAAGTCAAAGATGACCAACGTTACGGCAGTTAGTTTCATCACTTACCACGGCGGCGTTGCAAGCGGCTAACAATCACGCCCCTACCAGTTCTTTCGCTAACAAAGCTACAACAATATTTAAGAAAATCTACAACATCACAGACTCAGACGCCATTTTGAGTTTACCTTTAATACTTAAGGGAGAAGCGGCAACCTGGTGGCAAGGTGTGAAGGAGGGAATAACGACCTGAAGTGAGTTCGAAAGCCGTCTTCGTCACGCATTCGCTCCAAAAAAACCTGGCTACGTGATTTTTCAGGAGATCTTCTCAAACAAGCAGCCTGCTTCTATGCTAACCGAAACGGTCATCTCAAATTGTCGCTCACTCCTTTCTCAGTAACCTACACCAGGATTGGATGAGCAACTTCAACTAGATGTTATTTATGGCCTTTTTATCTTACTCGTAACTCCTTTGAGAAGCGGACGGATTCTCTTAGGCCTGTAACACGCATCCATAAGTCAATAAAATAATCAGTCACGTCGATGATCTTTTTCCCTTTCCCGCCCTCACTACATTACTTTAAAAAACATAGTAGTATTTTTTTACACAAAAATCAACAATAGTTAGGAACTATGACTTAAATATCTAAAAACACTCTGTTTTTTTTAACCTGTGCACACAAAATAAAAAATATATCTGTCTTATATAATTAAGCTTAAGATAACATAAAATCAACATAAGACATTCTAATATATTCTTTTAAGAGGTCGGATATTTTATTTATTTATTTTTATTTTTTATTTTTTATTCGGCAGCGCCAACAGTCTCCTAACTACTGTTGGGGACAGGATTGATAGCCCTATGGTAAGGCACTGGGTAACTGTCCATCTTGCCCCAAACCGCAAGCTTTAAAAACTGTTATTTGCTTTAGTGTTACTAACCTTTAATTTTTGTGTCTTTTACTAACCCATTTAAATATGAATTTCTCATGATTCGAAATAAAAAGTATTCTATTCTATTCTATTCTATTACGTATCCGCTGTGTGTTTACGCACATTTACTTCACTAAAAATAAAAAATAAAAATCACTCCTCGTGACCCCCCCTCCAGCTACCGAGCCAGCCGAGTTCCAGGAATCGAGCAGTTCAGAAATATTTAGTGTTTTATAAATTGATGGGTATGAGACACCTGACCTCATTCACGCCGGGTTAAGATTACCTGACCTCATTCACGCCGGGTTAAGATTAGAAACAAGTTTAATTTTTATTGAAATTTGAAGTTTTTTTATTTTAAAAAAAACTTCACAGAATATTACATAATCATGAATCGTTACACCCAGTGAATACAAAAACCGGCCAAGTGCGAGTCAGCACCACACACAAAGGGTTCCGTACCATCATACTGGATGGCGCTGTTTCTTCACGTTTCAAAAACACGTTTTTTTGTATAGAGACTTTAAGTTTTTCAAATTTTTTGTATTTTTTGTTACAATGCCAACAGAAATACATCATCTGTGAAAATTTCAACTGTCTAGCTATCACGGTTCAAGAAATAAAGCCTGGTGACATACGGACAGACATACAGACGGACGGACAGCGGATTCTTAGTAATAAGGTCCCGTTTTCACCCTTTGGGTACGGAGCTTTAAAAATGGTAAGATTTTCAATGAAAAATCTCGTTAGATTTGTTTTTTAGAGTTACGTACCAAGTAAAGGGATCACATCACTAATCTTACGCTCTCTGTCTGTCTGTCCGAAGTTTACGGCCGTTTCGTGATGGGTAGCTGGCCTTTTTATAGAGAATGTGTAGTATAAATAATTTACCAGAAAATAGTAAAAAAAATAAAAAAATGTACAAATTAAAGAATTTTTTTATTAGTTTTTGCTCTATTGTAAAAACTGTAATACGTACAAATGAAAAACTTGGCGTGGTTATAGTAGTAAAAAAAATCTGTTGATGTCCTTTTTTGTAATGAATAGGTATCATTATGAAACATGTGTGGAGTAGTTGTATAATAAGAGCGTCGGTGGCGTAACGGCTAGAGCCACCGCCTCTTGCCCGGGAGGTAGTGGTTCGAATCCTGCCACGTACCAATGTGATTTCGAATTTAGATTTCATATGTACGTTTATCCGACGCTCTTACGGTGAAGGAAAACATCGTGATGTAACCTGCTCACGTCTGCCAAGAAACACGCAGGTTGTGTGTGAAGTCGACCAACCCGTACTGGGCCCGCGTGGGCGACTAAGACCCAGTCACCCTAATTCAGGGTAGGCGCGAATCCCTCGGTGGGGACGTATATGAGCCCTTGGAGCAAGAGTCTGATTTACCACTTTTTTTTGTATGACACACTGATATGTAACGACTCAACCGTGCTCTAATTACCGTGAAAATTAGATTGTCACCGAAATCCAAAAAAATAAAGTGTTTCGTCATCATCAATCGTCCTAATAAACCTTTTCCTTACCAAACAGATCCTTTAGTTTGTTCATATCATCTGTGTCTATATCTATGATTTTAAACCAGCCAATCGTGTGTGTCAGTGTCTTTGACTCACTGCGAGTGGACGTACAAAAAACGATCGAACCTAACCTTGCTTCGTGTGACAAAATACAAAATCTATCGACGACAACTGTGCCAGTAAAAGTGGAGATAAGGCAGTGTCACGGGCCCGTGGACCATCACCGTCATCGCCACGAGGTACGTACACCACTCTATACCACCTTTTGGCTGGCCACCCCTTTTTCCATCTTACCCAAATGTCCTTGCTGACACATAAAGGCTCGTAAAATATCGGTAACCGAAAAAAGCTGTGAAACCTTGTACCCTGCAACCCTATGCACGCTGCTTCGTTGAAATATTAGCGTCATAACCATCGAATGGCCCAGTTAACATACTAAGTTGTATTATGAAGTGCTGAGTCGATGTTTTATTTTCATAACAATGCCGAAATTGCTCCCATAAATCAAGCCAGTTTAAGGCTCTGAATGGAGGCATGAAATATCAGTGTGATCAAAGTACTTTTGTTTTGTGTTGTTGTTATTGGAGACGGCAGTTTTGAAAATTGCCTTTGCCAAACACAAAACGTGCATATTAATATTCTTAAATAGAGTTGAATGAGATATTTCATAAGTTTTTTTTCTGGATTTTTTTCACAACAGGTTTGCCTATTTTTGGGATCTTTGCTTTCAAGATTCAAGATATTTATTCAAAATAGGTGCAAATTACAATTGTTCTGATAGTCATAAAATAGTGATTACATTAATTTGATTTGTAAAAAATCAAGATGTGAACAATCATTAGTTAATAACGTCAAAATCTAATCCTTTATATAAAAAAACAAATTATGTCATTAGAACATGAAAAAAATATGACACAAGAAGTTATACATTAAAATCATTGAATGTCATGAACGCCTTTGATAGCACCCAGTCACGAGTACAACGCGAGAGCCAGCCATCGCTTCTCTCAACCATATTAGAGGCACAGTACAATAAAGAGTACTATAGGTTACCTTTAATCCACGAGTCCGTTACCTTTAGGCGCATTGACTAGACCACTGATATTATTTAAAGTATCTCTGATGGTTCTGGTTCGATTCCTGGCACGAGAAACATTACTGATCATGTTATATAAGAATTAAATTGATGTGTCCTAGGATTAGAAATAACTATGTATATACCTACTTCCCCACTGCGTTGGAGATCCAAATAATTCGGTAAATTCTCTTCGACCATATAACGATGAGAAGCATTTGGAATGATCTGGCCTTATCAGTTAAAGTTTATTTATCCGGCTCTAAAATTTATAAATTCAAAAATTCATATTGTATTTTTCAGTTTGCTTTTCTAAAATCCAAAAATATAATTTTAAATTTATAACTTTTTAGGGTTCCGAATTCAACAAGAAACCCATATATTTTTTTAATTTTTTTATTCACAATTGGTAAACCCTTTACAACAATTTCGCCATGTCTGTCTGTCCGTCTGACCGTGGCTTAGCTATGAGACTATTAGTACTAGAAAGCTGTAATTTGATATGGGTATACATATATACATATTAATCATACCGACAAAGTGGTACAATAAAATCTTTAAAATATTTTTTAAGATACCTTTCCTACATGTAATCGTTTTGCAAAACAAGTGCTGAATTTTGTTAGATTCAAGTCGCCCTCCAGCTAAATCGCTATTTTAGGACATCTAACAATTTTTTGAATGGTAGGATGTATAATCAATTTAAAAGGAAAACTATCACGGCTAATTAGGCTTCCTTAGTTTAGGAGTAACAGTCGACCAACTTAAAAACGTGCAGTTGGATTTTTAAAAAGTTGATAATTTTTTTGTTCTCTTAGCAACAGCAAATAGAATTTTGTTTTGAAAATATTACATTTATTATTTAAAAATCCTACGGAATCCTACTTTGCGCTAGTCCGACTCGCACTTGGCCGGTTTTATCTACAAACAAATGGAATAAAATACTGCAAAACATATAACTAAAATAGCAACGGTATTCATTGTTAGTCATCGTATTATTCAAATTTTATTCTTTTCAAACAGTATCCAGTCTTGTCGGCCTCAGATTGTATAGTCCCGGAGAAAATAAAAGATATCACACTCAAATACGTCTTCTTATCAGCTCATTTACGTCCCCACCGAAGGGCTCGAGCCTACCCTGAATTAGGGCGATCAGGCCTTAGTGATTACTCGGGCCCAGAGCGGGTTGGTCGACTTCACACACAACCTTCGAGTTTCTTCGCAGGTGTGTGCAGGTTTCCTCACGATGTTTTCCTTCACCGTTAAAGCAATCGGTAAGTATATGTACGTAAGTTTTTTGAAAAACTCATTGGTACATTGGCCGTCCAGATTTGAACCCGGCACCTCTGGTTAGATGGATCGAGTCGTTACCGGTTGAGCCACCGACTCAAATACGTATCTGGAGATAAAATTCTAAAAGTTTTGAACATGAACCTTGTAGGGTGCCAAAAATACATGCCGGAGTAATTAGTCTTAGTATGAACATCCTCAAAATAATTATTTTTTGTAATAAACCTATTAATTTATATATATACAGGGTGCGAGGGACCAAGTGTTACAACGGAAAAACTCCATAACTGTGTCAAATGTTGATATTTCTATTTGAAAATTTATGGTAATTGGGAAAATTTACCTATTCTATAGAGTTAGACACAAAAAGTAGGAATAGTATAATAAGTTTAAAACATGTGATATTCATCAATAAAAAAATAATAAAAAAAAATGGTTTTAGGGTAGGGTAGGGTAGTGTAATGTAGGTGTAGTGTAGTTGGGGTAAGGTAGGGTAGGGTAGTGTAGTGTAGGGTAGGGTAGTGTAGGGTAGGGTTAGGGTAGGGTAGTGTAGGGTAGGGTAGAGTAGTGTAGGGTGGGGTGGGGTAGTGTAGGGTGGGGTGGGGTGGGGTAGGGTAGTGTAGTGTAGGGTAGGGTAGGGTAGTGTAGTGTAGGGTAGGGTAGGGTAGAGTAGTGTAGTGTAAGGTGCAACGAAGTTCGCCGGGACAGCTAGTAAAGTATAAATTTACAACGTAAGACTATTAATATCATCATCATATCAGCTAGAAGACGTCCACTGCTGCAAAAGCGGCAGCGGCTTCTCGCGACCCTCACTAGGTCATCGGTCCACCGAGTAGAAAGTCTGCCTACGCTTTATCTTCCGGTGCACGGTCGCCACTCGAGAACTTCACTACCCCAACGACTATATGTTTTACGAGCTATGTTAATAAGACTAGTATTAATTCAACAATATTACTCATTCAATTTGGATCGTAAAGAACCTATAAACGTCCCACTGTTTAGGTACGTTCAAAGTAAGTATTAGTTGGCACGGTTCTCTTCCAGAACTCGGGAATTCTGGAACTAAACGTACTCAAATTCTTAATAAAAAAAAATAAAAAAAAAGAATGTTAGGCCATATTTGATACAGGGTGCCTAGTCCAGGTTGGTGAAGGTTGTGGGGCTAGTGGCTACTGTTCCAAGTTTTTCAAGCCGTCTATAAGGCATCCGACACGGCTTAACGAATGTCATCTAATGATAGCACCAACGGCTTTACGTGTTATGCGAACCGCGGAAAAGGTTAGACGATACTCCACACAGGGGGTATAAGTCCAGGTTGATGGAGGCTGCACGGCCATATTGGCAAAGTATATTATAAGGTCTAAGAAAATTAGCTGAAACTATTTTAACTGGTGCTTCTACCCATGAAACTGAACAACTTTCCCCATGAAACCCATAGTCAAATCTCAAAAGAAATTCCCACTTCCCATACTAAGTTGGCTAATCAGCTAATCGAGTTACTATGGGAGAGCCAAGAAAAAAATGTTGCGATTTGGCTATGGGTTCCATGGGGAAAGTTGTTCAGTTTCATGGGTAGAAGCACCAGGTAAAATAGTTTCAGCTAATTTTGTTAGACCTTATATATTAGTACTAACATACAGTATGGACACTCCCTGCCGCTCTCCAAATTCCGACCTCACCCCCTCGTCACCCAGATTCATACAAATTTGTTACAGTTTGGTTGTCGAACGTATAGGATTTCGCCGCCATTTTGTTTGTTCCGTCATTCCTTTTTTGAAGTGTCATTTCTGGCCCGTTGTATGAAGTGTCCAGGGTGTGATATTGGAAAACTCTACTGTCAGAAGTTTTTCTAGCCACCTATAAAGACATCTGACACGGCTCAACTACTGCCATCTAGTGAATACAACCGACACCAACCGTTTAACGTTCTTTGCAAAGCACGGAAATAGTCGAAAGAAAAAACTATTCCTAAGTACCTAAACTTAACTAGTGTGAATTGATCGACCCAACAACGGAAGTTGCACTAAGCTATTTTTAGGGTTACGTAGGTACCCAAAAGGTAAAAACGGGACCCTATTACTAAGACTCCGCCTGTCTGTCTGTCTGTCTGTCCGTCTGTCACCCAGGCTGTATTTCATGAACGGTGACAGCTAGACAGCTCGCGCACTGCGCTCCCTCTAAAATTTCTAAAAACGTTGTCCACGCGGGTGAAGCGGTGGGAAACAGCTAGAGTTGTGTATGAAAAATTACTGGAAAATTAACAAAAACACTTATTTTTCAATGAAGTTTTCTTACTTTATTTATAATTCTTAAAATTTTATATGAATTGTTAGAAAAACAATTCAACGTAGATTACAATACTTACATATTAATTAATACAACAACCGGAACCGGAAACGGACGGTACAGAGTCACAATTATTTAGAAAAAAAAACAGTCAATCAATTGTTACAAAAAATTAGTCAATCAGTTAGTTTTCTATAGGCAAAATGTGCTCTAGCGAAAACGGACAAATTCTGCCAGACTTCACAAAACGTCAACTGAATCTGCCACAGGTCTTAGGGGGCCAATTCTAACAAAAAGGACTATTTAGTAATCTGTGAAAAAGGCAAGTAACTGCCACATATTATGTCGCCCTGATTCAGGGTAGGCTCGAGCCCCTCGGTGGGGACGTATATGAGCTGTAATGATGATTATGGTCTCACTGGTCCGCACGTCGAGCGCGCGCAAGTCTCTCAGCTGTCAACAAAACACCACGAACGTTATCGATATCACTCGAACTCCACCGAAAGCAAAGTCGGCTAGTCGACTAGTCGGCCAAAGTCATAGTCGGCCCATCTCTAATGAAAATGCTCAAGGTATCGGAATACGCGGAGAGATTCTTTATGTAGGTAGATTTTATTTTTAAAAAAAAGGTTTGTTTTAGAAACAAAGTTAATTTTGCAGTTGGCACCTACATTTGTATGGAAAATCTATTTACTTTTTACAAATCCAACATCTTAAGTCGGTCGACTACTTTTAAACAAACAAAGCCAACTTGGCAGTGATAATTTTCCTTTTAAAATGATTAAATGCACTCAAATTTCCAGAACTTAAACTTTTTAGATTTTCAGAAATAGCAGTTTAATTGATGGGGGTTGGGGACTTGTTAAAAAAATCACTATTTTAAAACTAAATGTTTCATAAACGAATCATTGCATGGCAAACCCTCAATAGTTTTAAGAAACGGACATACATACACACGAAACATATAATCCTCCTTCCATTTTCCCTCTAATATGGTTGATGGAAGCGATGGCTGACTCTCGCGTTATACTCGTGACCGGGTGCTGCACGTGTGAACTGGCCTACTCTTGTCAAAGGTATCAATGACATTCAATGATTTTTATGTATAACTTTTCGTGTCATATTGTTTTCATGTTCTAATGACATAATCTGGTTTATTTCAAGGATTGAATTTTGACATTATTAACTAATGATTGTTTATTTCTTGATTTTTCAGAAATGAAATTATGTTATTATTATTTTATGACTATCAGAAAGAGTTTTATTTGCACCTATCCTACTAATATTAAAAAAGCGAAAGTTTGTATGCATGGATGGATGTTTGTTACTCTTTTACGCAAAAAACTACTGAACGGATCTAGACGAAATTTGGTAAGTAGACAGATTAGGACCTGGATTATTATATGGGCTACTTTTTTCCACGCTTGCGAGCCGCTTTCGGCTCGCGCACTGCGCACCCGCGGAGACAGTCATAGAAACTATGTTCACGCGAGCGAAGTCGCTGGCAAAAGCTAGTCTTGAATAAACAATCCTGCGGGCATTAGCCGATAGATCCGACAGTCCACTTGTGTGGACGTTGATCAATCGGACTAAATCTCCATTAATTATAAGTTACTAACATAGGTTTAAGCTTATTTGTTTACTAACATACGTGGATCTTGTTGTCTGTAAAATAAATTTAAAAAAAAAAAAAAAAAAAATATCTTGAATCTTATTTCTTGAATTGCCAGCAACAAAAACGACCACGTAAGCTTAAACAAACTATTACTAGAGAGTAGACAGTGTGGACCTCTTGAGACGATATTCCGACCGCCAAGTAGTTCGGTATAAAGCTAGCCACTCATTTATTCATAGATTCGACGGACTGAAAGGCATGGTGTGTTTCAAATGAGCGCCACAGAGCAAACAAAACAAGCAGTTCTTCTTTTCGTGTGGAAGTGTCATTACTTAATCTATTAGGCATACCTTTGCCAAAAACATGCAAGTTCAATCGCTTCAGGTGGTTGCCTTCATTAGACCTTTTGTAGTGCAAAAGCAGTTCTAAAAGGCTTTAAGGTCCAATACGCCTTGGAACAGTTGTCACTGTCTTTTTCTTTACGTGTAAAGATTAAATAAAATAACCACACTTTTGCACTTTTTCAATGTTTTTTTGTTTTAACTTAGATATAGGCATTTTTGCAAAAAAAAAGAGTCAATATCATCATTACAGCTCATATACGTCCCCACCTAGGGGCTCGAGCCTACCCTGAATCAGGGCGATTAGGCCTTAGTCGACCACGCGGGCCCAGTGCGGGTTGGTCGACTTCACACACAACCTTCAAGTTTCTTCGCAGGCGTGTGCAATATGTCACTATGTCAATATGTCACGATTTTATTGAGGAATACAACAGAAAAAAATAAGGTAATGACTTTTTCCAACCCTCTATTTCGGGGTTTCCATTATTTTCTGAAAGGGTTTCGCCTTAACCCGGCGCCAATGACGCTGGGTCATATTGATCCGAGCGATTTTCAATTGGGGAAATTTCGAAAAAAAACATTTATAATCGTTAGTGGTTTTCTCAGTAGCTGGATATAAGACGTCAATTCATAATGATTTGTACCATAGTTTAGTGAGCAAGCGCCGGCGAAAAATGGTAAAATCCCTTTTCTTGAATAAAACGGCTAAAGCTCCATACATTTTTAGTTCCAAAAGAGAAATTATTTTAGTTGCCCTTTTGATGTTGTTGCATTAAAACCAAATTATAGTTTGATATCTAAATTAACATAAACATCTTGGTACTACAATGACTTCATGGTCATGCAATAGTTCTTACTTTGTATTCAATTTGTTATAATTCATTAGATAACCAGATAATTAAGAAAAAAAAATTCGGGTCATATTGACCCAGCGTCATCGTCCGCGTTATTTTTTACACGTCATTGGCGCCGGGTTAAGCCTACGCGATTAAAAAATAAGCAACACAAATAAATTATTTCGGGCACGTGGAATAAAAGTTTAACTTATAGAAGGTATAAAAAGTATGTGGGTGCCTCAATGAACTAGTTTTCCCAAAGATGCTCATTTTTAGGGTTCCGTGTCAGATATCGGAACCATATAACTAAACCTATGCTGTCTGTTCTATGTACGATTACTAAAAACAATCTGTTTGGTAAATAACAAAAACCAAAACATTTTATCCAAGAAACCTAGTTTATGTTTTGTCTGACAACCTATCAAGATCAAAACTGTTCAAAATCGGTTAACCTATTAAGGTAACCTAAGAATTGACGTGGAAGCGATGAGACATGACAAGTCTAGTAATTCTTTTAATAATTTTTTTTATCTTAGCATTGCCATGAGTGGTGCATGCTCGCTTAAATGTTCGTGAGGATGGTGGCGCATCGGGAGCCGGGTCGTTCCTTTCCCTCTAATAATATGGTTGATGGGAGCGATTGCTGACTCTCGCGTTATACACGTGCGTGACCGGGTGCTGTCCGTATGAACTGACCTACACTTATTAAATGAATTTAATGATTTTTATGTAAAACTTTTCGTGTCATATTGTATTCATATTCTAATGACATAATGTGGTTTATATGAAGGTTTTAATTTTGACCTTATTAACTTATTATTGTTTATTTCTTAATTCTTCACAAATGACATTGTTATTATTATATTATGACTATGAGAAAAAGTGTAGTTTTAATTGAATTGAGGTGAAAATTCTTATTTTCACAGTCCTCTTAAGTGGCAGTGGGCGGGGCACATGCTCGTAGAACGGATGGCCGTTGGGGCAGTAAAGTTCTCAACTAGCGACCGCGCTCCGGAAAACGTACCGTAGGTAGGCCTCCCACTCAGCGGACCGATGACCTGGTGAAGATCGCGGGAAGCCGCTGGATGTGGGTAGCGCAGATCCGGTCGTCGTGGAAATCCTTGGGGGAGGCCTACAAGTCTGTGGGGAGGCTTATGTTCAGCAGTGGACGTACTTTCGCTGATATGATGATGATGATGATGTATACTTATACAAAACGGGAAAAAAAGAGCAGCTTGAAACTTTTAGTACAAAACTAATTTAAACCTTTGTTTAGTAACGTTTAAATTTACTTTGATATACAATTATTCAATATATTTGCAAAGTTTAGATTCAATCCTGCATATAATTTAAGCTCGAGCCTCCAAGGGTTCCATAAGCTGTTTGATAATTTTTGATATGGATGGTAGGTGTATGATGTAATCTAATTCCAAGCAGTCTGGCACATCGTACCAAGGTGTTTTAGTTGTTTTTCTGCAATGTAGCTTAATATTCTGTGGCCGTACAGTCTGAAAAGCATGGTGCATGACAAGGGCGTAAGAACGCGGGCATATTCACTCGGGAGTGGGATCGACGGTGTGAATAGGCTGACAAGATCGCTGTTATAGTCTACCTAGTGTGTATTGGCTTACGTTAGGATTGACATTATCAGACTTTGAATGCGGGTTATATCTATTAAGTAGAAGTTAAACGTCAAAAGCACACGTGATACAACTGATACAAGGGTTGTAAATTATCGTACATCGTCGGTGTATATGTAAAACAATAAATTGTGGGTGTTCTTGAAACTTAAAAACTTTTTTCATCAAACCCATACGTGTGGGGTATCTTTGGATAGGTCTTCAAAATAGGATAGGACCCCCCCCCCCCCCCCACTGTTACTTCTAAAAAAAGAGAGTGATAAAACTAAAAAAATATATGATGTACATTACCATGCAAACTTCCAACGAAAATTTGAACGAGATCTAGTAAGTATGTTTTTTATACGTCATTTATTATAGATAATGGTGCGGAACCCTTCTATGCGCGAGTCCGACTCGCACTTGGCCGGTTCTTAGCGACTTTTTAAGCACAGTACAATACATTTAGTGACAAAATTGCCAATTTTATATTGTTCATCAGGAGGTCGCGGGTTCGATTCCCGGCGAAGTCTAACTTTATATGACTCGGTTTGGTTGGTAGAAGGGCATTTTCTAAGCCCGCGTGGCTAAGTACTACCACCTTATCTAAGTCTTGCCGCTAAGCATCAATCTTAATAGCATTGACATGTTCCGGCTTGAAGATAAGATAGCCAGTTCCCCATTGCGTTGGGGAATCTTGGTAAGCCCGCTTCCATCTTCGGCATCATCGTCACTTACCATCAGGTGAGATGATGCCAAAGGCTTACCAATTGTGAATAAAAAAAATTCGCTTCAGCATTTTTATTAAGTGTCTATACAGGGTGTAACAAAATTGGTGGAAGTCCCGTTAACTGGGGCTTCTACTCATCATACTGAACAACTTTTGTTCTACGACTTTGCTGAAATAGCAAAAAAAATATTTTACTCTTCATACAAATCGATCAGCTGATCGGCTAATTTTGTACATTTTAGTATGAAGGGTCCTATTTTTTTTTTGAGAATTGACTATGGGTTCCTTGGGAAAAGTTTTTCAGTATGATAAGTAGAACCCTCAGTTAACGGGTCCTACACCAATTTTTTACACCCTGTGTAATCCAGTCTAGGAGTGAATTGAAATTCATTAGTTTCACTTTATATTCGCTGTGACTAAATGAAAAGGGAAACCCTGTACGTGACTCTGGTGGTATCAGGTTGTATGGGAGTGTATGGGAGTTTATTGTTACCACGCACTGAGCCCGCGTGGTCGACTAAGGCCCGATCGCCCTAAGTCAGGGTAGGCTTGAGCCCCTCAGTGAGGACATAATATGAGCTGATCACAAATTAAGCAAATTACCAAATGGAAGTAGAAAAAAATAATTACCTATCCTCAAGAAAAATAAATGAGAGTAGAAAATAGAATATAAATTAGTTTCTTCCTGTGCGAGCTCTAAAGGTCGGATTATATTGGTGGCCGGCACGCTACTGCATCAAGCTACCTGCATGGCCATTGGACATGCAACCGACTTGAAACTACCCTCAAATATAAAACCAAGTTAGATAGAAGTTGCATTTTATTACCCGACTACGCCAAAAAGGAGGGTTATGTTTTTCGAGTGTTTATTCATTAATATCAGCTCATATATACGTCCCCACCGAGGGGCTCGAGCCTACCCTGAATTAGGGCGATCGGGCCTCAGTCGACTATGCGGGCCCAGTGCGCGTTAGTATAGAATAGAATAGAATAATATTTTATTTGCGTAAATGTGGTAGGTACAGTATGGTGACAGGTAAATTAAATGTCCAATACACATTCAGCCTTATTTCAAAGACTAACAACAACTTAGAAAATATTTTTTATCATTTTTTCATCTAAAAACTCATTTACTGAGCAGTAGCAGTTATCAATTAGTTTTTTTTTGCGACTTTAAAAATTTGTTAGGCGTCAATTCCTTAATTTCGTTGGGTAATACAGTTTAATGCACATAGAATAGCATTTTTTTTTATATTTTGTAGTTCTTGGTATTTGATCATGGACTAGTTTTTTTTGTGTCTTGTATTTCTAGGGTACACTTGACCAGCAGTCTTAAAAAAGATCAGGATTCTCCTTAACAAACTAACATATTTCGTAAATGTGTATACATGGTAATGGTAGGAGATTTAATTTCTTAAATATAGATTAGCAAGGTTCATCTGGTACTGCGCCGAATATGGCTCGAATGCGTTTTTTTGCGCAACAAATAGTTTTCTTATGTCTGTACCGTTGCCCCAGACTATTAGTACATGCCCAAGAGCAGATAGGCTACTGTTGCTATTTTCCTTGAAGTAGTCATTTACTCAGAGCAAATGAAAAGCTATTTACTTTGTTACAGATTCTATTAGTTTGTTGTTTCCAAAACATAACCTTTGTGTTTCTTCGCAGGCGTGTGCAGGTTTCCTCACGATGTTTTCCTTCACCCTAAGAGCATGGGATAAACGTACATATGAAATCTAAATCGAAAACACATTGGTAACGTGGCAGGACTTGATCCACGACCTCCCGAAAAAAAGGTAGCGGCCCTTGCCGATGCGCCACCGACGCTCTTCCAGTGTATATATATATATATATATGTTTACTTCTTTGGTACGCTCTGTAGCCTAACGGCTTAATGGATTTTGTAGTGGTAGGTGTCGTTGGCTTCGTTGATCCCTTTAGTGACATTTTATATACATGTAACCCGACCTTTTAAATTTATTTTTGTATGTTTTTGACTATAATTGTAATTAATTTTATCTTTATTTGTAAATCCTTGGCATCATCTCACCTGATGATAAGTGTGGATGATGCCGAAGATAAAAGCGGGTTTACCAAGATTCCCCAACGCGATAGGGAACTGGCTATCTTATCTTCAAGCCAAAGCACATCCGTGCTGTTAACATTGATAACATTGGGGTAGCTAGCCAGGCGGGCTTATAGAAAATACCCTTCCACCAACCAAACCGAGTCTTACAAAGTTATACTCCGACGAGAATCGAACTCGTGACCTCCTGATGTGAAGCTAATGGACTTAACCATTATGCCACGGATACGGTTGAAAAGAGGGGTTAAGTTTATATGGAGTCGGGTTTTTAATTTATTTTATTTGGGTATTTAATTTACGATTTATTTTAAGGTTATCTGGGTACTTATCGGTATAAGAACTAGGTATCAGTGACGTTCTATAATATCAGTTACATTATAAGATGTGGTGGTAACTTAAATATAAAACCAAGAGTCTCTTGTCGCCCGTTTTTTGAAAGTGAAAATATCCTCCCGCTCCCTTGTATATATATACTTGAAATCGCTAGCTATGTCCATAAAAATTTAAGCAAATATGAATACTGTAGTAGTACGCGTCGACATCACCTGTTAGTACAGCCTACACCAATATTGGAAATCTACAAAACCAGCCCTTATTATAGGTCAATCGCAGTGTATAACAAACTCCCAAAAACTTTAAAATCGGAAGGAAATACTAAAAAATTTTTACAACAACCTAAAAAACCTATTAATATCTAAATGTTAGTATAAAAGAATTTTTGGACGATAAAACATTAAAGTAAAATTATATACTTATATTTTTTTATTGAAAATATTCATGTAAAACCATTTAACCATTTATCTCGTAACTATCTTCTGGTCTCTCCTCATTTTTCTGTACATTATTACAATCTAACTATCCTGTTTGCCATGCCCTTGCAGGGCCCATGTACCATGCTATATTTAATTTATTTTAAGACCTTATTTTGTACATGATTGCAAACGATAAATAAATGAAATGAAATGAAATCGGGTATTTTATATAACTAAAAATAATAAAAAACCGGCCAAGTACGAGTTGGACTCGCGGTTAAGGGTTCCATACCACCACACCTCCACACAACTATGACAATGATACCTATTCATATGACAAACAAGAAACACAAATACGAGCAACAGAAAAATACTACTAGCGCTCTCTAGTGGTTTTTTAATGAACTATTTTCCGTAAGGGAACGTATTATGTTGAGTTTAACACTTTATTTTCAATTAATAGAATTCTTGTAGGTTTGCCTGTTATCTACAAGCAATAAACTAAAATTCGTATTTTTTTCAGAATTTTAGGTTCCGTAGTTTCGGATGGTCAATTTTCGTCTTCTTTCATGAATAAAATCAAAACTATTTACATTAAAATAAAAACAAAAATATATTTGAAATCCTCATAACGAGCCCTTTCATTTTATATATGACACAGTAAGGTGTGCAACACTTTTTGTTTTTAATTTCCTAATTTTTCCCCGAAAATAAACCTTGTTTAAAAATATAATATATTTATTTACTTTGCCTATCTGTGTTTGGGTCATAGGATTACACCATTCTACTAAATTCACCACAATTCGGAGCAAATTGGCTGTGACAGACGGGCGGACAGACAGACAGACGCACGAGTGATGTTAAGTGACGATGATGCCGAAAATGAAGTGGGCTTACCAAGATTCCATCAATGCAATATTAAACTGGCTATCTTATCTTTAAGCCGGAGTACATTAACGCTTCACATTGATATTTGGCAGCAAGATAAAGATAACATGGTGGGGTTTACAAAATGACTTTCCACCAACCAAATATAGACTTACAAAGTTAAACTTCGCTGGGAATCGAACCCGTGCCCTCCTGATGTACAGTAAATGGACTAAGCATTACACCACGGAGGCAGTAAAATTTTAAAAAAACAAAATATAAAAGAATGGGAAATAAATCGCTTATTGGATATGACAAGCTGGTAATTTATTAGCTATCGCCGCTGATCGAGATAAGCTATGGAAATCTCCTCAGGGAATCCATTTAATCCATGAATAAGGAAAAAAAACATAAATACTTAATACAAGCAAGATCCTTTACAATTTAAAAACATTATCTTTTACTTGCATCTGCTTGGAAGTAGGAAATGGGTTACATGAAATATATTCAATTTTAGCGAGAATTTCGCTTTTCTTGGCAGTGTGCCGCACGCCACCGTGTTTACATCTTAACAAAACTGGGGAGTCCCCTTGGGTTGGACATGCAAAATGTGGTAAGTGAACATTTTGTAAATTTTGTGTACGTTTCTTTTGCTCAGCAAGAATACAACATCAGTGGTATATAACACGTTGAATCGATAGAATGTGGTAGATGAAAATTTTGTACATGTTGTTAGGTACTTCGCCCGTACTGTTACCTAAGTCTTACAAATTTTCGCTAAAAAAACGCAAAGTTGCTGTACGATCTTCATGAAAAACATGCAAGTTTAGTCAGGAGCTAGACAAAGCTGTTTGGTTGTTGTTGGTTATTACTTTATTGTGGAATACGGTATTTTACTACTAGTCATTTGAGTAACTTTTTATAAACTGTCAAAATCGCATTTATTTCTGCAATAGTGATGACGAATGGTAGTCATCTGATTTACTTATAATGTCAAAAACGACATTTTGTTCGAAAAATGTTTGAAATACCTAGGCTTGACGTCATAGTTTTGCAGCGTCATTTATGTACTCATTTTGTGATTTTGATGAATTAAAAATCGAAGACTTGATGGAAAACAAAACGAGTAAGGTTTTTCTGAAGTTTAAGCAGGAGTAAAATTTAATGATCAAGAGTTCATAATTTATTTGATTATTTCTGATGCTGTCGTCATCCCTATTATTCGCGTTACTGCCATAGTGACGGCGTGGTAGGTGCTATAGTCTTTCACGAACTAATTAGCTATTTTTAATGAATATAAAATTAAAAATTGTTAAATAATATTTCAAATGAGCAACTGTTTTTCCTATTCTAGAAGAAATGCTATTAATCGAATAGTGTTTTTTTAATTTATTTTTGAAACGGTAAAATAACCTAGTATGAGGTGCCTATAAAGTATTAGAAAATGGCGGCAAATTTGAATAATACTTTAAAATCTCGAAAGTATTAATCAAATTCAAATAACTCTTTATTGTACATCAAAATACAATATATATATCGTCTATTTTGATCAATTCACTGGATATATTAATTCATATATTTTTTTTATCACATCTCACCTGGTGGTAAGTGACGATGTTGCCGAAGATGGAAGCGGGCTTACCAAGATTCCCCAACGCAATGGGTATATTTGAGATTTTTATCTTATTTTGCAATAGGGGATCGGACTGCATCAAAAACAAACTCTAAAATATGATTTCCTAAATTGTTCTCCTCTTGAAGTTTCAAAACCTTACTTGTTTTGTTTTTCCATTACGTTTTAAATTTTTAACTGTTCAAAATCACAAAATAAGTTCGTCAATGGCACTAAAAATCTATGATGTCACTTGTGGGTATTTCAAACATTTTTAGAAAAACATTTAGTTTTAGACAGATCATAAAAAGTAACTAAAATGACTAGCAGTCTGATCCCCTATTGTTCGTGTCTTTTCTTTCCCAGAGAAGAACAGATCACATATGGCAACAGAGTAAAAATACTCTTTTACAAACTGCACAGTACTCTTCATAACTACACTATCATACATTAGATTTTAAAATATGATTGCATGTTTTTTTATTTTTTTTACATATTTTTTTTCAAATTCTTTAATATGTTTAAGAGTATTTTTACTCTGTTGCCATATGTGATCTGTTCTTCTCTGGGAAAGAAAAGACACGAACAATAGGGGATCAGACTGCTAGTCATTTTAGTTACTTTTTATGATCTGTCTAAAACTAAATGTTTTTCTAAAAATGTTTGAAATACCCACAAGTGACATCATAGATTTTTAGTGCCATTGACAAACTTATTTTTATTTTTTTTACATATTTTTTTTCAAATTCTTTAATATGTTTAAAGAATTTTAAAAAAAAATATGTAAAAAAAATGAAAAAAAACATGCAATCTTATTTTAAAATCTAATGTATGATAGTGTAGTTATGAAGAGTACTGTGCAGTTTGTAAAAGAGTATTTTTACTCTGTTGCCATATGTGATCTGTTCTTCTCTGGGAAAGAAAAGACACGAACAATAGGGGATCAGACTGCTAGTCATTTTAGTTACTTTTTATGATCTGTCTAAAACTAAATGTTTTTCTAAAAATGTTTGAAATACCCACAAGTGACATTATAGATTTTTAGTGCCATTGACGAACTTATTTTTATTTTTTTCCATACTATCATACTAGATGGCGCTAGTTTCTTCAGTTCCGTATCATCATACTAGATGTCGCTAGTTCCTTCAGTTCCGTACTATCATACTAGATGGCGCTAGTTTCTTCAGTTCCGTATACTATCATACAAGATGACGCTTGTTTCTTCAGTTCCGTATCATCATAATAGATGGCGCTAGTTTCTTCAGTTCTGTTCTGTCGTACTAGATAGCGCTAGTTTCTTCAGTTCCCTACCATCATACTAGATGGTGCTAGTTTCTTCAGTTCCATACCATCATACTAGAAGGCGCTAGTTTCTTCAGTTCCGTATACTATCATACTAGGTGGTGCTAGTTTCTTCAGTTCCATACCATCTTATTAGATTGCGCTAGTTTGACTTTCACTTTTTCTTAATTTTTAGTATTTTTTGTTATAGCGGCAACAGAAATACATCATCTGTGAAAATTTCAACTGTCTAAGCTATCACGGTTCATGAACTACAGCCTTGTGACAAACGGACAGACGGACGGACAGCGAAGTCTTAGTAATAGGGTCCCGTTTTTACCCTTTTAGTACGGAACCCGAATAGTGTACCCAGTAACAAAACTCTAAGCACACTATAAGCTGCAGTTCAAATACGAAATAGACAATGTATGGGTCAAATGTACCGAGCAAGTTTTTCGTTTACATCTTAGAACGCTCAAGTATTATTTCCGCGCTATATAATTATCATATCTGCCGAAGGACGTCCACTGCTGGGCATAGGTCTCCCCCAAGGATTTCCACGACGACCGGTTCTGCACTACCCGCATCCAGCGGCTTCCCGCGACCTTCACCAGGTCATCGGTCCACCGAGTGAAAGGCCTGTCTACGCGTAGTCGGAGCGCGGTCACCACTCAAGAACTTTACTGCCCCAACGGTCATCTGTTTTACGAGCAATGTGCCTCGCCCACTGCCACTTAAGTTTAGCAATTCTGAGAGCTGTTTCGGTAACTTTACTACGGATCTCCTCGTTTCTGATTCGATCACGCAGAGAAACTCCGAGCAAAGCACGCTCCTTTGCCCTCTGGGTTACCTTGAGCCTTCTTATGACGCCTTTAGTAAGCGACCACGTCTCAGTTCCTAATGTCATCATTGGCAACACATACTGGTCGAAGACCTTAGTCTTATGACACTGCGTTATTTGGGACGTGAAGATATTGCGAAGCTTCCCGAGCGCTGCACAGCCGAGTTGGATTAGCCAAGTTGGAGCCGCGTTGGACATTTTGCTGTAACTCGAAAGTAAATTAACTTAAATATACAAGTAAACTGTATATAGGGTGTAACATGAAGGTGCAGTGGTACTTGAAGGTGGGCTTTTACTCATAAAACTGAACAACTTTTTTTCTACAGCTTTGCTGAAATCGCGATATTCTATTTTACGCTTTTATTAGCATCACCTGCATGTGATCACCTGTGGCTCAGTGGTAAGTGCGCTTGACTACTGATCCGAGAGTTGTGGGTTCGATCCCCACCCAGGGCGAACATTTGTGTGATGAGCAGATTTGTTTGCTCTGTGTCTGGGTGTTAAATATCTATATATGTATGTCTTTAAACGTATATAAGTAATTATATCAGTCTCTGGTTCCCATAACACAGGGAATCCTACTTTGGGGCCAGATGACCATGTGTGGTTTGTCCCAGAATATTATTATTATTATTATATGTATGTTTGTAACCGACTCCTTTGCACTCGATTTTGACCCACTTTAAACCCCTTCGGCCGTCTACGAAACCGGCGATTGATTTATTTAAACTTTGTACATTTATCAAGAATTAGTGACAATACAATAATTTCATAGGTTTATCTCATTATCCTGAACTAAATATTGAAAACTAAATATAGTTTAAAAAAACTAAAAACACGCTTTTAAAGCACATCCAACTAAAGTTAAAAATAATAATCATACAATAATGAACGAAAAATACTAGTATTATTGTGAAAAAAGCGTGAAGCGCTTTGTGCCATATTTTTCGTATATCGAGCAACCTACGCTTTTTCCACAATAATACTAGTAATTTTCGATCATTATTGTTTTCAGCTTATATTAAGAATTATTTTTCACTTTTAAGTTTGATGTGCTTTAAAAGCGTGTAATTTTTTTTAACTATATTTAATAACATTTTGAACACCAAGAACACCTAAAGGTGTCGTGTGCTATCGTGCCTACCAGGCCAGCAACTTCTTAAGGTGTCTGAGCTAAGGTGTCATCATATTTTTTTTTCCGTACAATAACCAGCCAATCAGCTGACCGATTTATATGAACAATCAAAAAAAAATCTATGTTCATAAAATTGATTATTTGATTTTGCTTTCGACGTTACCACCTTTCGTTTAGTTTCTTTCTTTATCTCTTTGTATTTTACTAAATCATCTCCATCTTTTGTAGACTGCCAAAGTTTAAAGGCTTCCTTTTTTGCTGATACGGCTTCCTTAACCTCTGGGTTCCACCATTGAGTTTCTTTAAAGGGTCCCTTCTTGTTTTTTGTTCTACCCAGATGTTTTTCCGCTGTATTTTATACATACATTTTCAAAGTCATTCCACATTTCATTTGGTGTTAGGTTTATGGTGTCTTTAGAGCTAAAGTATTCTTTTAGTTCCTGTATGAAGAGTTTGCCTTTAGATTCATTTAGAGACTTTCATTTGATTTTTGGTGTGAGTGTTCGATTGACTTTTATAGGTTTGGGAAGTTTGTACACAGTGACAAGGATTCTGTGCTAAGTTGTTAGTGGCTCTCCAGGTATGACCTTGCAGTTTTTATAATTACCCAAATGTTTTCGTCTTGCTAGTGTATAGTCGATTTGAGTTGTATTGCTTCCACTTTTTTGTGTTATTAGGTGGGTTTCTTTCTTTTCAAGCGACTTCCAAAAAGGAGGAGGTTCTCAATTCGTCTGTATGTTTTTTTTTATGTTTGTTACCTCATAACTTTGGACTGGATGAACCGATCTTTATGATTCTTTTTTTATTTGAAAGCTAGTGCTTCTCGTGTGGTCCCATATAAATTTTATCAAAATCGGTGTAGCACTTTATTCGAAAATTAACAAAAACCAAAAATAGTAATGCAAAAATGTAATGTAGTTGTTGCGATGGAAGTCGGTTTTTTAACGTGTTTAGCGTTTTCAATTATTAAAGAAAGTGTTTATTATCGCTAAATCACAGCTTTATGCAAATTGTAAAATGGTATCTCCATCACTGTGGAGTGTGCCGTATCCAAAACCTCCATGCCATCTCTCAACGTTAATGTTATATACGCTAACATGACCATTTAGGTCCCCGCCAATGTGAAGGGTTTCCTCTGGCAGGATATCTTGAATGAGTTTGCTGAGGTCATCCCAGAAAGTTTCCTTTTCGCCGTCGGTGCAGCCCGTTTGCGGCGCATATGCTGAGACTATATTAAAACAGGGCTGGTTTTCTAGGGCAATTTTCACAGCTATAATCCGCTCGCTAATTCTGCCGACGTTTACCAGTCGCAGGGGTCCGCGTTATACCCCGTGGAACTGGGTCCCTGACCAAACTCTGCCTACTGTTTAATACACTCCGGCCTACTGGATTGCAGGGCACCCACCCCCGCGGCAAGGACGCAATTAAGGAATTAAATTAAATGTATTAAATCGAATTAAATTAAGTTTTAGATTTTAAATGACACTGTGGCGGCAACTGCAGTAACCCGCCACTGAACATTAACACAAGCGACGAGAGAACAAAAGAAATACAACATCTAGAATGAGCTATTAGAATTTTTTCAGCGCTGAGTATATATACAGATACCAATCATCAACGATTGGTCCACGGCCAGAACCCAGGCATACCACCTCGCCTGGCAGAGATATCTCCCTTTGCTCTCGTCGAGTAGGAACGCACCGTTCCTAAAACACATTATAACCTTCATAATATTAGTATAGATTTAGTGGTATTAACAAGTTGTACAGTAAACCGTTGGTAATAATATCGTACGGTAATTTTCACCTATTTTATTTATCCAAACAGTATGAAGTTAAAAAAAAAACCGACCAAGTGTAAGTCAGAACCGCACACAAAGGGTTGCGCACCATCATACTTAATGGCGCTAATTTCTTCATGTTTTAAAAAGAAAAACGTTTTATGTATGTAAACTTTCACTTTTTCTAATTTTTAGTATTTGTTGTTATAGCGGCAACAGAAATACATCATCTGTGAAAATTTAACTGTCTAGTTATCACGTTTCATGAAATACAGCCTGGTGACAGACAGACAGACATACGGACGGACAGCGAAGTCTTAGAAATAGGGTCCCGTTTTTACCCTTTGGATATGGAACCCTAAAAATGTATCGAACGTTTACATAACCTCAAATCTTACAGATTCATAGAGTTTCGTCGGATACATACAACTAGTTGAAAACAGGAAATTTCTCACCTACGTATTTTACAAAAAGTACGTAATGTGAGTTATTTCTTTTCGACGTAAAAGTGTTTTGTGAATTTTAATTCGAAGCACGTCCCGCGATGCTCGACACTTTTAGCTTGTGTGGCCAATAACTACTCTATTCTGTGTGTTTCTTGCAATGTTTACGGAATATTTCTAACTGGAGGATATCCATCGCTGTCTTGACTTGAAAAATTGCTCAGATATAGTCTCAAAACAGGAAATGTATGTTGAAAAATGCGATATGTCACTTTTTGCATTGTTACACGCGTATCACGTAGATACGACATCTAGTCTAGGAAAACATAGGTACCACAGAGGATAGAAGAAGTCACTAATAGGTACTTTGTGCTTAGTATTAAGTGAACTTAATACTTGAAAAAGATATTTTTTGTGATCACCATAGAGTATCTTATACATACTAGATATAGAGAGTTGAATTGTAAGCGACATCTCGTGTTAAGAGACCGAACTATAAAGAAAACGTAAAAACTAATTTTAAAATTTTACTGGATTTTAACCCGCACCAACCCAACCCTATAATAATAATAATAATAATAATTTATTTATTTATTCAAGTAACAAAGACTTTTAAATAATTTTAATGAGATTATTAAACGTATAAACAAACAACTTTCCCCAAAGAACTCTAAGTCAATTTGCAAAAAAAAATTTCGACGCCCATACAAAAATGCACAAAAATGGTAAATCAGCTGATCGTTTTGTATGAAAGGTTGAAAAATATTTTTTTTGCGATTTCAGCAAACTTTTAGAACAAAAGTTGTTCAGTTTGATGAGTACAACTCCCAGTTAACGGGACCTACACCAGTTTTGTTACACTCTGTATTAACCCTCGGTTGGTCGCGTGGGGTCTTTATTTTGTTACATATTAAAGATACAAATCTGTACCTCAGGGTAGCTTCCTTAAAAAGTAAAATTAAAAATTTTAAAAACCCACCGACACAAAAAATGAATTCTAAAAACCAACAAATAATATTTTAAACCTATTATAATTACTATCGTCACATATATTATGTAAGTTCAAATATTTTATTTTCCAAGCGCCGACGCGTCGGGGGACCGCTAAAGTTTATAAAGTATTTTTCCAACAACAGATAATTAATCATTACTAATTACATTTAGGTACGATACGAGCGATCTTAAGTTTCATAGTTTCATATAATTACGCTCTGCGCGCGAGCTCGGTGTGCGGTATGCGGCGCGGGGGTGGGCGTCACCAAGTGCGGCGACCCGAACGGGCAGACACGTGAGGGCAGACGACGTTGACGGTGGTGTCGATTTTACGAATTTTTCGGAGTAAATTCTTTTGTTGCAATCTGCGACTACACCTGTTTTTCTCACTTAGCGGTCCCCCGACGCGACAACGCTTGGAAAATAAAATATTTGAACTTACATAATATATGTGACGATAGTAATTATAATAGGTTTAAAATATTATTTGTTAGTTTTTAGAATTCATTTTTTGTGTCGGTGGGTTTTTAAAATTTTTAATTTTACTTTTATTTTGTCCTTTTTAAAGTAGGTATAAATATTAGGAAGGTATTTATAGTGATTAGTTAGTTGAGTTAGTAACTTAGTTAGGTACTAGGAATCATTATTAATTTCAATTTACTAGATTAAGTTTTAACTACCTACTCTAAGGTTAGGTTAAAGATAAGGTAGGTATTAGTGATTAGTAGAATTCGATGACAAATCGATCGGCGGAAGTTTTAAAGACGACAATGGTTGGGTCCCAATACAGGCACAAAGTTTGACCTTTCAAGGTCTTAGAGGGTATGGCAACAGAGAAAGAATAATGTTTCCCATAATTTTAAGCTGGGCCGTAACAGTGCATAAGCTGCAAGGGACCACTGTGGATAAAGCTGTCCTATTAGGGTTTCCAATCTCGGTATACCGAGATCCCGAAATACCGAGATCCCGCATGATTTGTCAGTCCCGCTAACTGCGGGATTGGAAGTGCGGGATCCGCGGGATTTTGCGGGATTGATAAGCAATACAGACAGGGACGTCTTTTCGCGAGCGCTGTCGCTCGGGTCCTGACTGACCTACCTAACGGAGCGGTGCTGAGCGGGCGTTCTCTTCTGCCGGTTATCTTGCCAGTAAGATACGAAGAAGTTTGGCTGAAGATACGTTGGGGATGTTGTGTTTCCTTCGAAAACACTTTCAAAATGAATAGAAGAAGAAATACAAAATAAATCTATATTTTTGTATTTCTTCTTTAATTCTGTTCTGAGTGTACTTATTATATATACCAGTCATGTTTCTCTTTGACTTATGTTCGAATAAATGCTATTATGTTATGTTATACAATACCTTCATTGACCAACGATTCTTGAACGCTGAACGAATGCGGGATTGGAAGCCCTATGTCGTATATTTAGGAAAAAGAACTTTCGCGAAAGGTCAATCGTACGTGGCCTTAAGTCGCGTTAAAAGCCTGCAAGGTGTGGCTATTATTGAACTGGACCAGAGAAAGCTCTTCAATAATCCGCATGACAGATAAGCTTTAGCAGAATTGATAAGACTAAGAAGTAATAATACACATACATAAGGCTCAATTCCCTGTGGGGCAGAGTCGAAGCGACGCAGCGACGTCAGATCATCAACTATTAAAGAGCTGATGATCTTCAAACGGCTGATCAGGTCATGGTTACCTTACCATATACTTTCAATACCATTGAAGTAACACGGTACTAAATTTCGAATCGATCGGACATAAGGAAGTTAGTCAGATCCCCTCATCAACTAGAAAGGAGCTGATGATCTTCAAACAGCTGATCAGGTCATGGTTACCTTACCATATACTTTCAAGATCATTGAAGTAACACGGTACTAAATTTCGAATCGATCGGACATAAGGAAGTTAGTCAGATCCCCTCATCAACTAGAAAGGAGCTGATGATGTTCAAACGGCTGAACAGATTTTCATGAAACATGGCTAAGAACACTCGGGATAAAATTATCTATGACACAAAAAAAACTAAACGGAAATCGGTTTATCCGTTTGGGAGCTACGATACCACAGACAGATACAGATACACAGACAGACACGTCAAACTTATAACACCCCTCTCTTTTGCGTCGGGGGTTAAAAACGTACTTAACTATCAATTAGTGTTAAAAAAAAAATATTTCCTATCAATAAATTGATTCAAAACCACACTATGGGTTTTATTTAAAACTTTATTATGCTACTCAAAATATAAAAATAGTTGGTGCCTTGTGACTAGGTGCAGAGTCCTGCTGGAAAGTCCACGATACATATTTTTTAAAAAGTGTATTGCTGAGAGGTTTCACAACACGATCCAAGACGGTCTCTTGATACACTTTGGCTGAAGTCTTCACTCCTTTTTCACAAAAATTAAGCTTTTTAACTCCTTGATAAGACTTAAATTAATATGCTAATTAGTAAATTATGTCACTTTCCTACCCTTCAACCATCTCTTTGAAAAAAATCGCAATAATCAATTGTTACGTTCCGATGTTAAATAAATGAACCGAAAAAAAGAGTATTTTTTTCAGTTCCTTTGGAAACTGCATCGGACTTTGCTATTTCCACAAGATAAAAAGTAGCCTATGTCCTTACCTGTGACACGGGTTACCTGCATGCCAAATTTCATCAAGATTGGTTGAGGTGTTGAAGCATAAAAAGGTAACAAACACATTTACATTTATAATATTGGTAAGGATTTCAACGTTATTTGTCACGGGGAAATAACTGTGATTCAGTGAGAAGTGATAATAAGATTTTGAGTTTGAATCCTTTCCACTTACTTAAAACGGTAGGCTGAAAAAACCGACCAAGTGCGAGTAAGAACCGCACACATAGCGTTCCTTACCATCATACTAGATGGCGTTAGTACAAAGGGTTACGTACCATCATACTAGATGGCGCTAGTTTCTTCACGGTTAAAAGAAAAACATGTTATTTATCACTTTTATCTTATTTTACACTTTTTCTAATTTTTAGTAATTGTTGTTATAACGGCAACAGAAATGCATCATCTGTGTAAATTTCAAAATGTTTAGCTATCACGGTTCATGAAATACAGCCTGGTGACAAACGGGTGGAGTTTTAATAATAGGGTCCCGTTTTCACCCTTTGGGTACAGAACCCTTTAAACTACTAAGTAAAAAAACTCCTAATGAAACCAATTCAAAACAAGACATAAAAACAAGATACGGCAACGTAACCTAACCGTTTGTCCGTCCGTCCGTCCGACTCCTTTTAATTCGGAGTTTTATACTCAGTAGTTTACAAAACTGCTTGTCGTTTTGTAAAACGGCTAATTCTACAATATGACTGCGACATTTCTAATACTATGAACTAATTATTTTTAGGGTTCCTTACCCAAATGGTAAAAACGGGACCCTATAACTAAGACTGTCAGTCCGTCCGTCTGTCACCAGGCTGCATTTCATGAACCGTGATAGCTAGACAGTTGATATTTACAGATGATGTATTTCTGTTACATACTTACCGATTGCTTTAACGGTGAAGGAAAACATCGTGAGGAAACCTGCACACGCCTGCGAAGAAACTCGAAGGTTTTGTGTGAAGTCGACCAACCCGCACTGGGCCCGCGTGGTCGACTAAGGCCTAATCGCCCTGATTCAGAGCCCCTCGGTGGGGACGTATATGAGCTGTAATGATGATAATGATGATGTATTTCTGTTGCCGATAGAACAAAAAATACTAAAAATTAGAAAAAAATAAAGTCTCCATACAAGAAACGTGTTTTTTTAAAACGTGAAGAAACTAGTGCCATCTAGTATGATGGTACGGAACCTTTTTTGCGCGGTTCTGACTCGGGTTTTTTTACAAAGTGGCGAGCCTTTTTGTAAAACGGCTAATTCTACAATATAGCTGCGACAGAAATATAAGATTTAAACGCCGCTGACTCGCTCAATGAATCCATAATGTTGTCAAAATGAATGACTCTCTATGTAAGGTAAGAAAAAAAGGTTGGCAGCAAAAATATTTTAATGACAAAAAAATATCTAAACGGGTGGGTGCCTTAAGTGCCTAACAACTACATACTCATCACCATCTTCTCAGCCTTATTCCCAATAACTTGGGTTCAGTTTTAAATGTTTTTGTCTCCATTCTGGCCTCATTTCGGTTAGTTCATGCGCTACTCCACATTCTTCCATGTCCTTTCTAACTTCATCAAACCATCGCTTTTTTATTCACAATTGGTAAGGCCTTTGGCATCATCTCACCTGATGGTAAGTGACGATGGTGCCGATCTTCAAGACGTGAGTGAAAAGGCACTATTTAAGCTTGCGTGTGCATCGGCACTTACCATCAGGTGAGGTGCAGCCAAACGCACTCAAATTTTTAATAATAAAAAAAAAGATGGAAGCAGGCTTACCAAGATTCCCCAACGCATTGGGGAACTGGCTATCTTATCTTCAAGCCGGAACACCTCAACGTTGTTAGGATTGATGTTTGGCGGCAAGACTTCGATAAGATGGTGGTAGCGGACTTAGGAAATGCCCTTCTACCAACCAAACTGAGTCTATCAAAGCTTGACTCCACCGGGAATTGTACCCGCGACCTCCTGATGTGAAGATGATGATCTTAACCATTACGCCACGGAGGCTTCTGTGGTCTTACTCTTTCCTTCCTTCCTTTATTTCCTTCACCCTCGTGTCCATCACTCTTCGTGTCAACTGTTTTCTTTTCTCTTCTGCTTACGTGGCGAAACCGTGTCAGTCGGTGACTTTTTATCTTCTGTCGTTTAAAAGGTCTAACAAAATTAGCTGAAACTATTTTAACTGGTGCTTCTACCCATGAAACTGAACAACTTTCCCCATGAAACCCATAGTCAAATCTCAAAAAAAAATTGAACATTCCATACTAAGTTGGCTGATCAGCTGATCGAGTTAGTATGGGAGAGCTAAATTTTTTTTTTGCGGTTTGACTATGGGATCCATGGGGAAAGTAGTTCAGTTTCATGGGAAGAAGCACCAGTTAAAATGGTTTCAGCTAATTTTGTTACACCTTATATACTCATTTCTGATCTTGTCACCTATCATCCATTTCAACATCCCCATTTCAGCTTCATACATTCGCTTTTCAAACGACTTCCAAAAAGGAGGAGGTTCTCAATTCGACTTTTGACGGGGAGAACCGATTTTCATTATTCTTTTTTTTTTGTTTGAAAGCCTAGTGCTTCCCGTGTGGTCCCATATAAATTTTTATCAAAATCGGTGTGGTACTTTATTATAAAGTTAACAAAAACCAAAAAAATAATAATGCAAAAATGTTGCGATGGAAGTCGGTTTTTTAAAGTGTTTAGCGTTTTCAATTATCATCGGTGGCATTCAACTAAAACTAAAATTACAACTACTAGAATACATTTTAACCACCTCCGTGCCGTAATGGATAGTCCATTAGCTTTACATCAAGGGGTCACTGGTTCAATTCCCGGCGGGGGTCTATATTTGTGAGATTCGGTTTGGTTGGTATTTTTCAAGACCTGGAGCCACCACCATCTTATCTTAGTCATGCTGCCAAACAATGGTAACAACATTGAAGTGTTCCGGCTCAAAAATAAGGCCGGTTACCCATTGCATTGGGGAATATTGGTAACGCCGCTTTCATCTTTGACATCATCGTCACTTATTATAAGATGAGATGATGCCATGGGCATACCAATGTTGAAAAACCGATTAAAAGCGAGTCAGAACCGCGCACAAAGGGTTCCGTATTATCATACTAGATATCGCTAATTTCTTCACGTTTCTGTATGAAGTATAAAGACTTTCACTTTTCGTTTTTTGATGTGTAACATCTTTGCTCTCGCTTTCCTGCAATTTGTGGGAGTGATTTCGTGACATGGGACGGAAATGTGTCCCATGGGACGGAAATGTGTAACAGGGAGTCGCGTTTTTTCAGGCTTTAAAAGCGCGGAAAAGGCAAAGGTATCTATGACCATACAGCCTAGTCTGCCGTATCTTTGCCGTCCTTTTATAAAGTATTTTGTCACATGTTACACATCATATGCGAGTACTGTAGGTCTCGCTCGAATTATTTTTTTTATTTGTTGTTATAGCGGCAACAGAAATACATTCATCTGTGAAAATTTCAACTGTCTAGCTATCGCGGTTCATGAAATACAGGCTTGTAACAGACGAATAGAAAGACAGACGGACGGACAACGGAGTCTTAGTAATAGGGTCCTTTATCCTTTGGGTACGGAACCCTAAAAAAAAAGTAATAGTTCCTAATAATATCAGACAGAAACAGTGAGTAAGTGGATGATCGATCTCGTAACTATGAATCATGCGCAGAGCGTGCACCCGTCTCATTTGCGGGAGATTCGCCTCAACCCAATTAAGTGCATGTGAAGTGAACTGCGATGTTCCCATTTACAGGTCAATTTGGGCCATATTTTGTACAAAACAATAAAATTACTACACCAAAATTATTAAAAATTGAAATTACACAACTGCATAAAAACTAAACCACTTTTTTTGGCAATCGGGTTAAAATATATTTTATGTCACTAAAGGAATCAAGATGAATCTAATGATACCTCGCACTCTAGAATCCATCAAGCCGTTTAGAAGATATCGTGGAACATAGAAACATACATACATACATTAGACCTTAAAAACAATACTTTTTTATTATTATTCATAACGTATCATTCATATGGGACCTCAACTCAATTAAGTGCATGTTAAGTGAACTACGATGTTCCCATTTACAGATTAATTTGGGCCATATTTTGTACAAAACAATAAAATAACTATACACAAATTAATTAAAAATTTAAAACCCGACTGCATAAAAACTTAACCACCTTTTTTGGCCAGTCGGGTAAAATGTATTCTATGTCACTTACGGAATCAAGACGAATCTAATATTACCTCGCACTCTAGAATCAATCAAGCCGTTTAGAAGATATATTGGTGACAAAGAAACATACATACATAATATATAAGACCTGAAAACAATACACTTCTTTTTTTATTCATAATTGGTAAGCCCTTGGCATCATCTCACGTGATGGTAAGTGACGATGATTTAAGATGGAAGCGGGCTTACCAAGATTCCCCAACGCAATGGAAAACTGGCTATCTTATCTTCAAGCCGGAACACATCAATGTTGTTAACACTGATCTTTGGCGGCAAGACCTAGATATTTTTGTGGCCAGTCGCGTGATAATGAGTTTTAATTATTTTCTCAGTCATTTTTCTCCCGTTATAAATTAAGTATGTATACTTAGTAGTATAAATCTAGTTTTTAGATCTAAGTAGTTTAAAAAATAGTATTGAAAATAAAGATATAAAGATATATATTCAAAAAAGGTACAAATCACACTCTTTTTGATAGTCATAAAAGTCGTTTAAATATAGTAATTACATGAAACAGTATCAACTTGGGCGACCGACCTTTTCTCGGGGCACAGTACCCAGAGACGTTAAAAACATTTAAAAATACGCTACTTATGCGGCATTTTTCGCTCCCGACTCCTGTGCGAAAATCTCGGAAAATCGCTTTTTCCTAGAGATGAGACCTACTACCTACCTAAATTGATTTTTCGCCCCCAGAAATCCCTGTATATGAAAAATATGTCACAAAGCGCCCCACGCTTTTTTGACAATGGTACTAGTATTTTTTGTTCATTATTGTTTTTAGCTTACATTAAGAATTATTTTTCACTTTTTAGTTTGATGTGCTTTAAAAGCGTGTTTTTTGAGTTTTTTGACGTGAAAACGTTAAACTATCGTCCGTCAACCGACTTTACAGACAACCAACGTCTAATAAATCGATGGACGCCGACTGCACGCACGAAAAAGGATGACTCATTGTCCCGTTACGCTAATTGTCCCGTTAAGTTATGATGTTGCCACGTTAAACTATCGTCCGTAAACCGACTTTACAGACAACCATTTTTTTATGTAGGTACTTGAAGTTCGTGGCAGACGCAAGATCTGTTATTTTATATATTTTTGACGTGGAAACGTCTAATAAATTGATGGACGCCGCCTGCATGCACGAAAAAGGATGACTCATTGTCCCGTTACGCTCATTGTCACGTTACGTTATGACGTTGGCACGTTAAACTATCGTCCGTAAACCGACTTTACAGACAACCAATTTTTAAACTTAAAAATTTGAGTGCTTTTGATTGCATATTACCTGATGGGAAGTGATGATGCAGTCGAGGATGATACACGCAAACTCAAACAATGCCTATTCACTCTAGCCTCGAAGATCTTCAAATTATAGGAATCCGAAAACTAAACAAATTTTCCAAACAAATCTGAATCGGAGTAAAACAATTAGGACTCCATATAAAGAGTGCTTTTCACAATTTCAATTTCCCAAGTATAATCACCCATATTCTATAATATTATCATCGCCGAGGTATTATTGCCATATTCTATTTTAAAACTATATTTATTCAATTTTTAGTTCACGATAACGAGATAAACTTATAAAATTTTTATATTGTCACTGATTTTTGATAAATGCACAAATTTTGAATTAAATCTGTTTGTTTTAAGTGGGTCAAAATCGAGTGCAAAGGAGTCGGTTACAAACATACTTACAAACATACATACATACAGATTAAGCTAATATATGCGTGTTAAAATTATATTTATTACGATTTAACATTATCATGTACTGCCCAGTATGGGCCATAAGTTCTAGTTATTTATATAGTTTCATAAAAAACGTTTTAGGCATTTTAAAAAAGAGTAACAAACAGATTTACAAAACCGAGTCTTACAAAGTTAAAATTCGCCGGGAATCAAAGCTGCGACCTCCTGATTGAAGCGAATGGACTTACCATTGCCAAACTATACACAAATTGGTGTAGGTCCCGTTAACTGGGGCTTATAGGCATCACCCTGAAGAACTTTTGTTTTACGACTTTGCTGAAATCGCAAAAAAAATTCACTCTTCATACAAATCGATCAGCTGATCGACTAATTTTGTGCATTTTAGTATAGAAGGTCCAATTTTTTTTTTTGAGTATTGACTATGGGTTCCCCGGTGAAAGATGTTCAGTATGATGAGTAGAACCCCCATCTAACGGGTCCTACACCAATTTTGATACAGCCTGTGTATGTAGTTACCTACTACTAAATAAACTCAAATAATGGTAAATTTATCAATTTAAACTTGGCGACGAAAACTCTAAATACTGCATACTTACCTTTTTTCATTCACCACTAGCTGTCCCGGTGAACTTCGTAGCACCTTACACTACACGACACTACCCTACCCTACCCTACACTACACTACACTACACTACCTTACCCTACCCTACCCTAACCTACACTACACTAAACTACACTACACTACCTATTTTTTTTACACCCTGTATATTAAAGTCAGTGCGAACAGTAGCTAAACCTTACAACGTTTTCTGTTCACCTATCGCGTTGTTGCAATAAGTTAAGGAAACATCTGGTGACTGGAACGGCTCTCATATCGTTTTACATAGGTACGCTTAACTGTACTTATGTAACTTGTAACTTTGACATAACTTGACTCATACTTCCTGGGATTAGTCAGAGAGTGTTGAAACTCCTTAACTTACGGTATAAAGTGAGTTTATCGTTTCTAATTATTAAGTTATTCAAAAATGAATCTAATCAAAAATGAGGAGATGTATAAGAAAACCTAGGTAACCAGCGTAGCCGACAGAATCGCTAAACTTAAGTGGCAGTGGGCGTGGCACGTAGCTCGTAGAACAGATTGCCGTTGGGACAGCAATTTGTCGAGTGGCGACCGCACACCAGAAGACGTAGCTTGGACACGCCTTCCACCTGGTGGACGCGACCTTCACCAGGTCGTCGGTCCAGGCTTTTTCGCCTGATACGATTATGATTATTAAATTATTCAAGAATATGTCTAGCTCGGACAGATCTTGCTGTTAGGTAGAAACAACTTTTAGAGGAAGGCTAGTAGAAGAATACAGCTGGGCTGGGCAGCGTTCGCGAAGCTTCAACATATCTTCGAGTTACCAATACCACAATGCCTGAAGACTTCGATCAAGAACAAGTCTTTAATCAGTGCGTCCGACCCGTAAAGACATACGGTGCTGAAACGTGTACACTGATAGTACAATTAGTACACAAGCTCAAAATCACACAGCGTGCTATGGAGAGAGCTACGCTCGGAGTTTATCTGCGGGATAGAAACCGGAACGTTCTAGAGGGGAGACCGCGTTAAGGCAAACGTAGTGTGGAACGCTTCCTGGCTAGGTAGAGCGATGCTTTGCGCAAGGCTAAAGATCGGTGTAGTCACACAGCGTGTTATGGAGAGAGCTATGCTTGGAATTTCTCTGCGGGATAGAATCCGGCACGTTCTAGAGGGGGAGACTGCGTTAAGGCAAACGTAATGTGGAACGCTTCCTGGTTAGGTGAAGCGATGATTTGCGCAAGGCCGAAAATCAGTGTAGTTACACAGCTTGCTATAGATAGAGCTACGCTCGGAGTTTCTCCGCGGGATAGAATCCGGAACGTTCTAGAGGGGAGACCACGTTAAGGCAAACGTAGTGTGGAACGCTTCCTGGCTAGGTGGAGAGATGCTTTGCGCAAGGCCGAAGATCAGTGTAGTCACACAGCTTGCTATAGAGAGAGCTACGCTCGGAGTTTCTCTGCGGGATAGAATCAGAAACGTTCTAGAGGGGAGACCGCGTTAAGGCAAACGTAGTGTGGAACGCTTCCTGGCTAGGTGGAGCGATGATTTGCGCAAGGCCGAAGTCTTTAATCAGTGCGTCCGACCCGTAAAGACATACGGTGCTGAAACATGTACACTGATAGTACAACTAGTCCACAAGCTCAAAATCACATAGCGTGCTATGGAGAGAGCTACGCTCGGAGTTTCTCTGCGGGATAGAATCCGGAACGTTCTAGAGGGGAGACCGCGTTAAGGCAAACGTAGTGTGGAACGCTTCCTGGCTAGGTGGAGCGCTGATTTGCGCAAGGCCGAAGATCGGTGTAAGTGGCGAGCCTTAGGGAGGCCTATGTCCAGCAGTGGACTAACTATTAAATAAGTAATCATTATTTATTTGTTTCACATAATATGATTTAAGCTAGCTTCAAGGGTGTCTGCATATGAAACTTTGTACATATGCCAAATAGATGGTTATAAAACACAAAGTTGATTAATTATGCATAGTAACGTTTTTATTCATCATCATCATCATCATCATCATATCAGCCGAAGGACGTCCACTGCTAGACATAGGCCTCTCCTAAGGATTTCCACGACGACCGGTTTTGCGCTACCCGCATCCAGCGGCTTCCCGCGACCCTTACCAACTTTATTACAAGATTTTATTTACTTTCACCTGTTCAGGTGTCTGTAATGAAATCTTGCAAGTTAAATTTGACCCACTTCCCCGTTTCCGATTAAACTAAAATTTTTCATGTATATGTACTCGTATATCACGTGACAATGCAATATGGAAAGCTTTTTCCTAGAAGTTTTTAGATTTTAAAGGCACTTTTGAGTTTTTAGTTTCACCTGTCCCGGTGTCTGTAATGAAATCTTGCATGTTAAATTTGACCCACTTCACCTTTTCCGATTGATCTGAAATTTTGCATTCAAATGTACATGGCGTGACAATGCATTATTAAAAGCTTCATCATCATCATATCAGCCACAAATCGTCCACTGCTGGACAAAGGCCCCCCCCAAAAGGATTTCCACGACGACCGGTCCTGAGCTGCCCGCATCCATCGGCTTCCCGCGATCTTCACCAGGTCATCGGTCCACCGCGTGGGAGGCCTGCCTACGCTACGTTTTCCGGTGCGCGGTCGCCTTGTAGGTACCTAAAAGTTTTAAGGTTTTTAATCTCAAGGTGCAAATACCTATGGTGAATCCAAGATACCTACCTAATGTACGAGTGGCTATGGTTTTAGTTTTTTTAATGAACTATGATTAATTTGCATACTAAAAATGAATTCGTTTTTAATTTAAAATCTAATTTAGTTTTTAATAACATCAAATTTGTTTTAGAGAAAATTTAATTTGTTTTTAATTAATTTATATTTTTTTGTAATTTAGTTCATTAATTTGTTTTTAAGGGAATTTAAGATGATTTTCGCTTGCTGGGAACTACATTCAAATGTCTTTATTTTAAATCTTGCTATGTATGTATGTTTGTTCGGGTGAAATTAATTTTGACCCATTTCCCGGTTTCCGATTGAGCTGAAATTTTGCATGCATATGTATATCGCGTGACAATGCAATATTAAAAGTTTTTACCAAAAATTTTTTAGGTTTTTCGAAAATAATTTACTTTTCTGTTCATTGTCATCGTCAACTTTCATGTGAAAAATGATATGTTATTCCTAATAATAAAATTTCGTCCTTGTAATGACGCACTTTCTGTGTAGAAAAAAAGCCGTTCAGTTTCATCAGTAACTGGCAATTTCTAACGGTATTTCCTGTAAAACACCTACATTTAGCCCCCGCTACCTGCGAACATTGAGTCCTAATAGACCTCTGAATGTAGGCTCTCGGGACGAGGTGCAATTTGCCTAAGTGTATGAGATAACCTTAATAAGAGCGGTAACAGCTGGCTTAAAGGGTACCCTCGTAATGAATGTCTCAATTTCCACGTTTGAATTCGGGTTCGGGTAAAAATGTTTGCCGAGTTTCCGTTCGGTTGGTACCAATATAAAGTTAATCTTTTATTTTTTACCAGCCATCCCGGCGAACTTTATTCCACCTTACACTACCCTACCCTACCCTGCACTACCCTACACTACCCTACCCTACCCTACCTTACACTACCCTACATACACTACACTACACTACACTACCCTACCCTGCACTACCCTACACTACCCTACCTTACACTACACTACCCTACTCTTCATACACTACACTAAACTACTCTAAACAACACTACCCTACCCTACCCTACACGACAGTATCCTACCCTAACTAAACTACCCTACCCTACCCTAAAACCAATTATTTTTTGACTGATATTTTTTTTATTGATGAATATAGTATTTTAATACTTATTATCCTATTCCCGACGAAGATAAATGCAAAAACACAAAAATCATAAAAATTGGTCCAACCGTTCTTGAGTTATAAATGGTATAACTAACACGTCTTTCTTTTATACAGGGTGTAACAAAATTGGTGTAGGTCCCGTTAACTGCCCAAGTACTCTACTCATCATACTGAACAACTTTTGTTCTACGACTTGGCTGAAAACGTAAAAAAAAATGTTTAGTCTTCATACAAATCGATCAGCTGATCGACAGATTTTGTGCATTTTAGTATGGAGGGTCCAAATTTTTTTTAGAGAATTGACTATGGGTTCCTTAAGGAAAGTTGTTCAGTATGACGAGTAGAACCCCCAGTTAACGGGACCTACACCAATTTTGTTACAACCTGTATATATATAAGATAAGAAGATATAAGATTATTCGCAATTGGTGAGCCAGTGGCATCATCTCACCTGATGGTAAGTGACGATGATGCCAAAGTTGGAAGAGGGATTACTAAGATACCCCAACGCAATGGGGATCTGGCTATCTTATCTTCAAGCCGGTACACATCAATGATGTTTGGCGGCTATACTTAGATAAGATGGTGGTAGCTAGCCAGGCGGGCTTAGAATATGTCCTACCACCAACTACACCGAGTCTTGCAAGTTGACACCACCGGGAATCGAACCCACGACCTCCAGGTGTGAAACGAATGGACTAATCATTACGCCACGGAGGCGGTTATAATGAGCAACTAAAAATATTCCTTTTCAAAAAATAAATATATGTTTAAAAAACAAAATTCTTATTTTCGTAGTTGGTAGAGAACATTTTAAATGGAAACTCCATTAACTTTTTACAAATACAACTACATATATCAGGATAGTCGTCTATTACTCATAAAATAAGAAATTTACCGTGATATTTTTTTCTTTTATATAAATTATACATAGGCCGTACTATATATGTCACCGTAAAATTGTAAAAACCGTAAGATTATAATCTAACGGGATCTATCTCGCTAGATTGTGAACTGTCTAAAGATTGTGAACCGTAACATATCGTATCTCACTAGTGACATTACAATAACACTAAGCGAAGTGAATAACATTAAATAAATTGAGCGGGCGAAGCGAGCGATGTTAGGTAAGGTCAGGTTTGATTGATTAAACAGTGAACGAGGCTGCCCCCCTGGGTAGCAAAATGCTTCGCAGAAGAAGAAATCATCGGTTTTATTCGGAGATACAAGAATAGGCCGTGAAATTGTAAGCTGATTGACAATTTATCGTCATATTATAATCTAACTGAATTTAGTGTATTGAGATTGAAATATCGCGGTTTTGACAATATCCCGGCGACATATATAATATACTTTTCAGATTTCCTGAAATAGTACAAATACAAATAATTTATTTAAAACAGAAATTTACGTAATATCTGTACATATCGGTCCCAAACTAGGCACAGCCAATAGATTAGACTGGTCATTGAACTAACTACATATTTAATTTTTAAATACTAGATATATAAATATTAATTACTGAAGAAACTGTTCACTACTATTTCTGTGTACTACTATTTCACATGTTAATAGGTACTAAAATAATCAATCAATGCAACAAAAAATAAGTAAGGTATAGCATATTATGTTGTGTGTGTGTGTGCGAGCGTGTGTGTATATATAAAGGGTGACCTTAAATTAGTTCTTGATAGCAAAGGATATGAATGTACTCGTGATTACAAACAACTTTCCCTAAGGAACTATATGTCGATCAGAAAAAAAAATTAGGTCCTCGGTACATAACAAGTTATCAAATCGACAAAAATTTATGAAGACCCAAATTTTTTTTTTCATATTTGACATAATATAGTTTCTTAGAGAAAGTTGTTTGTAATCACGAATCCATTCGTATCCTATGTTATCAAGAACTAATTAAAAGTCATTCTATATATGTGTGTGTGCGTTTAGTGGTTTAGCTGGTAGAAGGTGGAGACTAACAAATGAGGTACAGTTGGATATGTAAATATCCAGAATGAGTTTAAGGTCTAGGCTAAGTGACGTAACAATAAGAATTCAGTTTCCGTAGTCGGTTTTGATGCGCTTTCTCTTTACCAAGCGAAATACCAGCCTTGTTGACTGAAAGCTTGATTACACCAGTTCACTGACGTAGATAAGTCCCGCCACTAATTTAATTAAGAATTAATTATTATAATTTACTAATGGCTTTTCCTGGTTTAATTATAATTCTGTCAGCTCCGTCAATCATGTTGAGGTTTTGTTGTTAAAATCGATAATATCGAACATCTATCATCCCCTTAAAATATTAACGACATAGTGAGATTCCTTTTTGCGACGAAGGAGTAAAGAAGGTATTTTTAATGTCAAAAAAACCGGCCAAGTGCGAGTTGGACTCATGCACGAAGGGTTCCGTACCATTATCTATAAAAATTTCGTTTGCGATATGGAATATTTAATATTAATTTTATTTTAATTTAATTATTTATTTTTAATGTGAATAATACAACTCAATATTCTGTGAATATTTCAAGCGTGTATTCTGTTGCCGTTATCAATATCGAGCAAAAATGAGCAAAGAAATCACGTTTGTTTTTTTGAGTCCCCTTAAATATTTACTTTATTCGATTTTTAAATATTTTTTGTTATAGCGGCAACAGAAATACAACATCTGTGAATATTTCAACTGTCTAGCTATCACGGTTCATGAAATACAGCCTGGTGACAATCGGACGGACAGACAGACAGACGGACAGTGAGGTCTTAATAACAGGGTCCCGTTTTTAACCTTTGGGTACGGAACCTTTAAAATGGAGAGATTTTGATGGGAATCGATTGTCTTACACTAACAGAGTCTTAAAAACTATGAAATAAAAAAAAATATCCAAGTATAAAAGCGTCGGTGGCTCAACCGGTAACGACTCGGTCCATCTAACCAGAGGTACCGGGTTCAAATCTGGACGGCCAATGTACCAATGAGTTTTTCCAAAAACTTACGTACATATCATTACCGATTGCTTAAACGGTGAAGGAAAACATCGTGAGGAAACCTGCACAGGCCTGCGAAGAAACTCGAAGTTTGTGTGTGAAGTCGACCAACCCGCACTGGGCCCGCGTGGTCGACTAAGGCCTAATCGCCCTGATTCAGGGTAGGCTCGAGCCCCTCGGTGGGGACGTATATGAGCTGATATAATAAAATAATAATAATGCAAGTATATGTATCTGTACGCCCATCCTGTGTTCTAGTTCCGTAACTATTAGACTTCGCGGTAAAATTTGGGTTAAGGCAAAAATATTGTATCTTACCACAGTAAAAAAAACCAGCCAAGTGCTCCTCGGGGTCACACACACACGGTTCCGCACCAAAACTTTAACTACCAACAAACAGAACAATACCTCTCGGTACATATTTTGTATAAAAAAAAAATATTATTTGATGTAACTAAAAAATTAAGGTTTTCGGAATTTTTACTTAATGTATGCTATAAAATGTTGCTTCATGCCGAATTTCAAGATTCTAGGTCGATTGGATGTATCCTTTAGGTTTTGATTCCCTTGCGAATCTAAATATATATAACTTAAAGGTGACTGACTGACATAGTGATCTATCAACGCACAGCCTAAACCACTGGACGGATCGGGCTGAAATTTGGCATGCAGATAGATGTTATGACGTAGGCATCCGCTAAGAAAGGAATTTGGGAAATTCCCACGGGAACCGCAAAAATCGGGATCTGCGCGGCCGAAGCTGCGGGCATCCTCTAGTTTCAAAATATGCGGCTTAAATTGCTGCTTCTTTTGATTGCATTGACATAGAAATTTGATTTTGTTACAGCTTAGAGGTATTATAGACTTGAGAATTTGATATGAATTTAAATTTCATACCTCTGCGCGTTCATGAGGAAAGGGGTAGTAAGTAATTAAAAATATTTTTATTATATGATGTAACTAAAAATTTATGCTTTTCGCAAATTTTCCATTATCTGTGCTATAAGACGTTGCTTCGTACCAAATTTCAAGATTCTGAGTTCACGGGAACTGTAGGTTTTAATTCCCTTGCGAGTGGCGAAAATTTGCGGCATAAACGGCTGTATCTTTTGATTGCGTTTGCTTAGAAATTATATTTTTTCACAGCTCCAAGGGACATTGGACTTGAGTATTTGATAAGAATTTTAGCTGGATACCTCCACGCGTTCTTGAGAAAAAGGGTTTGACAGACAGACAGACGGACAACAAAGTGATCCTATAAGGGAACCCTAAAAAGTCATATTTTTTTCTCAAAAAGGGCTTCAACAATTTTTAAATGTGAGAATGTGCATTACTATAACTTTATATAGCCTTTAAATATTTTGCACGTGCGCGTGCTTCTGACGGTTTGAAAGCTATGCGCTCGATGGATACCGCATGGTTTAGCAGATTTCCAGACACGACTGCATGTAGGTTTGTGCCGTAAAATATCGTAATAATTTTCGAAAAACCTAAAATTTTTAGGTACAAGCTTTTTATATTGCATTGTCGCGCGATATATATATAAGGTCTAACAAAATTAGCTGAAACTATTTTGATTGGTGCTACTACCCATGAAACTGAACAACTTTCCCCATGAAACCCATAGTCAAATCTCAAAAAAAAATGAACTTCCCATACTAAGTTGGCTGATCAGCTGATCGATTTAGTATGGGAGAGCGAAATTTTTTTTTGCGATTTGACTATGGGTTCCATGGGGAAAGTTGTTCAGTTTCATGTGTAGAAGCACCAGTTAAAATAGTTTCAGCTAATTTTGTTAGACCTTATATATGCATGCGAAATTTCAGCTCAATCGGAAACCGGTAAGTGGGTCCAATTTAACTTGCAATGCAAGATTTCACCCGAACAAACAAACATACATTGCAAGTTAAATAAAAGCTTGTAAAATGATTTTGAACAAAAAAAAACCCGACTACAAACAGGAAATTAAGGTTCCCTTCGACTTATCTGGGATGCCATCATCAGATCCTGGTTTCCTTATCATGGTACCACCCTTGGGATATCTCCTTTCCAACAAAAAAAATATTCAAAATCGGTTCATAAACGACAAAGTTATCCGCGAACACACATAAAAAAAAAATATACGGTCGAATTGAGAAACTTCCTCCTTTTTTTGATTTCGGTTAAAAATAAAACGGAACACGATCATTGGCTGTATGTAATATTTTCGAACGTGACGAACGCTTCTTTGGACCTGAAAAAAAAGCCAATACCTATTCTGCGGTATTTCCTTTTGAAGATTTGCCGACGAAAGTTAAAAAAAATCGAAGCATGGATCAGAAAATGGTTGCTTCTATTTTCGACAAATCAGCTTAGGACATTTTTTAACCGTTTTGCTTGAAATTAAAATAGTGTATTTTAGAATTTTAAAATAGGCACCAATGTATTTTAGAATTTTGGTTTCATAATATGTACGTTTAACCGACGGTCTTATTTATTATTATTTTATTATTGTTTTTTTGACTATATCTCACCTGATGGTAAATAACGACGATGTAATCGAGGATGTTACATGCAAACTCAAATAATGCCTATTCACTCTCGCCTTGAAGATCCCCAAATTGTAGGAGTCGGGAAACACAGACGCAGGCAAGGAGTTCCACTCCATCGCTGTCCACATAATAAATGAGGAAGCGTAACGCTTCGTGCGTATAGGCTGAATATCAACAACAAAGAGGTGGAACCTCCCCCTGCGTCTCGTTGACCGAAGGTGGAATGGAGCTGGTGGATGAAGTAAATGGTGAAGGAAAACATCGTGAGGAAACCCGCACACACCAGCGAAAAAACTCGAAGGTCATGTCTGAAGTCGACCAACCCGCACTCAGCCCGCTTGGGCAACTAAGGCCCGATCGCCCTAATTCAGGGTAGGCTCGAGCCCCTCGGTGGGGGCGTATATGAGCTGATATGATGATATTATGATGATGATTGCTTGAAAACCAAAAGACAGTGACTACAGAAGGTATGTGTAAATACTTGTTTGCCCAGAGCTAGAGTGTTTGAAAAATTTCTCGAAAAGCGCAAGCTACGAATGAGTATTGTTGTTCGTAGGCCCTTACAGCAAAGTCGTCCTTCCCCAGGACTACACGTCCTCACATTCCGATAAGGTAACAAAATAATGATTTTTTGAGGCCTCAAATTTAGGTCCGATGACGACTTCGCCATACAGTCCGGATCTTACACCTTGATTGTTTTTTTTATTTACGAAAATGAAAGATAAGTTTAAATGTTTCACAAGCCCCGAAGCGGCAGTGAATTCGTTCCTGTAGGATATTAAAAACATCCCCACGGAAGACTAGGCAAACTGCTTTTTACAATAAATACAAAATAATGCAAAAATATGTAAAAAGTGAGGGAATGTACTTTAAAAAACAATAAATAAACATAATATTTCGTATTTTGATCTCACATGTACGTTTATCCTACGCTCTTATGGTGAAGGAAACATCGTGAGGAAATCTGCACACATCTGCAAAGAAACTCGAAGGTTGTGCGTGAGGTTGACCAACCCGCACTGGGTCCACGTGATCGCCCTAATTCAGGGTAGGCTCGAGCCCCTCGGTGGGGACGTATATATGAGCTGATGTGATGTGATGAAACATAACATTTAGTCTTATTAATGAGATTAATGAGAATCTAGTAACTTCTAGTATGACCTAATTACTATTTCCAGAAAGGACAACAAAATTGCATAGGTACAGCACAGAACACAGGTGATAGTTAAGTATACATTGTGTGTTTAGGACTGTCTGTCATATAATATAATTTACGACGTTGTAACACTACAGTTTACAATAGGGAGGGGAAATGGTAGGAGGTCTCAGCTGAAAGATTTCTTGGAAATCATGATCAGTTGATTTTTGACGTGACAACGTCTAATAAATCGATGGACGCCGGCTGCACGCACGAAAAAGGATGACTCATTGTCCCGTTACGCATGATTCAATTTTATTTATAAAAGTATGCAATCATTTCATGTTTTTTTATGATGTTGTCACGTTAAACTAGCGTCCGTAAACCGACTTTACAGACAACCAATTTTATTTTCATGTTCGGAGTACTCATAGTAAAAAAGTTATTTGTATTGGGCCCGCGTGGTCGACTAAGGCCCGATCGCCCTAATTCGGGGTAGGCTCGAACCCCTCGGTAGGGACGTATATGAACAAGCTGATATGATGATGATGAATACTTTAACCCTTCGCTGGCACACTTTTTACAAGCTTTCGTTAAGTTTCACCTGTCCCGGTATCTTTAACGAAATCTTGCATGTTAAATTTGACCTTCACGGTTTCCGATTGAGCTGAAATTCCACATGAATATGTATATCTCGTGACAATGCAATATTAAAAGCGTGTGCCTATATGTTTGAGGTTTTCATAATTTTGAAATGTCAATTGAATAAATAATAAATAGAAAATAAATAAATATTCTGGGACAAATTACACATGGTCATCTAGCCCCAAAGTAGGATTCCCTGTGTTATGGGAACCAGAGACTGATATAAATACTTATATACGTTTAAATACATACATATATAAATATTTAATACCCAGACACAGAGCAAAAAAATCTTCTTAACACACAAATGCTTGCCCAGGGTGGGGATCGAACCCACAACCCTCGGATCAGTAGTCAAGGGCACTAACCACTGAGCCACCGAGTCGGTCAACCAAGAATAACCAGCTTTAGAAAAGAACACAACTGCGTCCCATCCCTAGCACCCTGTATAACGAAGTGCAGGTTTATTTACTTGACGGGAATGTACTCTCGAGTTTCACTAAGCATACCCGGCGTTGTTTATTTATTTTAATTTGCTCTAGGATATCGGTGGTGTCGGTGGCGTAATGGCAAGGGCCGCTACCTCCTGTCCGAGTCTGCCACGTACCAATGTGTTTTCGAATTTCGATTTCATATGTACGTTTATCCGATGCTCTTACTGTGAAGGAAAACATCGTGAGGAAACCTGCACACGCCTGCGAAGAAACTCGAAGGTTGTGTGTGAAGTCGACCAACCCGCATTGAGCCCGCGTGGTTGACTAAGGCCCGATCGCCCTAATTCAGGGTAGGTTCTGGTAAGGACGTATATGAGCTGATGTGATGATGATGAATACTTTAACCCATGGCTGGCACACTTTTTACAAGCTTTCATTAAGTTTCACCAGTCCCGCGGTATCTTTAACGAAATCTTGCATGTTAAATTTGACCTACTTCACGGTTTCCGATTGAGCCGAAATTTCACATGAATATGTATATCTCGTGACAATGCAATATTAAAAACGTGTACCTACATGTTTTAGGTTTTCAAAATTTTGAAATGTAAATTGAATAAATAATAAATAGAAAATAAATAAATATTCTGGGACAAATCACACATGGTCATCTGGCCCCAAAGTAGGATTCCCTGTGTTATGGGAACCAGAGACTGATATAAATACTTATATACGTTTTAAATACATACATATATAGATATTTAATACCCAGACACAGAGCAAACAAATCTGCTTAACACACAAATGCTTGTCCTGGGTGGGGATCGAACCCACAACCCTCGGATCAGTAGTCAAGGGCACTAACCACTGAGCCACCGAGTCAGTCAACCAAAAATAACCAGCTTTAGATAAGAACACAACTCCGTCCCATCCCTAGTATCCTGTATAACGAAATACAGGTATAAGTATTTACTTGACGGGAGTATACTCTCGAGTTTCACAAAGCATACCCGGCGTTGTTTATTTATTTTAATTTGCTCCAGGACCAGGAAGGAAATTACACACTCGTAACTGCACAGATACGTAAGTGGATGTTCTCCGTTTTTTTTTCTTTTACTGTCTTTTTTTATACTTTTTATATACATAGTAGGCTTTGCCCGCGGCTTCGCCCGCGTGGACATCGTTTTTATGACTGTCTTTTTTGCTCTTGGACCAGGAAGGAAATTACATAATCGTAACTGTGCAGATACGTAAGTGGATGTTCTCCGTTTCTTTTCTTTTATTATTTTTTTTTATACTTTTTTATATACATGTGTTTGCTCCTACCTGTGTACCTACCGGCGGAGACTTATATATAGCACTGTATTAATTTATAAGTTTTTTAAACTATCAATATTTAGCTGTTATTCTTTCTAAAATAAATAAATAAATAATAACACCATGTGTTATAAATAATAACTGTTCGCTCCAAATGAAACACGGTTGGAGGAACTGTTGAAAATCACTTGTGACTTTAGCAGTTCCATCAACATGGAGCTAGGAGTGGATGAGGGGTAGGGTGGTACATTCAGATGGAGTCGAAATCGACTCCATGAACATCCGCACTCTCTCTGAAACTGATACATACCGGTATCTGGGTATGTCGCAGAGTATTGGTGTTCACGAGGCAGGGGTGAAACAGGCGGTTTGTGACGTGTTTTGGGGGCGAAGTTCTTGAAAGCTATTTGTCGGGCGTTAACAGGATTTGAGCATTCAACGCCTGGGCCATGCCTGTTCTTTTGTACACCTTCGGCATACAGAGATGGTCACAGACCGAACTAGACGCCCTGGATCGAAAAGTCCGCACTACTATGACACTCCATAGGATGCATCACCCGAGGTTTTCAGTGATGAGGCTGTATATCCTACGGAAGAGTGGCGGTCGTGGCCTTCTACGCGCCAAACAAATGCACAATCGCAAGATATGCAACCTCCGAAGTTACTTCCTGACGAAAGTCGATAGTGTCTTGCATAGAGTTGTCATAGCGTGTGATAAAGGACTAACCCCTCTTTCTATGGCCCAAGAGAACTGGCAAGCGCCGGCTGTACTTAGCACAACTGAGCGAGAGACCATGTGGAAAGACATAGAGCTGCACGGTAGGTCACTGGCTGCGCTTCGGAGACCTTTTTGCGGAGACCAAAAGTTTTATCTGTGCAATACAGGATCAGATGGTCAAGACGAACAAGTATAGAAGTCCCTGTTCGGGCGCCACATAAATATGTGACAAAAATAATGGGAACTGGGATAAAAACCCTCACGGAATTTGCCACATATGATACGTAAGATTTAGAGGTTCGGGCCTAAACGGAGTTTTAAGAAAAAAAATGTTATGGGGTAAATTAGAATATATGTATTTTATGATTATTTTAAAAAGAAGGAACAATAAACAATATGAGTATAAAAAAAAGGTGTGATTACATTGGTTGACCGTGTTGAAAATTTAAAACAATGACCTACTTTATTTATGGGCAATTCCCGGAAATAAATTTAAAGTTACAATTTTATTAGTATATAAAAAGGTTATTTTATAGAATGCCGGTAGGCAACGATCGTTACCGTCCCTTTGGTACTTAAATAAGTTACTAAGTTCTAAAATAATTAAATTTCACTTTGGTCTGAATTACCCTATTTTTCTAACATAACACGTATCAGATACAAAACACTTTTAAAATTTAAAATAAATAATTAATGGTTAGAAACTGGAAGCAGGAAATCTTCTAGGATGGCAGAAAAGTCAAAGAGTTAGAGAGACGCTCGGGACAAAAGATAAAATAAGTATTCACTTCCCTTGGCAAGCAGCTGGGCGGGCAGTGAAAGGACTGGCTGGTGGTCAGCACAGCTCCATCTCAGGATTAATCCTTAATCAGGAAAAGCGTCGGGACGTCAACCTCGCAGGGGGGTGGATGAAACCCTACGGACATATATAAATCAAGTTCGCAGCAGTACCAAAAATACACGCAAAGCGGTTTCCTTATACAAATTACTTACCACAGAATAAAATAGTGGGCCTCAACAAAACATTATAAAACAATTTATCCAAAAAATTTAAATTCACATGAGTGTAGACGGGATCACGGTCAACATTTTTTCTCTTGTCAAAAAATAACAACTAATTTTAAATTCAAATTCCATAGAGCAACGACATATCAAAAAAGAATTTAATTATGAAACGCAACAAAAGAGATCGGCTCGAAACGATAGTTAGCGTTTCAGTTCATAGTAAAAGACGGCACCTTGGACGTTTGTCGGTTGTGCCGTCAACCAGGGGAGACCCTGCGTCATATAACCTCCGGTTGTTCCATGTTTGCCAATACTGAGTATTTGCGCAGGCACAACCAAGCAGCCAGTATCCTACACCAAGAGATCATTCTTAATTATGACCTCATATCTCGGCGGTTGCCATATTACAAGTACACGCCGGAGCCGGTTCTCGAGAATGAACGCGCCAAGCTCTACTGGGACCGACCCATCATCACGGACAGGACAATTCCTTCGAATAAGCCTGATATCATGTTGATGGATCGGGCGCAGTCAAGGGTGTTTTTGGTAGATGTCACTATCCCATACGATGAAAACCTCGTGCAGGCTGATGCCGTAAAAAGGACCAAGTACCTGGACTTGGCGCACGAGATTACTGATATGTGGCGAGTGGAATCCACCGAAATCATCCCCGTAGCCTATCCGTGAACGGGCTAATTTCAGCCGACCTTGAACGTCAGCTAAGTTGGCTGGAACTCTGAGGTAGACCAATAATTGCAGCAATGCATAAAGCTGTCCTCCTCGACAATGCCCGGATAGTCCGACGCTTTCTCTCCCCGTCGCACTGAACTCCAGCTGACTTTGCTTCCGCTGGAGGTGATCCTGCCACTTCGCACACTAAATAATAATAATACATTGTTTAGTGAAAGAAGTACGAACCTTTATTTTTAGTCTCATTTTGATAGAGGAGGAAAAAACTTTTTTTTTAAATTCTTTTTTTATCTGATGGTAAGTGACGATGATGCTGAAGATGGAAGCTGGCTTACAAAGATTCCCCAACGCAATGAGCATCTGGCTATCTTATCTTCAAGCCAGAACACAGCAATGTTGTTAACACCGATGTTTGGCGGCAAGAATAGAGAAAAGAAAAAGAAGAGAGAAGACTTAGGTAAGATGGTGGTAGCTAGTCAGACCGGCTTAAAAAATGCCCTATCATCAACCAAACCGAATCTTACAAGTTAACCCTGCCAGGAATTGAACCCGCGACCTCCTGGTGTGAAGCGAATGGAATGAATGAATGAACGGAGGCGTTTAAACAAAAATTTACTTTTATATTTGAACCTAATAATATTTTGAATCTACTTAGTAGAATTTGTGTTGTGGCCACTTTTAATTAAAAATATCTCAGTAAATATAATGTACCAACGAATTTTTTGAAACTTACGTATATATACTCACCTATTGCCTTAACGGTGAAGGAAAACATCGTGAGGAAACCTGCACACACCTGCGAAGAAACTCGAAGGTTATGGGTGAAGTTGACCAACCCGCACCGGGCCTGCGTGGTCGACTAAGGCCCGATCACCCTAATTCAGGGCAGGCTCGAGCCCCTCGGTGGGGACTTATATGAGCTGATATGATGATGATGATGATGATCTCCGTAAAATGACACTTTAACGTATTTAGGGTGTACAATTATTTGCCTTTTTTAGGATTCCGAAGTGAACAAGGACATAATGTCTTTCCGTCTGTCCGTCTGTTCGTGGTTTATCTCACAGTCTATTAGTACTAGAAAGCTGTACTGAAGGTTTGCTTCAATTTAAAAGGAAACCTATCACGGCTAAGTAGGCTTTCTTAGTTCCAGAGTAATAATCGACCAACTTAATGAGTGCAGTTGAATTTGTAAAAAGTTCGTAGATTTTCCATACAAAATATTATATAACTTACCATCTGAAAATATCTTAAAATGTATGCCTTTTTTTGAAAAACTAACAGAACCCTACTTTGCACGAGTCCAACTCGCACTTGGCCGGTTTCCTAAATTGATAAGTCCATGGCAACATCTCAATTCTCACGATGTAAGTGACGATGATGCCGAAGATTGAAGCGGGCTTTCCAAGATTCCCCAACACATCGGGGAACTGGCTATCTTATCTTCAAGCCGGAACACATCAATGTTGTTAACACTGATGTTTGGCGGCAAGACTTAGATAAGTTGGTGGTAGCTAGCCAGGCGGGCTATGAAAATACCCTACCACCAACCAAACCGAGTCCTACAAAGTTGACCCCACCGGGAATCAAACCCGCGAACTCCTGGTGTGAAGCGAATGGACTAACCATTACGCCGCGGAGGCGGTTAGATATATCAACGCTGCTATTTTGATGTATGGCGGCAAGATTTAGGTAAGATTAAAAAACGCTCTACAAAGCGAGTTGTACTAGACTAGTTGCAGTTAAAAGCATCAATGTTACTGACCACTTATGGATTATGTCCATAATGCTAGTCAGTCTGTTTTAGCAAGTGATGATGATGACCATAACACATAGCCAAAAGAGGTTCACTGTTGGACATAGGTTTCCCAAATTAGAGGGTTTTGCCGTAATCGCCACGCTCATGGCAGGACACCTTTTCACTTTTCAAGCGACTTCCAAAAAGGAGGAGGTTCTCAATTCGTCTGTATGTTTTTTTTTATTATTTTTTATGTATGTTACCTCATAACTTTTGACTGGGTGAACCGATTTTGATGATTATTTTTTTATTCGAAAGCTAGTGCTTTCCGTGTGGTCCCATATAAATTTAATAAATATCAGTGTAATACTTTTTTAGAAAATTAACAAAAGATGAAAAATAACAATGCAAAATTGTTCGAAGTTGTTGCGATGGAAGTCGGTTTTTTAACGTCTTAGCGTTTTCAATTATACAGTATATCTCAGAATTTATTCGGATCCAAAAGTAAGGACTTAACTAAACTCGACGAGATTTTCTGTGAGTGCGCATCAAAAGATTAGAAGAAAACAACTAGAAAATTCTTATAAAAAATTTAACCATGCGCACTGTTTATAATTGTACAGGGAGCGTTAAATGAAACACAGATGTTATCCGAAATGATTTATTATGGCTGAGTAATGGCATTTTCGTAAACAAGACATCACATCAGGTTCATAACATATATTCAGTGGATTTTGATATTCTAAAACATGTAGGCGCTAAAGAATGACCATTTAATGTGTTGGATGGCTATCGTTCTATGCTGAATCATAATGGTTGATAAATAGTGAATTTTATGGTATCTGAGAGCTTACAAATCTGTGACTAGTTCGCAAATTTTGTAGCTTTTTAGAGAATGAACGAAAATACACATCAAATGTCACAAATGAAGTCTATACACTCTATAAAAACTTAATGAAGATAATGTCTAATTACACATATAAAGTTTCAGAAACAAAGAAATCTTTTTACAACTCGAGATAATAAATAATAACATAAAAACATTGGCAGTTTTCACTAGCAAACAAAGAAGAAACCTAAATTACTCTATAATTATATCTATGACCTATTTCTTCTTAAGTAAAACATTAATTACGAAACAGTAGCTCTATGCATATCTTTATACACGATCCTGAACTATATAAACTTATCTACGGTATTAATGTCGCATATTTTAAATTTGCATAACTTTTATGTATTTTTTTTTACATTTTCATTTCCTAAGACCCTTAAAATTAACCCTTACCTCTAAATTAGAAAGAAAAAGACTATTTTACTTATATTATTTGACCACGAGGTGGTGTCATGCAATTGCCAGATACCAATAGCAGTACCGTACTTCCGTCGGAATTTCCCTACTCTCAAAATAATACTTTGTCCTGTTAGATAACGACTGCAACATACATATTATTAATATAAAAAGCACACGGAGAAAAAAATATAGTCAGAATAACTATTCAAAGTTATAGTTAAATTAGTTAAATGACGTATCGTTGATGTAGTCAACTGTTTTCTAGAATTGAGGATCTGTATAGCCAATTCAGCGATACAGATCCTTAGTTTGACGAAACAGTTGGCTATATTAACGATACGTCTTTTAACTAATTTAACTATAAACTTTGAATAGTTATTCTGACGATATTTTTTTCTCCGTGCACCCTAGGTCAGTCGGGCCAATGGAGAAAGAAAAGATAAGAGAGAGAGAGGACCGTCTTGGAATCTGAAGATTGTCTGAAAATTTCATCGAAATCGGTCCAGCCGTTTTGGAGTCTATAAGGAACATTTTTTTTTCCTTCACATAACACAGAGATAGACTGGATTCAAGTGCTAATAACTACAGCCTCCCTGATATAATAAAAGGATTTGAATGTAAATCACATGTTAAACGCTCATAAGAATTAGAAATGATTTGAACGATTAAAAATTATTCAAAATGATTACAAATCAAATCATTTTTAATCCTTTTTAATGATTTTGTTTAATCAGGGCTGTGATTAAAATAACTAAAAAAGAGATTATAAGGTTTTCTTATTTGTTTACTTAGCTTAAGTAATAAAAATATGTATCGTTTATTTAAGTAAATAAACTTTAAACAAAAAAAAATGTTCTGAGGACAGGTTATAGCGGTGAATACTTATAACCTGTTTTGTCCGTTAAATTTGGAACCATATTAAAATAAATAAACTCATGTGAGTCCAACTATGTAACTTAATTAATTAATTCATTAACTTTAATTATCTTAACGTTAGTTAAAAAACACTATAATATTAAGAAATTATAAAGTCACATGAACAATGCGTTCATAAATCTTATTATTGGTCAACTGACAGCCAAAACCGTGTGCTAACACTGGTCTTATGTACAGTTGGTAATATTACAAATTATACAGTCAGTCATTCAAATCACCTACCCAGATAACCAGGGTTGTCAATTTTGAACTACATAAATATAATCATAAAGTTTAAAAGACACTTACAATTACAAATTTTGAAATTACATGAATACAAACGCAAATTTAAATTTCCAACTAATTAACCAAGAAAGTGTAACAACGGTACTTTTTAAAGATTATTTTAATTTAATTAAATCATGGTAGATCTTATCTATGGTTTCTGTATCTTTCCTTTTATTAATTAAATCTTGATGCCTCTCCATTTACATAGATTCCATAATCAGACGCTTTTTATAATTATGTTCTGTATTTAAAATTTTTAATATTTTAAGATTTTAGCCTGCTTACCCTCGAGTAGGCTTTATCATTACAAAATACAAAAGCTTTAGCTCAACCTTTTTTTTTAAAATAAAGACAAAAATAATATAAAACTCATGGCATTTAAAAAAACAGAAACAAAACGATTTACAAAAAGTATTGTATCATATAACACTTGACAGCCCTACCAGCACATCACACACCAGAAACTATGCACTCGCGACTTAGCTTGCTCAATAGCAAGTAAGTGGTTGTAGCATCGTCTTGAATTCATCCAGGGAAGCAGCAGTTGAAACAGCAGGTGGCACAAAGTTCCAGAAAGCAACTCCAAGGACAAGAAAAGAGCTCTTGTACATTGATGTACCCGGAATCGGCGATAACAGCGTATAGTCCGGTTGTTCTCAGATCATTGCAGAGTCGGATCGATAATAGCTTCCAGGTTCTTGAGAATACTAACTTACTCAATATCTTTACCAGCTAACGACAGCACTGGCTTCTCACTGCTATCTATGAGGATAGTACGTTTAGACAAACACCAAAAAAAATGTTAGACACGAAATTCATGATGTGTGAACGGAAGATTAACACTTATTTTTTTTTTTTTTTCTTCTCCTCCTCGATAAATTTATTTATTCCGCAGTCTCTGCACCACCTCCAAAAAGGGCTAAAGTCGTAACTTCGGCCACAATTGATACATTTTTTTTTTTGGGACTCCATTTGACCGGAATGGTTGCAACAATATGAATCATTTCGACCCTCCGTCTCCGTTTAAATAGCAATGCTTATCAAAACTAGGGCTACCACTTTCTCATAACATTTTTTTTTGTTTAAAGTTTATTTACTTAAATAAACGATACATATTTTTATTACTTAAGCTAAGTAAACAAATAAGAAAACCTTATAATCTCTTTTTTAGTTATTTTAATCACAGCCCTGATTAAACAAAATCATTAAAAAGGATTAAAAATGATTTGATTTGTAATCATTTTGAATAATTTTTAATCGTTCAAATCATTTCTAATTCTTATGAGCGGAAAAAAAAATGTTCCTTATAGACTCCAAAACGGCTGGACCGATTTCGATGAAATTTTCAGACAATCTTCAGATTCCAAGTAGGTCCTCTCTCTCGCTTATCTTTTCTTTCTCCATTGGCCCGACTGACCTAGGGTCCTTTTTACTTTTAAATTGCATATTTTTAAGACCGTTTTTCAAACAACTATCAAATGTCCACGTAAGTTATTTATCTCTTGTTATTGAAGTCTGGTTTTCCTTAATAAATGCGATGTACCTATGCCGACCACTCTTATCTAAAAAGTTTTATGTTTACATATTTTTAGTTCGGGAATTCACATGACTAATATAATGTGTGTGTTACAGTCGTTATCTGACAGAAAAACATATTGTTTTGAGCGTAGGGAAAATCCCAAAGTTCTGTCATCCACGGATTGTAAGTACAGTCACCATCAACCAACTGATCTATCTCAACTGATCTATCTCAACCAGTTCACGTATTTTGGGTACCAAGAAGCTAGAAGCTAAGAAGCTAGTGGGTGTTTGATAGACATAAAATTAGCATATTATTTGACTAGGTTAGGGATCATCTATTTTGAATGGAAATTATTTATTTAAAAAAATGGTCAGATTTCAGACAAGTTTTGTCATCAAATAAATCCTATGTATCATCTATGCTTTTACGTACACTATTAATCGTAAGCACAGATGAAATACTAGTTACTTCGTGTCCTGTATAATTGTTTTGTGGCGTGCAATAAAGTAAATTTGCTTAATTACTTCCTTCATCATATCAGCTCGTATACGTCCCCACCGAGGGGCTCAAGCCTATCCTGAATTAGGGCGATCGGGCCTTAGCCGACCACGTGGGCCCAGTGCGGGTTGGTCGACTTCACACACAACCTGCGAGTTTCTCCGCAGGTGCGTGCAGGTTTCCTCGCGATGTATTCCTTCACTGTATGAATATAGGATAAACGTACATATGAAATCTAAATTGAAATCACATTGGTGCGTGGCAGGATTCGAACCACTACCTCCCGGACAGGAGGCGGCGGCCCTAGCCATTACGCCATCCTTAGTCCTTGCTCTTACTTCCTTACAAGCTCCCAAAAACAAAGATCCCCCCTAGGCGTTTCTAAACAGTATCCCAAAAAGATACAATCATCCATGTAGGTAAGTACTTGAAAACTATCAGAGAATACCTGAAATAATTTTCATTGATTAATTACTGTATAATCAACGAAAATTATTTCAGATATCCTGGGATAGTTTTCAAGTTATGAAGTAATTAACGAACCCTACACTATGCGTGATCCGACCTATAATAATTACACGATCGTAACGAAAACAGTAATTAAATTTTGCTCGACCGCGGTCCGTGCCTAGGAACTTAGGGCACATTTAGATTAGCGAAGCAACGCAATAGATAAGGAGCTAACCTGGGTGCTTATAATGTGTACACTTCAGATGAAAAATTAAACTTATATCTAGTGTTAGCGCTTTGAAAACAGGGTATAAAAAACTCTGCTCCAATCACGACGAAGCTGAGTTTTGCTTACAGTCATGCGTTGGCAGACTTACCGTCAATATGCCAAAAATTATTGTGACGTGTCTCAATTATAGTGAAGGATAGAACATATCATGTTTTAAAACATTATTCGAGGTCATCACTTAAGGTAAAGATGCATATGTAAAAAAATGGTGTAGTAGTGTAAGGACCCGTTAACTGGGGGTTCAACTCATCATACTGAACAACTTTCGCCAAGGAACCCCTAATTGACTATCAATTCTCAAAAACAAAATAGACCCTCCATACTAAAATGCACAAAATTGGTTAAACAGCTGATCGATTTGTATGAAGAGTAAAATATATTTTTTGCGATTTCCACAAAGTCATAGAACAAAAGTTGTTCATATGATGAGTTTAGAAGCCCCAGTTAATGGGACCTACACCAATTTTGGTACAGCCTGTATAATAAAATAAGCGTTACCCGACTTTTGTTATGATTGTTGCATGAAACTCAACATCTTCATTATTTTATATCTGAGTTGTACATATTAAGTGTGTTTGAACGATCGTAGCTTTTTTAACACGCTTATATTAGCTTCACCTGTATGTATGTATGTTTGTTTGTATAGTCGACTCCTTTGCACTCGATTTTGACCCACTTTAAACGGACAGATTAATTTCAAACTTTGCTCATTTATCAAGAATCGGTGACAATACAATAATTTCATAAGTTTATCTCATTATCCTGAACTAAAAATTGAAAAATAAATATAGTTTAATACACTAAAAAACACGCTTTTAAAGCACATCAAACTAAAAATTGAAAAATAATCTATCTATATAATATAATAAAACTGTAACGGGGCCGTAGCTGTACACGAAATATTTTTGGAAAATAATAACTGTGGTGGACATTAATAACGATACAGAGGCCAAAACAACAACTTTTGGAATTTTTGTCTGTCTGTCTGTCTGTCTGTCTGTCTGTCTGTATGTTCGCGCATCACGCAAAAACTACCAGGCCGATTTTGATGAAATTTTGTATGGTGGTTCCTTATAGCCCGGGTTAACATATAGGATACTTTTTATCCCGGAAAATTCAAGAGATCCCGTGGGAAAATCAAAAGTATTCATTTATAGAATGGCTCACCTCGCAAATGTGGCTTGACCTATTACAATCAAATTTTTCACGTTGATACCCTTAACGCGAACTAAACTTGGACATTGTGAACCCCAAAAAAAATAAGGTTTCCTGCAGGAATGCAATAAATTGTATCATTAGAATAGCTCAACGTAACAATATGAAACCATTACATTGGGATGGGGTGTTTTGAACATCATTGTATAGTCGGGTATTCTTTATCCCGGAAAACTAAAGAGGTCCCGTGGGAAATTATCTATCGATACTTACAATAATAAATATAGAGTACTTTTTCAAGATATAAGCTACACATACCGCACATTATAATCATAGCAGCAAACTGTCAATAGATGGCACTGCAGGAATAATAAAACGCGATTAAGTTGTGTTAAAACATTAAAATATTATTTCATAATTTTGAGTGGATTTCTTTTATGTATTTTTCAGCATACACTTTTTACACAACTCTCTGGAACTATGGCACGTAGCGATGTGTTTGATAGACGAACAGATAGGTATTTTTTTATAGATTGCAATCGTGTAAAAAAATTAAAAACACATAAATCGAGTTTAGCTTCTTTAAACAGGAGGCACAGATATGGAAACTCTTCTGACGGCGACTATTTGCGTGTGGCAGTTGCTCTCCGCCTGCAATATCAATATCTGTGAACCTCATCAATGTATTTGCAGGTCCACGGTGGAGGCAATTGGCCATCACTCACTGAGTTGCGGTCGTTGTTTATCAAGATTCCCACGTCACCAATTCCTTAATGACCTCACTCGGAGGGTACTGGTATCGGCCAGATGGAATATTCCATCTTTGATGCAGCCACTGGGCTTTAGTCGATGTGATGGCAAAAGGCCGGAAGGTTTAAAGTGCTATGGCAGAGAGGAACGTGCCTGCTTTGGGACTCTACTTTTTCTGCCTCACTTCTGCACCACCGTACGGTACTGCTGCTCAATTTGCGGCGAGAAAGAAGCATAATATGTACTCGGTCTTGAAGGCAAATAACTGCTTTATGCCGCTGGTCTGTGAGACAACCGGCTGCTGAACCCTCAGAGGCCTTTTCCTTCACAAAGGAGATTGGCCGTCGCCTTCGAGAGAGGAGATATGACGCCCGCTTCGGGTCCTACCTGCTGCTAAGGTTGTCTATTGCCATCCAGCGCAGCAACGAGAAGTGCGTCATGGGCTCCTTTGGAGGTGATACGACTCGAGGATTTGACCTATATTAATATTTTTAGGAAATTTTATTACTAGATTGATAATATTATAATGATTTGGATAAGGTTTTTAATAATATAGGTATATGTGTTATTTCATCATATCAGTTTATATACGTTCCCACCAAGGGGCTCGACCTGCCCTGAGTTAGGGCGGTCAGGTCTTAGACGATCTCGCGGGCCCATTGCGGGTTGAATGACTTCACAAATAAGCTCACGATGTTTTTCTCACTGTAAGAGCGTCGGATAAACGTACATACCAGTTTGAAATCGATATTCGTATAGATATTGGTAAGTGGCAGGATTCGAACCACGGCCTTCCGGACAAGCGGTGGTGGCCCTAACCGTTCTGCCACCGACGCTCTATATGTTATTAAAGATTTAGAAATCATTACTTCATATTATAAATGTGAAAATGTGTTTGTTTGTTTGTTACATATTCACACTTCAACATCTTGATGAAATTTGGCATGCAGGTAGCCTGTATCACTGGGAATGAAATAGTCTACTTTTTATCTGTGGAAATTATCATAATCCGATGCAGTTTCTGAGGAAACTAAAACAGTACTCTTTGTTCGTTAAGTTATTTAAAATCGTACCGAAAAAATGATTTTTAGCACAGAGATGAGGTGGAAAATGATATTATTTACTATTAAGTATACCCTGACATAGTTCTCAAAGGGATCTGGGGACCACTGTTTTCTACGCTCGCGCACGTCGGTGGCGTCACAACAAAGCAACGGATTAAAGTGATTTTTTGTATAGAATTTGTTGAGGGGGTGGGAAGTAACAAAGACTGCTAATCCAAATAGCCCGATACAGTTTGAGGTACCTGGAGAAAACTCATGTCCACGCTTGCGAGCTGATTGCGGCTTGCGCACCACTCACCCTCAAAAAGAGTCATAAAAGCTATGTCCACGCGGGCGAAGCCGCGGGCAAAAGCTAGTCCTTAATATAAGCTGAAAACAATAATTAACGAAAAATACTAGTATTATTGTGAAAAAAGCGCGGGTTGCTCGATATACGAAAAATATGGCACAAAGCGGCCCACGCTTTTTTCACAATAATAATTAAGAATTATTTTTCACTTTTTAGTTTTATGTGCTTTATAAGCGTGTTTTTTTGTTTCTTTAAACTATATTTATTTTCAACGATAGCGTACACTAGTGGTAGGTTGTTTTATACAAGCACATGGGCATACTCTCTAAGGTTAGGCAGTACTTCACACCTAGACAGCTTTATACAATTTATTTGCTATTATACTATTATTATTAGCTCTCAGAATTGCTTAACTTAAGTGGCAGTGGGCGGGGCACATTTCTCGTAGAACAGATGGCCGTTGGGGCAGTAAAGTTCTCGAGTGGCGACCACGCACCGGAAAGCGTAGTGTAGGCAGGCCTCCCACTCGGTGGACCGATGACCTGGTGGAGGTCGCGGGAAGCCGCTGGATGCGGGCAGCGCAGAACCGGTCGTCGTGGAGATCCTTGGGGAAGGCCTATGTCCAGCAGTGGACTTCCTTCGGCTGATATGATGATGATGATGATGATACTATTAAACAATTTATTTGCTTTATTCAATTATCTGCTTTATTCAAGCAGATCTCATGTTTGGAGTACTGGTCACACCTTTTGGATGGGTTTACCCCCTACCAGCCGTATACCTTGAATGCTGTCGACTGACACGAAAGAAGACGAGGACTTATCGGTGAGGAGGAGATACTTACATACAAGCTCTAAAACTTTAAGGGGCGCCGCTAATTCGCCTAATTATTGGTGTTCTACTGGATTCATTTCAGAGATTGTACGCAAAACCTATACACGAACTTATCCCCCAGATACAGTCCACTAGGACAACCAGACGCGAGGAATATTTCCACGCCTTTATTTTTAAAAAGTATATGGCACAAAGCGGCCCGAATTATTTTTCACTTTTTTGTTTGATGATTAAGAATTATTTTTCACTTTTTTGTTTGATGTAAGTTTGTGTATGTTTGTAAGTATTTACCTATGCGCACGAAGCGATACGTTTTATGCGAACATTAAAGGGAGTGGAATCTCTTGCCATCGTCAGTGTTTCTTGACTCTTACAATTTGGGGACCTTCAAGGCGAGAGTGAGTAGGCATTATATGAGTTTTTGTATACCATCCTTAGACTGCATTGCCACTTTTCAACGGGTTTGAAACAGTTTAAAAAACTTGATAAAAAAAACCCACAAAAAATAGCTATTAAGTAGAAAATAATAAGTCTTGGCACTTTATATTCTTAAGTCGTCGCGTAGGGGGATTCTAAGTTGTGAAATTATAATTGGTTGTAGTAAAATAAAACAGCTGTATTTTGTTATTATTTTATTATTATAGCGGTTACTACGCGAGGACTATTAGATCAAAAGAATATTTATATAAAACTTAAAGGGCCAAGACATATTGTTTGATACTTTTTAGCGGGTTTTTTGTCGGAGGTTTTTACCTTTTTAATTTAAGTTTTATTTCATGCTTTTAAAACTTTACATATTTCAAACACGATACCTTTGCTGTAAGTTAGAAATAAGTTGGGTATCCTGCAGATACCAGGAGATTCTGAAGCATCAGGTCAAGCTTACGATGTTCTATGAAAAAACCTATTCATTGAGACTATTCCAATAAGCCCAATTATGATACCTCTGCTGTAAGTTGGCAAGGAGTTGGGTATCCTGCAGATTACAGGAGATAATGCAGCATCAAGTCAAGGTTACTGTGTTGAATCTAACACCTATTCATTGAGACTATTCCAATGAGCCCAAAGACGACACCTCTTCTGTAAGTTGGCAAGGAGTTGGGATCCTGCAGATTCCAGGAGATGGTGCAGCATGAGGTCTATCTTACACCTATTTATTACTATTGCAAAGAGCCCAAATACGATGCCTCTACTATGAGTTTGTGAAGAGTTGGGTATGCTGCAGATTCCAGGAGATACTGCAGCATGAGGTCAAGGTTACCATGGTTTTGCAATATAATTACAGTAACAGGGCACCAAATTTGTTATCAAATTAGTTATCAGACCAATGGTTCAGACCTGTATAAGTTGCCCACATCCCTCCATTACCTGGATAAGAGCTGATGATCCTCAAACGGATCTTCATATATTACAGCTAAGAAGCATCTCAATTGCATCAGCTTTTAAACAAAAAAAAACGCATCAAAATCGATCAATTTGTATGAACTTCAATGCCACAAACAGACACTAAGTACACACGTTAAACTTATGATCACATCCCTCTTTTTGCATCGGGGATTAAAAAAATAGAAGCATTTTGCTGTGTGGGTGGGTGCATTTCAGATCGTTCACTATAAGAAAGCACATGGTACATGGTACAATACATCAAAACCGGCAGTATTGGTAGGTTGACATTAGCAATACGGGGCTAAAAACTGTCAACCACCGATGCCATCTTACAGTGAACGATGTAGGTAGGTACACAGGCCAGTACATCAAGCTACACACTTTGGACTTTGTACCGTTCTTATGCCGAATGGGTATGGATCAGAATCGCACTAAGAGTGTATAGCTTGATGTGCTGGCCTCTGTACATCAGTTATTTTCTGTGTCAAACATAATTTTTTGACGTGATAACGTCTTATGAATTGATGACACTGGCTGCATTCACAAAAAAGTGTGACGTCATTATCACGTTACGCCAGTGGACGTCATTGTCACGTTACGCCTGAGCCGAGCGAGCAAGTGAGAGATGTACTTGTACTTGTACAAGTACTTGGACTTGGACCGACGGACGGACAGACGAACCGTCAAACAAGTGTGTCAATGGATTAAAAGTACTAGGCTTCCAGGAGCTTACAAGAGGTGTTCCAATGCGGTCGATTCTCGGTGAGGAAAACCGTCATACCAAAAAGAGGCGTTTCTTTTAACTAACATCAATGTGTCAATAAAAGTTCTAAGCTTCCAGGAGCTTACAAGAGGTGTTCCAACCATTCCAACTGTGAGATATGTTGTAGTTGTACTTTAGTATTCAATGAAAAAGTACCAGGAGTACATAAGTGCCAAGGAGTTGACTCACCCGTCTATGGGCGGTATTTTACATCTCCTTAAAAATTGAGCTGAAGATGTTTTACTGCAGTCGTGTGGTCTAAAGCACACAAGCGTTCGGCTTGTAAAATTATCGTCCGTAAACCAACTTTACAGACAAAATGTTTTTTTTGACGTGACAACGTCTAATAAATCGATGGACGCTAGCTGCACGCACGAAAAAGGTTGACTAATTGTCCCGTTACGCTCATTGTCCTGTTACGATATGATGTTGTCACGTTAAACTATCGTCCGTAAACCGACTTTACAGACAACCATTTTTTTTCTATTTAGACACAGTCTCAAAGCATTCATTTTTGTTAAAATCCAATTCACAATTCAATCAATGGTGTTTTTAATTAATTACCGAAACGCAGGCTAATTTCGCTTTTGTAGATATCACAACCGAACTACGTATTTCCCTTTGAAATTATACATGCTATGAGCTGACGCCAAAATATCACGTCCGACCATTGTTGGGCTGGACGCACTAAGCACACCACAGACGCATCGATGCGTTAGGAGGCGAACGTGCGTCAGATACTCGACAGTGCGTCAAATATAGTGTTGCGGTTGCGAGAAGATAGATATCGATATCGATAGACAATAAATAGGTCGATGATGTTGCTATACAAAATCAATCTCCTAAGTGATATGACTTAAGTGGCGAAGACTATAAATCGACGACTATATCGTAACTCCTAGACAGCTGATGTTTATTAGTAGGACTACTACTATTACTACTACTAATGAACCTTTTTTGGTATGTGATGATGACGACCATCATCACATCAGCCAAAAGACGTCTACTGCTGGACATAGGCCTCCCTCTAGTCGGAGGGTTTGACGTTATTACCACGCTTGGCGTACACACTGCACACTGAGATCGCCTTACCGAAGATTAGATAATAGTAAGTCATACCGTCTGTATGGCGATCTCAGTGTGCAGTGTCTATCATGCATGCTCCAATCCTACGGTTATTAATCATAGCGACTCTTTACGACACGACCGGGAAGAGTTGTGGTAATGGTAGTTGGACTATTCAACAAGAAATAGATAGATTAATTACAAAAAAACACATCTTTAGCTTGTAGGTACTTTTATAACCCATTACGTCCTAACTGCTACGGCATGGGTCTGTCACCATACTCGGGGAGTTTGGCCATACTCCACGCATGGGGGTCAAGCAGGATTGGTGGAGGGTGTAAGTGGCGAACCCCACTGTCAAAAATGTATAAACCACCTGAAGGCCTCTGACATTGCATAATGACTTGCCATAATAGTGATAGCAACTGGCAAAAACGGTAACGGGGCCGTGTCTGTACATGAAATATTTTTGGAAAATAATAACTGTGGTGGACATTACTAACGATACAGAGGCCAAAACAACAACTTTTGGAATTTTTGTCTGTCTGTCTGTCTGTCTGTATGTTCGCGCATCACGCAAAAACTACCAAGCCGATTTTGATGAAATTTTGTATGGTGGTTCCTTATAGCCCGGGTTAACATATAGGATACTTTTTATCCCGGAAAATTCAATAGTTCCCGTGGGAAAATCAAAAGTATACATTTATAGAATGGCTCACCACGCAAATGTGGCTTGACCTATTACAATCAAATTTTACACGTTGATATCCTTATCGCAAACTAAAAATGGGACATTATGAATCCCAAAAAAATTAAGGGTTCCTTCAGGAATGCAAAAAAAAAATATCTTTAGAATGGCTCAACGTAACAATATGAATCCTTTACACTGGGATGGGGTGTTTTGACCATCATTGTATAGGCGGGTATTTTTTATCCCGGAAAACTAAAGAGGTCCCGTGGGAAAATATGTATCGATACTTACAATAATAACAATAGAGTACTTTTTTCCACATATAAGCTACACATACCACACATTATAATCATAGCAGCAGAATGTCAATAGATGGCACTGCAGGGATAATAAAACGCACTTATGTTGTATTAAAACATTAAAATATTATTTAATACTTTTGAGTGGATTTCTTTTATGTATTTTTCAGCATACGCTACTTTACACAACTCTAACTCTGGAACTATGGCACGTAGCGATGTGTTTCATAGACGAACAGATAGGTATTTTTTTACAGATTGCAATAGTGTAAAAAAAATAAAAACACATTTAAATCGAGTTTAGCATCTTTTAACAGGAGGCACAGATATGGGAACTCTTCTGACGGCGACTATTTGCGTGTGGCAGTTGCTCTCCGCCTGCAATATCAATATCTGTGAACCTCATCAATGTATTTGCGGGTCCACGGTGGAGGCAATTGGCCATCACTCACTGAGTTGCGGTCGTTGTTTGTGAAGATTCCCACATCACCAATTCCTTAATGACCTCACTCGGAGGGCACTGGTCTCGGCCAGATGGAATATTCCATCTTTGATGCAGCCGCCGGGCTTTAGTCGATCTGATGGCAAAAGGCCGGAGGGTTTAAACAGGTGCTATGGCAGAGAGGAACGTGCCTGCATTGGGACATCACTTTTTTTGCCTCACTCCTCACCCGTGCGGTACTGCTGCTCAATTTGCGGCGAGAAAAAAGCATAATAAGTGCTCGGTCTTGGAGGCAAATTACTGCTTTGTGCCGCTGGTCTGTGAGACAACCGGCTGCTGAACCCTCAGAGGCCTTTGCCTTCACAAAGGAGATTGGCCGTCGCCTTCGAGAGAGGAGATGTGACGTGAGGTCCTACGTGCTGCTAAGGTTGTCTATTGCCATTCAGCGCGGCAACGAGAAGTGCTTCATGGGCTCCTTTGGAGCTTATGACTCGAGGATTTGACCCATATTAATATTTTAGGAAATTTTATTACTAGATTGATATAATGATTTGAATTATTTTTTTGATAATATAGGTATATGTGTTATTTCATCATATCAGTTTATATACGTCCTCACGAAGGGGCTCGGTCTGCCCTGAGTTAAGGCGATCAGGCCTTAGACGATTACGCGGGTTTCTTCGCAGGCGTGTACAGGTTTCCTCACGATGTTTTTCTCACCGTAAGAGCGTCGGATAAACGTACATACCAGTATGAAATCGATATTCGTATAGATATTGGTAAGTGGCAGGATTCAAACCACGGCCTTCCGGACAGGAGGTACTGGCCCTAACCGTTCTGCCACCGACGCTCTATATGTTATTTAAGATTTAGAAATATTATATATGTGAAAATGTGTTGGTTGGTTTGTTACCTATTCACACTTCAACACTTCTACCAATCTTGATGAAATTTGGAATGCAGGTAGCCTGTATCACTGGGAATCAAATAGTCTACTTTCCTGAGGAAAAAGTTCCTGAGGAAGCTAAAACAATACTCTTTGTTGGTTTAAAATGGGTTGGTGTGATTTTTAGCACAGAGATGAGGTGTAAAATGATATAATTTACTAAAAAGTATATCCAGATATAGTTCCCGAGGGATCTGGGGACAACTGTTTTCTACGCTCGCGCACGTCGGTGGCGTCGCAACGGAGCAACGGATAAAAGTGTTTTTTGTATAGAATTTGTTGAGGGGGTGGGAAGTGACAAAGACTGCTAATCCGAATAGCCCGATACAGTTCCTGAGGTACCTGGAGAAAACTCATGTCCACGCTTGCAAGCTGATTGCGGCTCGCGCACCACTCACCTTAAAAAAAATCATTAAAGCTATGTCCACGCGGGCGAAGCCGCGGGCAAAAGCTAGTAATATATAAGACCTGAAAAGAATACACTTCTTTTTTTATTCATAATTGGTAAGCCCTTGGCATCATCTCACGTGATGGTAAGTGACGATGATTTAAGATGGAAGCGGGCTTACCAAGATTCCCCAACGCAATGGAAAACTGGCTATCTTATCTTCAAGCCGGAACACATCAATGTTGTTAACACTGATCTTTGGCGGCAAGACCTAGATATTTTTGTGGCCAGTCGCGGGATAATGAGTTTTAATTATTTTCTCAGTCATTTTTCTCCCGTTATAAATTAAGTATGTATACTTAGTAGTATAAATCTAGTTTTTAGATCTCGGTAGTTTAAAAAATAGTATTGAAAATAAAGATATAAAGATATATATCCAAATATATATACAAATCACACTCTTTTTGATAGTCATAAAAATCGTTTAAATATAGTAATTACATAAAACAGTATCAACCGACCGACCTTTTCTCGGGGCACAGTACCCAGAGACGTTAAAAACATTTAAAAATACGCTTGTTATGCGGCATTTTTCGCTCCCGACTCCAGTGCGAAAATCTCGGAAAATCACTTTTTCCCAGAGATGAGACCTACTACCTATCTAAATTGATTTTTCGCCCCCAGAAATCCCCGTATACGAAAAATATGTCACAAAGCTCCCCACGCTTTTTTGACAATGGTACTAGTATTTTTTGTTCATTATTGGTTTTAGCTTATATTAAGAATTATTTTTCACTTTTTAGTTTGATGTGCTTTAAAAGCGTGTTTTTTTAGTTTTTTGACGTGACTACGTTAAACTATCGTCCATCAACCGACTTTACAGACAACCAACGTCTAATAAATCGATGGACGCCGACTGCACGCACGAAAAAGGATGACTCATTGTCCCGTTACGCTAATTGTCCCGTTACGTTATGATGTTGCCACGTTAAACTATCGTCCGTAAACCGACTTTACAGACAACCATTTTTTTATGTAGGTACTTGAAGTTCGTGGCAGACACAAGATCTGTTATTTTATATATTTTTGACGTGGAAACGTCTAATAAATTGATGGACGCCGCCTGCATGCACGAAAAAGGATGACTCATTGTCCCGTTAAGCTCATTGTCCCGTTACGTTATGACGTTGTCACGTTAAACTATCGTCCGTAAAGCGACTTTACAGACAACCAATTTTTAAACTTAAAAATTTGAGTGCGTTTGATTGCAACTTACCTGATGGTAAGTGATGATGCAGTCGAGGATGATACACGCAAACTCAAACAATGCCTATTCACTCTTGCCTCGAAGATCTTCAAATTATAGAAATCCGAAAACTAAACAAATTTTCCAAACAAATCTGAATCGGAGTAAAACAATTAGGACTCCATATAATCACCCTTATTCTATAATATTATCATCGCCGAGGTATTATTGCCATATTCTATTTTAAAACTATATTTATTCAATTTTTAGTTCACGCTAATGAGATAAACCTATAAAATTATTATATTGTCACTGATTTTTGATAAATGCACAAATTTGGAATTAAATCTGTTTGTTTTAAGTGGATCAAAATCGAGTGCAAAGGAGTCGGTTACAAACATACTTACAAACATACATACATACAGATTAAGCTAATATATGCGTGTTAAAATTATATTTATTACGATTTAACATTATCATGAACTGCCCAGTACAGGCCATAAGTTCTAGTTATTTATAAAGTTTCATAAAAAACGTTTAGTAACAAAAAGATTTACAAAACCGAGTCTTACAAAGTTAAAATTCGCCGGGAATCAAAGCTGCGACCTCCTGATTGAAGCGAATGGACTTACCATTGCCAAACTATACACAAATTGGTGTAGGTCCCGTTGACTGGGGCTTCTATGCATCATACTGAACAACTTTTGTTTTACGACTTTGCTGAAATCGCAAAAAAAAATCACTCTTCATACAAATCGATCAGCTGATCGACTAATTTTGTGCATTTTAGTATAGAAGGTCCAATTTTTTTTTTTGAGTATTGACTATGGGTTCCCCGGTGAAAGATGTTCAGTATGATGAGTAGAACCCCCAGTTAACGTGTCCTACACCAATTTTGATACAGCCTGTGTATGTAGTTACCTACTACTAAATAAACTCAAATAATGGTAAATTTATCAATTTAAACTTGGCGACGAAAATTCTAAAAACTGCATACTTACCTTTTTTCATTCACCACTAGCTGTCCCGGTGAACTTCGTAGCACCTTTCACTACACGACACTACCCTACCCTAACCTACACTACACTAAACTACACTACACTACCTATTTTTTTTACACCCTGTATATTAAAGTCAGTGCGAACAGTAGCTAAACCTTACAACGTTTTCTGTTCACCTATCGCGTTGTTGCAATAAGTTAAGGAAACATCTGGTGACTGGAACGGCTCTCATATCGTTTTACATAGGTACGCTTAACTGTACTTATGTAACTTGTAAGTTTGAGATAACTTGACTCATACTTCCTGGGATTAGTCAGAGAGTGTTGAAACTCCTTAACTTACGGTATAAAGTGAGTTTATCGTTTCTAATTATTAAGTTATTCAAAAATGAGTCTAATCAAAAATGAGGAGATGTATAAGAAAACCTAGGTAACCGGCGTAGCTGACAGAATCGCTAAACTTAAGTGGCAGTGGGCGGGGCACGTAGCTCGTAGAACAGATCGCCGTTGGGGCAGCAAAGTTGTCGAGTGGCGGCCGCATACCGGAAGACGTAGCTTGGACAAGCCTTCCACCTGGTGGACGCGACCTTCACCAGGTCGTCGGTCCAGGCTTTTTCGCCTGATACGAGTATGATTATTAAATTATTCAAGAATATGTCTAGCTCGGACAGATCTTGCTGTTAGGTAGAAACAACTTTTAGAGGGAGGCTAGTAGAAGAATACAGCTGGGCTGGGCAGCGTTCGCGAAGCTTCAACATATCTTCGAGTTACCAATACCACAATGCCTGAAGACTTCAATCAAGAACAAGTCTTTAATTAGTGCGTCCGACCCGTAAAGACATACGGTGCTGAAACGTGTACACTGATAGTACAATTAGTACACAAGCTCAAAATCACACAGCGTGCTATGGAGAGAGCTACGCTCGAAGTTTATCTGCGGGATAGAAACCGGAACGTTCTAGAGGGAAGACCGCGTTAAGGCAAACGTAGTGTGGAACGCTTCTTGGCTAGGTGGAGCGATGCTTTGCGCAAGGCTAAAGATCAGTGTAATCACACAGCATGTTATGGAGAGAGCTATGCTCGGAATTTCTCTGCGGGATAGAATCCGGCACGTTCTAGAGGGGGAGACTGCGTTAAGGCAAACGTAATGTGGAACGCTTCCTGGTTAGGTGAAGCGATGATTTGCGCAAGGCCGAAGATCAGTGTAGTCACACAGCTTGCTATAGATAGAGCTACGCTCGGAGTTTCTCCGCGGGATAGAATCCGGAACGTTCTAGAGGGGAGACCACGTTAAGGCAAACGTAGTGTGGAACGCTTCCTGGCTAGGTGGAGCGATGCTTTGCGCAAGGCTAAAGATCGGTGTAGTCACACAGCGTGTTATGGAGAGAGCTATGCTTGGAATTTCTCTGCGGGATAGAATCCGGCACGTTCTAGAGGGGGAGACAGCGTTAAGGCAAACGTAGTGTGGAACGCTTCCTGGCTAGGTGAAGCGATGATTTGCGCAAGGCCGAAGATCAGTGTAGTCACACAGCTTGCTATAGAGAGAGCTACGCTCGGAGTTTCTCTGCGGGATAGAATCAGGAACGTTCTAGAGGGGAGACCGCGTTAAGGCAAACGTAGTGTGGAACGCTTCCTGGCTAGGTGGAGCGCTGATTTGCGCAAGGCCGAAGTCTTTAATCAGTGCGTCCGACCCGTAAAGACATACGGTGCTGAAAAATGTACACTGATAGTACAATTAGTCCACAAGCTCAAAATCACACAGCGTGCTATGGAGAGAGCTACGCTCGGAATTTCTCTGCGGGATAAAATCCGGAACGTTCTAGAGGGAAGACCGCGTTAAGGCAAACGTAGTGTGGAACGCTTCCTGGCTAGGTGGAGCGATGCTTTGCGCAAGGCTAAAGATCGGTGTAGTCACATAGCGTGTTATGGAGAGAGCTATGCTCGGAATTTCTTTGCGGGATAGAATCCGGCACGTTCTAGAGGGTGCGAATGCGTTAAGGCAAACGTAGTGTGGAACGCTTCCTGGCTAGGTGGAGCGATGATTTGCGCAAGGCTAAAGATCAGTGTAGTCACACAGCTTGCTATAGAGAGAGCTACGCTCGGAGTTTCTCTGCGGGATAGAATCCGGAACAATCTAGAGGGGAGACCACGTTAAGGCAAACGTAGTGTGGAACGCTTCCTGGCTAGGTGGAGCGATGATTTGCGCAAGGCTAAAGATCAGTGTAGTCACACAGCTTGCTATAGAGAGAGCTACGCTCGCAGTTTCTCTGCGGGATAGAATCCGGAACGTTCTAGAGGGGAGACCACGTTAAGGCAAACGTAGTGTGGAACGCTTCCTGGCTAGGTGGAGCGATGATTTGCGCAAGGCTAAAGATCAGTGTAGTCACACAGCTTGCTATAGAGAGAGCTACGCTCGGAGTTTCTCTGCGGGATAGAATCCGGAACAATCTAGAGGGGAGACCACGTTAAGGCAAACGTAGTGTGGAACGCTTCCTGGCTAGGTGGAGCGATGATTTGCGCAAGGCTAAAGATCAGTGTAGTCACACAGCTTGCTATAGAGAGAGCTACGCTCGGAGTTTCTCTGCGGGATAGAATCCGGAACATTCTAGAGGGGAGACCACGTTAAGGCAAACGTAGTGTGGAACGCTTCCTGGCTAGGTGGAGCGATGATTTGCGCAAGGCTAAAGATCAGTGTAGTAACACAGCTTGCTATAGAGAGAGCTACGCTCGGAGTTTCTCTGCGGGATAGAATCCGGAACGTTCTGAGGGGAGACCGCGTTAAGGTAAACTTAGTGTGGAGCGCTTACTGGCTAGGTGGAGCGCTGATTTGCGCAAGGCCGAAGACTTTAATCAGTGCGTCCGACCCGTAAAGACATACGGTGCTGAAACGTGTACACTGATAGTAAAATTAGTCCACAAGCTCAAAATCACACAGCGTGCTATGGAAAGAGCTACGCTCGGAGTTTATCTAAGGGATAGAAACCGGAACGTTCTAGAGGGAAGACCGCGTTAAGGCAAACGTAGTGTGGAACGCTTCCTGGCTAGGTGATGCGATGATTTGCGCAAGGCCGAAGATCAGTGTAGTCACACAGCTTGCTATAGAGAGAGCTACGCTCGCAGTTTCTCTGCGGGATAGAATCCGGAACGTTCTAGAGGGGAGACCACGTTAAGGCAAACGTAGTGTGGAACGCTTCCTGGCTAGGTGGAGCGATGATTTGCGCAAGGCTATAGATCGGTGTAGTTACATAGTTTGCTATAGAGAGAGCTACGCTCGGAGTTTTTTTGCGGGATAGAATCCGGAACGTTCTGAGGGGAGACCGCGTTAAGGCAAACGTAGTGTGGAACGCTTCCTGGTTAGGTGAACGATGATTTGCGCAAGGCCGAAGATCAGTGTAGTCACACAGCTTGCTATAGAGAGAGCTACGCTCGGAGTTTCTCTGCGGGATAGAATCCGGAACGTTCTAGAGGGGAGACCGCGTTAAGGCAAACGTAGTGTGGAACGCTTCCTGGCTAAGTGGAGCGATGATTTGCGCAAGGCCGAAGATCGGTGTAAGTGGCGAGCCTTAGGGAGGCCTGTGTCCAGCAGTGGACTAACACGGGCTGATGATTATGACTAATTATTATTCATTTGTTTCATATAATATGATTTAAGGTAGCTTCAAGGGTGTCTGCATATGAAACTTTGTACGTATGCCAAATAGATGGTTATAAAACACAAACTTGATTAATTATGCATAGTAACGTTTTTATTCATCATCATCATCATCATATCAGTCGAATAACGTCCACTGCTGGACATAGGCCTCTCAGGATTTCCACGACGACCGGATTTGCGCTATCCGCATCCAGCGGCTTCCCGCGACCCTTACCAACTTTATTACAAGCTATTATTTACTTTCACCTGTTCAGGTGTCTGTAATGAAATCTTGCAAGTTAAATTGGACCCACTTTCCCGTTTCCGATTGAGCTAAAATTTTTCATGTATATGTACTCGTATATCGCGTGACAATGCAATATGGAAAGCTTTTTCCTAAAATTTTTTAGGATTTATAGGCACTTTTGAGTTTTTAGTTTCACCTGTCCCGGTGTCTGTAATGAAATCTTGCAAGTTAAATTTGACCCACTTCCCCGTTTCCGATTAAACTAAAATTTTTCATATATATGTACTCGTATATCACGTGACAATGCAATATGGAAAGCTTTTTCCTAGAAGTTTTTAGGTTTTAAAGGCACTTTTGAGTTTTTAGTTTCACCTGTCCCGGTGTCTGTAATGAAATCTTGCATGTTAAATTTGACCCACTTCACCGTTTCCGATTGATCTGAAATTTTGCATCAAATGTACATGGCGTGACAATGCATTATTATAAGCTTCATCATCATCTTATCAGCCACAAATTGTCCACTGCTGGACAAAGGCCTCCCCAAGGATTTCCACGACGACCGGTCCTGCGCTGCCCGCATCCATCGGCTTCCCGCGATCTTCACCAGGTCATCGGTCCACCGCGTCGGAGGCCTGCCTACGCTACGTTTTCCGGTGCGCGGTCGCCTTGTAGGTACCTAAAAGTTTTAAGGTTTTTAATTTCAAGGTGCAAATACCTATGGTGAATCCAAGATACCTACCTAATGTACGAGTGGCTATGGTTTTAGTTAACTATGATTAATTTGTATACTAAAAATGAATTCGTTTTTAATTTTTAAAAATCTAATTTAGTTTTTAATAACATCAAATTTGTTTTAGAGAAAATTTTATAATTTTTTGTTATTATTTTATTATATCAGCTCATATACGTCCCCACCGATGGGCTCGAGCCTACCCTGAATCATGGCGATTAGGCCTTAGTCGACCACGCGGGCCCAGTGCGGGTTGGTCGACTTCACACACAACCTTCGAGTTTCTTCGCAGGCGTGTGCAGGTTTCCTCACGCTGTTTTCCTTCACCGTTAAAGCAATCGGTAATTATATGTACGTAAGTTTTTGAAAAACTCATTGGTACATTGGCCGTCCAGATTTGAACCCGGTACCTCTGGTTAGATGGACCGAGTCGTTACCGGTTGAGCCACCGACGCTTTTGTAAATTTTTTTGTAATTTAATTCATTTGTTTTTAAGGGAATTTAAGATGATTTTCGCGCGCTGGGAACTACATTCAAATCTCTTTTCACAAATTAGATTTTTAAAAGCTTTTATTTAACTTGCAATGTATATGTATGTTTGTTCGGGTGAAATCTTGTAAGTTAATTTTGACCCACTTCCCGGTTTCCGATTGAGCTGAAATTTTGCATGCATATGTATATCGCGTGACAATGCAATATTAAAAGCTTGTACCTAAAAGTTTTTAGGTTTTTCGAAAATATTTTACTTTTCTGTTCATTGTCATCGTCGACTTTGATGTGAAAAATGGTATGTTATTCCTAATAATAAAATTTCGTCCTGTAATGACGCACTTTCTGTCTAGAAAAAAAGCCGTTCAGTTTCATCAGTAGACATCAGAATCAACTGGCAATTTCTAACGGTATTTCCTGTAAAACACCTACATTTAGCCCACCTACCTGCGAACATTGAGTCCTAATAGACCCCTGAATGTCGGCTCTCGGGACGAGGTGCAATTTGCCTAAGTGTATGAGATAACCTTAATAAGAGCGGTAACAGCTGGCTTAAAGGGTACCCTCGTAATGAATGTCTCAATTTCCACGTTTGAATTAAGGTTCGGGTAAAAATGTTTGCCGAGTTTCCGTTCGGTTGCTACCAATATAAAGTTAATCTTTTATTTTTTACAGCCGTCCCGGCGAACTTCATTCCACCTTACACTACCCTACCCTATCCTGCACTACCCTATACTACCCTACCCTACCCTACACTACCCTACATACACTACACTACCCTACACTACCCTAAAACCAATTATTTTTTGACTGATATTTTTTTTATTGATGAATATAGTAATTTAATGCTTATTATCCTATTCCCGACGAAGATAAATGCAAAAACACAAAAATCATAAAAATTGGTCCAGCCGTTCTTGAGTTATAAATGGTGTAACTAACACGACTTTCTTTTATACAGGGTGTAACAAAAATGGTGTAGGTCCCGTAAACTGCCCAAGTACTCTACTCATCATACTGAACAACTTTTGTTCTACGACTTGGCTGAAAACGTAAAAAAAAATGTTTAGTCTTCATACAAATCGATCAGCTGATCGACAGATTTTGTGCATTTTAGTATGGAGGGTCCAAATTTTTTTTAGAGAATTGACTATGGGTTCCTTAAGGAAAGTTGTTCAGTATGACGAGTAGAACCCCCAGTTAACGGGACCTACACCAATTTTGTTACACCCTGTATATATATAAGATAAGAAGATATAAGATTATTCGCAATTGGTAAGCCCGTGGCATCATCTCACCTGATGGTAAGTGACGATGATGCCAAAGTTGGAAGCGGGATTACTAAGATACCCCAACGCAATGGGGATCTGGCTATCTTATCTTCAAGCCGGTACACATCAATGATGTTTGGCGGCAATACTTAGATAAGATGGTGGTAGCTAGCCAGGCGGAATAGAAAATGCCCTACCACCAACCAAACCGAGTCTTGCAAGTTGACCCCACCGGGAATCGAACCCGCGACCTCCTGGTGTGAAACGAATGGACTAACCATTACGACACGGAGGCGGTTATAATGACCAAGTGAAAAATATTCCTTTTCAAAAAATAAATATATGTTTAAAAAACAAAACTCTTATTTTCGTAGTTGGTAGAGAACATTTTAAATGGAAACTCCATTAACTTTTTACAAATACAACTACATATATCAGGATAGTCGTCTATTACTCATAAAATAAGAAATTTAGCGTGATATTTTTTTCTTTTATATAAATTATACATAGGCCGTACTATATATGTCAACGTAAAATTGTAAAAACCGTTAGATTATAATCTAACGGGATCTATCTCGCTAGATTGTGAACTGTCTAAAGATTGTGAACCGTAACATATCGTATCTCACTAGTGACATTACAATAACACTAAGCGAAGTGAATAACATTAAATAAATTGAGCGGGCGAAGCGAGCGATATTATGTAAGGTCAGGTTTGATTGATTAAACAGTGAACGAGGCTGCCCCCCTGGGTAGCAAAATGCTTCGCAGAAGAAGAAATCATCGGTTTTATTCGGAGATACAAGAATAGGCCGTGAAATTGTAAGCTGATTGACAATTTACCGTCATATTATAATCTAACTGAATTTAGTGCAGTGAGATTGTAATATCACGGTTTTGACAATATCCCGGCGACATATATAATAAACTTTTCAGATTTCCTGAAATATTACAAATAGTACAAATACAAATAATTTATTTAAAACAAAAATTTACGTAATATCTGTACATATCGGTCCCAAACTAGGCACAGCCAATAGATTAGACTGGTCATTGAACTAACTACATATTTAATATTTAAATACTAGATATATAAATATTAATTACTGAAGAAACTGTTCACTACTATTTCTGTGTACTACTATTTCACATGTTAATAGGTACTAAAATAATCAATCAATGCAACAAAAAATAAGTAAGGTATAGCATTATGTTGTGTGTGTGCGAGCGTGCGTGTATATATATAGGGTGACCTTAAATTAGTTCTTGATAGCAAAGGATATGAATGTACTCGTGATTACAAACAACTTTCCCTAAGAAACTATATGTCGAATCAGAAAAAAAATTAGGTCCTCGGTACAAACAAGTTATCAAATCGACAAAAATTTATGAAGACCCAAATTTTTTTTTTCATATTTGACATAATATAGTTTCTTAGAGAAAGTTGTTTGTAATCACGAATCCATTCGTATCCTATGTTATCAAGAACTAATTAAAAGTCATCCTATATACTCGTATGTGTGTGTGCGTGTAGTGGTTTAGCTGGTAGTAGTGATGAGCAAATCAAGACCAAGACCAAGACTTGGACAGTCTTGGTATTGGTCTTGGTCTTGCTTATTCAGTCTTGGTCTTGGTCTTGCTCAAATTCGTCTAGTCTTGGTCTTGGTCTCGGTCTTGGTCTTGCTCACTCGGTCTTGGTCTTAGTCTTGCTGAAATACGTTTAGTCTTGGTTTTGGTCTTGGTCTTGCAATAAGGTCTTAACAAACATTTTTCAACAAATTTTTTCAACATTCCGTTTTTTATCGACAAACATTTCTAAATATAAAATACAAATTCACTGTCTATAAATTAAAAAAAAATTAGTTAAAACGTTATTGCTTATTGTTATCTAATCATAAATTATAAATAAATAGTTTAAAATTCATTAATTATTAACTACTAAAGTACTATATTTTATTGCAGTTTGAAAATACTATAATTACATTAATTAGCTTATAAATAACTTATTATTGTTTATTTTTTATTGATGCCCACGAATTAATGCATAGCAGCCATCGAGCTGACTCGTTATTTAATCGATTGCGATGTTTACGAATCACAAGTGATGCTTTTGAAAATAACCTTTCTGAAGGGACGGATGTAGCCGAAATTGACAAAAAATCTCGAGCCATTTTCGCCAGAATTAGAAATTGCAACTCGTGACGTTTCCACCAGTGCCATGGGCCTACGCATAAATTGACCTTTTAGCGAGAAAAAAAGTCCTTGAGAAAAGTGAAAATATTGAAAGAAAAATTAAATTTCCTTTGTACTTTATCCATGTGTTATCGAGACGTTGGGACAAGGAATAAGATAAGATAAGATAAGATAAGATAAATACTCTTTATTGTACCCAAAAATATAAAATAAAAAATAAACACAATGTAAAACTTAGAAACTATAACTTAAAAATTTAAACAAAAACACAACTTAAAACAAAATCTTATAAGCGGTACAATTTGGGCGGTCTTATCGCTCAAAGCGATTTCTTCCAGACAACCCGGTGTTTGGAGACAAAAGCACAAAAAAATGGTAGTGCACGAGTATCGAACTATAACAATAAATTATGTAATATACTATACATTTGTAAAGTTAAAATACTTATAATACTTATAAATACTTATAATAGATAAGACTGTACTAAATAATAAATAATAATTATATGTACAATTATATTATTGAATATAAATATAAATTTATATGTATATAGATATTTATTACAACTTATATACGTAATATAAATAAAAATAAAATACATATACAGGGTGTAACATAAAGGTGTGGTGATACTTTAAGGTGGGCTTGTACCCATCAAACTGAACAACTTTCTCCATGGAACCCATAGTCAAATCGCAAAAAAAAATTTGAACTTCCCATACTAAGTTGGCTGATCAGCTGATCGAGTTAGTATGGGAGAGCCAAATTTTTTTTTGCGATTTGACTATGGGTTCCATGGAGAAAGTTGTTCAGTTTGATGGGTACAAGCCCACCTTAAAGTATCACCACACCTTTATGTTACACCCTGTATATAAAAAACCAAAGTAGTAGCTACTGTTGTTTATTACAAACACACGCTCATATCAGAGCTCGAGAAAATGTGCCTTTACTAATATTCTAAAAGAGTGTAGGGATTGGGCTTGTCGAATGGATATGGGAAGGGAATTCCAAAGACGGATCGCTTGAAGGGTAAAGGAGTGGTCATAGAAATTGGTAGAGTGAGGAGGCATATAGAGGCGAAGGTTGACAGAAGAGCGAAGAGGGTTACTGTGAGTGGACGAGAGAAAATTAAATCGTTCTTTAAGGTACATAGGGGATTTTGGAAGAAAAAGTATAGAATAAAGCTTAAGAATTAGCTAAAGAATACTTAATCTTGGAACATTTTTTTAAATTATTTTTTTTATCAGTGGTAAAGTTTCTTTGTTTTTTTTTATGTATAACGTTAAAATGTAGAAAACAAACTGACAATTCGACACGCCAACTATATTGTTCCGAGAAAAGCATATGTTAACGCTGTTACAAATATTTTATCTCATATAAACACTGTTAGTAAGAATTTTCGATTGAGTCTTGCGTATTTGGTCTTGGTCTTGCATAATCGGTCTTGGTATTGGTCTTGTTCTTGTTTATTCTGTCTTGGTCTTGGTCTTGCTAGACTAAGGATAGTATTGGTCTTGGTCTTGGTCTTGCTTTTTTGCAAGACCAAGACCAAGACTGCAAGACCAAGACCAATTTTACTCATCACTAGCTGGTAGAAGGTGGAGACTAACAAATGAGGTACAGTTGGATATGTAAATATCCAGGATGAGTTTAAGGTCTAGGCTAAGTGACGTAACAACAAGAATTCAGTTTCCGTAGTCGGTTTTGATGCGCTTTCTCTTTACCAAGCGAAATACCAGCCTTGTTGACTGAAAGCTTGATTACACCAGTTCACTGACATAGATAAGTCCCGCCACTAATTTAATTAAGAATTAATTATTATAATTTACTAATGGCTTTTCCTGGTTTAATTATAATTCTGTCAGCTCCGTCAATCATGTTGAGGTTTTGTTGTTAAAATCGATAATATCGAACATCTATCATCCCCTTAAAATATTAACGACATAGTGAAATAGACAGAGAATATTCCTTTTTGCGACGAAGGAGTAAAGAAGGTATTTTGATGTCAAAAAAACCAGCCAAGTGCGAGTTGGACTCGCGCACGAAGGGTTCCGTACCATTATCTATAAAAATTTCGTTTGTGATATGGAATATTTAATATTAATTTTATTTTAATTTAATTATTTATTTTTAATGTGAATAATACAACTCAATATTCTGTGAATATTTCAAGCGTGTATTCTGTTGCCGTTATCAATATCGAGCAAAAATGAGCAAAGAAATCACGTTTGTTTTTTTGAGTCCCCTTAAATATTTACTTTATTCGATTTTTAAATATTTTTTGTTATAGCGGCAACAGAAATACAACATCTGTGAATATTTCAACTGTCTAGCTATCACGGTTCATGAAATACAGCCTGGTGACAATCGGACGGACAGACAGACAGACGGACAGTGAGGTCTTAATAACAGGGTCCCGTTTTTAACCTTTGGGTACGGAACCTTTAAAATGGAGAGATTTTGATGGGAATCGATTGTCTTACACTAACAGAGTCTTAAAAACTATGAAATAAAAAAAATTATCCAAGTATAAAAGCGTCGGTGGCTCAACCGGTAACGACTCGGTCCATCTAACCAGAGGTACCGGGTTCAAATCTGGACGGCCAATGTACCAATGAGTTTTTCCAAAAACTTACGTACATATCATTACCGATTGCTTAAACGGTGAAGGAAAACATCGTGAGGAAACCTGCACAGGCCTGCGAAGAAACTCGAAGTTTGTGTGTGAAGTCGACCAACCCGCACTGGGCCCGCGTGGTCGACTAAGGCCTAATCGCCCTGATTCAGGGTAGGCTCGAGCCCCTCGGTGGGGACGTATATGAGCTGATATAATAAAATAATAATAATGCAAGTATATGTATCTGTACGCCCATCCTGTGTTCTAGTTCCGTAACTATTAGACTTCGCGGTAAAATTTGGGTTAAGGCAAAAATATTGTATCTTACCACAGTAAAAAAAACCAGCCAAGTGCTCCTCGGGGTCACACACACACGGTTCCGCACCAAAACTTTAACTACCAACAAACAGAACAATACCTCTCGGTACATATTTTGTATAAAAAAAAAATATTATTTGATGTAACTAAAAAATTAAGGTTTTCGGAATTTTTACTTAATGTATGCTATAAAATGTTGCTTCATGCCGAATTTCAAGATTCTAGGTCGATTGGATGTATCCTTTAGGTTTTGATTCCCTTGCGAATCTAAATATATATAACTTAAAGGTGACTGACTGACATAGTGATCTATCAACGCACAGCCTAAACCACTGGACGGATCGGGCTGAAATTTGGCATGCAGATAGATGTTATGACGTAGGCATCCGCTAAGAAAGGAATTTGGGAAATTCCCACGGGAACCGCAAAAATCGGGATCTGCGCGGCCGAAGCTGCGGGCATCCTCTAGTTTCAAAATATGCGGCTTAAATTGCTGCTTCTTTTGATTGCATTGACATAGAAATTTGATTTTGTTACAGCTTAGAGGTATTATAGACTTGAGAATTTGATATGAATTTAAATTTCATACCTCTGCGCGTTCATGAGGAAAGGGGTAGTAAGTAATTAAAAATATTTTTATTATATGATGTAACTAAAAATTTATGCTTTTCGCAAATTTTCCATTATCTGTGCTATAAGACGTTGCTTCGTACCAAATTTCAAGATTCTGAGTTCACGGGAACTGTAGGTTTTAATTCCCTTGCGAGTGGCGAAAATTTGCGGCATAAACGGCTGTATCTTTTGATTGCGTTTGCTTAGAAATTATATTTTTTCACAGCTCCAAGGGACATTGGACTTGAGTATTTGATAAGAATTTTAGCTGGATACCTCCACGCGTTCTTGAGAAAAAGGGTTTGACAGACAGACAGACGGACAACAAAGTGATCCTATAAGGGAACCCTAAAAAGTCATATTTTTTTCTCAAAAAGGGCTTCAACAATTTTTAAATGTGAGAATGTGCATTACTATAACTTTATATAGCCTTTAAATATTTTGCACGTGCGCGTGCTTCTGACGGTTTGAAAGCTATGCGCTCGATGGATACCGCATGGTTTAGCAGATTTCCAGACACGACTGCATGTAGGTTTGTGCCGTAAAATATCGTAATAATTTTCGAAAAACCTAAAATTTTTAGGTACAAGCTTTTTATATTGCATTGTCGCGCGATATACAGGGTGACCGGAAATTCGTCGTTTTCCTTTTAAGGGGAGACACAATGGCTAATTTGTAATAAAAAAAGTCATATAAACTAGGGGTCAAAAATAAAGCGTGTTGGAGTTATGATCATTTTATTTTTTTTAGAATTTTTTCCGACTTTCTAAAATAAAAATTAATTAAAAAAAAAACGTAATTTTTTTACTTACAATTTTTACTTTATTTAAAAGCTAGTGAACTAATAGCTTATTTAAAATTATTACATTAAACAAATTACCCTTAACTTTTAAGAAAATAGCCTCAATTTATTGTTGATGTAAAAAAAAATCGAAGCTTTCAATTTCTTATGAGCCACTGGTGTAAAAAAATTGAATGAAAGTTCGCGTAAAAAGTATTTTAATTACTTCCTTGTATCATCAGCTACTCAGCAAAGTAAAAACATTCATAAAATTCTTACGCATTTCACAAAAATAACACGATAAATGCAGACCAAAGAGTACGCTTCTCGGAACCGACGACTGTCTGAGTGATAAGATAACAAAGACCCAGGTAGTTAACCGTCATAAGGGACCCTTTTGTTAATTGTCGGGACTAACAAAATTTGTTTATCAGTTCAGTTACAAAGAGTATGTTCAGTTAGTTAGTTGTCAATCCTCCACATGTACGGACGTTATTACATCTAACTAAAGTTACACTGTGTTTAAAATCAGTTTACTCAATGACTTCGTTTGAAAATGAAGAATATGCGGATATTCTGTTCGTGTATGGTTTCTGCAATGGTGACCGAGCTGCAGCACAAAGAGAATACCGGCGTCGTTTTCCAAATCGCAGGCTACCACACGTGGGCGTGTTTGCTGACACGTATCGGCGTATACGGGAATCAGGAAGCATACAACGGCGACAAAGCGATGCTGGAAGACCTCCCTTTTACCCAGTGGAAGACGAAGAGGAAATTTTACAGTGTTTCGAACATGATCCTACTACATCCACTAGGATTGTGGCCGCACGTCTGGGGATCAGCCAGTGGAAGGTGTGGTTTACGATGCATACAGCTCGAATGCATCCTTACCATTACACACCAGTCCATGCCTTGGAGGAAGGAGACCCTGTAAGAAGAGTGGAATTCTGCCGGTTCATCATTAATGCCGACATGGAGGATCGAGACTTTTTGTCTAAAATATTGTGGACTGATGAATCAAAGTTCGACCGCGATGGAATCACTAACTATCACAATATCCATTACTGGGCGGAGAAGGGGCAGAACCCAAGGCGGAAGAAGGAAAAGGCTCATCAGAGAAGATTTTCTGTCAATGTCTGGATGGGTCTAATTGACAGGCACTTAATTGGACCTTACTTTTTGCCACAGAATTTAAATGGCATAACATACGCCGAATTCTTGAGGGAAGAACTGGCGGTGCTGCTTGTGGATGTACCCATAGCAACAAGAATGGAGATTATCTATCAGCACGACGGCTGTCCAGCCCACTATTCTCGGCAAGTGCGCGAGTGGCTGGATAATAATTACCCGGAGAGGTGGGTTGGGCGAGGTGGACCGATTCCGTGGCCAGCAAGGTGCTCAGATCTTACACCTTGCGATTATTATTTATGGGGCCACATGAAGGAATTGGTGTACACTACACCCATAAATTCCGAAGACGAACTTAGGGAAAAAATAATAAACGCTGCAGAACAAATAAAAGCAGCTTTAACTTCAAGAATAGTGAAAACAAAACTAAGAAGGAGACTTAGATCCTGTATCAGACGGAGAGGCTCCCAGTTTGAGCAAGATTTGTAGTTTTTAATTGTACTGTTAAATTATGTTAGTAAAGAGAGTGTGAAAGTTTTAAAGTATGGTAAGAAAGAGTTTTATTTAGTAAGTTTCAAATAATTTTATTTTTTCTTTCATAAAACCAAGATTTGTTATCTTAGATAAAAATGAGGGAAATTCCCAATTCCGCGATTATTATTATTATCTTCACAAAATGCCCTTAACTTGTTAAGATTTGTAATATTTTGGATAGCTGATGATACAAGAAAGTAGTTAAAATACTTTTTACGCGAACTTTCATACAATTTTTTTACACCAGTGGCTCATAAAAAAATAAAAACTTCGATTTTTTTTTACTTTTCGTTAAATTGAGGCTATTTTCTTAAAAGTTACGGGTAATTTGTTTAATTTAATAATTTTAAACAAGCTGATAGTTCACTATCTTTTAAATAAAGTTAACATTTTTAGTAAAAAAATAATGTTTATTTTTTTATTTAGTTTTTATTTTGGAAAGTCGGAAAAAATTCTAAAAAAAATAAAATGATCATAACTCCAACACGCTTTATTTTTGACCCCTAGTTTATATGACTTTTTTTATTACAAATTAGCCATTGTGTCTCCCCTTAAAAGGAAAACGACAAATTTCCGGTCACCCTGTATATATAAGGTCTAACAAAATTAGCTGAAACTATTTTGATTGGTGCTACTACCCATGAAACTGAACAACTTTCCCCATGAAACCCATAGTCAAATCTCAAAAAAAAATGAACTTCCCATACTAAGTTGGCTGATCAGCTGATCGATTTAGTATGGGAGAGCGAAATTTTTTTTTGCGATTTGACTATGGGTTCCATGGGGAAAGTTGTTCAGTTTCATGTGTAGAAGCACCAGTTAAAATAGTTTCAGCTAATTTTGTTAGACCTTATATATGCATGCGAAATTTCAGCTCAATCGGAAACCGGTAAGTGGGTCCAATTTAACTTGCAATGCAAGATTTCACCCGAACAAACAAACATACATTGCAAGTTAAATAAAAGCTTGTAAAATGATTTTGAACAAAAAAAAACCCGACTACAAACAGGAAATTAAGGTTCCCTTCGACTTATCTGGGATGCCATCATCAGATCCTGGTTTCCTTATCATGGTACCACCCTTGGGATATCTCCTTTCCAACAAAAAAAATATTCAAAATCGGTTCATAAACGACAAAGTTATCCGCGAACACACATAAAAAAAAAATATACGGTCGAATTGAGAAACTTCCTCCTTTTTTTGATTTCGGTTAAAAATAAAACGGAACACGATCATTGGCTGTATGTAATATTTTCGAACGTGACGAACGCTTCTTTGGACCTGAAAAAAAAGCCAATACCTATTCTGCGGTATTTCCTTTTGAAGATTTGCCGACGAAAGTTAAAAAAAATCGAAGCATGGATCAGAAAATGGTTGCTTCTATTTTCGACAAATCAGCTTAGGACATTTTTTAACCGTTTTGCTTGAAATTAAAATAGTGTATTTTAGAATTTTAAAATAGGCACCAATGTATTTTAGAATTTTGGTTTCATAATATGTACGTTTAACCGACGGTCTTATTTATTATTATTTTATTATTGTTTTTTTGACTATATCTCACCTGATGGTAAATAACGACGATGTAATCGAGGATGTTACATGCAAACTCAAATAATGCCTATTCACTCTCGCCTTGAAGATCCCCAAATTGTAGGAGTCGGGAAACACAGACGCAGGCAAGGAGTTCCACTCCATCGCTGTCCACATAATAAATGAGGAAGCGTAACGCTTCGTGCGTATAGGCTGAATATCAACAACAAAGAGGTGGAACCTCCCCCTGCGTCTCGTTGACCGAAGGTGGAATGGAGCTGGTGGATGAAGTAAATGGTGAAGGAAAACATCGTGAGGAAACCCGCACACACCAGCGAAGAAACTCGAAGGTCATGTATGAAGTCGACCAACCCGCACTCAGCCCGCTTGTTCAACTAAGGCCCGATCGCCCTAATTCAGGGTAGGCTCGAGCCCCTCGGTGGGGGCGTATATGAGCTGATATGATGATATTATGATGATGATTGCTTGAAAACCAAAAGACAGTGACTACAGAAGGTATGTGTAAATACTTGTTTGCCCAGAGCTAGAGTGTTTGAAAAATTTCTCGAAAAGCGCAAGCTACGAATGAGTATTGTTGTTCGTAGGCCCTTACAGCAAAGTCGTCCTTCCCCAGGACTACACGTCCTCACATTCCGATAAGGTAACAAAATAATGATTTTTTGAGGCCTCAAATTTAGGTCCGATGACGACTTCGCCATACAGTCCGGATCTTACACCTTGATTGTTTTTTTTATTTACGAAAATGAAAGATAAGTTTAAATGTTTCACAAGCCCCGAAGCGGCAGTGAATTCGTTCCTGTAGGATATTAAAAACATCCCCACGGAAGACTAGGCAAACTGCTTTTTACAATAAATACAAAATAATGCAAAAATATGTAAAAAGTGAGGGAATGTACTTTAAAAAACAATAAATAAACATAATATTTCGAATTTTGATCTCACATGTACGTTTATCCTACGCTCTTATGGTGAAGGAAACATCGTGAGGAAATCTGCACACATCTGCAAAGAAACTCGAAGGTTGTGCGTGAGGTTGACCAACCCGCACTGGGTCCACGTGATCGCCCTAATTCAGGGTAGGCTCGAGCCCCTCGGTGGGGACGTATATATGAGCTGATGTGATGTGATGAAACATAACATTTAGTCTTATTAATGAGATTAATGAGAATCTAGTAACTTCTAGTATGACCTAATTACTATTTCCAGAAAGGACAACAAAATTGCATAGGTACAGCACAGAACACAGGTGATAGTTAAGTATACATTGTGTGTTTAGGACTGTCTGTCATATTATAATTTACAACGTTGTAACACTACAGTTTACAATAGGGAGGGGAAATGGTAGGAGGTCTCAGCTGAAAGCTTTCTTGGAAATCATAATCAGTTGATTTTTGACGTGAAAACGTCTAATAAATCGATGGACGCCGGCTGCACGCACGAAAAAGGATGACTCATTGTCCCGTTACGCATGATTCAATTTTATTTATAAAAGTATGCAATCATTTCACGTTTTTTTATGACGTTGTCACGTTAAACTAGCGTCCGTAAATCGACTTTACAGACAACCAATTTTATTTTCATGTTCGGAGTACTCATAGTAAAAAAGTTATTTGTATTGGGCCCGCGTGGTCGACTAAGGCCCGATCGCCCTAATTCGGGGTAGGCTCGAACCCCTCGGTAGGGACGTATATGAACAAGCTGATATGATGATGATGAATACTTTAACCCTTCGCTGGCACACTTTTTACAAGCTTTCGTTAAGTTTCACCTGTCCCGGTATCTTTAACGAAATCTTGCATGTTAAATTTGACCTACTTCACGGTTTCCGATTGAGCTGAAATTCCACATGAATATGTATATCTCGTGACAATGCAATATTAAAAGCGTGTGCCTATATGTTTTAGGTTTTCATAATTTTGAAATGTCAATTGAATAAATAATAAATAGAAAATAAATAAATATTCTGGGACAAATTACACATGGTCATCTAGCCCCAAAGTAGGATTCCCTGTGTTATGGGAACCAGAGACTGATATAAATACTTATATACGTTTAAATACATACATATATAAATATTTAATACCCAGACACAGAGCAAAAAAATCTTCTTAACACACAAATGCTTGCCCAGGGTGGGGATCGAACCCACAACCCTCGGATCAGTAGTCAAGGGCACTAACCACTGAGCCACCGAGTCGGTCAACCAAGAATAACCAGCTTTAGAAAAGAACACAACTGCGTCCCATCCCTAGCACCCTGTATAACGAAGTGCAGGTTTATTTACTTGACGGGAATGTACTCTCGAGTTTCACTAAGCATACCCGGCGTTGTTTATTTATTTTAATTTGCTCTAGGATGTCGGTGGTGTCTGTGGCGTAATGGCAAGGGCCGCTACCTCCTGTCCGAGAGGACGTGGTTCGAGTCTGCCACGTACCAATGTGTTTTCGAATTTCGATTTCATATGTACGTTTATCCGATGCTCTTACTGTGAAGGAAAACATCGTGAGGAAACCTGCACACGCCTGCGAAGAAACTCGAAGGTTGTGTGTGAAGTCGACCAACCCGCATTGAGCCCGCGTGGTTGACTAAGGCCCGATAGCCCTAATTCAGGGTAGGTTCTGGTAAGGACGTATATGAGCTGATGTGATGATGATGAATACTTTAACCCATGGCTGGCACACTTTTTACAAGCTTTCATTAAGTTTCACCAGTCCCGCGGTATCTTTAACGAAATCTTGCATGTTAAATTTGACCTACTTCACGATTTCCGATTGAGCCGAAATTTCACATGAATATGTATATCTCGTGACAATGCAATATTAAAAGCGTGTACCTACATGTTTTAGGTTTTCAAAATTTTTAAATGTAAATTGAATAAATAATAAATAGAAAATAAATAAATATTCTGGGACAAATCACACATGGTCATCTGGCCCCAAAGTAGGATTCCCTGTGTTATGGGAACCAGAGACTGATATAAATACTTATATACGTTTTAAATACATACATATATAGATATTTAATACCCAGACACAGAGCAAACAAATCTGCTTAACACACAAATGCTTGTCCTGGGAGGGGATCGAACCCACAACCCTCGGATCAGTAGTCAAGGGCACTAACCACTGAGCCACCGAGTCAGTCAACCAAAAATAACCAGCTTTATATAAGAACACAACTCCGTCCCATCCCTAGTATCCTGTATAACGAAATACAGGTATAAGTATTTACTTGACGGGAGTATACTCTCGAGTTTCACAAAGCATACCCGGCGTTGTTTATTTATTTTAATTTGCTCCAGGACCAGGAAGGAAATTACACACTCGTAACTGCACAGATACGTAAGTGGATGTTCTCCGTTTTTTTTTCTTTTACTGTCTTTTTTTATACTTTTTATATACATAGTAGGCTTTGCCCGCGGCTTCGCCCGCGTGGACATCGTTTTTATGACTGTCTTTTTTGCTCTTGGACCAGGAAGGAAATTACATAATCGTAACTGTGCAGATACGTAAGTGGATGTTCTCCGTTTCTTTTCTTTTATTATTTTTTTTTATACTTTTTTATATACATGTGTTTGCTCCTACCTGTGTACCTACCGGCGGAGACTTATATATAGCACTGTATTAATTTATAAGTTTTTTAAACTATCAATATTTAGCTGTTATTCTTTCTAAAATAAATAAATAAATAATAACACCATGTGTTATAAATAATAACTGTTCGCTCCAAATGAAACACGGTTGGAGGAACTGTTGAAAATCACTTGTGACTTTAGCAGTTCCATCAACATGGAGCTAGGAGTGGATGAGGGGTAGGGTGGTACATTCAGATGGAGTCGAAATCGACTCCATGAACATCCGCACTCTCTCTGAAACTGATACATACCGGTATCTGGGTATGTCGCAGAGTATTGGTGTTCACGAGGCAGGGGTGAAACAGGCGGTTTGTGACGTGTTTTGGGGGCGAAGTTCTTGAAAGCTATTTGTCGGGCGTTAACAGGATTTGAGCATTCAACGCCTGGGCCATGCCTGTTCTTTTGTACACCTTCGGCATACAGAGATGGTCACAGACCGAACTAGACGCCCTGGATCGAAAAGTCCGCGCTACTATGACACTCCATAGGATGCATCACCCGAGGTTTTCAGTGATGAGGCTGTATATCCTACGGAAGAGCGGCGGTCGTGGCCTTCTACGTGCCAAACAAATGCACAATCGCAAGATATGCAACCTCCGAAGTTACTTCCTGACGAAAGTCGATAGTGTCTTGCATAGAGTTGTCATAGCGTGTGATAAAGGACTAACCCCTCTTTCTATGGCCCAAGAGAACTGGCAAGCGCCGGCTGTACTTAGCACAACTGAGCGAGAGACCATGTGGAAAGACATAGAGCTGCACGGTAGGTCACTGGCTGCGCTTCGGAGACCTTTTTGCGGAGACCAAAAGTTTTATCTGTGCAATACAGGATCAGATGGTCAAGACGAACAAGTATAGAAGTCCCTGTTCGGGCGCCACATAAATATGTGACAAAAATAATGGGAACTGGGATAAAAACCCTCACGGAATTTGCCACATATGATACGTAAGATTTAGAGGTTCGGGCCTAAACGGAGTTTTAAGAAAAAAAATGTTATGGGGTAAATTAGAATATATGTATTTTATGATTATTTTAAAAAGAAGGAACAATAAACAATATGAGTATAAAAAAAAGGTGTGATTACATTGGTTGACCGTGTTGAAAATTTAAAACAATGACCTACTTTATTTATGGGCAATTCCCGGAAATAAATTTAAAGTTACAATTTTATTAGTATATAAAAAGGTTATTTTATAGAATGCCGGTAGGCAACGATCGTTACCGTCCCTTTGGTACTTAAATAAGTTACTAAGTTCTAAAATAATTAAATTTCACTTTGGTCTGAATTACCCTATTTTTCTAACATAACACGTATCAGATACAAAACACTTTTAAAATTTAAAATAAATAATTAATGGTTAGAAACTGGAAGCAGGAAATCTTCTAGGATGGCAGAAAAGTCAAAGAGTTAGAGAGACGCTCGGGACAAAAGATAAAATAAGTATTCACTTCCCTTGGCAAGCAGCTGGGCGGGCAGTGAAAGGACTGGCTGGTGGTCAGCACAGCTCCATCTCAGGATTAATCCTTAATCAGGAAAAGCGTCGGGACGTCAACCTCGCAGGGGGGTGGATGAAACCCTACGGACATATATAAATCAAGTTCGCAGCAGTACCAAAAATACACGCAAAGCGGTTTCCTTATACAAATTACTTACCACAGAATAAAATAGTGGGCCTCAACAAAACATTATAAAACAATTTATCCAAAAAATTTAAATTCACATGAGTGTAGACGGGATCACGGTCAACATTTTTTCTCTTGTCAAAAAATAACAACTAATTTTAAATTCAAATTCCATAGAGCAACGACATATCAAAAAAGAATTTAATTATGAAACGCAACAAAAGAGATCGGCTCGAAACGATAGTTAGCGTTTCAGTTCATAGTAAAAGACGGCACCTTGGACGTTTGTCGGTTGTGCCGTCAACCAGGGGAGACCCTGCGTCATATAACCTCCGGTTGTTCCATGTTTGCCAATACTGAGTATTTGCGCAGGCACAACCAAGCAGCCAGTATCCTACACCAAGAGATCATTCTTAATTATGACCTCATATCTCGGCGGTTGCCATATTACAAGTACACGCCGGAGCCGGTTCTCGAGAATGAACGCGCCAAGCTCTACTGGGACCGACCCATCATCACGGACAGGACAATTCCTTCGAATAAGCCTGATATCATGTTGATGGATCGGGCGCAGTCAAGGGTGTTTTTGGTAGATGTCACTATCCCATACGATGAAAACCTCGTGCAGGCTGATGCCGTAAAAAGGACCAAGTACCTGGACTTGGCGCACGAGATTACTGATATGTGGCGAGTGGAATCCACCGAAATCATCCCCGTAGCCTATCCGTGAACGGGCTAATTTCAGCCGACCTTGAACGTCAGCTAAGTTGGCTGGAACTCTGAGGTAGACCAATAATTGCAGCAATGCATAAAGCTGTCCTCCTCGACAATGCCCGGATAGTCCGACGCTTTCTCTCCCCGTCGCACTGAACTCCAGCTGACTTTGCTTCCGCTGGAGGTGATCCTGCCACTTCGCACACTAAATAATAATAATACATTGTTTAGTGAAAGAAGTACGAACCTTTATTTTTAGTCTCATTTTGATAGAGGAGGAAAAAACTTTTTTTTTAAATTCTTTTTTTATCTGATGGTAAGTGACGATGATGCTGAAGATGGAAGCTGGCTTACAAAGATTCCCCAACGCAATGAGCATCTGGCTATCTTATCTTCAAGCCAGAACACAGCAATGTTGTTAACACCGATGTTTGGCGGCAAGAATAGAGAAAAGAAAAAGAAGAGAGAAGACTTAGGTAAGATGGTGGTAGCTAGTCAGACCGGCTTAAAAAATGCCCTATCATCAACCAAACCGAATCTTACAAGTTAACCCTGCCAGGAATTGAACCCGCGACCTCCTGGTGTGAAGCGAATGGAATGAATGAATGAACGGAGGCGTTTAAACAAAAATTTACTTTTATATTTGAACCTAATAATATTTTGAATCTACTTAGTAGAATTTGTGTTGTGGCCACTTTTAATTAAAAATATCTCAGTAAATATAATGTACCAACGAATTTTTTGAAACTTACGTATATATACTCACCTATTGCCTTAACGGTGAAGGAAAACATCGTGAGGAAACCTGCACACACCTGCGAAGAAACTCGAAGGTTATGGGTGAAGTTGACCAACCCGCACCGGGCCTGCGTGGTCGACTAAGGCCCGATCACCCTAATTCAGGGCAGGCTCGAGCCCCTCGGTGGGGACTTATATGAGCTGATATGATGATGATGATGATGATCTCCGTAAAATGACACTTTAACGTATTTAGGGTGTACAATTATTTGCCTTTTTTAGGATTCCGAAGTGAACAAGGACATAATGTCTTTCCGTCTGTCCGTCTGTTCGTGGTTTATCTCACAGTCTATTAGTACTAGAAAGCTGTACTGAAGGTTTGCTTCAATTTAAAAGGAAACCTATCACGGCTAAGTAGGCTTTCTTAGTTCCAGAGTAATAATCGACCAACTTAATGAGTGCAGTTGAATTTGTAAAAAGTTCGTAGATTTTCCATACAAAATATTATATAACTTACCATCTGAAAATATCTTAAAATGTATGCCTTTTTTTGAAAAACTAACAGAACCCTACTTTGCACGAGTCCAACTCGCACTTGGCCGGTTTCCTAAATTGATAAGTCCATGGCAACATCTCAATTCTCACGATGTAAGTGACGATGATGCCGAAGATTGAAGCGGGCTTTCCAAGATTCCCCAACACATCGGGGAACTGGCTATCTTATCTTCAAGCCGGAACACATCAATGTTGTTAACACTGATGTTTGGCGGCAAGACTTAGATAAGTTGGTGGTAGCTAGCCAGGCGGGCTATGAAAATACCCTACCACCAACCAAACCGAGTCCTACAAAGTTGACCCCACCGGGAATCAAACCCGCGAACTCCTGGTGTGAAGCGAATGGACTAACCATTACGCCGCGGAGGCGGTTAGATATATCAACGCTGCTATTTTGATGTATGGCGGCAAGATTTAGGTAAGATTAAAAAACGCTCTACAAAGCGAGTTGTACTAGACTAGTTGCAGTTAAAAGCATCAATGTTACTGACCACTTATGGATTATGTCCATAATGCTAGTCAGTCTGTTTTAGCAAGTGATGATGATGACCATAACACATAGCCAAAAGAGGTTCACTGTTGGACATAGGTTTCCCAAATTAGAGGGTTTTGCCGTAATCGCCACGCTCATGGCAGGACACCTTTTCACTTTTCAAGCGACTTCCAAAAAGGAGGAGGTTCTCAATTCGTCTGTATGTTTTTTTTTATTATTTTTTATGTATGTTACCTCATAACTTTTGACTGGGTGAACCGATTTTGATGATTATTTTTTTATTCGAAAGCTAGTGCTTTCCGTGTGGTCCCATATAAATTTAATAAATATCAGTGTAATACTTTTTTAGAAAATTAACAAAAGATGAAAAATAACAATGCAAAATTGTTCGAAGTTGTTGCGATGGAAGTCGGTTTTTTAACGTCTTAGCGTTTTCAATTATACAGTATATCTCAGAATTTATTCGGATCCAAAAGTAAGGACTTAACTAAACTCGACGAGATTTTCTGTGAGTGCGCATCAAAAGATTAGAAGAAAACAACTAGAAAATTCTTATAAAAAATTTAACCATGCGCACTGTTTATAATTGTACAGGGAGCGTTAAATGAAACACAGATGTTATCCGAAATGATTTATTATGGCTGAGTAATGGCATTTTCGTAAACAAGACATCACATCAGGTTCATAACATATATTCAGTGGATTTTGATATTCTAAAACATGTAGGCGCTAAAGAATGACCATTTAATGTGTTGGATGGCTATCGTTCTATGCTGAATCATAATGGTTGATAAATAGTGAATTTTATGGTATCTGAGAGCTTACAAATCTGTGACTAGTTCGCAAATTTTGTAGCTTTTTAGAGAATGAACGAAAATACACATCAAATGTCACAAATGAAGTCTATACACTCTATAAAAACTTAATGAAGATAATGTCTAATTACACATATAAAGTTTCAGAAACAAAGAAATCTTTTTACAACTCGAGATAATAAATAATAACATAAAAACATTGGCAGTTTTCACTAGCAAACAAAGAAGAAACCTAAATTACTCTATAATTATATCTATGACCTATTTCTTCTTAAGTAAAACATTAATTACGAAACAGTAGCTCTATGCATATCTTTATACACGATCCTGAACTATATAAACTTATCTACGGTATTAATGTCGCATATTTTAAATTTGCATAACTTTTATGTATTTTTTTTTACATTTTCATTTCCTAAGACCCTTAAAATTAACCCTTACCTCTAAATTAGAAAGAAAAAGACTATTTTACTTATATTATTTGACCACGAGGTGGTGTCATGCAATTGCCAGATACCAATAGCAGTACCGTACTTCCGTCGGAATTTCCCTACTCTCAAAATAATACTTTGTCCTGTTAGATAACGACTGCAACATACATATTATTAATATAAAAAGCACACGGAGAAAAAAATATAGTCAGAATAACTATTCAAAGTTATAGTTAAATTAGTTAAATGACGTATCGTTGATGTAGTCAACTGTTTTCTAGAATTGAGGATCTGTATAGCCAATTCAGCGATACAGATCCTTAGTTTGACGAAACAGTTGGCTATATTAACGATACGTCTTTTAACTAATTTAACTATAAACTTTGAATAGTTATTCTGACGATATTTTTTTCTCCGTGCACCCTAGGTCAGTCGGGCCAATGGAGAAAGAAAAGATAAGAGAGAGAGAGGACCGTCTTGGAATCTGAAGATTGTCTGAAAATTTCATCGAAATCGGTCCAGCCGTTTTGGAGTCTATAAGGAACATTTTTTTTTCCTTCACATAACACAGAGATAGACTGGATTCAAGTGCTAATAACTACAGCCTCCCTGATATAATAAAAGGATTTGAATGTAAATCACATGTTAAACGCTCATAAGAATTAGAAATGATTTGAACGATTAAAAATTATTCAAAATGATTACAAATCAAATCATTTTTAATCCTTTTTAATGATTTTGTTTAATCAGGGCTGTGATTAAAATAACTAAAAAAGAGATTATAAGGTTTTCTTATTTGTTTACTTAGCTTAAGTAATAAAAATATGTATCGTTTATTTAAGTAAATAAACTTTAAACAAAAAAAAATGTTCTGAGGACAGGTTATAGCGGTGAATACTTATAACCTGTTTTGTCCGTTAAATTTGGAACCATATTAAAATAAATAAACTCATGTGAGTCCAACTATGTAACTTAATTAATTAATTCATTAACTTTAATTATCTTAACGTTAGTTAAAAAACACTATAATATTAAGAAATTATAAAGTCACATGAACAATGCGTTCATAAATCTTATTATTGGTCAACTGACAGCCAAAACCGTGTGCTAACACTGGTCTTATGTACAGTTGGTAATATTACAAATTATACAGTCAGTCATTCAAATCACCTACCCAGATAACCAGGGTTGTCAATTTTGAACTACATAAATATAATCATAAAGTTTAAAAGACACTTACAATTACAAATTTTGAAATTACATGAATACAAACGCAAATTTAAATTTCCAACTAATTAACCAAGAAAGTGTAACAACGGTACTTTTTAAAGATTATTTTAATTTAATTAAATCATGGTAGATCTTATCTATGGTTTCTGTATCTTTCCTTTTATTAATTAAATCTTGATGCCTCTCCATTTACATAGATTCCATAATCAGACGCTTTTTATAATTATGTTCTGTATTTAAAATTTTTAATATTTTAAGATTTTAGCCTGCTTACCCTCGAGTAGGCTTTATCATTACAAAATACAAAAGCTTTAGCTCAACCTTTTTTTTTAAAATAAAGACAAAAATAATATAAAACTCATGGCATTTAAAAAAACAGAAACAAAACGATTTACAAAAAGTATTGTATCATATAACACTTGACAGCCCTACCAGCACATCACACACCAGAAACTATGCACTCGCGACTTAGCTTGCTCAATAGCAAGTAAGTGGTTGTAGCATCGTCTTGAATTCATCCAGGGAAGCAGCAGTTGAAACAGCAGGTGGCACAAAGTTCCAGAAAGCAACTCCAAGGACAAGAAAAGAGCTCTTGTACATTGATGTACCCGGAATCGGCGATAACAGCGTATAGTCCGGTTGTTCTCAGATCATTGCAGAGTCGGATCGATAATAGCTTCCAGGTTCTTGAGAATACTAACTTACTCAATATCTTTACCAGCTAACGACAGCACTGGCTTCTCACTGCTATCTATGAGGATAGTACGTTTAGACAAACACCAAAAAAAATGTTAGACACGAAATTCATGATGTGTGAACGGAAGATTAACACTTATTTTTTTTTTTTTTTCTTCTCCTCCTCGATAAATTTATTTATTCCGCAGTCTCTGCACCACCTCCAAAAAGGGCTAAAGTCGTAACTTCGGCCACAATTGATACATTTTTTTTTTTGGGACTCCATTTGACCGGAATGGTTGCAACAATATGAATCATTTCGACCCTCCGTCTCCGTTTAAATAGCAATGCTTATCAAAACTAGGGCTACCACTTTCTCATAACATTTTTTTTTGTTTAAAGTTTATTTACTTAAATAAACGATACATATTTTTATTACTTAAGCTAAGTAAACAAATAAGAAAACCTTATAATCTCTTTTTTAGTTATTTTAATCACAGCCCTGATTAAACAAAATCATTAAAAAGGATTAAAAATGATTTGATTTGTAATCATTTTGAATAATTTTTAATCGTTCAAATCATTTCTAATTCTTATGAGCGGAAAAAAAAATGTTCCTTATAGACTCCAAAACGGCTGGACCGATTTCGATGAAATTTTCAGACAATCTTCAGATTCCAAGTAGGTCCTCTCTCTCGCTTATCTTTTCTTTCTCCATTGGCCCGACTGACCTAGGGTCCTTTTTACTTTTAAATTGCATATTTTTAAGACCGTTTTTCAAACAACTATCAAATGTCCACGTAAGTTATTTATCTCTTGTTATTGAAGTCTGGTTTTCCTTAATAAATGCGATGTACCTATGCCGACCACTCTTATCTAAAAAGTTTTATGTTTACATATTTTTAGTTCGGGAATTCACATGACTAATATAATGTGTGTGTTACAGTCGTTATCTGACAGAAAAACATATTGTTTTGAGCGTAGGGAAAATCCCAAAGTTCTGTCATCCACGGATTGTAAGTACAGTCACCATCAACCAACTGATCTATCTCAACTGATCTATCTCAACCAGTTCACGTATTTTGGGTACCAAGAAGCTAGAAGCTAAGAAGCTAGTGGGTGTTTGATAGACATAAAATTAGCATATTATTTGACTAGGTTAGGGATCATCTATTTTGAATGGAAATTATTTATTTAAAAAAATGGTCAGATTTCAGACAAGTTTTGTCATCAAATAAATCCTATGTATCATCTATGCTTTTACGTACACTATTAATCGTAAGCACAGATGAAATACTAGTTACTTCGTGTCCTGTATAATTGTTTTGTGGCGTGCAATAAAGTAAATTTGCTTAATTACTTCCTTCATCATATCAGCTCGTATACGTCCCCACCGAGGGGCTCAAGCCTATCCTGAATTAGGGCGATCGGGCCTTAGCCGACCACGTGGGCCCAGTGCGGGTTGGTCGACTTCACACACAACCTGCGAGTTTCTCCGCAGGTGCGTGCAGGTTTCCTCGCGATGTATTCCTTCACTGTATGAATATAGGATAAACGTACATATGAAATCTAAATTGAAATCACATTGGTGCGTGGCAGGATTCGAACCACTACCTCCCGGACAGGAGGCGGCGGCCCTAGCCATTACGCCATCCTTAGTCCTTGCTCTTACTTCCTTACAAGCTCCCAAAAACAAAGATCCCCCCTAGGCGTTTCTAAACAGTATCCCAAAAAGATACAATCATCCATGTAGGTAAGTACTTGAAAACTATCAGAGAATACCTGAAATAATTTTCATTGATTAATTACTGTATAATCAACGAAAATTATTTCAGATATCCTGGGATAGTTTTCAAGTTATGAAGTAATTAACGAACCCTACACTATGCGTGATCCGACCTATAATAATTACACGATCGTAACGAAAACAGTAATTAAATTTTGCTCGACCGCGGTCCGTGCCTAGGAACTTAGGGCACATTTAGATTAGCGAAGCAACGCAATAGATAAGGAGCTAACCTGGGTGCTTATAATGTGTACACTTCAGATGAAAAATTAAACTTATATCTAGTGTTAGCGCTTTGAAAACAGGGTATAAAAAACTCTGCTCCAATCACGACGAAGCTGAGTTTTGCTTACAGTCATGCGTTGGCAGACTTACCGTCAATATGCCAAAAATTATTGTGACGTGTCTCAATTATAGTGAAGGATAGAACATATCATGTTTTAAAACATTATTCGAGGTCATCACTTAAGGTAAAGATGCATATGTAAAAAAATGGTGTAGTAGTGTAAGGACCCGTTAACTGGGGGTTCAACTCATCATACTGAACAACTTTCGCCAAGGAACCCCTAATTGACTATCAATTCTCAAAAACAAAATAGACCCTCCATACTAAAATGCACAAAATTGGTTAAACAGCTGATCGATTTGTATGAAGAGTAAAATATATTTTTTGCGATTTCCACAAAGTCATAGAACAAAAGTTGTTCATATGATGAGTTTAGAAGCCCCAGTTAATGGGACCTACACCAATTTTGGTACAGCCTGTATAATAAAATAAGCGTTACCCGACTTTTGTTATGATTGTTGCATGAAACTCAACATCTTCATTATTTTATATCTGAGTTGTACATATTAAGTGTGTTTGAACGATCGTAGCTTTTTTAACACGCTTATATTAGCTTCACCTGTATGTATGTATGTTTGTTTGTATAGTCGACTCCTTTGCACTCGATTTTGACCCACTTTAAACGGACAGATTAATTTCAAACTTTGCTCATTTATCAAGAATCAGTGACAATACAATAATTTCATAAGTTTATCTCATTATCCTGAACTAAAAATTGAAAAATAAATATAGTTTAATACACTAAAAAACACGCTTTTAAAGCACATCAAACTAAAAATTGAAAAATAATCTATCTATATAATATAATAAAACTGTAACGGGGCCGTAGCTGTACACGAAATATTTTTGGAAAATAATAACTGTGGTGGACATTAATAACGATACAGAGGCCAAAACAACAACTTTTGGAATTTTTGTCTGTCTGTCTGTCTGTCTGTCTGTCTGTCTGTATGTTCGCGCATCACGCAAAAACTACCAGGCCGATTTTGATGAAATTTTGTATGGTGGTTCCTTATAGCCCGGGTTAACATATAGGATACTTTTTATCCCGGAAAATTCAAGAGATCCCGTGGGAAAATCAAAAGTATTCATTTATAGAATGGCTCACCTCGCAAATGTGGCTTGACCTATTACAATCAAATTTTTCACGTTGATACCCTTAACGCGAACTAAACTTGGACATTGTGAACCCCAAAAAAAATAAGGTTTCCTGCAGGAATGCAATAAATTGTATCATTAGAATAGCTCAACGTAACAATATGAAACCATTACATTGGGATGGGGTGTTTTGAACATCATTGTATAGTCGGGTATTCTTTATCCCGGAAAACTAAAGAGGTCCCGTGGGAAATTATCTATCGATACTTACAATAATAAATATAGAGTACTTTTTCAAGATATAAGCTACACATACCGCACATTATAATCATAGCAGCAAACTGTCAATAGATGGCACTGCAGGAATAATAAAACGCGATTAAGTTGTGTTAAAACATTAAAATATTATTTCATAATTTTGAGTGGATTTCTTTTATGTATTTTTCAGCATACACTTTTTACACAACTCTCTGGAACTATGGCACGTAGCGATGTGTTTGATAGACGAACAGATAGGTATTTTTTTATAGATTGCAATCGTGTAAAAAAATTAAAAACACATAAATCGAGTTTAGCTTCTTTAAACAGGAGGCACAGATATGGAAACTCTTCTGACGGCGACTATTTGCGTGTGGCAGTTGCTCTCCGCCTGCAATATCAATATCTGTGAACCTCATCAATGTATTTGCAGGTCCACGGTGGAGGCAATTGGCCATCACTCACTGAGTTGCGGTCGTTGTTTATCAAGATTCCCACGTCACCAATTCCTTAATGACCTCACTCGGAGGGTACTGGTATCGGCCAGATGGAATATTCCATCTTTGATGCAGCCACTGGGCTTTAGTCGATGTGATGGCAAAAGGCCGGAAGGTTTAAAGTGCTATGGCAGAGAGGAACGTGCCTGCTTTGGGACTCTACTTTTTCTGCCTCACTTCTGCACCACCGTACGGTACTGCTGCTCAATTTGCGGCGAGAAAGAAGCATAATATGTACTCGGTCTTGAAGGCAAATAACTGCTTTATGCCGCTGGTCTGTGAGACAACCGGCTGCTGAACCCTCAGAGGCCTTTTCCTTCACAAAGGAGATTGGCCGTCGCCTTCGAGAGAGGAGATATGACGCCCGCTTCGGGTCCTACCTGCTGCTAAGGTTGTCTATTGCCATCCAGCGCAGCAACGAGAAGTGCGTCATGGGCTCCTTTGGAGGTGATACGACTCGAGGATTTGACCTATATTAATATTTTTAGGAAATTTTATTACTAGATTGATAATATTATAATGATTTGGATAAGGTTTTTAATAATATAGGTATATGTGTTATTTCATCATATCAGTTTATATACGTTCCCACCAAGGGGCTCGACCTGCCCTGAGTTAGGGCGGTCAGGTCTTAGACGATCTCGCGGGCCCATTGCGGGTTGAATGACTTCACAAATAAGCTCACGATGTTTTTCTCACTGTAAGAGCGTCGGATAAACGTACATACCAGTTTGAAATCGATATTCGTATAGATATTGGTAAGTGGCAGGATTCGAACCACGGCCTTCCGGACAAGCGGTGGTGGCCCTAACCGTTCTGCCACCGACGCTCTATATGTTATTAAAGATTTAGAAATCATTACTTCATATTATAAATGTGAAAATGTGTTTGTTTGTTTGTTACATATTCACACTTCAACATCTTGATGAAATTTGGCATGCAGGTAGCCTGTATCACTGGGAATGAAATAGTCTACTTTTTATCTGTGGAAATTATCATAATCCGATGCAGTTTCTGAGGAAACTAAAACAGTACTCTTTGTTCGTTAAGTTATTTAAAATCGTACCGAAAAAATGATTTTTAGCACAGAGATGAGGTGGAAAATGATATTATTTACTATTAAGTATACCCTGACATAGTTCTCAAAGGGATCTGGGGACCACTGTTTTCTACGCTCGCGCACGTCGGTGGCGTCACAACAAAGCAACGGATTAAAGTGATTTTTTGTATAGAATTTGTTGAGGGGGTGGGAAGTAACAAAGACTGCTAATCCAAATAGCCCGATACAGTTTGAGGTACCTGGAGAAAACTCATGTCCACGCTTGCGAGCTGATTGCGGCTTGCGCACCACTCACCCTCAAAAAGAGTCATAAAAGCTATGTCCACGCGGGCGAAGCCGCGGGCAAAAGCTAGTCCTTAATATAAGCTGAAAACAATAATTAACGAAAAATACTAGTATTATTGTGAAAAAAGCGCGGGTTGCTCGATATACGAAAAATATGGCACAAAGCGGCCCACGCTTTTTTCACAATAATAATTAAGAATTATTTTTCACTTTTTAGTTTTATGTGCTTTATAAGCGTGTTTTTTTGTTTCTTTAAACTATATTTATTTTCAACGATAGCGTACACTAGTGGTAGGTTGTTTTATACAAGCACATGGGCATACTCTCTAAGGTTAGGCAGTACTTCACACCTAGACAGCTTTATACAATTTATTTGCTATTATACTATTATTATTAGCTCTCAGAATTGCTTAACTTAAGTGGCAGTGGGCGGGGCACATTTCTCGTAGAACAGATGGCCGTTGGGGCAGTAAAGTTCTCGAGTGGCGACCACGCACCGGAAAGCGTAGTGTAGGCAGGCCTCCCACTCGGTGGACCGATGACCTGGTGGAGGTCGCGGGAAGCCGCTGGATGCGGGCAGCGCAGAACCGGTCGTCGTGGAGATCCTTGGGGAAGGCCTATGTCCAGCAGTGGACTTCCTTCGGCTGATATGATGATGATGATGATGATACTATTAAACAATTTATTTGCTTTATTCAATTATCTGCTTTATTCAAGCAGATCTCATGTTTGGAGTACTGGTCACACCTTTTGGATGGGTTTACCCCCTACCAGCCGTATACCTTGAATGCTGTCGACTGACACGAAAGAAGACGAGGACTTATCGGTGAGGAGGAGATACTTACATACAAGCTCTAAAACTTTAAGGGGCGCCGCTAATTCGCCTAATTATTGGTGTTCTACTGGATTCATTTCAGAGATTGTACGCAAAACCTATACACGAACTTATCCCCCAGATACAGTCCACTAGGACAACCAGACGCGAGGAATATTTCCACGCCTTTATTTTTAAAAAGTATATGGCACAAAGCGGCCCGAATTATTTTTCACTTTTTTGTTTGATGATTAAGAATTATTTTTCACTTTTTTGTTTGATGTAAGTTTGTGTATGTTTGTAAGTATTTACCTATGCGCACGAAGCGATACGTTTTATGCGAACATTAAAGGGAGTGGAATCTCTTGCCATCGTCAGTGTTTCTTGACTCTTACAATTTGGGGACCTTCAAGGCGAGAGTGAGTAGGCATTATATGAGTTTTTGTATACCATCCTTAGACTGCATTGCCACTTTTCAACGGGTTTGAAACAGTTTAAAAAACTTGATAAAAAAAACCCACAAAAAATAGCTATTAAGTAGAAAATAATAAGTCTTGGCACTTTATATTCTTAAGTCGTCGCGTAGGGGGATTCTAAGTTGTGAAATTATAATTGGTTGTAGTAAAATAAAACAGCTGTATTTTGTTATTATTTTATTATTATAGCGGTTACTACGCGAGGACTATTAGATCAAAAGAATATTTATATAAAACTTAAAGGGCCAAGACATATTGTTTGATACTTTTTAGCGGGTTTTTTGTCGGAGGTTTTTACCTTTTTAATTTAAGTTTTATTTCATGCTTTTAAAACTTTACATATTTCAAACACGATACCTTTGCTGTAAGTTAGAAATAAGTTGGGTATCCTGCAGATACCAGGAGATTCTGAAGCATCAGGTCAAGCTTACGATGTTCTATGAAAAAACCTATTCATTGAGACTATTCCAATAAGCCCAATTATGATACCTCTGCTGTAAGTTGGCAAGGAGTTGGGTATCCTGCAGATTACAGGAGATAATGCAGCATCAAGTCAAGGTTACTGTGTTGAATCTAACACCTATTCATTGAGACTATTCCAATGAGCCCAAAGACGACACCTCTTCTGTAAGTTGGCAAGGAGTTGGGATCCTGCAGATTCCAGGAGATGGTGCAGCATGAGGTCTATCTTACACCTATTTATTACTATTGCAAAGAGCCCAAATACGATGCCTCTACTATGAGTTTGTGAAGAGTTGGGTATGCTGCAGATTCCAGGAGATACTGCAGCATGAGGTCAAGGTTACCATGGTTTTGCAATATAATTACAGTAACAGGGCACCAAATTTGTTATCAAATTAGTTATCAGACCAATGGTTCAGACCTGTATAAGTTGCCCACATCCCTCCATTACCTGGATAAGAGCTGATGATCCTCAAACGGATCTTCATATATTACAGCTAAGAAGCATCTCAATTGCATCAGCTTTTAAACAAAAAAAAACGCATCAAAATCGATCAATTTGTATGAACTTCAATGCCACAAACAGACACTAAGTACACACGTTAAACTTATGATCACATCCCTCTTTTTGCATCGGGGATTAAAAAAATAGAAGCATTTTGCTGTGTGGGTGGGTGCATTTCAGATCGTTCACTATAAGAAAGCACATGGTACATGGTACAATACATCAAAACCGGCAGTATTGGTAGGTTGACATTAGCAATACGGGGCTAAAAACTGTCAACCACCGATGCCATCTTACAGTGAACGATGTAGGTAGGTACACAGGCCAGTACATCAAGCTACACACTTTGGACTTTGTACCGTTCTTATGCCGAATGGGTATGGATCAGAATCGCACTAAGAGTGTATAGCTTGATGTGCTGGCCTCTGTACATCAGTTATTTTCTGTGTCAAACATAATTTTTTGACGTGATAACGTCTTATGAATTGATGACACTGGCTGCATTCACAAAAAAGTGTGACGTCATTATCACGTTACGCCAGTGGACGTCATTGTCACGTTACGCCTGAGCCGAGCGAGCAAGTGAGAGATGTACTTGTACTTGTACAAGTACTTGGACTTGGACCGACGGACGGACAGACGAACCGTCAAACAAGTGTGTCAATGGATTAAAAGTACTAGGCTTCCAGGAGCTTACAAGAGGTGTTCCAATGCGGTCGATTCTCGGTGAGGAAAACCGTCATACCAAAAAGAGGCGTTTCTTTTAACTAACATCAATGTGTCAATAAAAGTTCTAAGCTTCCAGGAGCTTACAAGAGGTGTTCCAACCATTCCAACTGTGAGATATGTTGTAGTTGTACTTTAGTATTCAATGAAAAAGTACCAGGAGTACATAAGTGCCAAGGAGTTGACTCACCCGTCTATGGGCGGTATTTTACATCTCCTTAAAAATTGAGCTGAAGATGTTTTACTGCAGTCGTGTGGTCTAAAGCACACAAGCGTTCGGCTTGTAAAATTATCGTCCGTAAACCAACTTTACAGACAAAATGTTTTTTTTGACGTGACAACGTCTAATAAATCGATGGACGCTAGCTGCACGCACGAAAAAGGTTGACTAATTGTCCCGTTACGCTCATTGTCCTGTTACGATATGATGTTGTCACGTTAAACTATCGTCCGTAAACCGACTTTACAGACAACCATTTTTTTTCTATTTAGACACAGTCTCAAAGCATTCATTTTTGTTAAAATCCAATTCACAATTCAATCAATGGTGTTTTTAATTAATTACCGAAACGCAGGCTAATTTCGCTTTTGTAGATATCACAACCGAACTACGTATTTCCCTTTGAAATTATACATGCTATGAGCTGACGCCAAAATATCACGTCCGACCATTGTTGGGCTGGACGCACTAAGCACACCACAGACGCATCGATGCGTTAGGAGGCGAACGTGCGTCAGATACTCGACAGTGCGTCAAATATAGTGTTGCGGTTGCGAGAAGATAGATATCGATATCGATAGACAATAAATAGGTCGATGATGTTGCTATACAAAATCAATCTCCTAAGTGATATGACTTAAGTGGCGAAGACTATAAATCGACGACTATATCGTAACTCCTAGACAGCTGATGTTTATTAGTAGGACTACTACTATTACTACTACTAATGAACCTTTTTTGGTATGTGATGATGACGACCATCATCACATCAGCCAAAAGACGTCTACTGCTGGACATAGGCCTCCCTCTAGTCGGAGGGTTTGACGTTATTACCACGCTTGGCGTACACACTGCACACTGAGATCGCCTTACCGAAGATTAGATAATAGTAAGTCATACCGTCTGTATGGCGATCTCAGTGTGCAGTGTCTATCATGCATGCTCCAATCCTACGGTTATTAATCATAGCGACTCTTTACGACACGACCGGGAAGAGTTGTGGTAATGGTAGTTGGACTATTCAACAAGAAATAGATAGATTAATTACAAAAAAACACATCTTTAGCTTGTAGGTACTTTTATAACCCATTACGTCCTAACTGCTACGGCATGGGTCTGTCACCATACTCGGGGAGTTTGGCCATACTCCACGCATGGGGGTCAAGCAGGATTGGTGGAGGGTGTAAGTGGCGAACCCCACTGTCAAAAATGTATAAACCACCTGAAGGCCTCTGACATTGCATAATGACTTGCCATAATAGTGATAGCAACTGGCAAAAACGGCTTAACTTTTTTTGTTATGCTCAAAAATAGTCTAGATAAATTTCAATAACAGTCAAACACATCTAGGTTTCTTAATAGAGAGTCCAACATTTTTTAAGAACTGGCTATGGTTCCTTAGAATGATGATAAGAAGTACCAGTTAATAGCTCCTACATCATTTTTTATAATCGGTTTAAACCATCATTTTTGTGAAACTATCGATAGTCTACATCTACAACACTAGCGTCAAAAACCGCACGTGATGCGAATATCGCCTTTATTATCGTGATACTGACGCATTTGAATTTAGCATTTATTTGTATGTTAATTTTGGGCCTTTACCAATAGTCGCAAATTTATTAATTTATTAAAGGTTGTCCTACTTGAAACTTTACTGCGAATTTTCTTCAATCATGGAAGTGTGTTAGTTTATCTTTACATCAGTTTAAATCGTATTTTACTTCTCTAGCGTAATTCTCCAGTTATTTTGTTTTTATTTGCTACTCGTGATAAGTAATATTCTTCATAGTGGCTTCATTTAACCCTAGAGGTAGTCGCGCCTTTCCGTAAAACGTGAGTGGTCGTGTGGGGAGCATTTTACCACCCGCCAAAATGCATTGTTTTAACACAATGGTTAAAAGAATAAAAATGAATCATAAACTAGACAAAACAATAATATTTATTTAAGATATTTTATATTTTAGATATCATAAAAAAAGGCTTGGAAAATACTTTGGGCAAATTGCTTAATTTTTGACAATCTTTATTTAGTCAAGTAGTGTAAAGGATCCACGGGCTTCTTCAATACTTCTTCGATAGCTCCGCCCGCGGATTCTTTATTAACATTTGAAACCGTGGACTGTGTCGGCGTCCGAATCCGTTCGGGATACCTCGTGCGAGGGGCACGCCCGAAATTACCAGGCGAACAACACCTCACGAGTACCTCGGCCAGCGGCCGCTCGTTTTCTCCTCAGTACCAGTGTTTCTTTCTTCCAAGACAGCTTACAACCTTCGCCGCTCGTTTGCGCCACTCGATTCGGGAAGCTTCGCACTATATCGTGCAGCAGGGACCGAAGCAGGAACTTGCAAATAAAACGGCAGGAAATAGCTTCTATACACGCTCTTCAACGCAAAACTGTCTTCTCGCACTGGTTGTGTGCTGTCCGCTCTGCTCGCTTGTCTGTGACTGACTGAACTCGACTGAACGCTTTTTTTTTTTTTTTTTTTTTCCCCGAAAGATGGTTGGTGGGGAGAGAGGTGAATACGTTTACGTATACCTGTGCAGCGATAAAGCTAGCACCGGTTATGTGGGACTCACAGCTGTCGAGCCGCACTACCCACTAACACCCCCCGAAGAACTTTGGCAGCAGAGCCACCCTAAAAGTACATCGGAGCGACGCCCCGAGCGCCCTTTATTTATATGATTCCGGAGATTATCGGGCGGGAGGGTAGGGGGGAGCGCAGTTGCGGGGAAGACAGTTAGCGTCTCAGAGCTTCTTTATTGTATCTCTAAAAATCCCACGGTTATTTGACAAAGATTAATTATAATCTAACTTAACTTTAAGTACAACTAGAATTTACAGTTTATTTCAGTAAATTTTAGGTATAAATCGGATATCTTTATTTTTGTATCTTGAGTCAGTTTTATGCGGGATTCTTACCTAATATCTAGATCTTAACATTATAACAGCTTAATATACATGAAAAACTACATTTTCGCGAAGTTGTATGAAAATCTGATACAAAACAATGAAGCTAGGGTTTATGGAACTTCTATAATTTCCAACGAGTAAATCTAGGACTTAAACCCTGATATTTTTATCTGTGTTATATCTGAGTTTATACATAAAGGTATCATATTGGATTTTATATGTATTCAAGGAATTTCACAATTATTTAAAGAAATAAGGATAAATACAGAGTTCAACACAATAATAATAATTTTGGTGATCTTATCTTAAGGCCCGCTAGTTGCGAGCCATTCACTAGTCGGTTGCAAAAAACTTTAAGGTTTACAAGGCTTCGGGTAATTATAGTAGTAAAAAGGAATATAAGCGTGAGTATAACAAAAGTAACGGATTAAACCTAACCTAAAGCCTAACCTAACTATGTACATGGGATTCGATCGCCGACATCCTCCCCCTTGTGCGCCAGCACCGAGTCTCTGGGCGGCGGCGACGAACTGGCGTGGCTGCGAGGATCTTGGAGGCTTCCACTGCATTCGGGAGCTGTCTCGGAGTGAGGAGTGATCGGGTCGGGTCGGGTCAGGATCACCAGGCGTGATGTGGGTCGTCGTAGAATTCCCGTGTTTGTTCGGACTTCTACCACTCGCACTTTGTTGTCGGGGCCGGGTAGAATGTCAACGACTTCGCCACGTGGCCATAGTCCTCTGGGCATTGTGCCATCTGAGATAAGGACTATGTCGCCGATTCTGGGTTCATTATGATGCCGAGAACTGGCTATTTGCCTTGGTAGGAGTAGAGGTAGGTACTCTTTTGTCCACCTTTGCCAGAACTGATTTGCTAATTGTCTTGGGTCGGCTTTGATCCAGGCTAACACGGTGCGACTATCCGACCAATATGTTGTCATTGTGACTGTGCTGTTCATTTCCTTTTTCAACGATTCTGCTAGACGACATCCCATCACAGCCGCTTGTAGCTCTAGCCTCGGGTTGGAGATTGGCTTTAGCGGCGTCACTCGTGCTTTAGCTGCTATTAGTGATACTTCTTTTGTCTCTTCATCTAGCCAATACACCGCGCTCGCGTAGGCTTGCTCGCTCGCGTCCACGAAGACATGCATCTCCCCCTTGTTGGGTCGTGGTGTTATGCTTCTTGGTACTTCTAACCCTTCCAGCAGCGCTAAGTCATCTAACCATTTTCTCCACTCCGCTTCGAGTTCTTTCGATATCTTCGTATCCCAATCGATTCCACTGCGCCATATGTTTTGAATTAGTTTCTTCCCTTGGACTGTTACAGGTGAGGCCAGTCCTAGCGGGTCGAAGACCGACATTACAGCGCTTGTGACTTCTCTCTTTGTGGGAGGTCTTTCGCCGTCTATTGTTTCCTTTGGAGTGTTGCGCAGGTTCAATGAAAAGCTCAGCGTGTCGTTACTTATCTTCCATATCATGCCCAGTGTGCGCTCTTCTTTATCGCCTAACGACGCCGTGCTGGGCGCCTCATGCTTTTCCTCTACGCTTTCGATTGCTTCCGCATTGTTGCTAGCCCAACCCCTGAGCTCGAACTTTGCTTCGCTATGTATAGCTCTCATTTCTTTCACAGCTTTTCTTGCCTTTTCTGCGCTTTCGAATGCCTGTAGATAGTCATCCATGTAGAAGTGCCTTTCTATTGCTTGTGCTGTCTCTGGGAAGATTTCTTTAAATCTTTCAGCATTCTTGTTCTTCACGTAAATAGCTGTGCATGGTGACGATGCCGCCCCGAATATCAGTGAAGTCATACGATATTCTTTGATTGATTCGTTCCTATTTTCCCTCCATAAGAATCGCAGGCTATCTCTATCCTCTTTTCTTATCTTTATTTGGAGGAACATTTCTTTGATATCTGCTATTACGGCGACGCGGCCTTCTCTGAACCTTGCCAGGACCCCAAACAGGCTTTGCAATAGGTCGGGTCCCGGTAATAGGGCGTCATTAAGACTGCGACCTCCTACTCTGGCCGCAGCGTCGAATACCAGCCGTATCTTCCCCTTTTGCAGATGTCGTACGGCAAAATGAGGTAAATACCACGTTCTAAGTGATGTCGGTTCCTCCGTCACTTGCTCTGCATATTCTTTTTCTAATAGGTTTGAGATTTGCTTGTTGTATTCCTTCTTCAACACACAGTCCTTTTCTAATTTCTTCTCGATGGAGTAAAGTCTCCTTTCTGCATGTTGTCTGTTCTCTGGCATGTCTCGTGGTCTGTCTTCCACAGCAAGCCTGTCTCATATCGTCCGTTTGGCAATTGTTTTGTCGTGTTTTCTAGTACAGTTAGTGCTCGTTTTTCAATGTCGTTTGAAGGCTTCTTTGCTTCTATTCCGAGATTCTCTAGGCTGAAATGTTCCTTTACCATAGTGTCTATGGCTTCTCCTTTTTTCTCGGTTGAGATGAAGTGAACTAGTCCTCTTTTCTTTCCTTTTTCTCTCCCGTGGAGGACCCAGCCTAAGCTCGTGTACGAAGCCACAGGTTGATCAACGTCTCCTTCTATGATCTCGCGCGATGAGATGAGGTGCCAATTATCTTGCCCTATCAAGATCGTTGGGCGAGCGCGTTCGTATATGAGTTGATCTTCAATTTCCCTCATGTGTTCGCATTTAGACACGACCTCCTTTGTTACTGATTGCGTGGTTATGTTGAGCGGACCCATCGTGTAAGCTGTCATGTTTTCTAGCTTTCGCTCGAATCTCCCTTTTATCTTTACTGACAGCTTGAATGATTGTTTGAAGTCGGTGCGTTTTCCTCCGATGCCTTCTATGTTCAATGGTTCTGCCTTTCCTGCCGGTACTACCGCTAACGCTGTTGCTTATTCTATTAGGGTGATTGTTGACCCTTCGTCGAGCAATGCGAATGTTTCTTTCCTTCCCTTCGGGCCATACAGTTCTACAGGAACTATCTTGAGATAAGTCGTGTGTTCTCCTATCACGGTGTTGACGGGGGAGACTACGTTGCCTTTCACTTCTTCCTCTTTGTGCAGAAGTCTATGGTGGCCCCATTTGCATCCATCTTTTCCGCATGGTTTAGCTCTGCATGAGAACCTTCGGTGCGTGTAGGTCAGGCATCTGAAGCACATCTTTGCGTCTTTAGCTTTCTCCCATCTCTCGTTTACCGATAGCGCTTTGAACTCTTCACAATCCTTCAGCGCGTGCTCGCTTTTACACAGTGGGCACACAACCCGTTTAGGTATGGTCACGCTTGGACGAGTTGGGGAAACTTCCTCCTTTTTTGTCTTCTTGTGCTTTTTCTCTATCTTGCCTACCGCAGCGACCATCCTTCCTGGCTCCTCATTTTCACTTTCGCTATCGCTGCTGTATACTTGTTCGTCGCTATCGTATTCTCTTGTCATGTGTATTGGCCTTCTTTTACCACTGTAGCGCGTCTGCCTTTTTTCTTCCTTTCTTGTCTCGTAAGCTGCCATTGCTCCACATTGTTCGCTCATCTCGGTGAGAAAATCGCTCATACGAACAAGATCGGCTTCCTCCGCATATCGCGCCGAGTATTCATACCATTTGAACTTCATAATCGTGCTCAACTTCCCGACGATCCGATTCGTGAGTTCCGGCGAGTATAGATATTGGGGTTTCCTTAGCGCTTTTATGGACGCCACACAGTTAGCGACGCGACTGGCAAACGATGCGATGTTCTTCCCGTCTTCCTGTAGACGTGGCATTTTCTTAACGTTATCTAGCTCGTTGAGAATCAGTATCTCTGGTTGACCGAATCTTCTCTCCAGTGATTCCATTATTTCCTCCGTGTCCAAGCACAAGTCACGGCAGGCTGGTCGTTCATGGCGGGCGTGGCGGCGGTGGGCTGCAACTGCTGGTAGGCTGCAGAGCTCAGCCTCGGGTCCCTCGGCTCGCCTGGAGGTGGTGGGTGCGGAGCTGGCATCTCGCCGCTCACGCGCGTGTTCCGCCGCTTCAGGTCGCTCTCCGGCTCGGAGTCCGTCCCGGGGCTGAACAATCGCCGCTTCGGGGCCATAGTGAAACCTGGAAGCGCCTCCCTGACGGCCGCTTCACAGAGTTCCGGGTTCGCCTCGATGGACTGGAGCTTCGAGTCCGCGGCCCAGAGGCATGAGGCGGCGAAGCTCTCCTCGGCGAAGGATGCAGATGTGGTTGCGTTGAGGCGGCTCTCCCTCTCCATAATGTTGGCCGCCATCGCCTGCAGCAGCTCCCCCGACCCTATCCGCGATTTGCACATTCGTGCTAAAATCACGGTATCCGCATCCAATGCGGACCGGGGGGAGGGGGGCTGCTGTTGTTGAGTCTTGCCCTCCGGAGTGGTGAAGTCGTCCTCTACGCGGGCAGCGGGGTTGGCTTCGGTTGTTTTTTCCGGGGTTGTTGTTGTAGATCCGCTCACGGAGCTGGAGCTCTCGGAGCTGGATGACATGATGCGGAAGTTGAAGTCGCGACGCGGATGTTATTGCGAACGCGCGGGCAGCGGTGTGGAGTACTGCGGTGCGATCCCAGGAGAGTCGGTACGAGTCGGGCAACCCCGTTTTCTCTGAGTAGACCCGTTGGGGAAAACTCAGATTCGGGGGTATTCCAACTTTTCTCGACTCTCCGGCTCGACTAACGTAGGCAGTCCCCTCCGCGCGGGTATTTGCGCGCGGGCGCAACTACCCTCAGCTATATTAAAATAGTGAGGGTAGTTTACTTAAACTGGGTGGGTGGATCCGTGCACTGTGGGTAGTTTCAATTGCAGTAAGGCCGATCCGAACGCGGAACCGCCCGAGCGCCCTTTATTTATATGATTCCGGAGATTATCGGGCGGGAGGGTAGGGGGGAGCGCAGTTGCGGGGAAGACAGTTAGCGTCTCAGAGCTTCTTTATTGTTTCTCTAAAAATCCCACGGTTATTTGACAAAGATTAATTATAATCTAACTTAACTTTAAGTACAACTAGAATTTACAGTTTATTTCAGTAAATTTTAGGTATAAATCGTATATCTTTATTTTTGTATCTTGAGTCAGTTTTATGCGGGATTCTTACCTAATATCTAGATCTTAACATTATAACAGCTTAATATACATGAAAAACTACATTTTCGCGAAGTTGTATGAAAATCTGATACAAAACAATGAAGCTAGGGTTTATGGAACTTCTATAATTTCCAACGAGTAAATCTAGGACTTAAACCCTGATATTTTTATCTGTGTTATATCTGAGTTTATACATAAAGGTATCATATTGGATTTTATATGTATTCAAGGAATTTCACAATTATTTAAAGAAATAAGGATAAATACAGAGTTCAACACAATAATAATAATTTTGGTGATCTTATCTTAAGGCCCGCTAGTTGCGAGCCATTCACTAGTCGGTTGCAAAAAACTTTAAGGTTTACAAGGCTTCGGGTAATTATAGTAGTAAAAAGGAATATAAGCGTGAGTATAACAAAAGTATCGGATTAAACCTAACCTAAAGCCTAACCTAACTATGTACATGGGAGTCGATCGCCGACAAGTAGGTACTTACATATTTATTTTATTGTACAATTTAATAGCTAAATTATATATTTTCATTACTTTTGGCATGTATTTCAGCAAAAAAAGTCTTGAAAATGTACACACAGTGATCGTTACACGGTAAATTTGCTCATATACTCGTATTGAAACTATTTTTGGTCATGGCAAGAAAAAACCTTCCGCGGTAACCCGCATACTTGATTTTCTTCCAACTTATAATAAAGGAGAGCCAAGGATATGGGAGTAGCTACTGGGAGGCTAGAACTTGGCGAGTGCATAGTTTATAAAATTATACACATTGTTTGCCGAGGGCGGCGAAATGCTCCTAGCGCGAGCGCTCTAGGGTTAAAGATCTAAATACGTAGATACCTACTTTTTTAATTTGCATCTTGAAGGAAATCTAGCTAGTAAATTTATGAAAAATACATGCCAATGTTACTCTTTCATAATAAAAATACATAAAATTAATTCGTTTACTGTTATTTTATTAATATCATCAAAAGTCAAGAATCTAATAAAAATATATGGAGATGCTTTGAAAAATAGTATTGTATTCAAGAATGCTGGGACATATAAAAAGCCTCAAAAAAGAAATCTAAGCACTATTACTCATGCCTGATATTAAGATTAGTCATTTAAGCCAGGTTGTCTTATAAATAAGTAAATTTTAATCTGCAGTCCTAACACTGCACCCCACCTCAGGTTTGAAAGGGTTAAAACTTAGCGGATACCTTCTTATATACTTTAACGTTCCTACTTTAGCAACTTCCGTCCGCACACTTCAAAACTAAAATATTTTCCTTTCTTTGCGACTCAGACAATGCTGTCCTAAGCAATCTGAAGACAGGCTTGAAATTTTAGTTATTATAAGGACTTATAAAACCGTCTTAGTGCGAGTAAGAACCGCACACAAAGGCTTCCGTACCATCATACTAGATGGCGCTAGTTTCTTCGCGTTTAAAAAAAACACGTTTTTTTCACTTTTTCTTATTTTAAGTATTTGTTATTAAAGCGGCAAACAGAAATACAACATCTGTAAAAATTTCAACTGTAAAGCTAACATGGTTCAATTCAATTCAATGTATTTATTCAAAATAGGTGCAAATTACACTCTTTCTGATAGTCATAAAATAATAATAACATAATTTCATTTGTGAAAAATCAAGAAATAAACAATCAATAGTCAAAATTCAATCCTTCAAATAAATCAGATTATGTCATTAGAACAATACGACACGAAAAGTTATACATAAAAATCATTGAATGTCAATAATGCCTTTGACAAGAGTAGGCCAGTTCACACGGACAGCGAGTATGACGCGAGAGTCAGCCATAGCTCCCATCAACCAACTGTTGAACCAGAAACGAGCCGGCACGGAGGTCACTCTTAAAATTAATTAGCGGAGTTGATTTAATTTTTTTAAAGGTTTATGAACTGATTAATAATTTTATGGTGTCTTTCTTACGAGTAGATCAGATAATATAAAAAAGTGCTCTTAATCATAAGAGCAATTGCTACCTTCATTTTACCTGTTCACGTAAAAAGGAAAAACCTTTTCCCTACACGATATGAGTTTAATCTAATTGCTAATAAGGAAACACGTGTTTTGCGTCGATGAAATTGGAAAACAGAAGTAACTTATCATCCTCAATATTATGATAACCCCCCCCCCCCCTCCCCCCTTGAGGTACATTAAAAAATATGATGATCTATGATCTATCCGAACGATTTTCGGTCATGGCGACCACTTCGACTCCTAGTCGGTTTGCCGCGCGTGCGCTCGATGATGGCTTTATGTAGCCAATCTTCGCAGCGAAACTCTTCGCACAATGAGGGCATTTAAGTATGCCCACCCTCGTAGTTGTATGAAATGGTCGCAGGTGGTCGGGCCTTTAACTGGTCGCGTTTGGTATCAAGGTCAGCTTTACGCTGATCCTCGAACTCACGCACTTGCTTATTCACAATCCTGCGTCATTCTGGCCGTTCTGCTGCCAAACTCTTCCATTGAGAGGGTTCAAAAATAGTAGGTAGGTAGATGATTCCCTATAGTTATCACTGTACATTATTATTTTAGAGCATCTCAGAAAATGCTCCGGATATTCATAAAAATGAGCTAATAATGCAAATTTCACGTCACAGAAAATTACATCATTGCAAACTGAACACATCTACCACATATTATATAGAATACTAGCAGTCCCGGCGAACTACGTACCGCCTTACATTACATTACACTGCCCTACCCTACCCTACCCTACACTACACTACACTACACTACCATACCCTACCCTACACTACCCTAACCTACACTACCCTACCCTACATACACTACACTACACTACTCTACCCTACACTACACTACCATACCCTACACTACCCTACCCTACACTACCCTACCCTACCCTACATACACTACACTACACTACCCTACCCTACCCTACACTACCCTACACTACACTACCCTACCCTACCCTACCCTACCCTACCCTACACTACCCTACCCTAAAATAAAATAGATGTTGGCCGATTCTCAGATCTACTCAATATGCTCACAAAATTTCCTGAGAATCGGTCAAGCCGTTTCGGAGGAGTACCTACGGGAACGAACATTGTGACACGAGAATTTTATATATAAGATATCTACCACAATTTTGTAGGGTTCCTTATTCAAGCTAGGAACCGAAACCTATATTGTTTCGCTATGTCCGTCTGTATGTCTGTCCGTCGGTATGTCACAGCCGTTTTACTCAAATATTAATACAGCTACAAACAGAGATATGCTATATATAAGGGGAGGTAGATAGGTTACATGCGTCTAAAAAGTGAAGCAAAAAAAAGATGCCAATTGGCATCTCTTTTCTTAGTAACATTCAGTGCAATAGAAGGGAGCTTACCTATAACATTGTGTGTGTAAATGGCTTCGATTTTCAAATGTTGTTTGTTAGTGCATAACCCATCTATGGTAACAAATCTCTGGCTACAAAGCTGAAATGGATACTTTGGTTATACAAATCTGTAACACTTCTATACTAGTTTAATTTAGTTTATTTCAAGAACAACAATTAGTTTAGCCAAAGCGTTGCAAATAAAATCTAACAATTAATGTGTCACGAAAAATAAAGTAATAAAAATATCATACCTATATGATCATGTACATTTTTGAAATATTTTTATGAAATAAATAGAGACATAAAATGGGGCATGCAATATGCTAGGTGTGTGTGTGTGTGTGTGTGTGTGTGTGTGTGTGTGTGTGTGTGTGTGTGTGTGTGATTTATGGGGTAATAATTAAATTGATCTATCAAAACTATGGAGAGTTCGTGAAAAACATTTTGTTTTCGATAAATGATACGACATATACAGCTTTCTTTGTTAGCGTTACGTGTCTCCACCCCCTACCAGCTAAATCGCTGAGTATTTCAGGTAATCTGAAAAGTATATAAATTTAGTAAGGTATGTATAATTATTATTCCCCTATTCGTATAATTTAGGAATCTTCAAGATTCAAGTGAATAGGCGCTATTTGAGCTTGCGTGTCACTTCCCCGGCTGCATCGGCACTTACCATCAGGTGAGGTGCAGCCAAACGCACACAAATTTTTAATTATAATATATATATTGGATGTGTTAATTTCGCTCTCAATATATATATATATATATATATATATATATATATATATATATATATATATATATATATATATATATATATATATATATATATATATATTTGAGAGCGAAATTAATACATCCAAGAAGGCTCTTTTAATATTAAAGTACGAGTAATAGTCGCTGTGCAATTAGATTTTTTTAAAGTTCATAGATTTTCCTTTTAAAGTCTTTTATACCGACTGCAAAAATATATTTGTATTTAACTAAAAAAATCGTCTTTTTTAAAAGATTACGGAACCCTACTTTATGCGTGATCCAACACACACTTGGCCACTTTAATGTAGTTCCGGACACGAACCATCAATGCTTAACTACGAAATGTTTCAATGTAAAAACTACTCAGATCTTGCAAATTTTAAGAATGTTGACATTCAATGATTCTTTGTATTTAAGTTTTAAGCTATTGCATAGCTTTTATCGCGGGGCTTTGAGCGCGGCGACCGAATCAAAAAATCACTACCGCGTTCTAAAAAAACTTACAGTGCCATCCATTAGCGATTTGCGGTACTAAAAGGACTTAGTCAATTTTACTGGTATAACTTTCTTAGTGTTAAAAGTTGATAAAAAATGCTATGCAATAGCTTTTCCGCGGCAGTTCCCGAGTGCCACACGTCTTTTTTTATATCTTTTTTATTACAGTATCGTGTAAAGAATACTGAGAAGAGCCCAAAATCTCATAAAACTTTTTTCTTACATTTGTTTTGTACAGTGAGTTTTTTTTCTGAGCAAACTTACCAACCACGGCTTTGAAAAATAATATTTGGGAAAAACTCTCCCCAATTTGTACACACCATAACGAAAACAAACCACCATGCCGCGCGAAATATAAAGTTTAGTGTGCACAGGGGACCGTGGGAATAATGAAAAACCGCCGCGTGAAATATGGCGTTGTTAAGCGACTGAAAAATGCCCCCGAGACGAGGTTTTGGCTGTCATCGCCTTTACCAGTGTAGGCCCCTTAATTGATGCGAATGATGCAAAATTTACAGTACCTATAGATAATATTACTGCCGAATTCGGGATACTTCATCAAGCACTTTACCGTGATCTATGCTAATGTACTTGATAAAGTTTCCCGAATTTGGCTGTCGCCTTTACTAGTGTCGGTCACACTGGTAAAGGCGATGATAGCATTAAATTGATGCGAATAGTGCAAATATAGCAAGTAGGTACAGTACCTATACATGATATTATAGATCACGGTAATGTGCTTGATGAAGTCTCCAGAATATGGCTGTTGCCTTTACCAATGTCGGCCCCTTAATTGATGCGAATGGTGCAAAATGTAGCTGGTAGATACAGTACCTATAGATGATTTTATAGATCACTGTAATGTACTTAATTAAGTCTCTCGAATTTGGCTGTCGCCTTTACCAATGTCGGCCCCTTAATTGATGCGAATGGTGCAAAATGTAGCAGGTAGATACAGTACCTATAGATGATTTTATAGATCACTGTAATGTACTTAATTAAGTCTCTCGAATTTGGCTGTCGCCTTTACCAATGTCGGCCCCTTAATTGATGCGAATGGTGCAAAATGTAGCAGGTAGATGCAGTACCTATAGATGATATTATAGATCACAATAATGTACTTAATTAAGTCTCCCGAATTTGGCTGTCGCCTTTACCAATGTCGGCCCCTTAATTGATGCGAATGGTGCAAAATGTAGCAGGTAGATGCAGTACCTATAGATGATATTATAGATCACAATAATGTACTTAATGAAGTCTCCCGAATTTGGCTGTCGCCTTTACCAGTGTCGGCCCCATAAATGATGCGAATGATGCAAAATGTAGCAGGTAGGTACAGTACCTACATATAATATTGTAGATCATGGTAGTGTGCTTGATGAAGTCTCCCGAATTTGGCTGTCGCCTATATCACTGTCGGCCACACTGGTATAGGCGATGACAGCATTAAATTGATGCGAATAGTGCAAATATAGCTAGTAGGTACAGTACATATAGATGATATTATAGATCCCGTTAATGTGCTTGATGAATTCTTCCGAATTTGGCTGTCGCCTTTACCAGTGTCGGCCCCTTAATTGATGCGAATGGTGCAAAATGTAGCAGGTAGATACAGTACCTATAGATGATATTATAGATCACAATAATGTACTTAATGAAGTTTCCCGAATTTGGCTGTCGCCTTTACCAGTGTCGGCCCCATAAATGACGCGAATGGTGCAAAATAAAGCAAGTAGGTACAGTTATTATAACAGCTCATATACGTCCTCACCGAGGGGCTCTACTGAATCAGGGCGATTAGGCCTTAGTCGACCACGCGGGCCCAGTGCGGGTTGGTCGACTTCACACACAACTTTCGAGTTTCTTCGCAGGCGTGTGCAGGTTTCCTCACGATGTTTTCCTTCACCGTCAAAGCAATCGGTATAAGTATGTACGTAAGTTTTGAAAAACTCATTGGTACATTGGCCGTCCAGATTTGAACTCGGTACCTCTGGTTAGATGGACCGAGTCGTTACCGGTTGAGCCACCGACGCTTTTTGGTTGAGCCACCGACGCTTTTTAAGTAGGTACAGTACCAATAGATAATATAACATACATCACATTAGTGTAATACTAGCTTTTGCCAGCGGCTTCGCTCGCGTGAACATAGTTTCTACGACTGTCTCCGAGGGTGCGCAGTGCGCGAGCCGCAGTTCGCGAGCGTAGAAAAAAGTATCACATTATTACGATATGGCTTATATGGTAATACTGTGCTCCTTTTTCCTGAGCTGCGGCTCGCGCACTGCGCACCTAGCCTTTTTGTTAATCCAGGTTCTTATCTGTCTACCTACCAAATTTTATCCAGATACGATACGTTCAGTAGTTTTTGCCTGAAAGAGTAGCAAACGTCCATACATACATCCGTACATACAAACTTTATAACATTTATAATACCGTTTATAACATTAGTAGGATAATCGGGTACTTAATAAATTAACACCATATAAAAGCCTTACTAATATTATAAATGTGAAAAGGTGTTTGGTTTTTGTTTGTTACCTTTTCACGCTTTAACTCCTTGACCAATCTTAGTGAAATTTGGCATGCAGGTAGCCTGTGTCACAATGAAGGACAGAGGCTACTTTTTATCTCGTGAAAATAGCATAGCTCGATGCAGTTCCTGAGGGAACTGAAAATATACTCTTTTTTGGTTAATTTCTTTAACATCGCAAAGGAACAATGGATTGTGTGATTTTTTGCACAGAGATGTTTGAGGGGGTGGGAAATGACATGATTTACTAATAATCATATCCTGACATAGTTCCCGAGGGATCTAGAGAAAATTCATGTCCACGCTGAATTATCTAATTGACTACTAATAAGCATAGCCCGACATAGTTCCCAAGGGATCTAGAGTTGACTCAGTTCCCACGTTCGACAGCACGACACGACAGACATAAAAAGTATGTTCACGCGAAAACTAACTAACTACTGAACATATCTGGCTGAAATTTGGTAGGTAGACAGCTTAGGACCTGGATTAACATATAGGCTACTTTTTTCCACGCTCCCGAGCCGCTTGCGGCTCGCTCACCGCGCACCCTCTAAGACAGTCATAAAAACGATGTCCATGCGGGCGAAGCCGTGGGCAAAAGCTAGTTATTAAATAAACTAAAAAAACTGATAAATCACTTATAATGTAGTACAAACTACCAATAAAATTAATCTGTCCCGTTTTAACTAAACTGCAATGTTTCACTTTCTCAACTGTACACAATAGTTACAGCTAACTGCTCCCCAGGTAAACGTTACACTATTTCAAATGGTCGTTCTAGTGACCTTTAGATAACATTAACATTATTTATGAACTTTGTCTCGCTTCGTTTGTTTTGGGAATAGTTTGAATTAGTTTAAAGTTAAGCAAGGGCAGCTACCTCCTGTACGGAGGTCGTGGTTCGAATCTTGCCACGTACCAATGTGTTTTCGAATTTCGATTTCATTATGTACGTTTATCCTATACCACAGATTACTAAATAGTTACTTCCTATACTCTCTTACGGTGAAGGAAAACATACACTGCTGCACACACCCGCGAAGAAACTCGAAAGTTGTGTGTGAAGTGGACCAACCCGCATTGGGCCCGCGTGGTCAACTATGGCCCGTTCGCCCTAATCCGGGTAGGCTCGAGCCCCTCGGTGGGGACGTACATGAGCTGATATGATGATGAGTTTAAAGTTAGTAAGTAGATTTTAACTGCCTCGTGGCGTAATGGCTAGTCCATTCGCTTTACACCAGGAGGTCGCGGGTTCGATTCCCAGCGGGGTCAACCTTGTAAGACTTTGGTGGTAGGGCATTTTCATAGCCCGCTTGGCTAGCTACCATGGTGGTCCATCTATCTAAGTCTTGTCGAAAAACATCAGTGTTAACAGCATTGTTGTGTTCCGGCTTGAAGATAAGAATCTTGGTAAGCCCGATTCCATCTTCGGCATCAAATCAGGTGAGATGAATCCAAAGGCTTACTAATTTTGAATTAAAAAAAAGCTCTTGAAACTCATTTTAACCAGAAACCACTCACTCAGCTATAGCCAAGACGATATCTGTGTACGAGTATGTGAAATAAACACGGACATGTCACAGTATTACGATATGGCTTACAGTAGCGCAACGCCTTTGATGTCGCACGGTGCCGCCACGGCGTAGGTACTAGCAGTACTAGCCTGTAGCCAGTCACTCGCAGAGTCTGCCAGGCTGTGCCCCGCCGCCCGCTGCCCGCAAGTACCCTTCCGTTGCTCTGCGTAAGTACATTCGTTGCACTACTGTAAGCCGCTATATTGTAATACTGTGGACATGTTGAACTGGAGTAGGTCACAGGGTCGCGCTTTCACACGCTGAAAAGAGGAGGTATCAAAGGGCTTTTTACAACTTATGATGAGCTGGAATATCTCCTCAATACAGCGTAGTATTCACTTGTTACTACATGTATAGAAAATCTGTATATATATGATAGAATATATATAAATGAAACCCATATATCTTCCAGTCATTGCATCACGCGTGAACGGCTGGACCGATTTCGCTAATTCCTTTTTTTGTTGAGTTCGTTATTGTCAGGAGAAGGTTCATATATAGTGTAGGGTAGGGTCACAGATAAGATAAATAAGGGTAGGGTAGTGAAGTGTAACGTAGTGTAGTGTAGTGTAGTATAGGGTAGGGTAGGGTAGTGTAGTGTAGTTTAGTGTAGTGTAGGTTAGGGTAAGGTAGTGTAGTGTAGTGTAGGGTAGTGTAGGGTAGTGTAGTGTAGTGTAAGGTGCTACGAAGTTCACCGGGACAGCTAGTGGTGAATGAAAAAAAGGTAAGTATGCAGTTTTTAGAATTTTCGTCGCCAAGTTTAAATTGATAAATTTACCATTATTTGAGTTTATTTAGTAGTAGGTAACTACATACACAGGCTGTATCAAAATTGGTGTAGGTCCCGTTAACTGGGGGTTCTACTCATCATACTTACCTAACTACTTTCGCCGAGGAACCCATAGTCAATTCTTGAAAAAAAAATTGAACTCTCCATACAAAAATACACAAAATTGGTCGATTAGCTGATCGATTTGTATGAAGTATTTTATTTTTTTTACGATTTCAGCAAAGTCGCATAACAAGAGATGTTCAGTATGATTATTACAGAAGCTCCAGCTGACAGGACCTACGCTAATTTTGTTACTACCTGTATAATAGTATATTATGCAACTAGTGAATAAAGGACGGATTTAAAGCGAGGGCCATAGATGAATCACGAGCAAGTGAAGGGTACTAATGACTGAATCACGACCGCAGGGAGTGATGCATGATTCAAGTATTAGAACCCTGAGCGACGCGAGTGCTAAAAGCGGCCCTCAGTATAAATCCGTTTTATTCAAGAGTTGCATACTATATTTTATACCATGACTCCGAGAAAAAGTTTCTTTTTCGAAAATGGACATTTAATGAAGAAAATATTATGTTAAATTAATTAAAATATTCATTAAAATTGGAACAATTAAATACTAAAATAAAGAGTAACTTTCTTTGTGTTCCTACAACTTAATAGTATTCAAAATAGCGCCAATTTACTAATGAAATAAAGCAAAGAACACAAAACAGTTTTTATTAATCCCCAATTGATAAGCCCTTAGCATCATTTCACCTAATGGTAACCGACGATGATGTCGAAGATGGAAGCGGGCTTACCAATGGGGAACTGGCTATTTTACAAGCTTTTATTTAACTTGCAATATATGAAGGTGGGGCAGTAAAGTTCTCGAGTGGCGACCACGCACCGGAAAGCGTAGTGTAGGCAGGCCTCCCACTCAGTGGACCGATGACCTGGTGAAGGTTGCGGGAAGCCGCTGGATGCGGGCAGCGCAGAACCGGTCGTCGTGGAGATCCTTGGGGGAGGCCTATGTCTAGCAGTGGACTTCCTTCGGCTGATATGATGATGATGATGATGATACGAAGGTGGAATCTTGCGAGTTAAATTTGACCCACTTCCCGGTTTCCGATTGAGCTGAAATTTTGCATGCATATGTATATCGTGTGACAATGCAATCTTAAAAGCTGGTACCTAAAAGTTTTTAAGTGTTTTAAACATTATTATCTTAAAGAACTCATCAATGATGTTTAGCGGCGAGACTTAGATAAGATTTTAGTTGTTAGTCAGGTGGACGTAGAAAATTCCTTACCACCAAACAAACCGAATCTTACAAATTAGAAACCGCCGGGAATCGAACCCGCGCCCTCCTGGTGTGAAGCGCAAGAACGAACAATTACGCCACGAAGACGGTTATAATTTTAATGTTTAATAGTGTCTGAAAAAAATGCAAATGAAATGAAATTTTTATGAGAGGAGCCTAATTTTTTTTTAATTTGAGTGAGTTTACTCTTAAAATACATCTCAATAATCAAAACATCGTTAACTACTGTAAGTTCGCCTATTTTTCTATTGTGACTAAAAAATTTTGACGAAATTTTACGAACCAAATGAGCTTTTTTCATGTGTGGATGTGTATTTTCTCGTCTCAAATCAAATTTTTTTTAATCAGTTAAGCGGTTTAGGTGTTATACCTAATAGGCTGGGTGACGGATACATAATGTACCTATATTTTCTAATGAATTTTTATGGTTTCCGAGTCAAAATTACACAAACCGTACTTTTCGTCTGTCTGTCCTTTTTCCGTTTACTCGTATGTAGACATAATAGATTCATCATTACAGCTCATATACGTCCCCACCGAGGGGCTCGAGCCTACCCTGAATCAAGGCGATTAGGCCTTAGTCGACCACGCGGGCCCAGTGCAGGTTGGTCGACTTCACACACAACCTTCGAGTTTCTTCGCAGGCGTGTGCAGGTTTCCTCACGATGTTTTTCTTTCACCGTTAAAGCAATCGGTAAGTATGTACGTAAGTTTTTGAAAAACTCATTGGTACATTGGCCGTCCAGATTTGAACCCGGTACCTCTGGTTAGATGGACCAAGTCGTTACCGGTTGAGCCACCGACGCTTTATACCGACACATAATAGATTATAATGCTTTAATAAGTGAATTTACGTATTAATATGTATACACCTATGTACAATTTTTTTTTAATTTAATTTAGCTTAATAGTTTTAGGTGAAATTTTAGTTTTAACTGCCTTAGTGGCCTTATGGTTAGTCCATTCGCTTCACACCAGAAGGTTGCGGGTTCGATTCCCGGTGGGGTCAACTTGTAAGGCTTGGTTTGGTTTGTGGTAGAGTATTTTCTAAGCCCGCCCGGCCAGCTACCACCATCTTAGCCAAGTCTCATCTGATGTTTCAGTTTAAGAGCATTGATGTGTTCCGGCTTGAAGATAAGATAGCCAGATCTCCATTGCATTAGGGAATCTTGGTAAGCCCGCTTACATCTTCGGCATCATCGTCACTTACCATCAGGTGAGAGTACTTACCAAGGGCTAACCAACTGTGAATTTAAAAAAAATGTGTATTAAATTATTTATTTTTGTATCTGATTTGTATATTTTACTGTAGTGTACCTATGTCGAATAAACGTGTCAATTTGAATGTTTATCTAAATTTCCTCATTATTTTTTTTCACTAGCTGAAGATGGATTAGCCCGCTATCAGCTGGTTGCCTTAGACGCCATCGACCGACGCGCCCGGAACAAAGCCTTGAGTATCGCCGCAAAGTTGCTTGTCTTTCGGCAATTTTATTGAATTCATTTCGGAAAGTGTGCACAAGAACTGTACGACTTCATTCCCCTATCCACCTACGGTCAACGAGACACAGGGAGAGGTTCCACACCTTTGTTGTTGATATTCAGCCTACACGCACGAAGCGTTACGCTTCCTCATTTATTATGCGGACAGCGATGGAGTGGAACGCCTTGCCTGCGTCTGTGTTTCTCGTCTCCTATAATTCGGGGATCTTCAAGGCGAGAGTAAATAGGCATTATTTTAGTTTGTGTTTACCATACTCGATTAGATCGTCACTTACCATCAGGTGAGACGAAGTCAAACGCACACAAATTTAAAATAAAAAAAAATTTTAACAAAAATAACCGACTTCAAACATAAAACTAAGGTTCCCCTTGATTTCTTTGGGATGCCATCATCAGATCCTAGTTTCCTTATCATGGTACCACCCTTGGGATATTTCCTTTCCAACAAAAAAATAATAATAACTTCAATGGGGCCCGCATATAGAAACACTAGCTGGCAGGCTTAGTTCAGCCGCATACGCAGTCAAAAAAATCAGGCTCCTTACGGTATAGACACCGCAAGACTGGCATATTTCAGCTACTTCCATAGTATTATGTCTTATGGGATACTTTTGTGGGGACATGCAGCTGATATAAATACCATATTTTGTTCTGCAGAAAAGAGCGGTTCGCGCGATTTATGGAATGCGTTCTCGTGAGTCGCTCCGAGATAAGTTCTAAGATATTAATATAATGACTTTCCCGTGTCAGCACATTTATGAAAATATAATGTATGTACGTAAAAATCTGCATCTCTTTTCACTGAATAGTGACAGGCACAGTCGAAATCTTTGGAATAGGAATAAACTTCAAGTAACTTATACGAGACTTAGCAAAATCAGTAAGTCCTTTGTGGGACAATGCTCACTCATGTATAACAAATTACCCGATTATGTGTTAAATTTGTCAGAAAAACAGTTTAAAAACTGTATCAAAAGAACTCTTTGTAGAAAATGTTATTATAAGACATCCGAATATTTAAATGACAAAAATGTATGGGTAGACAGTTTTTCTTCTATCAACACTGATGATGATGATCTATCCGACCGATTTCGGTCATGGCGACCACTTCGACTCCTAGTCGGTTTGCCGCGCGTGCGCTCGAAGATGGTTTATGTAGCCAATCTTCGCAGCGAAACTCCTCGCGCACTGAGGGCATTTAAGTATGCCACCCTCGTAATTGTATGAAATGGTCGCAGGTGGTCGGGCCTTTAACTGGTCGCGTTTGATATGATAACACTACTAATCATGTTTAATAGTAATATGACCAACCTAAGAATTGATGTGGAAGCGATGAGACATGACAAGTCTAGTACTTCTTTTAATCAATATTTTTATCTTAGCATTGACATAAGTGGTGCATGCTCGCTTAAATGTTCGTGCGGATGGTGGTGCATCGGGAGCCGGGTCGTTCCTTTCCCTCTAATATGGTTAATGGGAGCGATGGCTGACTCTCGCTTTATAAGTCCGTGTGAACTGTCCTACTCTTGTTAAATGCATTCAATGTTTTTTTTATGTATAACTTTTCGTGTCATATTGTTTTCATTTTTTAATGACATAATCTATCTACATATAATCAAGGATTTAATTTTGGCGTTAGTAACTAATTATAATTATTGTTTATTTCTTGATTCTTCACAAATGACATTGTTATTATTATTTTATGACTATCAGAAAGAGTGTGATTTGAACCTATTTTGAATTAAATTGAATTGAAAAGAATAATTAAATTCTTAAACGACGAAGTTATCCGCGAACACACATAAAAAATATATATGTATATATACGGTCGAATTAAGAAACCTCCACCTTTTTAAGAGTCTGTTAAAACGAATAAAAATTGTTTTCAGTAAAATTCCGGCAACCAACATACCTAGTTGTTTTTCTATAGCAAGTAAATTCGTCATTTTAAGTGAATTGAGTCAATTTGAGCAGTTTGCATGACAATGTATGGAGGCGTTTACTTTAATTTTCACGTAAAACGGAAGTTATTTTAGTAATTGCAGTAATTGGACAAATGGTACCATTATTCGGAGAAATTATTCCAAATTGTTTTCTTTTAATGGTAGGTAAAAAAGTATAATAGAATGAGTTGTTTCTTTAGGGCAAGTGTTTACAAAACACAACCGCCTCTGTGGCGTCATAACAAAAATAATAAAGGCTAGGCAAAGGCCTCGTCACGTAAGGCGACTTTTTGTTACAATTGGTATACCCTTAACAACATCTCACCTAGTGGTAAGTGACGATGTTGCTGAAGATGGAAGCAGGTCTATCTTATCTTCATGCCGGAATACACCAATGATATTAACATTGATATTTGGCGGCAAGACTTAGATAAGATGGTGGTAGCTAGCCAGGCGGGCTTAGAAAATGCCCTACCAACCAAACCGAGTCTTACAATTGACCCCGCCGCGAATCGAACCCGCAACCTCCTGTGTAAAGCCAGTGAACTTTGCCTCTGAGCTACGAAGGCGTTTGGATCTCCGAGGCAGACCAATAATTGCAGCAATGCAGAAAGCAGTCCTCCTCGATAATGCCCGGATAGTTCGACGCTTTCTCTCCCCGTCGCACTGAACTCCAGACGACTGTGCTTCCGCTGGAGGTGCTCCTGCCACTTCGCCTAGTGCGAAGTGAGCAGAGCAGTACTAATTTTATATTCGTAAATAATAATAATATTATTATATATTTATTCGACCAACAAAGGATCACAATTGGGTTTAGTAACTTATGCTAGGACTTAGACTGTGTTAGTAATATACACAGTTACATTTACGTTATATGAAATATTTACAATATCACGACTATTATTGGCAACGTGAACCAAGCCAGTGGTTCACAATTGCGCAATCCAGTCTACTGGCGAACATAGCCAGGATGCTAATGGCTAGTCCATTCGTGCACCAGGAGGTCGCGAGTTCAATCCCAGGCGGAGTCAAACTTTGTAAGACTCTGTTAGGTTCAGAGATATGCTTTATAATAAGGGTTTGGTTGGTACTAGGGATTTTTTTACGCCAACCTGGCTAGTTAACACTGTCTTATCAATGTCTTGCCGCCAAACATCAATGTTAACAACATTGATGTGTTTCCGCATGAAAATAAAATAGCCAGTTCCCCATTACGTTGGGAAATATTGGTAAGCCCGCTTCCATCTTTCGGCAACATCGTCACTTTCACTTTCACTTGACATCAGGTGAGATGGTGCCAAGGGCTTACCAAATGTGTTTTTTTCTTAAAAAAACGTCTTTTTGTAAGTAACCTATGAATACCCTACCTATGCAATGAATTAAAATATTTTTACCTAGTTTTTCCCGTGGCTTTGCTCGCGTAGGTTGATAATTTATGACGGCTTTCGAGGGTCTGTGGTGCGCTAGTGGAAATAAGGAGTTTCCAGTTCTCTGGAACCATGCATTTTTCCGAGATAAAAATTATCGTCTTTTTTCGTACCTTTATTTTAGTTGTATTCTAAATCGGTTCCGTAATTTAAGCATTTTTTATCCCCAATTGGTAAGCCCTTACCACCTGATGGTAAGTGACGATGATGCCGAAGATGGAAGCAGGCTTACCAAGATTCTCCAACGTAATGGGGAATATAAGATTTAAAAAATCAAAGTTTAAAAAAGCTAAAAATATTTTATTTTTTATAAATACACGATATTAACTAACAATAACGAAATCAAATGTAGTTTGTGTGTGTGTGTGAATGTGTGTGAGTGTTTGCATCTATTTCAGTGTTAGCTGATGTTTCCGGGTAATATATGAAACACATAATACGAGCATATTAAATTTGAGGGTTGCCCTCGATTTCTCTGGACTTCTATCATCAGATCCTGACTCGGTGACAAATACAACTTTCGGACTATACTTACGTACCTACGTATATGCGTAAATTTTCCTCCAACTCCTAACCGTTAAGGAGCGGTACCATCCATTATCAGCTCATCAACAAGAGATGATGACTACAAGACGCAAATACTTGAATAGCTTTTGATAATATATGAAACACGTAATATATACCTATAAAATTAGAAGGTTGCCCTCGATTTCCCTAGGATCCCATCATCAGATCCTGACTTAGTGACAACGGGACCACCTCGGCAGTATACTCTTTCGAATATTTTTTTTTTTTGAAAATCGGTACAAAATGAACAGAGTTAATCGGTAAACATACAAAAATACATACAGTGGAACATAGAACCTCCTCCTTTTTTTAAGCTGGATAAAAAGGCTAACAAACAGACATGCACACTTTCGGATATTTTTTTTTTAAATTTACGATTAAAAATAATTAACATGACGCGGTAACAAAATCAAGGATATAATTAAAATTATATCCAAGCCGGGTCGTTCCTTTCCCTCTATATGGTCGGGGAACGATGGCTGACCTCGCGTTGTACTCGTGGACGGGTGCTGTCCGTGTGAACTGCCCTACTCTTGTCAAATGCATTAACGAAAAATTCAATAATTTTAATGTATTGGAAAAGCGTCGGTGGCTCAACCGGTAACGACTCGGTCTATCTAACCAGAGGTACCGGGTTCAAATCTGGACGGCCAATGTACCAATGAGTTTTTCCAAAAAACTTACGTACATATACTTACCGATTGCTTTAACGGTGAAGGAAAACATCGTGAGGAAACAACCTGCACACGCCTGCGAAGAAACTCGAAGGTTGTGTGTGAAGTCGACCAACCCGCACTGGGCCCGCGTGGTCGACTAAGGCCTAATCGCCCTGATTCAGGGTAGGCTCGAGCCCATCGGTGGGGACGTATATGAGCTGTAATGATGAATGTATTACTTCTCGTGTCATATTGTTTTCATGTCCAAAAGCATGAGGTGAAAAAAAGTTACATTAAGAATGTGGCAGGGTGGGAGATACCCGTAACTTAATGTACCATAATAACTTAGTTAATTTTTTTTTTCACTTTGTAAAATAATGAATTAATCAATGTAATTAAATGAAAAAAGTTCTAAATTATTAACTTTTCATTATTTATTTACGTTATTCCTAAACTATGTAATTTTACAAAAAAAATATTAGAGGTTTTGAAAAATTAACAAAAAACCTAAATTTTTATTCTTTGGAATGTAAATCATCTAAAAACTTAAAGAAAATGAGATCCTCTTCGTTATAAAACTAATTAATATTTTTTTAAATAGAAAACTATCGTCAAAATCAACACAATCTTCACATACAAAATTTGCATGCTCCATACTTAAGGGTACTAATATATATACTGTGCTTAAGGGCTTGGCAAGTAACTATTTAGTAATCTGTGGCTTGGCACAAACCTGGTTCTTCTTGCCTTTCAATATTCATTTTGGTCAAAAACTAAAAATAAAAACAAATAACATATCCATGTAATATAAATCAATGGAAAGAACAAATAATAATACAGGTTAGAATAAAAAAAGTTAAAATTTTACATTACATAAAAAAAATACGTCAAGAATGAGGCAGGGTACATACAACATACCCGAGACAGGTTTGAGCACGAGTATCACGCCTGTGCCCCGCGCCACACTGCGATCACGCCACTAACCCCTCCCGCACACTCTTACCTCCAGCTACTGAACGAGCTAGTGTTGCCAGACAAAGATTTGAAAAAGTACACAACTTTGAAAATTTACCTGGGTATGACATACCCTGGGTCATGCTCGGCGGGTTAAATTTATAAGTACTTCAAAATATTAGTCATAACTAAAGTTAAAAGTAACGGTGTAGACCTATCTTTGGTTTTTTTCTTCTATCGAGCCAAAACTGCCCAATCGTGTTTAATAAGGGTATATTTTTTTCAACCTTGGGTTTTCTATCGTTTAGGAGTAATTGACGTCAAAAATAACGAAAATCTGTAATTTTACCGCCTTAATTTATTTCTCAATCTGACATATCGAGTACCTATTGAATGTAATCACTATCTTATGACCATCAGAAAGAGTGTAAAATACCCTTATTTTCAATAAACATTTTGAACCTTTGAATCTTGGAGATATACATTATGTTAGATAAAACCCAATTGAAGAAGCAGTGAGAAATGTATTTGTTAAGTAGGGTAATTAGTATCTTACTGGATTTATAGCAATACTAACTTTTGCCCGCGGCTTTTACCTCGTTAACATCGTTTTTATAAGTGCTGTCGTTGAGGGCGAGTGGTGCGCGCAAGCGTAGACATGAGCTTCTCCAGATCCATCAGGAACTATGTCGGGCTATATTCTGATTAGTAATCTATGTCACTTCCCACCCCTCAACCAATTCTGTACCAAAAATCACTGCAATCCGTTGCTCCGTTGCACAGCTGACGTGCGTGATCGTGGAATCCGTCGGGAACCAGTCAGGATATGCGAATTAGTAAATTATCTGTGCAAGAAATCAAAATAATCCATTGTTGTTGTATAGAATTGGTTGGGGTTGAGGGGCGGGAGGGTGCAACGTGACATAGACTGTTAATCGGATCTGAGGGATCTGGAGAAAACACATGTCCACGCTCGCGAACCACTTGCGGCTCGCGCACCACTCACCCTCAAAGACAAACATAAAAATGATGTCCACGTGGGCGAAGCCACGGGCAAAACCTAGTAATATATACTTAAGCATCATCATCAACATACCTATCAGCTGAAAAACGTCCACTGTTGGACAAAGGCCTGCCCTAAGGATTTCCACAATTATTTCCCACGATCTTTACCAGTTCGTCAGTCTACCGAGTGGGTGGCCAGCGTACGCTATATCTTCCGGTGCGCGGTCGCCACTCAAGAGTTTTACTGCCCCAACAACAATATGTTCTACGAACTCTGTACCCCACTCACTACCACTATATTTAAGCGATTGTGTGAGCTATGTCAGTTACCTCAGTTCTCCTACGGATCTCCTCATTTCTGATACGAACACATCGCCTTTTTTATTTAAACAGTTCATCATGTCAGCTCATAAACGTCCCCACCAAGGGGCTCGAGCATACCCTGAATTAGGGCGATCGGGCCTTATTCTAAAAGGCGGGCCCAGTGCGGGTTGGTCGACTTCATAACACAACCTGCGAGCTTCTTCGCAACCGACGCTTAAATAGTTACCTATCGCGATTTATAAAAAGCAAAATTTAAAAGAAACAATCGTTAAAATTACAATAAAGTTATAATATTAACACCAATAAATGGTCAATTACGATAACAATTATTAGGACTTAACTTTAATTGTTAGTTGGAACAGTAAACAAAGTTTAATTAAAAGCCAATACGGTCCATTCGACCCTTAAATTCGAAAAGTTTAATGTACCTAACTACATTACTGAACCCGGCAAAAACAGAGGTGTGTTCTATGTGCTTGTTTATAGGTTAAATCACAATTAAAAAGAGTTCGGTAAAATAATAATCCTATAAAACTCAATATTATGAAAAAGAGCCAAGTTCGATACAAAAAATTACAGATAACTCAATGGACCAAGTTTTATAGTGATTTCTTAAGTCATAGTTACATGACTTTACATTGAGATTTGTATTTAAACTTCTCCAAATAATAGAGAACGTACAATGGTTTTCATTTACTTAAAAGCGCTACTAAATGGTGTAACTTATTTAGTTTTCATTATCTAATTATATTCTATATTGTCGTATATTTCTAAAAAGTAAGCTTTGCTTGCTCGGCGGCTTGTATATTTGAACTTGCCAAGTTACACGATTTAGTAGGACCAAAAATAACACATTTTCTTTTAAACAACTGAAAACCGTGGTGCATTCTCTATTATTTGCAGAAGTTTAAAATAAATATTTAAACTGGAAGTTCCGTAGCGACGATTAAATAATCTTCTTAAAGAAATTGGTACCATTTAGATCTCTGTAATTTTATGTGTCGAACTTTGCTAACTTTCATGTTTTAAGTTTTGTTGGGATATCAATCAATCAATACGTAATGCTTTATTGACCAATAAAAAAATATAGAGAGTAGTTCAGAATACACAGTACAATTTAGGCGGCCTCATCGCTTAAATAAATTTCTTACAGGAAACCCAGAGATTATCCAAATAAATACATCTAAATAAAAGTAATGGCTGTGCAAAGCAAACATGCTACAAAATTGAAAAAAGGAAATTTACTAGAACGAGTTATATAAAATTTAAATTATAATACAACTTGTAAAAAAATACTATACAAAATGTAAATTATAAAAAAACTAGTTGCCCGTCCAAGTCCCCTTTTGTGTTTCCTCACAGAGAATCGACCGCATTGGAACACCTCTTGTAAGCTCCTGGAAGCCTAGTACTTCTAATCCATTCCATTTACACACTTGTTTGACGGATCGTCCGTCCATGAATTGCGAGAACTTTAAATAAAATTAAAGTACAACTAAAACATATCTCACAAATGGAACACCTCTTGTAAGCTCCTGGAAGCCTAGTACTTTTAATCCATTTACACACTGACGTTAGCTATAAGAAACGCCACTTTTTAGTATGACGGTTTTCCTCACAGTGAATCGACCGCATTGGAACACATCTTGTAAGCTCCTGGAAGCCTAGTACTTTTAATCCATTGACACATTTGCTTGACGGTTCTTTCGTCCGTCTGTCCGTCAGTCCGTCCAAGTTCAAGTACAAGTTTAATACTACTTTATACTTGAATTCTTTCCATATTTCAGGAAACACTTCAGAAGAAATTGATTTATTCAATATAACAGTGAAGACAGTCGACAGAATATCAATAAGAGATCATATGATGACTGATACAGTAAACCCCGATGGCATGGGACGCGATTTCTTAACATCGTCAACAGAGAATTGACTGAAGGAGAAAGGGGGGAAAGCAGGTTTTGGTTTTTGGCTGAGTTGGAAAAGTGTATCAGGTTTCACATTAGGGTTAATGGAGGTAGAAGGAGACAATTATGTGTTCAAAGTGTCATGATCGACATCTTTGGGAAGGCTATTACCGTTGCGAGACTTGCCGACACCAATATACCGGAGAAACTTCCAAACTTTCGCAGGATTGCCCTGCTCTATGGATTGATGAATATGCCGCCTTTGTGCATCTCTGCATGCTAAATAGCAGCGATTTAGGATGCGATGATACCTAAATAAATAAATAAATATATTTCAACTTGGCGCGGTCCTTTTTTACCGACTTCAAAAAGGAGGAGGTACTAAGTTCGACTGTATATTTTTTTTATGTATTTTCACCGATTTTTCCGTCAATTGTGGACCGATTTTCAAAATTCTTTTTTCATTCGAAAGAATATACTCCCGAGGGGGTCCCATTGTCACCAAGTCAGGATTTGATGATGGTATCTCAGGGAAATCGAGGGCAACCCTTCAAAAATAATGAAAAATTTGAATTTTAAAGGCACTAATTACGTGATTCATATGTTTTCTAAAGCTATTAATATACTTGCGTCTGTTAGTCATATACTCATGTTGATAAGCTGATGTAGGAAGGTACAACTGCTTAACGGTCAGGAGTTGCAGGAAAATTATTTTTAATGTTATACATAGATATATACGTAGGTATGCATAGACCGATAGTTGTATTCCTTCAGGTTATTCAGATGAGCTGATGATGGACGATTTAACTCCTTAACTTTCATGTTGCTGAGATAATGATGGAAGCCACAGGACTCTGTATCTGTTAATGAAACACATGTATTATGATTTGATAATTCCTATTGGTGAGTATAGGTGATTGGATTTAACGTTGCTAGATAGATAGCATTACCACTAAAAATAAATAAAATAAAAAAAAGTTTAAAAAAACTAAAAACCGACTTCAAAATGAAATTCACTCAAAAGTGTGAAATAATATTATTATACTTAAATACACAACATTAACCAACAATAACGAAATCAAAGGCGTGTACGAATTAAATTAGGGGCTTAATTTTTTTTTGAGGTTGGTACCAGCACACTGTTACTTACGTATTAAATGGTTTAGATTCGATGGTTTGCTGACACCGACCTCAAAAAAATTTTTAAGCCTCTAATTTAAGTCGTACCCACCTTTGATTTCGTGTTTGTTGGTTAATGTTGTGTATTTAAGTATAATAATATTATTTCACACTTTTGAGTGAATTTCATTTTGAAGTCGGTTTTAAGTTTTTTAAAACTTTTTTTTATTACATAAGAGACTTAATGTCATCTGTGAGCCACGGTGTAGGTAGATGTTTGACCTTAACAGGGTGAAAGGTGTATGACGATCATATAAATCAGTTAACGTGGAGTTTATTAAACGATACTGTTCGTCCACAGAGGAAGTTAATAGAGGATATCATTAATTTTTGTAAAGTAAAATATTTATCTCCTCTCTTTATTCAAGTAATACAAAAATCATTTATTTTTTAATTTTATAGCACATTATTTATAACACAACGGTGGTGGTACTTCCCGTGGTAATAACCTATTTCGATCTAAAACTCCATTCACTTGGAAGTGGTATGTATAATTATTTTATTTTGATGACCCTAGTTTTGCGAGTCCACCTCGCACTTGATCGGTTTTTTATTTTTTTCCTTTGTATACGCTCAATAATTTCAACCCACACTGGGCCAGCGTGGTCGACTAAGGCCTAATCGCCCTGATTCAGGGTAGGCTCGAGCCCCTCGGTGGGGACGTATATGAGCTGTTATAATAACGCTCAATAATTTACTGAAATGTCAAACAAGTTTCTAAATCACCTGGAACTATAACTTTCATTAATGGTAGTGGTAAGGAACATTAAATTCGCACTTGGCTGGTATTTTATTTTTTCTCTGTATATGGCTTATAACTTATCTCGATGAAAAATTCAAGTTTATTAGTTACCTGAAAGTGTTCTATATATTTTGAAGAGTAGTGGCGATACGAAACCGTTAGTGCGCGAGTAATACTCACACTCGGCTGGTTTTCAATTTTTCTTTGTATACGTTCAATTTCTACCTCGATGCCCAATTTCAAGTTTATAAGTCACCTGGAAGTGGTCAGTGAGTGAGTAAGTCGTAAAAATAGTGATTTTCGGACATCAATAGTAAAAATATATATTTATGAAAAATGGGATCCTCGGTTATCGAGGTTTTACCAGACACACAAAATCTCAAGTGTGTAGGTCAAACGAATTTCAAGTCACGGGTAGGTCGAAAGTGGTCCGAAATAGTTCGTGTAATATACCCACGGCCGGTGTCGCCTTTTTTTTAGAACTTGGCTGACACACTGCCGTGTGACTAAATTTAAGTTTTAATTGATACGGTCGTAACTAGGATGATTAATTTCCTATGAAAATTTTATTGACTGATTGGTTATTGGTTGTATTAGCTTTACGAAATCGTTTTGGTGTACTATAAGTGAGGGGTGTAAATAAATAAATATATTCCAGTAGGTAGATACCTCTGCGACCGAGCGATGCTTGGAATACTATGCATGCATGTGAATTTTTTTTTTTTGAAAACGGATTTTCAGAATAAATAAGTCAGAATGAACCCATAACATGGAAAATAAGTTAAAATCAATATTCACGCCTTCGTCGAGGTCTAATTGAATCGTTTATTTGAGAAACCCCTTAAGTCCCTTTTTTGACGCAGTTGGTTTTTTAATGGTATATAAGTTAAAAGAATTAATTTCTCTACATGAAACCACTTTAAACTATACTGACATTACTATTTTATAATATTTTTAATCATATTTATGCTAAGTTTTTTCGCGAAAATTTGTATTTATTTCTATTGACTAGTTCGAAGATCTTGACTTATGAGATTTCTCAAATAAACGATTAAATTGGATTATGGGCTAGATTTGTAACCAGTGAACTGTATTTTATTCTTATAGCTATTGCGCGGAAAAGACACAGTGCGTGAAAACACGGAAAAACGCGTTTTCGGGCGGTGGTTTTTCGCCCCCAAAAACATGAGTCATTATATAGGATCTTAACCAAGGTACGCACTTTTTCAACTGGAGCTTGTACTCATGAAACTGAACAACTTTCCCCAAGAAACTCATAGTCAATAGGGTGACTTTTAATTAGTTCTTGATAACAAAAGGTATGCATGTACTCGTGATTAAAAAACAACTTTCCCAAAGAAACTATATTTCAAATCAGAAAAAAAATTTTTCGCCTCCGCCCTCGATACATAATAAGTTATCAAACCGACAAAAATTTATAAAGGAACCAAAAATTGTTTTTCATATTTGACATAATATAGTTTCTTTGGGACAGTTGTTTGTAATCACCGAGTAGTTCATATCCTTTGCTATCAAGAACTAATTAAAATTCCTAAAACAAATTTTCCTTACTTTGGAATTTTTCAATGCCATTTCTCTCTCTCAACAGCACCGAAAGCATTGATAAGCGAGATTAGCGTGTTTTTAATTTTTTTGTTCGTTAATCTAGTAAACACAATCTATTATTATTATTTTTTTACTTAGGTTACATTTTTGTGTTTATATCGAAATCCATTTGTGGAAGTTTTTTTATTAGCTCATAGTTAATTTTGTAATTTTCTCACTTAGTGTTTACTTAAGCTGTAAACTTCCCAAATAAAATAAAATAAAATAAAATTAAAGTCACCCTATATAACCTATTTCTATACTAATGTTGCCAAAGTCTAAACATGTTTACGAAAGGGGTCGGGAGTCTCTGGAGTCGTGGGTCGCAACGAGGGCCCTTGCGGACGGTGCCTCTTGACACAAGCTAGCTTTTAGCGGGAGTGGCTCGCGATTTCCCAACTGAAATGGGCGAGTGTTTCTTGCTTGGTTTGTAGATGTTGGCTGTGAAATAAATAAATAAGCAGAGTCATGGAACTCCATTGTTTAAATTTTTTTTTATAAGGTATGGATACTATACCATTTTTATAGGGTAATAGTACCCTATTGCACACCCTGGACACTTCATACAACGGGCCAGAAATGTCATTTCAAAAAACGAATGACGGAATAAACAAAATGGCGGCGAAATCCTATACGTTCAACAACCAAACTGTAACCAATCTGTATCACTCTGGGTGACGAGGTGGTGAGGTCGCAATCTAGAGAGCAGCAGGGAGTGTCCACTGTCCATACTGTATGTTAGTACTAATATATATACTTTGCTACTTATAACTGTGGTATCGTCAGCGAACACCACGATAACACCTTCAGTTATGTGAGAGGGTAGGTCATTGATGAACGTTAAAAACATAGTATTCCCTAGCGCTGATCCGTGTGGTATTCCTATATTTGCATTACCTGGTTGAGATCTATGTTTGCGACCAAACTGTAACCAAGCTGTATCAATCTGGTTGACGAGGTAGTGGGGTCGCAATCTAGAGAGCAGCAGGGAGTGTCCATACTGTATGTTGGTACTAATGTATACTTTGCCTATTGTTAACACTCGCCTCTTTTATGTCACCACGTTCTCAAACCGTACGTTATCAGTAATATTATCTAGGTTTTAATAAAATAAAGTATAATGAGACTCGTTGTTGCTATTATGATTTGAAAACAATCTAAATATATATGAATCAAAGGTGACTGACTGACTGACTGACATAGTGATCTATCAACGCACAGCCCGAACCACTGGACGGATCGGGCTGAAATTTGGCATGCAGGTAGATGTTATGACGTAGGCATCCGCTAAGAAATGATTTTGGGAAATTCCCACGGGAACCGCAAAAATCGGGATCTGCGCGGGCGAAGCTGCGGGCATCCACTAGTATATCTATAATATAATAAAATTGTAACGGAGCCGTTCTGTACATGAAATATTTTTGCAAAATAATAACTGAGGTGGACAAATACTAACGATATAGAGGCCAAAACAACAACTCTTGAAATTTTTGTCTGTCTGTATATGTTTGCGCATCACGCAAAAGCTACCAGGCCGATTTTGATGAAATTTTGTATGGTGCTTCCTTATAGCCTTGGTTAACATATAGGATACTTTTTATCCCGAAAATTTCAAGGACCCGTTGGAAAGTTCAAAACCTCCACGCGGACGAAGTCGCGGGCACAGCTAGTCATAAAGAAGCAGAGTCATGGAACTCCATTGTTTAATTTTTTTTTATAGGGTGTAGTATATATTGTTGACACTCGCGTCTTTTATGTCACGTCCTTCTCAAACCGTACGTTAAAATAACTAGGTTTTAATAAAATTAGTTTATTGAGACTCGTTGTTGCTATTAAGATTTGAAAACAATATATAAGTAATAAATCTTTAAATAATTTTAAAGAGGGGGGATGACGTAAAAGGGGGTTTGACAATAAATAGGATTGCTTACTGTAACGCTTAGGGCCGCCCCCTCCTGTCCGGGAGGTCGTGGTTCGAATCCTGCCACGTACCAATGTAATTTCGAATT